>JBBMOC010000070.1:926866-1526866 GCA_037975185.1 Centropyge bicolor
CCCCCCAAGTGGTCTTCACTTAAATAACCAGTAACACCCAGATCCACTACCATAGACTACCTTCCAAAGCAAAATTTGCTTAATGAGCATTATACACTACCATGTCACTACCAGCCATGCGGTTCATGTGGTACTGAAAAGAAAAATAAAATATCAAGACTATAACGTGGATAAACCTGTACTCTTTTGCGTTCCCCACAGAAAGTGCGGCTGATGTCTTTTTATTTCTAGGTAAAACATAGCGAGGTTATTTTATGAGACTTCACTAGACTACTTTCGCAGAAGTAAATAAAAGCACATTAAAATGAAACACACCATTAGTATCTTGTGATTGTGTAGTACGTCGTTTTAAGGAATCACTCTGATTCAACGAGTGCTTATCAGAGATATCCCCATTCTGTAAGGCGGAAGAGAGCAGCATATCTCGGACCAATCAGTGAGCAAAGTTTTCAGACCCTGCCCAGTCAGATCACGCCCTCCTGCTGTGTGGGCTTATCTGATTGGTGGTAAGGTTTTCGACTCTTATCTGATTGGCCAACATGGTGTCCGTGAGCTGGGCAGTTGGAAGCCGGGTACCTGCTGCTCCTGGATCAGCCTTGTACCACTTTGAGCCCAGTTAACCTGGAAGGAGGACAGCTTTCATCCTCCGCATCTCATCGCTGACTGTGTCGCAGACCAAAGGTAAACTGAAATGAAATTGTTCTCAACGTTACTGAAGTCGTGGAGACGTATCGTTGCAGTAATGTTCTCTTATCTAATCTGCTCATTGTCCTGCTAAACTGGTTAGCCACAGTCTAAACAGAAAGCTAACATTAATAAAGCTAGCATGATTTCTGTTTTGCTTTACTGTTAATACGGTTCGATCTAATGTCTCATTTCACTGAAATGAAGTCGTATGTAGGACAGACAGGCTCCATAAGATGGTCATTAGGGCCCATATTGTTAGCAGGCTCTTTCCTGTCTTCTGCTCATGAGCTGTCATGTATTGGTATATATGTATGAAAAGTGGACTTTAGACGCTGTTAGCGGTTTGCTTGGCTCCTCTGGCCTGCCGTCAGACTGTCTCTGCGGTCTCCTCCCCATCATGCGATCCCCAGCCTTTATACTTACGTAACTTTTACAGACGTCCTGTAATTTTCCCCAGAAAAGATCTACCAGCTGTGCAGAAGTTCTTTCTTTGGAACTGCCACAACTAGCGTGATGGGTTTTGTTGTTGGGTTTTGATTCACACCTGAGATAATTATGGATTTATCAGGTTGAGCACAGGAATGCTGAGTCACCCATCAGGCTCCTCCTACTTTATGTTTTGAATGATTTCATTCATTCAGGAGACCAAGTGTTACGCTATGTAACGGGGAACGGTTTTATTAGGGTCAAAACTTATTTACAAAATTGATTCTTATGTTACCTACTTTTTTATCAGTTAACAATTTAATATATTGACAAAAAGAGTGATAAAGCTGCATGACAAGCTCCTGAAGCCAAGAGTGCTCTTTTTATTTTAGAGTGAAAGAAGATGACAACTAAGCAGCAAACCTTTAACGACTGCTGTTACCGCTGACATGTTCTCTTTTACCTATCCCCTCTCTCATTTTGTCTCATTTTATTTATTTCTTTATTAATCTCATCAATGTCCACCAGTCTCCAAGATGTCTCAGAAGATCAAGGCGGGCTCTGTGGTGGAGATGCAGGGAGATGAAATGACTCGAGTCATCTGGGAGCTCATTAAGGACAAACTCATCTTCCCGTACCTGGAGCTCGACCTGCACAGGTGACGACACCTCAGCATGAACACCATAAGGCATGGAGGGCACTGTAGATCGACTTTGTCTTTTAATTACTTTCCTGTTACTTTGAGAAATACAGGCCCTCCTGTCACCAGTATACCTGGGGTTTTTGAAAAGTACTTCTGGAGGCTCCCCAATACATTCTGTAATCAAATCATCATTTTTAAAACCCACACAACAGGCATGACTAGTTGAGACTGAATAAAAAAACAAAATCGTTCTTGCAGCGCTGGAATTTCTAGTTTGCCCCCACCCCCCAATAACAGTGTGAACAGCAAAACAAATATCAGCAGCAGTATCTAATTAGCTCCAATGAAAACAGAGAAAGAGAGGTGGAGTCCACCTTGTCCCTGGGTTTCCTCAGTGTTATCTCACCTGCAGAGTAGTAGGTACATTGTGTAATTGCATGTGTTGATCTCACACATATCAGAAAAATTCTCCCAAATTGTGTCACTGTGATAATAGTAAGTTAGTTCAATATGTTCTCTACTTATTTATGCAGCTTACTATTATTGTTCTAAGTGTAGTTATCATAATACCATGGGGAGATCGGCTACATTAAGTAGTAGAGTATAAAGAATTTGTGGAGAACACATTTTTAGTATTGTTTAATTTATTTTATACATCAAGCATCATACCATGTAATGTTAGAGTAATCTAAAAAATTTTCCTGATTATGGATTGTAGCACATGTAGTTCTCTGTAGGGATGCTTCAGCTCTTTGGTTGGTCTTACTAAACGAGAGCATTTGACCTTACTGCTCCTCTTATCTTTTACATGGACTTTGTTCGGAGTTGTTCATTATTTGCAGGACCTTAATGAGTCAAATCTTCATATTGCAAAGTGGGGACAACAATATTTTGACCTTTAGCTTCCTTTTTTATTTTCATCATCCCTTCTTGTTTTGCATTGTAAAAGTTAATGATTTATTGTCCAACAGGCTTTGGAAATTTGATTCAGTATGGTGTAATAATTATTCTTTTGGCTTAGTAATTTCTCAATAAGTAGAACCGTCATAGATCAGGCCACTGGGAAAAACAAACTGTAATGCATTTACATTGAGACCTCTTCAGTGCATTATATAGAATCATTATGTCTCATTTTAAACTGTCAAAACACTTGGGATTAGATAGCAACAGAAATAAATTTAAATATATATGTATGTGCTTTCCTTAAAGCTTGTTCAGGTTTTCTGGAGGAGAGTGTCCAAGGAATGCATCAACTTGTTGAATAAGTGATCCAGGCAACAACAAAAAAAGACATTGCACTCAAACTAATAGGAACGCAACAGGATGACATTCTTGTTAAACCTGTTGTTTGACACTTTCTGTGTCTCTCTCTTTCCTCTGTTGTTTGTATCAGTTGATGAGCGTCTTTTTGTTGTGGCTTGGTATTGGCTATTGGGGGAAGGGGAGGAAGAAAGTGGGTAAAAGGTCATGGCTGCTTTCAAGCAATGCTAATGGGTGTACAAGGAAGAAAATAGGCTAATATTGAGGGGAATGATAAGCACATTGACCTTAGGCTCGTTTTCCAATGAAGTATACGTCCTCCTCTCGTTGGTTTTGTTGATAAGATGTGACGTTCCTCAAGCCCAAGTGGAGCAGCCTTTTCAGTTATCCTGGCATAGAGCCCGTTGTCATTGCACAATTGATTCCTTGTTTCCTTTGTCTTTGTGCTGCTGGCTGGTTTTGCAGATCTCCTTCCCACTAAGGGGTTAAGAGAGAGATCACAGTTGCAGTACTGTGAAAGAAGTAGGATAGGAAGTTAATGGCCATTATGCAAACACTTGAAGGTCATGCAAGAAATATTATTAGCTGAGATATGAAGGGAATAAAGTCCTGAAGCAATTTGAGTCTTACCTCATGCTGGAAGCAAGCTCTCACTGTCATTCACTACTCATTAATGCTTTACACGTCCTTTGACACAGTGATTATGTTTCAGTTTCCCTCTAGCCAACTTTTTTTTTTTTTTACACTTTTATTGCTTTGTTAGGGTGTGCCAGGGCTTCTGTGCTATGGTGTATAATGAAGCGTAAATGATTGCTGCTTTTCTTGAAACAGAGTGCTTTTGTTTATGGTGCCTCATGCCTCTGCTGTTGAGACCTTAAATGATCTCCATGTCTCTTTGATCCAGTTCTTCTTCCTTACATCTCTGCATACTCTTATACTTACAAGCACAGAAGGAAATGATATCTATATGAATCTTTTTGAGTTCTTACTGAAATATTTACATAGCATTTACTGTTATAAACTGTCAGGTTATGGGAGCTGCTGTTGAATTTTTGTCAAGCTCCTCAGCTTGTTTATTACCTCAGACATTTCCAGATCTAATTTGAGAAACATTTCTAACATTTGACAATATTTTACAGAGGCAAAGTTATTTATTAACACAGGTTCTTCCTGTACTTTGTTATATTTTGTTAAACAAATGAAAACAATTAGGATGAGTTCATATTGTTTAAACTTAAAGTATTGAACAAAAATATTGTTTCGATATCTATAGAACATTTTGACACATTTCCAGGACATTATGAATGCATGCATTGGCTTTCTCTCGAGAACTATTAATTGTAAACTCTGTTCTCTCTGTCTCTTCCTACCAAGCTATGACCTCGGTATGGAACACCGTGATGCAACAGATGACCGGGTGACAGTTGAGGCAGCAGAGGCAGTCCGACGTTACAGTGTGGGCATTAAATGTGCCACCATCACACCAGATGAGAAGCGTGTGGAGGAGTTCAAGCTTAAGCAGATGTGGCGTTCACCCAATGGCACCATCCGTAACATCCTAGGAGGCACAGTGTTCAGGGAGGCCATCATCTGCAAGAACATCCCCCGTTTGGTGCCCGGCTGGACCAAGCCAATCATCATTGGCAGACACGCCCATGGAGATCAGGTACCCTGCTGGTTCATAAAGAGTCACAAGGCCAATTTGCTCTGGTGATGATCACCAGAGCAAACTGGCCTTGTGACTTGTTTTCAACTTGTGACTGCACACTGGAAAATCAATTTTCTGTCCATTTGCTGCCCCAAATTCATGTGGACCCAGACTGGGTAAATTACTAAAAGGTGTACAATGAAGCATCATGAACTGTGTTTTGTGCTGTATTATGAGCATCAGTTGAATGAGTTTGAAATAATCCTGTTTTGAAGGGAACTAAAATTGCAGGAGCCAAAAGGATCAACTGTTACTGTGTAGCATTTATTTGAGTCATTGTCTATGTGCTGATAAAGTTACACCAACTCGCCTTTGTCTGACAAAGGTGCTGCTCTTACTGAAGCATAATTTTCAGCAAATCTCTGTGACAAGCTGACTAGTGGCTTCCTTTTGAGTCATGTATGAGCTCAGTGCCTTACAGTTTGATCATATATAAATCATTATAGGGTTATCAGTAGAGACTCCATCAATAATTATATTTCATCATCTGTCCTTTGGACCTTAATGTACTACCTCCACAGCCAAACACAGCTAAATCATAGGTTAGCTTGTGGCACTGTGCCAAAGTCAACAGTACTTCCCTCAGAGGAGAGGAATGTGGGTGAAGTGTCAAATGGCTGCAGTCAAAGGTATACTCTGCTGACATACTGTACAACCAAACACAACAGGTGATGACAACCTAGTCTTGCCTAGGTGTTAATGACTGTCTTGATCATTGTTATTTGAACTTTGATCTAACACCATTTAATAGGACTGGGTCCATACCAACAGTTGCAGCCTTGTTGCTTTCTAGTATTAATCTTTTGTCTTTCTCAATCTGTTGCCCACAGTACAAAGCCACAGATTTTGTGGTGCCTGGGCCTGGGAAAGTTGAGATGATCTACACACCCACCAGTGGAAAGCCAGTTCAATTTCTCATCCATGAGTTTGAAGGTAAGAACACAACCAGCCAGATGCCAAAAGTGGCATTTTTTTGTCTCCGGTGTGCAGACATACACACATCAGTCTTAAATGAAAGCTATCTTTGAGCAAAGATTTTGAATATCATAATGTGGATGTGTAATGTGAGTCAGTCAATATAACTAACCTGTACTGACACCAGAGAAACCATTTCCCATTGTGTTTATGTTGTAAATGGGAAAATGCAAGATATGACTTATCTGTTCAGTTCTGTTGTAACGCTGAGCTAACTGAAACAGATTAGACAAGATTGAGTAATGACTACTGGCAAAGGGGATTTCTTTTCAAGGCCTTTCAAGGCCACATCGTGCACTGTGTGTACTATGTACTATGAACATGGTAGAATGTACATCACTCTTACTATTACTGTTACTAATATTACTAATATTATTTCTGTCACTGCTGTTGTTGTTGTTATATAGCACAGGGTAGTATACTATATTATTATTATTATTATTGTTATTATTATTATTATACCACATATTATTAGTAGTATATTACTACCATCATGATTATATATATAGTAATGTGTAGTATATATTATATTACTATATTATACATGTACATGTATGTTATACACTATATGCTATATTATATTACTATTATATACACTCTACCATTATCATATCTACTGCTGTTACTGCTGTTGTCATGTTCAACGGGTATGTGCACACTCAGGTACACACATACACATATGCATATTTTCCTTCGTTCGTTTTACAAGTGCCTATTTTTGATTTAAATTTTGTTTGCTCTATTGCTTAATTAATTGTGTCTATTTTCTATTCTATTTTATACTTTTTTATTCTATATCTTTTAACAGTGCTATATGCGAAGCAATGGAGATGTCAGTTTCCCTGAGGGAACCTCCCAAAGGGATTAGTACTCTGTCTGTCTTTGTCAGTGTTTTGTCCAAGACAACTGACATTGTTGCATTGGTTATTCCATCATGTTATACTGCATGATAAAATCATCACGCTGTTAATGCTGTATATGTGCATCTGTACGTGATGGTATTGCAAAGTGCATGCAAATGTACTATATTTTATGTATATATTTGTTTCATTGTGTCTGTCCAGGCACAGGTGGTGTAGCCATGGGGATGTACAATACAGATAAGTCCATCAGGGACTTTGCTCACAGCTCCTTCCAGATGGCTCTGACCAAAGGCTGGCCTCTGTACCTCAGCACCAAAAACACCATCCTGAAGAAGTATGACGGTCGCTTCAAAGACATCTTCCAGGAGATCTATGAGAAGTGAGGACTTTATTATCTATGCAAACACACAAAAAGTAGCACTCACATGCACACAGCTTACAAGTGCTGTCCACCTTCTTGTGTGTCTAGGGAATACCGTGCTCAGTTTGAGGCCAAAGGCATCTGGTATGAGCACCGTCTGATAGATGACATGGTGGCCCAGGCCATGAAATCTGAGGGAGGCTTCATTTGGGCCTGCAAGAACTACGATGGAGACGTACAGTCTGACTCTGTGGCACAAGGTTGGTAGAGACAATGCATTTCCATTCAAAGTTAAGGGAAGAACTATGTAAAAATATTCAATTCAATTCAATTCAATTTTATTTGTATAGCGCCAAATCACAACAACAGTTATCTCAAGGCACTTTACATACTGAGCAGGTTGAGAAACCCGACAACATATAGAGACCCAACAGTTCCCATCATGAGCAAGCAAAGATGCGACAGTGGCGAGGAAAAACTTCCTTTTAACAGGCAGAAACCTCGGACAGAACCAGGCTCAGTGATGGGCAGCCATCTGCCACGACTGGTTGGGTTGAGACAGAGACAGAGAGAGAGAGAGAGAGAGAGAGAGAGAGAGAGAGAGGTGGACAAGCAGCAATATAATCCACAGGCGTGTACATATTGAACAGCGGTATTGAGCGGGGACAAATTGTCAGTCGGAGGCTTGTAAACATGGGTCTGGACTCTGGGGATCCAGTAACACAAGAACCTGCGGAAAGCGACAGGAGAGAAGAGCACAAAACTTGGAGAGAGGGAAGAAGTTGGATTAGTACGATGCATTGATGGGTTATGAATGGATGCAGGTGGAGGAGAGAGAGAGGAGAGTGAACCTCAGTAAATCGTGGGAAGTCCCCCAGCAGTCTAAGCCTATAGCAGCATAACTAAGGGATGGCTCAGGGCTCGCCTGAACCAACCCTAACTATAAGCTTTGTCAAAGAGGAAGGTTTTAAGCCTACTCTTAAATGTGCAAAGGGTGTCTGCCTCCCGAACCCAGACTGGGATCTGATTCCACAAGAGAGGAGCTTGATAACTGAAGGCTCTGGCTCCAAATCTGTTTTTGGAGATTCTGGGAACCAATAGAAATCCTGCAGTCTGGGAGCGTAGTGCTCTGTTGGGAAAATAGGGTACAATGAGCTCTTGAAGATATGATGGTGCTTGACCATTAAGAGCTTTATAGGTTAGCAAAAGGATTTTAAATTCAATTCTTGATTTGACAGGGAGCCAGTGCAAGGAAGCCAGAATGGGTGAGATATGATCTCTTTTTCTTGTTCTTGTCAGTACACGTGCAGCAGCATTCTGGATCAACTGGAGAGTCTTTAACGACTTATTGGGGCAGCCTGCTAAAAGAGAATTGCAGTAGTCCAGCCTAGAAGTTACAAATGCATGGACTAATTTTTCTGCATCTTTTTGAGACAGGATATGCCTGATTTTTGCTATGTTCCGTAGGTGAAAAAAGGCAGTCCGCGAAATTTGCTTTATATGAGCATTAAAGGACAAATCCTCATCAAAGATTACTCCTAGGTTCCTAACAGTAGTGCTGGAGGCCAATGCAATGCCATCAAGAGAACTGATATCTTCAGAAAATTTGCATCGAAGGTGCTTGGGACCAAGTACAATAACTTCAGTTTTGTCTGAATTTAACAATAGGAAATTGCAGGCCATCCAGGTTTTTACTTCATTGAGGCATGCCTGAAGTTCAGCTAATTGGTTGGTTTCGTCTGGCTTAATTGACAGATATAATTGGGTATCATCTGCATAGCAATGAAAGCTGATGGCATGCTTCCTGATAATGTTCCCTAGGGGAAGCATATATAAGGTGAACAGGATTGGTCCAAGCACAGAGCCTTGTGGAACACCAAATTTAACTTTAGAGTGTCTCGAGGATTCATCATTGACAAGTACAAATTGAGATCGGTCTGATAAATAGGACTTAAACCAGCTTAGTGCAGTTCCTTTAATGCCAATTAAATGTTCCAGTCTCTGCAACAGGATTTGATGATCAACGGTGTCAAATGCAGCACTAAGATCTAACAAGACGAGAACAGAGACAAGTCCTCTGTCTGATGCAACAAGAAAGTCATTTGTTACTTTCGCCAGAGCAGTTTCTGTGCTATGATGAACTCTAAATCCTGATTGAAAATCCTCAAATAGACTATTATTCTGTAAATGGTTACAAAGCTGGTTAGCCACTGCTTTCTCAAGGATCTTCGAGAGAAAGGGAAGGTTAGATATAGGTCTATAATTTGCCAGTACCTCAGGATCAAGAGTCGGCTTTTTAAGAAGAGGTTTTATTACAGCTACTTTAAAAGACTGTGGTACATAGCCTGTTAATAAGGACAGATTGATCATGTCAACTAAAGAAGTGCCAATAACAGGTACGGCTTCTTTCAGCAGCCTGGTTGGGATGGGATCTAAAAGACAGGTTGACGGCTTTGACGAAGAAATCATTAAAGTCAGCCGCTTAAGGTCAATTGGAGAGAAACAGTCTAAACATACATCAGCTTTTACAGCTGTTTGTATGGATCCCATATTTGAGGACAAGTCATTATTGAATGGGAGGACAGGAAGAATTTGCTTTCTGATAATTAGGATCTTATCATTAAAGAAGTTCATAAAGTCATTACTACTGAGGCCAATAGGAATAGAGGGCTCAATTGAGCTATGGCTCTCTGTCAGCCTGGCTACAGTGCTGAAAAGAAACCTAGGGTTGTTCTTATTTTCCTCTATTAATTTTGAATAGTAGTCTGCTCTGGCAGAGCGAAGGGCCTTCTTATACGTTTTAAGACAGTTTTGCCAGACTAGGTGAGATTCTTCCAGATTGTTAGAACGCCATTTCCTTTCCAGCTTACGCAATGTTTGCTTTAATTTCTGAGTTTCAGGGCTATACCATGGAGCTAACCTCTTTTGCTTTATTAACTTCTTTTTTAAAGGTGCAATAGAATCAAGAGTGGACCGCATTGAGCCTCCAGCACTATCAACAAAATAATCAATTTGGGAGGGACAAAATTTAGTGTTGAAGTCCTCCGTTAAATTTAGACATGGCATTGAATTAAATGCCAATGGAATCACTTCCTTAAATTTAGCAACAGCACTATCAGATAGACATCTGGAGTACAGATATTTCCTTAATGGTGTATAGTCTTGTAAAAGGAATTCAAAAGTTATTAAATAATGATCTGATAAAAGAGGATTCTGAGGAAAGACTATTAAGTCTTCAATTTCAATGCCATAAGCCAGAACAAGATCGAGGGTATGGTTAAAAGAATGAGTGGCTTTATGAACACTCTGACAAAAGCCAATTGAATCTAATAGTGACATAAATGCAGAACTAAGGCTATCATTTTCAGCGTCAACATGAATGTTGAAATCACCTACAATGATTACTTTATCTGTTTTTAGGACTAAACTTGATAAAAACTCTGAGAATTCAGATAAAAATTCAGAGTATGGACCAGGAGCGCGATACACTACAACAAATAGAATTGGCTGCAGAGTTGTCCAGGCTGGGTGTGCAAGACTAAGAACAAGGCTTTCAAATGAGTTGTAATTGAGTTTAGGTTTAGGTTTAATTGTGAGGCTGGAGTCAAATATAGCAGCAACTCCACCTCCTCGGCCAGAGTCTCGAGGAATGTGAGAATTAATGTGACTGGGTGGAGTCGCTTCATTTAAACTAACATATTCATCATGGCTCAGCCAGGTTTCAGTAAGGCAAAATAAATCAATATGATGATCTGATATTAGATCATTTACTAATACAGCTTTGGAGGACAGAGATCTGATATTTAAGAGTCCACATTTAATTCTCCTGCTATTTACTGTTTCTGCAGGAGTGTTAATTTTTATTAAATTTTTATGCACAACTCCTCTCCTGTTAGTTCTGGATTTAGTGAATTTAAGTGGTCTGGGAGCAGACACAGTCTCTATCTGTTTTTGGGTGAGTAACTGTCCTAGTGGAAGCGCAGAGGGGTGTGTAAGACTACAACTCTGCCGCCTGGTCTGAACCCTGATTTGTCACGGATTTGGTCCTCTAAGAAATTCGGCCACATTCCTAGATATGAGAGCTGCACCATCCAAAGTGGGATGGATGCCGTCTCTCCTAATCAGACCAGGTCTTCCCCAGAAAGTCCGCCAATTATCTATGAAGCCCACACCGTTGGCTGGACACCACCTCGACACCCAGCGATTGAATGACGACATGCGGCTAAACATGTCATCACTGGTCAGATTTGGCAGGGGTCCAGAGAAAACTACGGAGTCCGACATTGTCTTTGCAAAGTTACACACCGATGCCACATTAACTTTAGTGACCTCCGATTGGCGTAACCGGGTGTCATTACCGCCGACGTGAATAACAATCTTACTGTATTTACGTTTATCCTTAGCCAGCAGTTTCAAATAGGATTCAATGTCGCCCGCTCTGGCCCCTGGTATGCAATTGACTATGGTCGCCGGGGTCGCTAACTTCACGTTTCGCAAAATGGAGCTGCCAATAATCAGAGATGGCTTCTCAGCGGGTGTGTCGCTGAGTGGGGAAAACTTGTTAGAAACGTGAAGGGGTTGGTGGTGAACCGTGGGCTTCAGCTTAGGACTATGCTTCCTTCGGACAGTCACCCAGCCGCCCTGGTTTCCCGGCTGCTCGGGAGATGCCGGGGGACGTCTAGCAGAAGCTACACTAGCAGGAGCTACACTAGGTCGGTCCGCACCGGCTACTGAGGGCTGGCTAGCTATCGCGGCTAAAGTTTTTGGGACAGTGGTGCGGAGCCGTGCCTCTAATTCACTAAGCCTCGCTTCCATCGCGGCAAATACAATACACTTATTACAAGTACCATTATCATTAAAGGAGGCAGAGGAGTAGCTAAACATGTGACACACCAAGCAGGAGAGAGCAGGAGAGGGAGAGAGAGAAGCCATGCTAACTGCAAGCTAATGAGGCTAACAAGTCGTAACAGTGATAAAACACCTGTGTGTATTCCTAATAATGTGACCCCTGCAGAGCACAGGTTGAAATAATTTCTGTTGTTTATATGGTTTTGTATGACCCTGTTTTAGGCTACGGCTCACTGGGTATGATGACCAGTGTTCTGATCTGTCCTGATGGACGCACAGTGGAGTCCGAGGCTGCCCACGGCACAGTGACTCGCCACTACAGACAACACCAGCAGGGAAAAGAGACCTCCACCAATCCCATAGGTAACAATTAATGTACAGACATTTGCATTTAGCAACTACCAAACATAACCAAAAATCGAAAGGTGCTATTAATATAAGCTTTATTGATATTGCATATATTGTGTGTGATATACTGTATATGAATTAATACACTAAAATCTGTCCTTACACTGGTGTTTGTGTGCTGCAGCTTCAATCTTTGCATGGACACGAGGCCTGCTCCACCGGGCAAAGCTGGACAACAATACAGAGCTGCGGGTGTTCTCTGAGGCACTGGAAGCCGTTTGCATCGAGACCATTGAGGCTGGTTTCATGACCAAGGATTTGGCCATCTGTATCAAGGGCCTGCCAAAGTTAGTCTCTTCATTATATAACACTCGATTTATGTTTCTGCGTCAGGTGCTACAGGAAAACTGTAGAATTGATCTATTGTTCAGTTTAGGATTTTAACCACCATTTATGGATGCCCCCTAATAGTCATGTCATTCATCAGTCAATGAAAGAGTTTGATCTGCTAACTGTAGCTGCCATTAGCCAGTTAAGTTAGCATTTTGAACAACAAGACTTGTGCGATGCTATACTGTGTTGAAATAAACTAACAAAATGTTCAGTCTCATTGCTGGCTGGTAAAGCACATTCAGAATCATTAACATTACCGCTTTAGCCAAGAGCATTACCATTAACAGACGGCTTGCTTCATGTGAATGCCAAAAAATCATCTAGGCTTAGAGTGCAACAGTCTTAGATATTACTGTATATATAGTCGCATTCAGTACTTTCAAAAGTAGTTTTAAAATATATTCAACCATTTCTCCTATTTTCCTCTTTTTGCAGTGTGACTCGTGCTGACTACTTGAACACCTTTGAGTTTCTGGACAAGCTGGCAGAGAACCTGAAGATTAAGCTTGCCAACCAGCCAAAACTGTGATTTCACCTCCCAGCAGTTATAAAACAGACACACACACATTCAAACACATGCTCACACACACAGAGAGATCTATACAGCTACTGCAGTTAACACATGAGCAGGGAGAAGTGTGCCCAGGACTCCAGGAGAGCTATGGACTGAAACGAGTCATTCCCCGCTCGACTGGGGTCTGATCAAGCTGGGTGCCTTCTCCAGAAGGAAGGGGAATTAAGGCTTCTGATCAGTGTAGGCCGTTATCCCTGTTAATGAATATATCACTAATAGGCAGCCATACCTGTGACAAGGACAGCTGTCTTCAGGACTGACACTGGGTGATTTGACCTGATGGCTCACTGATCTTGTTTACCCTAAATGCACTAGGTCCCCTGAGGTGAGTGTGGTGTGTGTGTTGTCAGAATTTGTTTATGATCTGTGCTAGACAGGGGACAGAATTATTCTGAGGGAGCCTCTAGACCCTCACTGCCTTATTCGTTTTGTGTCAAAAATCATCAGTCGATTGTTGTCATCTCCAATTTCATGTAATGTTTTAACAATACCTCAAGCAACATTCTGTGTTTTAGTGCCACAGTGCCAATTACAAACCACAGCATCCCCACTGTCAGCCTGTATTTCACTAATGAAAACTCTCAGCATGTCAGCATGGCTTTGCATACCTTGAAGTTCTACTCTTGTAGCACAAAACACATAACGTACTTGTATTGTCATTTAAAGTATTCAAACAATGGTTCTCACTCTTCGTACATAATTTGTAATTGTAAACAAATATTATCAAGACTTGGATACATTGCTTTTAAATTTTGTACTCTTACTAACTTTACTATTCACGGTGGAGTATTTATTTGTCCTTCCTTTTTTCCAACAGTGTATATCCTGCCAAACATTCTCCATCCAATTTTCTGTGTCTTGGTTTGTAATCAACATTGTCATTATACCTGTTAAGTCCTCATGTGATTGCTCATAATAAATGAGCTTTTGAAGAAATATGGGTGTCATTCTTTGAGCCGCCTTCAGTTTTATTTATACAGTTACTTTAAAATCACTAGTTTATTATGATTTTCTGATGTCATTAAGGACGAAACTAACAATCAATCAGCTAGTTTTTCTCAATCAAATATTTGATTGGTCTTTATTATGTCTGAAAACTATGAAAAATGACATCTTAAGGTGATGTTTTGTTTTGTCTGACCAACAGTCCAAAAAGATATCCATTTACAGTAATGCAAAACAGAAAAACTGCACATCCTCACATGGTTGCAAAAGTGCTGAATTGAGTTTGCATCATCAATGGTATAGTGGATGGACCGTAATGTTGTTCACTGGTTTGTGGATTACTGTTTTTAAAAGTTTGAGTTTGGCCATCTCTGTTTTCGGAAGCATCAGGTGACCATATTTGGACAAGATGGTGAAGCTGTGGAGGAAATGCACTCATTGCTACTCCTGAATCCTGATTGGATCTGACTGAGAGCCAGGGGACCAATGGGGTTCTCAACCATCCCTAATAAAATGAACATCATACTGTATGAAAGAAAGCTGATGATCAGTCCAATCGGAAAATGTTTACTGGGGTAATAAATCAAGTGAGAAATAGGGTCCTCTTCCCATAAGCTTTTCTTAAAAAACATTTCTTTGTGGAGTCGCTCCCTGCTGGCCATTAGAAAGAATGCTGGTTTAAGGCACTTGTTTTCAGCCACTTATTATACTGTCAATGGTTTGCATAGCTAGAGCATTGAGTGAAATATATTATGGTTGAGGTGCTATGTACAGCCTCTGTAGTAATACGAGGATGTAAAGAACACAGGAAAACCACTTGATCACCATATCACCAATTTTCACGGTGGCAAAATTACAGACTGGGTCTTTAATAAAATTGCCCTCCTCCCGTAAGTCCAGCAGATGGCGCTATGGCATTACAACCCTCCCGCTCTGCCGAATATGGCATGAGTGATAGATGACTCGTGTAAAGTCATTATCCATATTGAAGCAAGGTGCACTAAGAATAGATCGTCAACAGGAGTGTTGACTGACTTGTTTCAGACACTAGCTCGAGCCTGACGGTGATCATGGACCCTGATCACAACCAGAGAGCCACCAGAGACCACCTGCAGAGACACACTGCCGACCTCAGAGACAGAACATCAGGCACATCTGGACATGATGGTCCAGTTGATCATCCTAATAGACCTGACAGCGGCAGTCCAGCAGCGACAGACAGGCTGCCCCGCTAGTAAGTGACCAGTTTTATTATAAACACCCTCACAAGTCTGACACAATATTTTGAGATAACTTAGAGACAGACACGTCCTGTTACTTTTTAATGACACGCGAAAGAGACAGTGTTAACTCTTAAAGACAGCTCACATCGACTTTGTGGAATATTTCAGTGGTAAAAACACAGCTGTATTTGTTGTTTAGCTGACAGTGTATCCCTTCTGTCAACTTTCACTTTCGTTTCATGTGAACAGAGAGCGACACGGTGCCTTCATGGTTCTTGTAAATCCCAAACACTTCTGTCACACTGGGCCACAAATATAGCTTAAAGTACTATTAATAAAATCTTTTAATATAGATTAACAGCATAAATCTACGCTAACTAAAGGCAATTGTTAGACTGTGTTTTTACCTTTGTGTTATACCACAACAAAAAGAAGAAAACATGTGAATGGTCTTAATTTTAAGATACCAAAAAAGTATATGAGAGATTAAAAAAAAGAAACACAGTATCAAAAATGTCTAAAATGTTATTGTTGCTTTACATCACTAGTGATCATAAGCAACAGGTGGAAATTCCATTTCAATCCCCTCTCACCTGAAGGCAGCATTGTAGTGGGACTATTTTAATTTTGTAGCTGGACGATTTTGTATAGTGACGGTAGTTCAAACTATGGAACAATGTATCACATTTTATTAACTTGTCATATGCTCTTTTATGTAAAATCATAATCTTAGAAGAAACTATGGTAGCTATAAACCAATGAGCTTTTCAACAAATTGAGACAGTGTCAATTGTTCATTAAAAAAAAAATCTGACTATCAACATGAATGGATATATATATCCAGAGAGGCTAAGTCTAAAGATGGGAAGAGGTTCTTCACTCTGTGAGAGACTGCCTCACCAAATAGTGTCACAAACAATTTCAGGCAATTTCAATTTCAGAATATTGTTCCTCAGTGTAAAATTGCAAAGAATTTGAGCATTTCATCATCTACAGTACAAAATATCATTGAAAGATTCTGAGGAAAGGGAGAAGGCCAACACTGGATGGCCTTGATCTTTGAACCCTCAGGCGGCACTGCGTTAAGAACAAACATGACTCTGCATGGGCTCAAAATCACTTCCAAAAAACATTTTCTGTGAACAAAGTTTGTCACTGCATCCACAAATGCAGGTTAAAACAGGTAAAAACCATATATAAACATGATCCAGAAACGCTGACGACTTCTCGGGCCTGAGCCCATTTAACCTCTTATAAGCCACTCATTGAAATACTTTGAAATTCAAAAATTCAACCTTAGAGTGTTATTGGAGGACATAAGAAAACTTTTTTTTCTGTTGTAGCATTTTTCACAATTTTTAACTTTTGTAAAATGTGTGGAAATTACCAAAAATAGTCACTTTTCCATAAAGGGTTAAGATGGACTGGAGTGGAAAACCGTCCTTTAGTCTGACCAGTCTAAATTTGATTGAAAATTGATTTTGGAAATCATGGATGCTGTATTCTCCACTCTAAAGAGGAGAGGGACCACCTGGCTATTAATGCTGACATTGGAGCAACATATGCTGTCAAGTACATGTCATCTTTTTCAGAGAAGACCTTGCATATTTCAGCAAGATGGTGCCAAACCACATTCTAATGTAGACTTTCTGCATAGTTACCCTTTTTTGATGCTTTATTTTTTTGCTTAGAAACATTTTTATTTCTGCAAAAACTTCTAATTTCTGAACAAGAGCCTTGCCCGAGTAAAGCATTCTGTTCTGACTTTGATACTAAGTGATGCAGAAACATTTGAGTAAGTGCTCAAAAGTACTGAGCTTTGTCAGTATCCACAGTCCATTTAATCATTAACAAGCTCTTTCTGTCTCTGCTCTTGTCTCAGCTCAGACGGATTTACCATCATCCCACCAAATGAATCTCGACGAAACAAGATGAAAATGAGTACGTTGACTCTGCTGCTTTTAACTGTCCTATCAATGCTATTTCGATAATACAAGTAATGAAGGTTTATTTTAATGTAGTGGCTCAGAAAGAAGAGGAGGATCTTCAGAAATGGAAAGAGGCAAACAGACCCCCTGCTGTGCACCTGAATCCAGAGAAGCTGGGTAAAACAGCACACATCACATTTTTACTATGGCATTCACCTCAAATGTAAATCATCTGCAATTGTTTGTATTATTGCATTATTATAAGAGTATTCTTGCTTTGTTATTTTTATGAACATGCTTACTTACAGATACTGTGTAATCTGTTGTTTAATTTATCAAGGTGGTAATGTAACATTGGCTGAAGCCAGGCAGAAGCAGCTCACAGACTTACGTTGCTCCAAACTGCAGAAAAAGGTACTAATCAAATATTGACTGTAGCGACTGTATGTTCCCCCATTCATTTTACTGTATATACACCTTTAAAAAAAATTTGAACACACAGTGTGAAATATTTGCATAAAAATCACAAAGTTTTTATGTGGCCTATGAATATAAACATACAATCTATGAAAATACACCATGTTAGAGAGATGCAGGAGAGATGTTTCAGAGTGTTTGCAATTTTTCTTTATGAGATAGCTGACGCACAAAAAAATATTTAATGTGATCTGTTGTTTCCAGCTGAGAAAGGAAGAGTTGGACAAGAAGAGGAGACATGAAGAGGAGGAGGAGTTACAGAAGATGAAAAACGAAAAGAGGGAGATGGTGAGACCAACAATGTATACTTTGGCCTTTTAGCAAAAGCATGTGCTCAATTTAGCATTAAAACCGCCATCAAATCACTTGTCACCCTTTCTGTTTATATTTCAATTATTTTAAAATAAATCATTAAAATCAATAGGAAACCAACCATTAAACACATTTTGTATATTAAACACCCTTTGGGGAGTTATTTTAAAATGAAGAGATAATTTACGAGTTTGGCATCTCCTCTGTGCGCCAACACTTCTCGGCTGTTTCTATTTCAGTCAGCTGAGTGATTTCCTGTATTTCCCAGAGTGCTTTTTGACAAACCCCAGAGTTCCATGTCAGGAATGTACTTCACTCAGCCACGGGTTGTAAGTGTAGGTGGAAAGTGAAATAGCAAAGCAAGAGAGTTGGTGTTTTTCCAGTAAAAAGTTGCACCACTTTCTCAGAATATAGCATGTCTTGTGGCTGCATTGCATTATGGTCTGTGAGTTCAGTAGAAAATGTCAAATCTCTGCCTCTTCTGTGATGGATGTTCCCATTTGTAATTGCTGAACGACAAAAATACATCTTCCAATCAAAACAGTGGGTGCAGAAATGTAAACAACAGATTTGAGTATGAATTCTTGCATCATAGTGTTGAATTTGAACAAACAAACAAAGTTGTCAAAGTGGTAAGTAAAATTATTGGGCCGAGCCTGATTCAGCTCTTTGACACCTACACTCACTTTGGGGCACTTTCTTAGTTACACCTGTACAATCTCGTGCAATCCAAAACTGCCATAACATCTACCTTTACAAAATGTATGTTCAGCTTTCTGTGGCATTTTTGGAAACATGCACATTTTTTATAACCAGGGTCATAGTTAAAAGTTGGTACTGGACAACATTATATTGAGAGGTGTTTCTGGTGTTTTGTCCTACCTACCTAACTTTACGTACATGAGGGATACAATATATTAGAAACACCAGTCCAGTACAGTATTAACTATGACCTAAATGCTACAGCATAGAACTGAATGCACACAATAGTATAGGCATCATAAAAGTTGACTGTAAGGCAGAGCAGTTGTATTGGATGGCATTAGACTGTACAGGTGTGCCCAATACAGTGTGTAATAAGCACATGCTATGCTCCAACTAACAAATCCCAGTAGACAAAACACAGTAAAATGAAGAAAACACCATCAGCAGTTTGAATTAAGAAGCATAACAAAATGCAGTTCAAACACAGAAAACACAACCAAATACAGACATGTGCTGAAACTACAGGTATGTGACTGATGTCACCAGTATGACAGAAAAGACAGATTGATTGTTTTTGAAGGTAGATATTCATTTTAGTAGTGGTGTTTTTGGTCGTGGTATGAAGATGAGCAACCTGATTGAACGTGTCCCTCTGAGGTATCAGCCTTCTACTATCATGTCAATACCTTGCTTTGCCTCAAGATGTCAGTAAAGACAAGCATCCTCCCGAGCTGCAGCAGCTCGGTGTGTCTCACAGTAGGGTCTTCCCTCACAGGCCTTGTGTTAAAGCCATGAGGACAACCTGATTAATGATCTCATGGGTTTCCGTCATCCAAAGATAGCTCCTCACTCTCCTCTCAGACATGTTCTGCTCCTGGTCAAGCCCAGCTCTTGGTCTAATAGTGGTCAATGGACTGTTGCAGTTATGTGGAAGGGTGATTAATGCTGAAGGCCTAAACGGTATTCCACAGAACTTTTCCTGTTGTACCATGGCCTCTGTGAAGCCATAGGAACGTACTGACAATCCAGCAAGCAAAAGGCTGCATGTGAAACAGCCTCTTCTTGGTCAACAGATGTGATCTAACAAGAGGTTGGCAAAAACATGCCTCTCAGTAATGAATACATCCTTCCAAACCACACAAACTGAGTATACTACAGCTCATCCCTGCTCCTGGACTCAGCCAGCCTCTCGGTCTTGTAGGGTAGAAATGTTCCACAGTAAATACATACTGTTGCAGCCCACATAGTCTGGCTGCATATGTCACTAGTGCCAGAATACAATCTCAAAGTGAATATGTAATCCAGAGAGGAAGACATGTGTCTCTCAAACACACTGAAATTACAGGGGACAGAAAGGGATTTCCATCTGTTTTTAAAGAAAAATGGGATTGATTGGGATCTTGCAAAATCTCACATTCACTCTATCTTATCTTAAATTATCATTTCTAAGATGCTTGAGCACCGTAGTGAGTACTTCATAACTTCAGTTCTCGTAGACAATGGAGGTTTTTTTCTCTGTGACAGATTTCAAAATCTCATCTTAAATTGGTTAGATTGGTTTTATTGTTTGCTCTATATTAAAATAAACTGAAGCCAAATTGTTGCTGTTTATAATGTAATGAAAATCTGCACATTAGACAAACAGGACTTGTGCTGTGGCTGCATGCCATGCATCCAGTTGTGTGCTGCGGGGTGACTGTTCACTGTGATGCATTGCAGGCTGAGCGTCTGGAGGAGAGGAGGCGACAGGAGGAGCAGAGGAGGAGGGAGCAGCTCAGACAGGATCACCTCAGGTCAGCAGTGGATCAGGTTAACTTGGGTCTCATCACTGTCACTGTGCGGCATTGTGTTGTTCCGGGTGTGCTGTGATGTGTTCTTTCTTGCTCTGCAATGGATCTTAGTCATGGATGTAGCATCAGATGTCACAGTCTGTGGCCCTTTACAAAAGAAGCACCCAATGTCTGATCCTTTGTTGACTGTAAGTGTCATTGGAAGTTTAGTAAGCTACATTTCCTGTTGGCAGAATACGGAAAAACAGAGCGTATCAGTTGTAAATATCTGAGCAAGACAGGCGTCATGGAGGTTCAGATCTTCTTTTTTCAAACTTGTAAGCAGTTATAATGCAATGTTTTCTGCTAATGTAAAAAAAGTATTTCTTGGAAAGACACAATTAATAATATAATAAAGTTGAGTGCGAGTGACAGAATAAACAAGATTGAGTTGACAGTTACGCTTGCAGCTCTGTGAGGCTGAGGCACAATGCTACTAGTGAATTTGTCTTGTGTGGGATCAATAAAGTTTATTTGATTTTAAATGCTCGTGTTAATAGGTTAACATGCTCACAATGAGAATGCTAACATGTAGATGTTAAACTGGTATAATGTTTACCATTTTCTCTACCTTAGTTTAGAATGGTAGCACTCACATTTACTAACTAACACTAAACAGTAAAAGTACAGCTGAGGCTGATGGGAATCTCCTTTGTTTATCAGTTATTTGGCCATAAAGCAAGTACAGGACAAACTTAAATTTTGACTTGATGTTTAAGCTGCATCAAAATTCAAGTCAGACATCACCAAAATGAATAGAGTTCATCCTTAGGGGAACATGACTGTTTGTACCAAATTTCATGGCAGTCCTACCAATAATTGTTGAGACATTTAATTCAAAGCCACATATGTAAAACAGATTTTATATAATTTTATAATTGTTTTCATGCAGAGTGGCACTGCTCTACTACTCTGTGACTAACGAACTGACTTATATATGTAAAGTCAGTCAAGTCTCTTCTTTGCAAGGAAAACAAAAACAGGAGACGGCAGACCAATATGTGAACCTGAAGGAACAATGAAGATATTTAGAAATGGGGCTAAGTTGAGGGAATGAGACAGCATAGCACATCAGATGGGAGAGCAGTGTCAGAGAGGGACAAACAAACTTGGTCAACTTTGTGGGACTCCAGTACTGTCAGCATCCCAGGCCTGTAGAGTGTCTGTGGAGTAAATGAATACTCCTTCATGCCGTATTATTTGTGTGTGTTTCCGTGTTTGTCATTTTGAAATGTGTAAATGCAAGACAGAGAATGTAATGTGTATATTTACTGTAGGACGACGGAGAGTTTTATGCAGAGGTTTGAGAGGAGAGCCCCGGGTCCACTGGCATCCGGCAGTGCCACACACACGTCATCTAGGGTAAGCCAGCGACCACATAA
The DNA here is from genome assembly GCA_037975185.1 of Centropyge bicolor. NCBI lineage: Eukaryota > Metazoa > Chordata > Actinopteri > Pomacanthidae > Centropyge > Centropyge bicolor. Next base: position 948,754 of record JBBMOC010000070.1, read on the forward strand.
TGTGTGTGTGCGCTCTTCTATGTGCTTTCACATGTTTTGTTTGTATACACAGCTCTGTGCATCAGTGTGCGTGCATTCAGGCACATTCTGTGTCTACATGCGCGTACACACACATGCACACACACATACACACACACACATTTGCTCTATGGGTCCCAGGGTTTAGTGTTGAGTCTCATATCTGTGGCTGTGGGGTCGGAGACTGAAGCTCTGTGGTAATTCACACCAATAGATCTGCCTTTGTAAGCTGTTTTCTGAGTAAATACTCTTGGGTGCAGAGTTTTCATCGTCCGGGGCAGTGTGGATATTAAGCGGTATCCCCAATAGTCCGGGTGGGGTGAGGAGCCAGATCCTCCCTCAATTATCTTCTGGTCAGAGCCAGGGCACGCAGCAGTACAGCGAGCTCATGGTTGAGTAAAAGGAAGTGTAAATACACAGAGGAATAGAGCCACTGCTTTTCCTCTCTCTTGCCTCTCCCCTGCTTCTCAATGTTGTCTGTCTGTCTGCTCTTTTCGCTCTCTTTTGTTTTCTCTGCTTCCTTTTCTCTTTTGTCAGCCTCTCTTCCTCTCTGCCTGTTGGTTTTCCTGGGAGGGAATGAGTGGAAGGCGGAGTTCAAGGGACTTCCCAGAGTTCACACTGAGCAGAGACAGAGACCCAGCATGACACGACTGTGAGGAGTCTGCAGAAGTCAGTGTAGAGTGGAATAACCTGCGCTAGTAAAAGTACCTGGAGGAAACCCAAGCTCTTCACGAACCAATCACTTGCCTTGTCAGGCAAAGGGGGCAACCACATGCCCTCATTATGAATAACTTTTCTCCTAATCAACGATCTGTTTTGGCTGATTACTGCTATAAATCTTAATATCAATAGCTGCTGAGTATCTTAGGTCTCTAATGTGAAAAGGTCACAGTTATTCTTAGCTCAGAAAACAAGCATTTATTGGAGAGTGTTGACAGCCTCTGTCAGAAAGTCAGACACAGTGCTAATAATGTCTGTACTCCTCCACCCAGCTGAGTGTCTGTCAGATGCTACCAGGAAAGGAAGGGGTGTGCAGGAAACAGCCTGAAGACACACTGTATTCTACTCTATATTCTGCTGTGAGCATATTATGTGGCGACTGACAACACTGTTAAAACTGCACACGCAGCTCCCTCAGCGGACAGAGGAAATGTTTTCTTTTTCTTTTCTCATGTGCATTTCTTTTCTCGCTCTCTCATTCTCTTTTTCTCACATCGGCCTGATGCAAATCTTTCACCAGGCAAGTAGGTGGTGAGAGAGAGAGAGAGAGAGAGAGAGAGAGAGAGAGAGAGAGAGAGAGAGAGAGAGAGACCTTGGGTCAAACTATCGTGTAGAAGCAGTCAGTTGCAGTAATAAAGAAGTCTCTGTGTAGTGGTGGGACGTGCACGCACACACATACACACACACAGGCTAAATGGATAATCCAGTTCACTGGATGATACCAGGGTAACAGACAGCAACAAAGACTCACCTCTTCCTGACTTCCCACCTTTTCATCTCACCTCATCTCGACTGGTTTTTGTATTTTCTCACCTCTTAGATCTTTTCCTGTGCTCATCTCTCATTTTCTTTACATTTCTTTCCCCTCTCTCCTCTAATTTTGTCTCGGCTCCTCCTGACTTGCCATCCTCTCCTCTCCTCTCCCCTCTCCTCTCCTCTCCTCTCCTCTCCTCTCCTCTAGTCTCCTCTCCTCTCCTCTAGTTTACTCTCCTCTCCACTCCTCTAGTTTCCTCTCCTCTCCACTCCTCTAGTTTCCTCTCCTCTCCTCTAGTTTCCTCTCCTCTCCTCTCCTCTCCCCTCCTCTAGTTTCCTCTCAGCTCCTCTCCTCTAGTTTCCTCTCCTCTCCTCTCCACTAGTCTCCTTTCCTGTCCTCTCCACTCCTCTCCAGACTCTCCCAGGCTGCAGCTCTCTCAGATAGACGTCACAGATTAGGAGATGAAAGCTTGCGGCTGTGGAGCAGCAAAAGTCAAACTTCTTGATGTGGTTTTGACTGGGACCCTGGGATCTGTTGTTCTTTCAGCAATGGCTTCATAAGACAGATTGATCTCTCTTTCATATCCTCTATTTGTGGTGTGTGTGTGTGTGTGTGTGGTGTGTATACATGTGTGTGTCTGGGTGTGAGATTTAATGCTAAGCTTTGATGGGAGCACATAGTGTTCACATAGGTGGGCTGTGTGTTCTTTCTTCCTCTCATGGCATCCATAACCACCTCCCTGACCCATTAGCTCTACTGAAACAGGAAAACAGAGATTGATAATGAAGGACGTGTGTGTGTACTACACACTTTACTTACTTATAATACTATTTAGTATTAACCATAGACTGACCAATAACATGTTAACAACTGTGTAAAAATCTTAAAAAGCTGCTTTTTTAATCATCTAATATCAAAATTATTCGTATGGGACATACAGTAAGCCTCACAAATTATAATGAGCTGGTTATTGCACCAGACAGGAAACAAATACACTGAACTTCTACCTTCTTTCTTTCATTCTGTCATTCGTCTTGGTATGTTTTCATATACTGCATATTTTTCAGCTGCACCTGGTGCAGCTGCTATTTTGCTAACGCCCTTAATGCAGTAATCCTGGTTATACAATACTTCCCTGCACAAATGCTCTGCTCAACATGTTTTGTTGGTCATTTGTTCATACTTAGTGTAGTGCTGTTGCAGTGTTTAAATTTCCACACACTGAGCATTAGAGTGATCATATCATGTTTGATGTAACATCTCCAAATACCTTATATCCAGCTGAGCCCTCAAAGGTGCCCACTTTTCTTGTAAACAAACAAAAGTTATGTTTACATTCAGTGTTGCCCACCAAAATGTGTGTGTGTATCCTTGAGGTTTAACAAAAATGTTGAATCACCAAAGCACCTTTAGCAGGGCTCCTATCCATCCAGCTGCTGAATGCTAATGTCAGCATGCTGATATGCTCACAGTTACAATGCTAACATTTTGATGTTAAGCAGATATTTAGCATGTTTACCATCTTAGTCTAGCAGTTTAGCATGCTAATAATTGCTAATTAGCTCTAGGCACAAAGTACTGCTGAAAATATTGGGAATGTCATTAGTTTGGCAGATATTTGGTCATAAAAAGTATTGGACAAACTAAAAATTTGACCTGCTGATGGCACTGAATGAAAAGTCAGAGGATCACTTAACTGAACTCTTAAGATAAGATAATATAAGATAAACCGTTATTCGTCCCTCAGCGGGGAAATTTGCAATGCACAGCAGCAAAGACACTAGGACAGTGAAGTAGTTAAAGTAAAGATAAGTAAAACATAAACAAGCTAATTATTTACAAGTTTAACAAATCTACACAAAATAATATACAGATGCACATGATATGTACATGAGAATATGGGTATGAGAAATATGACCATGAAAGAAATATGACTAGTAAAATCAATTAAGTATGAATATGAAAATATTGCACTTAAGTCATCATTAAATATGTGTACCAGATTGATTGACCAAATGACAAGCCATTCAGTAGTTGGCGACATATTTCAGTCACTCCTTAATCAGGAGTATGATGGGTCAGTATTTGTACTAGAGCCCCTGATAATGCCCTTTACAGTTCATACTGCTACATACTATTTCTTTCTCACTTCTGGAGGGAGTGTTACCTTGTGACTTTCCTTTATAGTTCACTAATCTTCAAAGTGAGGCTGTGGTGAGTGAACAGAAGGAGGAGTCAAAAAGTGTGAAGGACGTCCAGCTGGAACACAAGAGGTATACGTACATCATTTGTATTTTTTTTACATTTAACAATGAGGACCACATTAGTGCACAAGGACAGGACTCTGCTCAGTGAAAATGAAGAAACTCTGAATACTGAATACGAACACAGTCAAAAATGGACTCAAGATGAATCATTTGTTGTGTTTATCTTTTTGGAATAAAACCAGTAGAAGCTGGCTGGGTTGGTTAATGTTAATTGTTCAGTGTGCAGTTTACTGACCTCACTATATTTCAGTTAGATAGAAGTTTAAACAACTGCCAACATGTAAAGTACAGCATAAGTTAGTTTTATGTGCAGCATTGTTTGATTCATTATATTTTGACAGGGTGAACTCAGCCTTTCTGGACAAACTCGAGGGTCGAGGCAGAGAGAGCGAGAAAGAGACGAAGGAAGAAGGTGTTCGGGAGGCTGAGCATCCCTGTTTGGCCTCTGAAGACTTTAAACAGCAGTCATCCACCACCCCTGGACAACAACTCGTTCACCTGGACCCACATCCAGAACAGAGTTGCTCCAGCTGGACAGAGGGAGCTGGTGAGCTGAGAGTGATTAGGTCAACGACCCTCTGTCTACTGTTTCTCATGCCTTTTTTTAGTCTGGCTCAACGCTGGTTAACCAAACCTAAATCAGACATGTGACAAGCATTGCCCACCTCATCCTTTCTGAGAAGACTGTGATTGTCTGTTTAGTCTGCGTTAAATCAAAAGCTTTACGTGCTTCAAAAATGCAGGCAGGAAGTTATGCGTGGTACGTAGCGATCCTGTAGCTCCTGGCGTTCGAATCCTGCTGATACTTGTAGTTTGTGGGTAATGTGTGTATGTGTAAGAAAGTATTTTCCCTTCTTTCTGGTCACAAACCCTTACTTACTATGGAATGAGCAATATATCAGACACATTTAAGCATGTGAGTTTGCAGACAGGAAAATTCTCCAGGAGCTGGCAGAATTTTGGCCTGCAGCCAAACAGACACAGCACGAGGAATAGTCCTGTGCTTTTATAATTGGCCTGGATTCATTTACTGAGATTGATACCTCACTAGCTGCCATAGACCCACTTACAGAGAGAGGAGAACATCATGCTCATTACCTGAAGTACGTAAGCACTTCCCACTTTTTTTTGAATACCCAGTTTAATCCTAATTCAACCAGGAGAGACGAGTTTGAGAGAAAAGATAATTTATTATAACATAAACATTGATAAGCAACTTGACAGAGAGTCTTTGGCGTTTTGGACTCTGGGGGGGAGACGACATGATTGAAGAAATACAATCCGAGCCAGTGCAAGAGAACCCCCCAAAAGGACTGGGGTGGAAACCCCAGATAACATAGCCACGGAGTCTCCCCCCAAAAGAAAATGTGTACTTACAGGATGGTGAGAACATTGCCTTTACGCGAAGAAGATGAAAACCTGTCCGAAGCTAAAGTCAAGGCTTGGATGCAGTATTTGTATATATGCTTTTTTTTTTTTTTTTTTTTTTTTACTGTTCATTATTTATTATTCATACATTAAATGTATGAGATGAATCTGGCTTCAATTCACCACCTCACCACCTCAAAATGTTCTTACGGCAGCATCAAATGCGCAAATTCTCACGCCAAGTTCAGTTTTATAAATCACAACCTTAGCTTAGGACGCAAGCTTTATAAATGAGGCCCCTGACCACAGAAAAAATGTGACACCGATCCACTGAGACCGCTGGCTACGCCAGAATAAAAGATCAGAGCCATCCTGCATTGACCGGTGACACGGCATGCAAATGAGCACGGAAGAAGCCGTGACAGCAATCTGAGATAAAGGAGCATGGTGCATATACTTGTGATTTGTCATTGACACATCTTCAAGGGCAACATCCTTTGGTAATCCAGATAAATAAAGAAACTCAGAGACACCTTTACAAAAAGAATGCAACTATCCTAAAACTGGGCAACATTTAATAAATGAGATTATCGCAGATTTGTCCATTTTTGAATAACATCCAGCTCTTTCCTTACACAACATTTATAGGCTATAATTTAATAAACTCTCAGTTTTTAAGCAGCTTCATTAACTAATATTACACATATACTATTAATAAAGTGAGTGATATCCCACATTCACTGGCTCGCTGGTATAGCTAACAGCTAGCATTTATCCCAGCTACTGTAAGAAGTTTTTTTCCAAAACTGATAGAGGGCATAATTAGCTCTTTTGGCATTGCTTATACATACCATTTTACTACTTGGAGACCTACTAAGTTTATTTAATTACATTAAAGTTACAGGGATCTTGAAGTTTTCATTTGATGTGTATGTTTGATAGAATTAATTGGCAGCTAAAAGTTCACCTTAGCTGACATCTAACTGACTCTAACTGTCCATCTAAACAGCAACCACAGCAGAGCGATTGTACCAGTCTGAGGTTAAAGTTAAAATACCCAAGCATATTTCAAACTTTCAGTCCTGGCACTGCCGCTGCGGGCACATGCAGAGCTGCATGTCGGAATCCCACAACATCCTCAATCCATGTTAGGCTGCATCCGCCAGCCCCAGTCTATATTTTACCATTGTGCTGATCAGGACTTTCCTTTCTGTCATTACCTGCCTGAGCCAGTGTCCTGCATGGTTTGATGACCAGTCCATCCCTCACTGTTGCCCAGACCTTCATTTCTAATTAACTGGTCCTAGAACTAGACCAGCCTGTGGCAGCGAGAACCATGGGGAGTCCAGTCCCTGGCGGTGTGGGTAGTGGTAGAGAAGAGATGCCAAAGTTGTCAAACAGACAAGTGTTCAAGCTGCCTGGAAGAAATCACTCTCAAATCGCACTCGTCTCTCTCTACTTTTGGTAAATTTTTCAACACATAGCTGAGGAAAAACCATTTTAGGGACTGCCTCACTGCCTGTGGTGGCTGATCGTACACATAAATGTCTAAATGTTCAACAGATTGTACTAGTTCATCCACAAAAAGAGCATAATAATACGTGACGATAAGTTCTCAAACTGTTGTACATGAGAATGAGAGAAAGTGCACTGTACTGTAATGTCATGACAATCAAAGAATGATCTTTCAACAGGGGCATCATAGGAACAGTATTGATTAAACTGAGCTCTATGAGGATTATTCCTTTCCTGTGTGCTTCCCAGACCCGGAGCCTGACTATGACTGGGCCTTGATGAAGCTGATGACTACCTTTCCAGAGTGTGCCAGAGTCTTCCTAGAGGACATCCTCGACCAGTGTGATGGTGATTACGAGCAGGCCTCCACACTACTCACATGCATGCTCAGTTGAACTTTTGTATCTTTAATAGGAGGACTGTCTTTCCATTATATTGTGTTTGACATTTTAGGAGTTGGTCCAAATGAAAATATATAACCAGTGTCCATATGATAAAGAATAGCTAGAAATAAATTATCACTGTCCAATGGTTGTGGATGAATGTAAATAGGTTTGCTATCTGCACAACACAATTTCATTAAGTATAGTACCTAGAGAGCAGTATATGCTTCTTGCAGTCAGTTTTTGATTATGCCATTAATCACTGAGTATTTGGTGTCTTGTATCTGTCTGCATGCACCAGTGAGTCATGTCGGGTTTTTGCCCTGACATGGAGTTGAATTGATGTTCGTTTTCACCAGTTTAGTTGAAGGTCATTGCCATGACTCATAATCTTCAGATCATATTTGGGGCTCTTAATTAAATCAGTGTGTGCAGATGGAAGAAAGCTCTACCCAAATACATGATGCTTTTTGTTTGTTTTATAATCAAAGTCGCATGTGATGTATCTATAGCAGGATTATTGAGGACAACAAAAGATGCAAATCCAAAGAGGATTTTATGTCTTTAATGATCAGTTTCAGTTCAAAGTCCCAATAGCTTTGGGGGACTTTAATAAAACACTTTTGTGTTAACAATCACTTACTGTTTGAGTTTGTGTGTCATTTATCAGTGTGCTGTATCAAACTTGGTGGGGTTTACAGGTGGGCAGAGGGCACAGAGCTGCTTAACACAGCGGGACAGGACAGCAGAGATCACCTGACCAAGGAAACAAAGAACAATGGGTGGTGCTATCAACATGGGGGACTAGAAATCCCCTTCTACTTCGGCATGAAGTCATGCAAGGAGTGTTTCACTGCTGATGTCATCTAGCAAATGTTTCTCCCTCTGGAGGTCAACAAGAAACTTAATGTCACTATGGTTTTGCACTCACGATGTATATTAATAATGCTTTATTTACAGGTCTGTATTTTCCTACTTTCCAATTTAATTTTCTAGGAGAATTCCTGAAAAGAACTATGTAATGTGGTTAATCATTTAAACCTAAGCAAATACAAATTAATTATTAATTTATTATTGAAAACTTTGTTCTTCACATTGAACTTAGTATGTTTGTCTGTAGACCTGCTGTGGTCTGACTAAAAGACTCTCAAGCCCAGACTAGTAAATAGTAAATAATATTAATTCATTATTTGTGCACTGTGCTGGAACAAGAGGCTTGCCGTGTGGGCAGTGTTCTGGTGGGTAAACACCCATCCACACCCATAATAATTATATTCAGTAATATTTTCTTTGACAGTAATAACTACATTTATGACAATGACATATACCAAGGGGTTTGTTATGGGAAGTGAATACCAGCACATTGCTGCAGTCATGGAAAACTGCATGCTATCAGGGACAGTTAAATTAATTTACTGAGCCATAATGTGGCTAGATATACTGACAGCCCACCACAAACCCTGAACATCATCAATATGTGTTCTTGTTACCGAGTTTTAATTTGCAAGCATTAAAGGTGTTGGTAGTGATATTTCTGCTCCGTACCTTTTGCACAGGAGAGTTGTGTGGATCTCTACTGTGATCTTATACTATGCAGCAGTTGGTTTGCAGAAGGCAGGTGACTTCAGTGCATGCCTGCGAGCTGACGAGACATTAGCGTGGGAAGGTACCATATGATGCCTCCTCAGGCTGTGTGATCTCTTACAAGACAGTTGGATTGGCTCAAATGGAAACAGCTCTGTGACCCAGTACAACAGGGCCTGTTCTAAGAAGTGCGTTTTCTAAGTTATCTGGATAAAAACACAAAACCTCCTCTGAAGTGTTACTGATGTAGAAAGAATTGTTTTGCTTTGCAAAGTATTCCCTATAACTCAGTCAAATTGCTTCTTGGAACAGGCCTCAGATCTGCTGGGCTGTGTGTGCTTTATGTGCAGGGTTGTGTAGGTTCTATAGAGTATTTCTGAGAAGAACAGTGGGTAGTCACATTCTTCCCTGTGTGTCCTTCGCAATGCAGAAATGCAAGCTCATCATCTTTCTGTGAAATTCGCTGTGTTGAGTTCAAAATAGGTCACCTACAAGATTCATGTAGGTCCAAGGAAAAAGGGTTTTTGGGGGGTTGGAGGGGGGGTCCATCACAGGTTCAATCCACACACAAAAAAAATGAAGCTACAATTCTGGGGTTCAATTAATGCAACATCAGTTCACAAGAATTGATGCATGTAGGAACTGTTAGTAGACAATTATGATTAATAATGTTTACTATTTAACCTGATGATAGCAGCTAGTTTGTGTTGGTCAAAGACAAAGCTTGTTTGTTGGTAGGTAGCCAGCTATGTAGCTAGAACAGTGACTGGCTGGGAGTCACATTTCACATATGTCATCAGTACAGAAGCAACACTGACGAGACTGGCAGCAATGAACCAAAAATGGTGAAGTTGTAGGCTGAAAAACAATTGCAAAAAACTGATTGTTAAAATGCTACGTAGAGCTGAGGGGGGGCAGCAGAGGCGATTGATAAGTCTCCCCTTTAACACTTATACACGTATTTGATTCATTGTTAATACAAAAATATTGATTAAGACAGATTTAGAAAATCTTCTGCTGTTCAAATGTGAGGTATTAGACCATAATATAAGTCAGTCTTGAATGTGAATCTATGATGTCCTAAATTCAGCATAAATTAAGCATTTTATATGATATATGTTTAAAAATGCAACTACAGTCAGCTGCTTGTTTATGCAAAGAACGTAAAACAAATTTCACTAAGAAAATGGCTTTATTTGAGCATGAGACCCTACATTTATTTTCAACATTGACTTATCCCTTCTGAAATCTTTTGTCAACGACCATTCTTAAATGGTTTTTTACATATCACTCCTGTGTGAACACATTAATGCATATAGCTTGTGTGCCTACAATGTCTTTACCTTGCAGGGATTCAATTTGCATTTCCACATAGTTACTTTCCCCATTACACTGTTTTAAGCACTGACTAACCTAACCAGAAAGATCTGACTTATGGACTAATCTACATAAATCAATAAATCTGTGCAAACCCCCCCCCCCCCAAAAAAACTTAAAAAGTCACAAAATCTCAAATGAGTCACATTTGTTTATTACCTGGATAGCTGACATATTTAAAAAGCAGGGTCAGTAACTGAAAGGTCAAATCTCCTGCCATGATTTCCACAGAAAGTAAAAAAGCTTATTGTATTACATATATACAGTATGTATTTTTTTTCCCTTTGCAACCCCTAAAAATGTAATGCAGTGACCTTTACTCTCAAAACATTTTAACTGACCTACTTTTTATTAGGCCATTATTGAAGTACATTTTTACACAAGGGGACAGGAGTAGCCACCGAGCCTACACTCAACAGCTATAATCACTCATAATGACAAATCTACAGAGAATCAGCGAGCGCTTCTACAACTCCGCTCAGCTTTACAGAGCTTTCGAGTGAGCTCCAGCTCATTGTTTGGCTGGTTCACAACTTTATTGTTCCGGTTCACTTGCACCACTCTTATAGTGTTGTTTCTAGTCACAGAAAAAAAGCACTGAAAACTCACTGTACGCTACCTGTTCAGCACACAGCAAACAGCCACAATTAATGGCTAAATGGTGAACACAGTCAATGGTAAATGGACTGCATTTATATAGCGCTTTTCTAGTCTTATTAGAACACTCAAAGCCCTTCACAAAGCAAGCCAGCATTCACCCATTCACACATGATGGCAGATTGAAATTTGCCACTACCATTAACCACGCACACACATTCACACACCGATGGAATAGCCAGCGAGCAGAATTTAGGGTTCATTATCTTTCCCAAGGACACTTCAACATGCAGACTGCAGGGGCCAGGGACAGCTGCTCTACCTCCTGAACCTCAGCCACTCCAAGTGGAAGTGAAGAATTTAGCAGCTAAAGAGCCAGATATTTCCCTCTGGAGTTGGTAGAGACCAAAGATGGAGCGAAAAGAGTGTGAATATTGCACTTCTATTCATTAGGTGGACAGACACACAACTAAAAATAATAGATAATGTTGTTCCCTATCTGCTGGATGTTTAAAGAAGCAACTTCACCAGATCAACTTACAACTAGAATGTGATATGTCAAAATCCTATTCAAAACTTGTTTCTGCTGCCCCCAAGTGGCAACAAAAGGTTTAATGGTTGATTGACTTTAGCTACAGCTGGTCTTAGTTGCAGTGGCCTCAGGAGGTCTGTGTAGATGTCTCTCCCAAAGCTTAAATAAAATATACTCCTTTGTGTCTAATCAGCATCTCTTTTAACCAGGTGGTTTCCTTTAGCCATGACAGCAATCTTTGCATAACTTTGACCTTGCGGTTTTAGAACAACGATACCTCAACCACAGCTGTAGATCAAAAAAGACTCCTATGAATCGTTTTGGACAGCCCCAACAAATGTCCAACTTTGGCCTGTAGATATGAGCATGTGGTACAATTCTTTTTGTACACACACACTCAAGGGAAGGAGGGAATTAGGAAGAGGAAAAGTCTTGTAGCAGGGGAGGTTTAGTCAGGAGGAAGAAGGGGGCAGGTGCAGGAGGAGACAGATTCTTTCCCAGAGCTTCAAAGTGGGAAGGCTTTTGCCTGCATAACAAACCCAAACTGCACAAAATAAACACGTTTGACACACATGTACTGCACTGACACACTTGGAGGTAAACACACAAAACACCTACATGACTCCCACCGCAGCGAGGGATACCGATCCTTTCCTGTCTGATCAGTGCTGGTATATTGTTGTTCTTGAATAGAGATGAATCAGAGAACACAGTGTACAGGAAGAGCTGCCTTTTCACTCTCATGCTAATAGCCTTCATGCAGGTCTTCCGTTTCCTCCCGATAGCCACTAGGTGTGTGCATGTGTGTGCGTGTTCAAGTGCCTGCGTGCGATAAATGGACTCCAGTGAGATCAAAAAAAGTATTTATTTGAATAAACTCAAAGGCTTGAACCTACGTTCATTGCCTACATACGTTACTGCCAGGACTCACAGCTGTAAAAACCATTACAGCTGAGCTTCCACCAGTGTGCCCAAGGGCTAAGACAAACATTTTAGTCTGTTTAAAGAATTAGTTTAAGGTCTGATGTATTAGACTCTTACTGCAGTATTGAAACAACTTCAAGCTTTATTTCTCCCACTTGTTGTACATTTTCTTCAAGCAATCACTTCAAGGAGTCTGTGGACCACCCGGCGGTTGTTTCGGATTAGTTGTCCTTATGAGGATGACCGTTACCTCATCATATGGCAGAGCTACAAAGATCTACACAAACACAAACACACACGGACACACACGTATGGATGCAGAGGCCTACAAACAGTTGTGAGTTGGGGGATTCCCAGAGGGTGGTTCACAGTCAGAATGAGGTCACCTCATACTAGTGTGCTACACAGACACACACACACACACACACACACACCCCAAAACGTCTGGGTGAAAAATACAATAAAATGTGTCCACTTCAGATACACCCCAACAGTCACACACAGCCATGAAGCTCTGGAGATTATTAAATATTGGTTGGAAAAGCATAAAGCATCTTGATATGTCAGAAATCACCTCCATTTGTTTTATAGCCCTGGAGATTGCTTATTTGAAAGGCTTTTCAGTGTCGTGTTACAATGTTAGCTCATGCGTGACCGGCAGTATGAAAGTTGTAAGTCACACATCCCCTTTGTTTTTCTGCCAGACAAGTGCTGTGCAAGCCGAGGAAGGCATACTGGCATTTAGCTGCAAAGCTTTGATGAGGATAATATCCCCGCTGATTAAAAAGACCATTCACCCATTACCAAGTACTGATAGATAACTAAGATAGATAGAAAAATCAAGTACCTTTTTAATGCAGCCAAACATGAATTACAAAACAAACACACAAATGATATAAATCAACATTATAATTCAAATAAATAAGAGTCTACAGCACTTCAACACTGTCGTGCTTTGGGCAAAATACTATCATCAGCTTTGTGACATGATCACGCTGACATATTTTCCAGGTTTCATATTTTCCTTGTCCAGCATCTTAGTTCAGCTTGTTAGCATGCTAACATTTGCTAACTAGAAAAGCACTTGGAGAGTGCAGACCTCCGCCAAGCAGCACAGTTCCCCCAGCTTATTGTGACTTACACCCGAAAATATTAGTCCTACCTTTGATTTATCTATTTCAATGGATTCCTGGACCATAAAAACATACCCTCACATTGATATCACTTTTAGTTTAATAGTTATACCCGAAAATCCAAATTTCCGTAATGGCGGTTTTCCGGATCACCTCCAAAATTTAATCATTTGTTCCTTGTCCCAGAAAGGACATTTCCTGAAATTTCATCAAAATCTGTCCATAACATTTTGAGTTATGTTGCAGACATAAACAAACCAACACCGGCAAAAACATAACCTTCTTGGCGGAGGTAATTATTACAAAACACAGTACAGCTGAGGCTCAATGAAAAGTCAACCGTTTTGCAGGTGTTTATTAGTGTACCAAGTATTGTTAGGGGGGTAACGTATACATTTTCCTCCTGTAGGGGACATGAATGTCTGAACCCAGTTTCATAGCAATCCATCCAATAGTTGAGACATTTCACTAAAAACAACATACCTCGTGATGATCCCTTGAGAAGTCAGAGTACCACCAAAGTCATTAGAATACATTCTCTAGGAACCATGCATGTGCGTACCAAATTTAATTAATTAATCTTTCCCCCCTTGTGGCACTATAGGAAAATGTCTATACAAAATTTTATGGCAATCCTTCCACTCATTTTTGGCATATTTCAGTCTGAACCAAAGTAGTGGTTTCACTGACTTACAATAATATTGCTGCTAGCATGGCTAAAATCTAGTCATATGTGTTATAAGGTTAAAGCAAATATTGTATGTACTGTATATTGTCTTGTATTGATATAGCAAGTTGCTTAATTGGAATTGTATAGATGAGCACTGGGAATAACTATACAGCGATCCTTACACAGTTATGTGCAGGCATGTAAAATACATTCATGTACTTACTGGTAAAAACTAAGTATACAGCAGAAATAAGACATTGGACCATTATGATAAAAATAAACAAAGATGTACTATGCTTGGTACAATTTATAGTGTTAGCAGAGAGTAAATACTATTGGATGAGCAGATGGATGTTGCAGGACGAACCAAGCTAAATAAGTTGTATAATGAAGGCCGTGTAGGTGGGCAGTTGGTCATAGCAATGGGAATAGGGCCTAATGCTAACCTCTCTCCACATGGAGGAGACTCTGCTGGTGGTGCGTAGTGATGTCTAACCATGCAGATGATTTCAGTTTTATTTGCTGAGGTTTTTAATTTGCCTTTTAAACTCCTGCCACAGCCATAATACAACGGAGGTGAATACAATTTTGTTTTTGGCGCTCACAGAGTTGAATAAAAATTACATGTAAAAACATCAGCAGCAATGTGTCTTCTCAGGAACAATGTCCTGGTTACACTGGGTAATCCACAGACCTCACTGGGCAGCTTGCACTGGGACCATTCCCTCAGTAGAAAGTAGTTCCAATGAAAACTGTTCACTGTGAGGTCTGTGGATTATCCATGGCAGCCGAGACATTCTTTCTAGAAATAGAATTTCCTGTAAAGTTTTTCAATTGTAATTTTTCAACACTTTGAACACCACAAGCAGAATTCCAGTCACCTCCATTGTATTGGGGATGGTGACAGAAATCTCACAGCAGGATATTTCAAAACTTCAGCACATAAAACCAAAACTATCTGCATGGTTAGCTACCACTAGCAGTAAGCAAGAAGATGTGTTTTTTTTTTCTGATGCAAGTATAGAGACCCTTCCGATTTTTTCCAGTGTATGAAGTCTTCAAGTTGTCTGACATCATACCTCACATTATTCGTGTATAAATCTCAGCTGTTGAAACTTCCAAACTACATCACATCTCCTCTCTCACTCAAATGTAATAACCACAGCACATGATCCAGTAACTAACTGTAGAAACCCTTACATTTGCACGATTGGCGGCAGAGCTGGTTTCAGATACTATGCACCTTTTAAATGGAATAAACTAGAGTCTTAAATTCCCCCTTGTAGATTTTAAAGCTTTATTATCAGAGGATGTTTACTGTGTAGTTGTGTTGTTTCTGTTGATTGTGTTCTTGTGAATGTTTCTCAGTCTCTTCTTGAAGGGAAGCCTTAATATCATTTCAACTGCTTGATGGAATAAAGATGAAAGAAGTACAGCATAAAGCGATTTACTCATCCAGGAGACAAGCCCGACACTGTTCTGTCTGAGTGCCTTTTGGTTTTGACAGCACCCTGCACGCTCCTCTTAGACTTTACATATGGGGTGGAGTGGTGTGATGTCTGTGCAAACTGTCATAAAACATTTCCTACTGCGAGGAATGACAGGTATATTTCAGGACACCGGTAAACCACAAACTGACCTGAGAAACAAATGCCAGTTCTGAAACTCAATCATGCAATCTCCTAAGAATTTTTGAATACACGCACACGCACACACACACACACACACACACACACACACACACACACACACACACATACATTCTCAAATGGACATACACAAGAATGTGAGCACGCAGTGTGTGTACACAGACACTCTTGCTCTTATTTTGCATCCCCTCCCCTTGCTCACACACACACACACACACACACACACACACACACACACACACACACACACACACACACACCATTTGCACTCACAAACAATGTCAAACCACAACTGAGTCACTTTGCTTCCTGAGGGAAAATTGGCTCCACAAGGAGGGCAGTGAAGGCACTCCTCGACTGTTGGCCGATAGCGCTGACAGCAGCACTTTACACACACATGTCCTGTGCGTTCCCACACACTTTGCTCATACTCATCTTCTGGCATGCATTCACACACTCCCTGCCCCTCAAGGGAAAAAAATCATCATAAGTCGCCAGCGGAAGCAACATAAATAAGACAGAAAAAAAGAAAATTAACTGCAAACACACGAAGAACACAAGAAGGTAATGTTTGGAGCTGAGAGCGATATGACTGATCCTGACGCAAAGGTATGCCGGGTTTTTGGCTCCTCATCCTCACTAGTTTCCTGTGTGGTCCATATTTTGCGTCTAGTATTACACAGGTCTTGTTTCATCCAGCATCTATTTCGCAGACAAAACCAGGGTCAGGCACAGATATTACCCTGTAATGATGATTTATGGGCTAATTCATAACTCTGTGACATCCTAGAAAATACAGAGCAGTAAGATAATATGGACTCTGTCTCTTTCAGCTGAATCCCTTGGGTTTTGCATACAGCTTTCAAACTTGCCAAGTCCGTGACACAGTTTTACAGCTTGACTTCATTTCACTACAAAATCCTTAAGAAATCCAATGTGACCAAAAGAAATAAAATGCAAACCTCTGCTCTAATGTAAGCAAAGCCTTAGAAATATCAGTCAGACTTACCAAAGTGCCCACAAACAGTAGATGCCGGCTGTGTGTGGATCAAGAATAACACAGTCTGTAACAGAGGAATCGACCTGTCAACTGGTGTTTTCTGATTGTCAGTGCTCTGACCCCAGTCTGATCTGTACATCCATTTAGTTCTAATGAACATGACTCACTGTGTTTATAATGGCAGACTGCAGTCTAAAGTTCAGCTGCTTAAAAGATGCACTTACTGGGGTGAAGCTGAGGTGAAAGGCTGCTGGGTTCAGAGCGTACACCAGGATGACATATGCACAGATACACACACACACACACACACACACACACACACACACACACATGCTACAACAGAGCTTCAAACACACACACACACACAGGTCAAACTGTTCTGCTGATATTGGAGTAACACGTGTTCTGGTAATTTACCCCTCATGCAAAAAGCCAAAATAACAGCTTTCCAGCTTAGCAACTGTCAACAGTGCAACCAAAGGCAATGTCATCATCAGATTGGTTCTAAGTTTCCTCCACCCACAGAATGGTCTGCCCGGTGCCCTGTTTCTATTTCATTGCTTATACTCAGGCACAAACACACACTAACACACATGCAGTGGGATGAAAATGGCTGAAACCACTAATCATATCAGGGCCACTGTGTCGATTCCCACTCCTCTTTAAACCCAGAAAGACAGAGCACACAAAGAGAGAAAGAGAGAGAGAGTTGTTTGTGATGTGTAATCAGATTTCAGCTTCATATCCTGAGCCCCAGACCCCAGACCTGACATAGAAGCAGTAATTGTATTCGTCTTTTCATATGTTTCCGCAGCTATGTCATCAGCTTGTTGAGAAGGGTGTTAATCTGTGTTGCGGCCAGTTCTATATGCTATTCTGAGTGGAGGTTTGGGAACTGAGAGAGACACACACACACACACAGAGAGACAGACGGAGAGCGAGATGACAATGTTTGCAAACTGCCTGTGGATGCAGACCTACAGTGCAGTGTGGCTGGTTAGTGCAGCGTACAGTATGTGGTCCAGTGGGAGTTGACTGGGAGTATAATTAGAGGCTTGTTTCAAGTGGAACAGACCTTACAGTAACAAGGCTGTGACGGTGACAGATTGATGGCATGTAATGGGAGGTTAGGACAACACTGGAGGTCCTCCTCATGAATGGATGGGCATTTTACCTACTGTACTGCAGCATGTAATGTACACGAGCTGTCCCCGAGTCTGGGAAAGAACTTCGGGAAAATCCCACGGGGCTACAAATGTGCACATGAAGCATACAGCTGGTTGTTGCACTGACACGTTGTATATTTATAGAGATAACAGAACTCGCCATTTGTTAGTCCTACTTATGTAATGTAACTCAAATATTACTAGAAAATGTAAGTAACACGTTCAGTAAAACAGGGACAAATGACAAATAACCTTCCTGTCATCTCCTGTGTTGAAATTAAACTAATTTCTCCATGTGTAACAGTGGTGTGGCACAGCAGAAACATTCCACATCAAGCTACACATTATGAAGGATTAATGGAAGACGAAAAACCTCTGAGGGAAAACAATTTGCCCAGTTTCTGTGGTAAAACAGAAATGGTTCAGAAAGATTTAAAACTGTACAAATAGTCTTGTACAGAAGCCTGATAACATTTCCAAACATCCAAATTGCTCACGTTGAAATCAAAATGATTTGCGAGATCATAACAGTCCAGAAAAGGCTTGATTCAGGAGCAACAGAAAGAATAACACAAACAACTTACAGTACAATGAACCCAAAAACACAGGTCAGCTCCTTTCACTAAAAACATTCCCTGAAACAAACTCAGTGACTTAATATAGCCATTCCCTTTGGACCCTGCCCTGACCCAAGCTTGACCAAGTCCTGACCAAACCTGTGGTCGCTCGCTGTCTCACTAGGATCCTCACTGATGACTCTGAACTCTCAGCAATACTTTGGCTCAGTGGACTCACTTCATCAAGTCAGGAGATTGCAGAACACATTCACTCACTCTCTCTCTCTCTCTCTCTCTCCCTCTCACACACACACACACACACACACAGTTGTGTTTCCATCACTTCAGAGGACATTAAATTGACTTACATTCACTTTCTGGAGCCTTACCCTAACTCTTACCCTAACTTTAACTTAACCATACCCAAAGCTTAACCCTCTTCATCCTAAAATGTAATGATTTACATAAGGGGGACTTGCATTTTTCCTTATAAGTAAGGCAAGTCCTCACAATATGACTGCGTAAACAGATTTATGTCCCCACAACATGAGTAATTAATGTCCAGACACACACACACACACACACACACACACACACACACACACACACACACACACACACACACACACACTTGAGTGCAGTCACGCGTGCATGTAGAGAAACACCAAATGCACAAATACACACACATTTGCACACTATAATGCTTTCTCAGCATACTGTAGCAGGCTAGATTTGCGCAATGGCCAATTCAAAGCAATTATGGTCTTCCTACCAAAACAGGTCTCCTAAGACTCTGTCTGTCCAACTGCTTTGCACAAAGAGCTTTATTTCACTGGACCCATCTCATACAATAAATCATGGATGTTACAGAGTAATTGTGATGTATATTTTCTTGTGGTCACGTCTTACCATACTAGATTGGATACATTATGCAAATACTTTCTGTCAAGAATGTTGATGAGCTTTGAGATTGTGTTCACTGTCTCCCCTCTGTCTCTTTGTTGTGTTTATGCTGTGGTTATTGTCTTTCTAAATCAGATATTTAGGGCAAGAGACTGTTGTCTCTGCATGTCACTCTGTGTGTGTGGGTGGGTGTGTGTGTGCATGTGAGGGAGACCCTCGTGCAGATTTGAGTGTACGGGTACAGAACATTTTCCATACTCAAACAAACTCTTCCCCAGAGAGCAGTTTTTGGTGGAGTGTCACCCTAACAATCTCGTTGGGTTATGAGAATGTTACTTTAAAATGTTTTGACAATGTTTGTTTTGGGGAAAGTATTTGAATATTCTCTCCCACATTTTTATTGGTGAATATTCTGAAACAACATAGATTGTAAGGTTCCATCAGTGCTTTAGAAACTGTCCTCAGAATGTCACAGTCATAATGTCCTATGTCTATTAACACTGCAGATGTGATGCCTTTACGGCCTCTTTCACAGTTTCCACAAAAATAAGAACAGTGTGGGATTAATATGGTGCATGTCCCATAAAAAGGTAAGTCCTATTTTCTAAATTTGCAAATGTGCCTATTTTCTTTTTTCTTCATTGGTAGTTGTTCATCAAGTAAGTTGAGTTAAATTTTGTGTAAAAATTTTACTACACAAGGAAGGGGAAACCCTTTGCAAGTCCCTTAGTGCATTGCTTACACAGTGTTTATAACAAGCCTTTGGTTGCCTTTGCAGTAGTGGGATAACTTCTATTTTTCACAAAGTGGAGGTCAGAGGACTGCTCAGTGACTGATAATTATCCTTTATACAAGCCTACTGTCTGAAACTTTATGTGGTAAGTCTTTGGATATTTAATTTTCAATACTTGTTACGCTCAACATCTAACATGAAACCCTCTTGTCAAATATTTAATTTGCTCATAGGGGTGACTGTCCAGAATTCAGTCTGAGTTCATTTGAATGTTGATGAGAAAACAGTCTCACTCTGGGCTGTGCGAAAAGAAGAGGAAGAGAAACATGAACTACGAATGTGACGCAAAAATTGGCATTAAATGAGTCCCAGAAACTCAGCTCGTGAGTGCTTAATTAACAAGTGTATTAGCTGCATTAGTCTAAAAGAAGGGAAAACCATTAATACTTATATAAGTAAAAAAAAAAAATTACAGTGAATAATCCAAAGATATTCAGTAAATCATTTCGCATATTTGAACAATACTGTCACAGCTGAGTTCACTAACTAAACAACTGCAGGAGAAAAAATATACATGGTCATTAAATGGATAAAAATGTCATCTAATGACCATACCTGTATGCAGTATGGTATCATTTTATTGCTGTTAAAATTTCCATTTGCAGCTCTCCACACAAAATAGACAGTTCTGGATTCTCTCACAAAGCTATGTGAAAGACATTAATCCTTGTACTGATGTTTTACATGACATATGTTGCTCATGTCATCTGGATGAATCATACTGGTGTATAAAGTAATGCATGACAAGGGGGAAAACAACAAGGAAAAATGTCACTAAAACACAAAATAACTATATAGAGTGAAGGAGAGCCATTGGTGCAGCATTTTGATGAACCTGCCCATAAAGTGTCCACGACCCAGTTTAGGTGGGGCCACAGAGTTTAAGAAACACTGGTTAACCAGATCATTAATGTAACCACTGCACCATGTAAGGTTGATGAATCAGAGAGCTGAGCTGCTGTATAGGCCACACCTTGGAAAAGCAGAGCTGAGGAATGCAGATGCTCATGTCTTTTTCAGTTTGTGTGTGTGTGTGTGTATAAACATATATACATTTATGTATATATGTTTGCAATAGACACATAAAGGAAAGCCACAAAGGGGATTAATACAAGTGTTGTTCTCAGAAGTGAGATCTATACCACAACCACGATGCCAAAACCTCTAACACACACAGACACACACACATAAAAGCAGACAAATGACGACTGTATGAGTGAGTGTTTCCTGGCTACTCGCTCTCTGGAAGAGAGTCTTACCAGAAACGTGCCTATCCAAGATCCACCAAATCTGTCTGAGCTTGGAGACGTGACACCTAGCTTGACTCCGCCGTCATTTCCTACAGTAAATGCCTCGTCCTCCCCCACCTCTGTCTGCAGTTCCATGAAAAATCAGCCATGACCAGAAATGGGTGGACAGGCTTAACTAATGCTGTGTAATTGTTGCAATTATTGGGAAGACAAATCAAATCATGAGGACTTAGCTTGTCTTGAAAAGCCAGATATGTGGGTACCAGCCGGCTGCCTGTTGACATGTTGAGCTGTGACAACCACTTGCGCAAGGCCTGTCAGTGCCTTGGTTGAGAAATAGATTTTGACTCAGTGAGTTGATTTGCAATTGGGGCTTTTGAGGTCATTATACAGTTACTTGTGCCGATTGTAGCCAGTTTGTGAGAGCAGAGTAATGACACAGTGCTTGGACCAGGGATTTGTCCAAAGACAGATTTCAAAATCATAATATTGTTTAAAAACTGCCTCACACATGTTTTGGTAATCTCCAGTCTTATCTTAATGGAAAATCAACTCTTGAATGCTCTTTAAATGTGAGATACAATCATGTTGGGACGTTGTTGCATGCTTAAGTCTAAGATTTAGCCAAGATTCAGCCAAGTCTTTTCAATTTACCCTTTCAGTGTGGCCATTTTTAATTCTCCACTTAATGATTTCCTGTGTTTCCAAGAGTGACTTTCAGCAAGTTTAAAACAACAGATGGAAACTTGTACCGTTCAGAAAGTACAATAGCTGTGGTGACAGCCACGTAAAAGATTTAGTCTCTTGATTTCAAATATTTTGTGGTTGTATTGCATTCTGGTCTGCTGACGCAACAGTCAGTTAAAGATTAATCTCTTTGCCTCTTTTAAAATCAATTCCTCCCTGTGTGATTAGCGCTTTCACATACTGGTGGTGGTGGATGGCAAAACCACATCTGCAATTTTACTATTGTGTCTGTAAATAATCTGTTTTTCTGTGGATGTAGATCAGAATGACATCACTTCATCTATGTTAAGCAAAGTATCTCAGTAGGAGAAGCAATGCAGATTCTGCTTTATTGTTTGGCAGGCATAATACTCATGATCAAACTCGTAGATAAGAGGAAATGAGCAACATATTATTGATCAGCTCTTAAAGATACAACAGTATTCTAAAATGTGCAGTTTGGCCAGAGATGGTAAAGTTAGCTTTTGCCACATGATCTGCTCCATGTGATGGAGTTCCATGGCATTTTTAGGTCACTTGAATTTGCAGAAACATTACATCCCTGAAAATGCACTGCAACTCTTGTCTAATTTTCATTGTCAGTGTCAAAACCACAACTTGGGGCCACATCTGACACAGGAAGCAGAAGAGGAAATGCTAGGACACTAATTGGTTATCCGTGGGCGGATTCAGCCTCATGACCTTTCTAGACCAAAGTTGCAGATGTGAAGTTTCACTTTCAAACAATGTATTTCGGTTGTCTCTGACACAGATTTCTATCACTACCTGGTAAGATGCAGATAGAGTAAATGTCAACAACTCCTGAAGAGCACTTAATCTCCACATGTCTTACAGTGTAGACACGACCAGCTTTACACTGACACAGTATGTTAGTGCCTCCGTCACAGTAAGACATAGGGCAATCAATCTAAGGAATCAGCCTCTGGAGTCTTCATTGCATGCAACATTTTTTGGTATCATGTGAAGTCACCTTTGAGAGCAGTGACGTCTGCAGCTGCATTCCAGCTCAAGTGGTGCTCTCTTATGAGTAGGGTAACAGAGAATCCTCACGGCAGTTTGCTTGATTGAACACAGCCTTTCACTTGACTTTGTGGTGAATAATAAAGCTAATGCGCCCTGCTCTGTGGGAAATGTCAAGCCCGCAAACGATGTTCAATAAACATCCAGCCAATCTGGATCGATGTCTGGTCAGCGTCAAGGGGCCGAGACAAGGAGGCTTAGCAATGGCAATGACACACAACATAGCCAGGACATCTGAACTTTTCCCCTCCTGGCAGTCTGCACGTTGTTTAAACTAATTGAGATCGAGATAAATCTGTCAGTTTGCCTGCCTGCGGTCAGTGAAGCGAGGTAGGAGTGTTAATGTCGCTGGAACACGCCGGCTGAGGATTCCCTTAAACTACAGTTAAGAGGAATAACAGTTGTGTGGTGCAAGGGTGTGTGTAAAGTTGAATATGGTTCTGTATTTGTGTGTGTCTGTGTGTGTGTGTGTGTGTGTGTGTGTGTGTGTGTGTGTGTGTGTGTGTGTGTGTNTGTGTGTGTGTGTGTGTGTGTGTGTGTGTGTGTGTGTGTGTGTGTTGGCTGGAGGGAATACAGTGACTCTGAAACCAAAGAGAGCCCAGCCCACTCCCACAGTGGAAAGAATGATGTGTTATTCTGTAAATGACACTATTGACCAAACAGATGCTTGCCTGAGGTGAGACACTGGGCATTGTGTGTGTGTGTGTGTGTGTGTGTGTGTGTACGTGTAAGTGTGTGTAGGAGAGACAGCAATTGAACGCATGTATGAATCACCTTGCGTGCAGCAGTTAACTATCAAAATATTTTTTTAATTCTTCATCTATGTGTATGTTTGTGTGCATGTGGGTTTGTGAATTTGTGTTCATGCAAATAGTGCTGAACACCATCAGTGCGGCCTCCTGCTGGGGTGTTTGGTCTGTAAAGCATCCATCGTCTGTTGTGGTCTCAGTGTGTGTGCGTGTGCAGTGAGGGGGCCGGCCCCCTTGTTGTACTCCCTCTGTGTGTTTTCTAATCATATCAACCGCAGAGGAAGTTGTTTATGATGTGTAGGTGTGTGTCCATCTGAGCAGCTGGTGGGTCCGTATCGTGAGATTGCAGGTGCGGATGCATGCCATGTTTTGCTTTATGAGCGTGTAAGTGAGTGAGTAAGTATAGTGTGTGAGAGTGCCTGAGCGAATGTTTTGCGTGAGAGTCTATCTCCCTTCATGTGGTCACTGAATCTTGCCACAGTTAGCATAATTGTGTTTACAGTAAAGCTACTGCCTACTTCTGACTGGCGGTGGAACAAACACTTACTGGATCGGAATCAAACCAGAGGCCAAGTGCTGGAGTGTGGGATTTAAACAGTGTGCTTTGGGGTATCAAGAAAACACAAAAGACCACTTCAACATTATATTTTACGTTGTCAAATTAAAAATTTAATTTGTTCTCATGATATGAGTAAATCAGCCCCAACCCTGACATGTGAACAATGCTTATTTGACATTAACAAGGCCCAGTGAGAGACATACACACACACACACACACACACACACACACACACACACACACACACACACACACACACACACTAATACACCTACACTAATACATTTGGCCTTCTATCTACAAAGAGCAATCATTGGATATTTTTAAAAATGCTTTCCAAGGTTAAATTTGAAAAGGGCCTTCATTGTCTCATGAACCACTTTTGAGAATCTTTTTTCCCATAAGGATTTTATTACCTACAAACCAAGACAAAATATCATGCAGATACATAACGAACATGAATGGCTCAACAGTTAGATAGATTGCTTCGATAGATCTCCACAAAGCTCCTGAACATGTCCTAGTTGGCCACCCAAGCCTCTGCCAAACCTGCTGCTCTCTTCCATCTTTAACAAATCAAGATAGTCGTCCAACCATCAATTTTTCACAAACCAAGATGACTGCTGACTCCCAATTTATTATAATTATTTTATTCAGAGAAACTGAACTACTACTACTACTACTACTTCTGCACCGATGGGTAAGTACATTGAGGCTGTGCCATAGCCTTCAAATGTCAGGGCTACAGTGGGTATGGAGATACCACGTGGGAACCTCCACAACTGGGATTGGTTGGCTTTGTCAAGTTGAGCTCAAGCTATTTTTTACATCCAGGGATGTCAGAAACCTCTGGTGCTAGATAGAACACTGATTGAGATTGATTGATATCTCAAACCAAGTTCCCCGCTGCGAGTTAATTTTTCCTGTAAGCCGCCTTGATTTTGTTGATTTTGCAACTTGAAGAGTACTCCGAGGGAGGCTATGGGGAAATAGATACCTGTTTGTGAGATTATGGTCTTAACATTGTGCCAACAGTTGACACTCCACATGCAGACATCAAAGAGAGATTACAAGAAATCTATGAATATTATGTGTTTTCCCATGTCCTCATCTGTCTTTGAATGTTGCATGAGTCGCGGTGCTGTCAGTGAGTTCATCACCCTGGACATATAATTCTAAACAGCTGTTTGTGTGTGTAAGTGCTTGTGTGCCTATGCATTCATGTGATCCTGTGTATATCAAAGTGTGTGTGAGTGTATACGCATGTGTGCGTTCGTGCGTGTGTGTGTGTGTGTGAGTGTGTGTGTGTGTGTGTGTGATCCTCTCCCAGACTGACGTTAACCCCAGTACACCACACCACACAGACAGACAGTTGTTGATTCCTGGATTCCTCTCTCTAATCTCCTACCGCTGCTGTGGTTTACAGCAGACAAACAGACGGTTCGCTGCAGGGAAATGGCTCTACATGACATGTTTGTTTCCAATCAGTGGAAGGATTAACTAAGAATAAATAGGGTCTTCCTTCTCAGGTGATATATCTCAGGCAACATACACACGTCGTCTCCAGCTCGTAAATGTGGTCTTGCTGCCGGTTAATCCAGCAATAAGTACGGTATTTCAGTTTGATCCCATCCCAAGGTTGCCAGGTTTCTGGTAAAAGGAAGTTTGGCAGAGGTGCACAATCTCATGTCAATAACCCTGTGGGTGGAAGTTTTTACTAGCTCTCTGTGTGCATCTTGTATAAGTGTGTGTGTATGCTTCTGCCTCTTTCTCAGAACATCTCACTCTTTTGTACAAATGTCAGGACTGTTTTCTGTGGAGAGTTAGGGTCATTTGTTTGTCTGCATGGTTTCACAAACACTTAAGTCATATAGGGTCATAGTAAGAACAGCGTGCAAAAACCAGTGATGAAATGCAGTTTGGGAAGAGAAACAAAGCTTGGGGAGAAAATGAAAGCAAGAACTGGAGAGACCTTAAACGAGAGGAGAAACAGAATCGTAAAGGATTGCATAAGGAATTATGAAGAAAGTATTGTAGAGAAAATCACGTCATGTTGCTGTGATCAAAGTGATGAGTTATAAATGTCGATTTTTATAATTTTAGACAATTCTTAACTGCTGCACCTAATCACCTGCAATCAACTACAGACTTGCTTATGAAGATAGAAAATGTAATGCGTGACAGTGAATGTAATCAGATAACTATGATTCAAGGCAAAGGAAAACATACAGTAATGAAAATGACAGTCTCCATTCTGTCAACTATGAGAAGGCAATGGATATGCAACAGTTTTTTTCACAGAGGGCAGAGCTTTATTCCATTGTTTATGACATATTGGAATAATCTGGCGCTCAGGAACAAGTGTGGGTTGCAAGGCGGGCTCCTGCAAATCGGTGACAGCCGCTCTTCGACGAGATGTTTCTCATGTCACAGGAAGTGAACAGGGTCATTTGGGCTAATGAGGTGGCCTCAAACAAACATCTGTAGTCCAAATCATCTTGGAAGCTGTAGTTACTCGACACCAGGAAACGCATCCTTCATCTGTTTTTTACCCTGTATTTACTGATTCATTTTTGTCAATGTAACTATTTATAAATGGCATGTATGGTAGCATTAAAGCGATTCCTCACGCAATTATGAAACGAAGTGATACTTAATAGAGTTTGCAGGGTAGTAATTTTTTCCAGCCTTTCGATATATACCATAAACATAAGAGCAAAAAATGTAAAGAATGGTTTAAACAGTGGGTTTCTCTGTTAGCATGTGCAGATAATTAGCTTTTTACCTATCTGAGCATTGCCTTCAAAGCTAAGAGCAATGTAGTTTGTAAGCTAATAGCTTAGTTTACAAACTACATTAGTTTGTGAGGCAACAGGTTGACCCTCCTCTTGCATTTGTCGTACCCTCCCTTCCATGACATTTCCGGTCAAAAATGATCGGTGTGTTTTGCAAGGTGATAACTCTGGAACCCCTTATCCAATTTTGATGGTTGACATCTCATTTGAACAGTCAAAGCAAGTAGAATCAAGGGGTGTCAGACAGACTGACACCAGGGGTGAATTTCATGTTATAATTTTGGAGTAAGTTCAAAGATAGCGTTTGCTCTACATTACTGTATACTATAAAAATGCTTGCCATGTAGGGTGTGTTTACTGGAGATGGAAATGCTTAGTGTTAGTTAGTTAGTGAAATTAGTTAGTGCTGTAGCTGAGATTCTTCCCGTTCCAAGGATGTATGGGATGTATAGATTTGATACAGGCAAGCCAGTTTTTGTTCAGTATATAGTCCGGACGCACCGGTCGACCCATCAAGTTTAGCATTGACTGCATTCACTGTGATGAATATAAAAGAAGACACTTATACTGTTTTCATCAATGAACACTTACTGAAAAGGCATGGCACTTCTGACAGGCCTGGCTAGTTTTTCTGTCTCAAGGAGCACAGAGCTCGCACCTCTTCCTTTTCTGACCTTGGCAGGGGGCTGTTGGGGGAGTGTCTGGAGAGTTCTGCACTCTCTTTACCAGACTGGCAGAGGCTGGTGTGTAGGGAAGGTGCCATTGGACGACTGGAGTCTCTGACCTCTCTGACAGAAAATCACCTCATCAGTAGCCTACCTATTGTGTCAATGAGTCAAATGAGAGCAAGGCACAAATATATATGCATGAAAGACAGAAAGGGAGGGACATTTAGTGCAAGAAGGGGTTTTTTTCTTTAGAGCTTGCACCTGTGAGAAGATTTGATACATTCTATCATATAGCCCGAGAAAGTGAGAGGTTCCCGTAACCTGGAGTAAATTGTTGTGTGTGTGTGTGTGTGTGTGTGTGTGTGTGAGAGTGAGAGAGAGAGAGTGTGTGTGTATGTGTGTGTGTGTGTGTGTGTGTGTGTGTGTGTGTGTGTGTGTGTGTGTGTGTGTGTGTGTGTGTGTGTGTGGAGAGAGGTTTTCCATCTGCAGGATGGAGCATAATATACCCACACCCATTCATTTCTTATGGCGGTCACTTTTGACCCGAAATATCATAGGAGGTACACTGTTGAATAAATCACTCAAAATTCAATGTAAGTGGTGATCATCAATTGTATATGTTCAGAGGCCTAGTGTGGAGGATAACATAAGGTCTTGAGGCAATTGGATGAAAAACATAATATTTATGATTAAAAACAAAGTCACTCGGTCACTTTTGACCCGAAATGCAAGAGAAGGGTTAAAAAAGCACTGTTGTTGACTATGTGGTATTTCCTCACTGTGTGGAAACTTGTCCTGAAAGCTTTAGGGTTTAGGCTAGCGTTCACTCGTTCACCGACTGTTAGCACATTTACTGTGTAGCCTAATATTTCCAGATAGTGTGTAAGACAATCCTGGATCTAAGTCAGGGTCACGTTACAAGCACTGTTTCTTTGTTTTCATATCTTATACATGGATCATCAGTTGATGAGGAGGACTTTTTGCCTGGGACATGTAGCTTAAGCCTTAGCCTATTAGCATGATTTCATGTATGGATCAGAGTCAGTCAAGTGTATAGCTTGTTTTGAAATCCTTCACTGCTGTTCAGCAAAGGTTTCAATCTTTTCAACATAAGTGACTGTGTCTAGACTGGTCTGTTACTGACAAGTCTTAAAAGTGGTAAACTGCACAACATGTGAGTGAAAGAGAAAATTTCATGTGCTGAACTGGTATGCATGATAATCGAAACTATATTTTATGCACAAAAAAAATGTCCCAGGTTGAGCATGTCCCCTGAGTTCCTTGCATTTGTTTTAAACATTATTTTTATGGCATTTTAAAAGAGGCCACAAAGCCACAATGTTGTATTTACAAGCAGCCCAGGAGTTGACCTTTAAGAGGATCTGAGCAGGAAACTGAGCATTGCATTGTTTTTCCATGTATCTGAGGAAACAAAAGGACAGAGAAGCAACACACAAGAGTTGTGTGCCGTTAAAAAGGTTGGATCCAAACGGCTTTGGGAGTTTTATGGTGATTTTACAGCAACATATTCAACACAGTTCAACAGTGTACTTGTGACAGTGACACAGACACATGGACTTAATTTAGACTTAATTGTCTGTTTACATAGTTTTTGGTCCTTAAGTGGTGATCAGCTCAAATCTCTTCAGTCCAGTTCTTATCTTAATAATAGTCGCTTAATAACAATAATCTCCTAGTGTTTGAGTATGTATGGTTTCATGATCATTAAAAGATACGTCCCAGCAGTGTCGAAGACACACCATGGGAAAAAAGGAACATAGAGGTCATCTTCACTACCCACATAAGTAAATTAATCATCTGCATATAATCCAGTGGTTTCAGTTTACAAAATCCCTGAGTGTTTTTCCAGGAACACAAACTGAAGTAATGCTGAGAATGGCATGAGTTTCTTGGCTTTAAGCTTAATTGATGAGGCAAGCTGTATTCTGTATTCTCTCTCCTTTGTCTTTTGTACAATTGCATGTCATGTGCTGTCAGCAGAAGTCCACAAATATGTAACCTAATATCAATCAAGTACATTGAATTGTTAATTATATTTTTACCTAGGGTGGCTATTACCTGTTATTGTTTCTATGTCATAATACATCATTACCAAATTTGATTTTTTTTTTTTCATTGATTGATTCAAAAAAATGGATTATTGTTTTATCTGTTCTTTGTTTCTGGTGAGAAGTCATCATCGACACAGGCCCTTTTAACAACTCACAGTATGTTTTATTGGTTTGTTACTTTTGCAGATAAAAATAGACAGAAAGATTATCAATTCAGCTTTAAAGAATTTCAGCAGTCTGCATGCAGTGAGGCACGATTGTCATGGGTTTATATCAGCACAAATTATTATCATTTAATAGTTTAAAAGACGTTAGAACTGCAAACACTGCCAAAACAAGCAGTGATTGCAGTGCCTGTTTAGTTAGAGTTTGTGCAACAGTACTGCAGTCTTTGCCTCCTAGTATTTCATCATTCTTGATTGTGTTCCAAGTCCACTTTTAACCGCAGCTTTCTCTTTATAAACCTGATTAACCTGTTATATTCTCTGTGGTTTTTTAAAAAATTAGATTCAATGCCAAAGGTGCCAACTCACATACATGTTTAAATGTCAAGACTTTACTCACTTTTCTGGTTGCATTCAGCCTAGCATAACGTTACTTAACATAAATATTCTGTCAAGCTGTTTCTTAACATTCCTCCAACATCACACCGTATGTGTAAGGACAGGCTACCACGCCACAGACAGATCTTTGGCCCAGTGTCCCTTCTTATTGTCCATAAAGTAATAGGAGAATTCATCTCCCCATGTGCCCAAACAGCCGACAGTCCAAATATTTGCTGACAGGCTTTGAGTTCATAGTGCTGCACAGGGGGAAAACCAGTGGGAGTAGTTTCAATGAAATGAGATTATAGATATAAAGTCATGTGGATTTGACAGATAGAGAATGTGGCTGAGGCTTTCCTGGTAGTGCTATGTCTTGGTGGTTAGGATGTGCTGTGTGGTCGTATCAAGGCCAGCCTGACAGGAAACTGCTGCTCTAATCAGAATACGTGTGTTCTAGTACTGAGATACAGATAAAGATCAAATCTGATGCAATGCATTGCAGCTGACATCGGCCGAGTTTGACAAAGAGTCAGAGAGATTGCCAGCCATGATATTTGAGTGTAAAGGGGAAGTTTTGTCATTTGAGTTATGGAAAGTAATACATTTAGGTAGATTGCCTGTGGTCACAACTTAATACACTGTCTTCCAAGTACAGTAACTTGTTTTGCTCCTTGATGTAGATTGTGATAAAAGATTACCCACTTCTTCACTGTTGGGCTCCAAGCATCTCTTCATTCTTTTAAATACAATCCTAAAGACAGCATGAAATATGCAATTACTAAAATATACATCATGACCAACAAATTTATCATCTCCATAATTGTTGAATGTTTGGGTTATCGAGATTCTCATATTTGAAATCTGCACAAAGAGCCAGCTAGGGCATAGCCATGGCCATTTCACCACAACCCAGTGGCTAACAAAACAATCACTGAACCGGTCGCACAAAAAAACAACCCAAAGATCAGTCTATTCAGATGAGCTGTCAAGTCAGTTAGTGAGCTGATGAGCCCATTAGCAGCCAACCAGTCAAACAACTGACTGAATCATGACTCATGAGCCAACCAGTAGGGCTTCAACAATTACTTGAGGAAGACAAGTAATTCTAGTAACAAATTTCTTGATTCTAAATTTCTGGCTTGAAGCTGTTGTTTTATCATGGAACTATACAAAGTTACCCCAAAAGCAGAGGTGAGGGGATAAAAAGGAAATGGAGGAAAAACAAAAGAGGAAATGAGGAGGTGGGATTTATTTTCTGTCAATCAACCAATCAGCGAATTGATCTACTGTCAGTGCAGCACAGTGTCGTAATGTGCCAAATAATTATGCCAACATGGGCAGTACTGATATGACATGCTGATGGTGGCTGTGCAGTTTTGTATTTTAACACTGACTGTGTCACTTGCTTGTGAACGTATCTGTCGTTCTGCAGCATGTAGATGCTCTATCCTCAAAGGTTTTTCTCTTAATGTGCATCCTCTCAGCTCCACCTTTTCTTCTTCTCTCCTTCTCTCTTTCTCCTGCACTGTCCGTGTGTGATGGCAGATATCACACCATCAGGTTAAAAGAAGTCAGGGTGCTCTAGGTCTGCGGTTCTGTCACTGCCCTTGTTGTTTTTATTTTCATGGAAATTCTCGTGGTGCTCCCGATGGCCAGTCGGGCCTGCAGCAACTTAAACAATCTTGAGCAATTGTGATTAGATAATATTGGTAAAAAGAACAAATAAATTGTGTCTATAGAGAGCTCATATTTATATACGTACATATATACACACATATTTACTTTTAGAATTATTCTTATCTGATTACATCAGCGTCACAATAATCCACACTCCTGTATAATAGAACACTCAGCTATGAAAATAATTGAAAGTTACTGCCGCAAAATCCACAAGGCAGCCAATCAACTAACACTGACTTGTCAGACGGTCAATTGACACTGACCTTATGACAAGCAAGTTGCTGGTTGGTTAGCAACTGAGTACCAGTAATTCAACAAATCTTCTACAGCAAGTCAGCCAATCACACAACTAAGCCACCGATCCATCTCCTCAACATGGGATGGAAAAAATACGAGAGGAAGGGAGAGAGGGATGAAATCAGGACCATATGAATGACATTCCAGCTAGTCTCAATTCTGGGTGTGTTGCTTGTTGTTGCTGGTGGTTTTGGAAGTCTGGGAGCCTCTGCTGATTTAGGTCTCATATGTTGACATTGTCCTGGCACAACCCCATTGTCTGAGTCATCCCCTTGCCGTCACTGCATCACAGATCAGACCCACTGACTGACTGACAGACAAAGGGACACGTTCACATTTTAAAAAGACATTCAAAAGACATTATTCATCTTAAGAATTTTCACAGTTTGTTAATACTACTGAGGGCTTTGAGTTGATCAGAAGGAGGGTTGTGAGCTGCAGGTGTCCTCATGAGGATTAGCATGTTAGTCAGTGTTACTTATGACTCCAGGTGTCACCGCATTTTAATTGAAGCTACCTGATCCATCTGAGACATTTTATCCAGGGATTACACTGAGGATTGCTGCTGCATGACTCGGATGGGGATTCCCTCTCTATGTGTGTATTTGTTTGTGTATGCATGAGGCACACATACTTCAATGTGGTTGCATGGATGCATGCATTTGTGTGTGTGTGTCTGCCTGCCTATATTGTCTGTGTCTATTAGCGTTCAACCACAGTGTTTCCTGTTTTTAACTTTATCAACATTCCATCTTCTTCTGGGTGTAATTTAAAGTCCCATGATTAAATCTGTGTTCAGAACCTGCAGTATGTGAGGTTCTGATCATCAGAATCTTGCAGGTTTTTAATCACAGCAATAGGAATTTGTAGGCAAACTGAAAGGAAAACGCCCATTAGATAAAACTTTAATGATCCCCATGAAGAATGTTAGAAAAAGGAGAATGAGTAGTATGACTAGAAGATGGAATATGTGGCATAGTTTTAAAAAGAAATACACACATAATCTGAATATATAGAGATTGTATTGTATGAGGCTCATTTCCCTGCTTTTTATTTGTCCATACACACATGTGTGCACACAGTTGAGTGTTGAGATTTGGGCTTTTTTGGGAGGTATATGCAGAGTAAACTGTGATGCAGTGTTTTTGTGTGTTATATTGCAACACAGAATGTAGAAAACCCCCCAATTTTAAATGTTGAAAATGCTGAAATTAGCATGTTTAAGTGGAGCTGGTGTTCACAATAAACCTTGGCAAAAAACAAACAAACAAACAAAAAACTTTATTTAATTGGTGGATCCTGGGAACACGTCTGGCTGAGAAACTATCAAAGAAAAAAAAATCCTTTAGTTATTAAAATATATGCACATGTGAATTATTATGAGCATATTTGTAACGTTATATGCTGATGAGTCTCGTGATTTGCAAGCATTCTTCCAATATGACAATTGTTTGCTGGACAAAACTGCAAGCTTGCATAAATAATCATTTGCTTATATGTATTAATTGCCGTCAATACAGATCCATAACCAACGTTTTAGGCCTGTATAGGCATTGTGGGGAAATTCTGTCAATAAAATGTCTATTAATTGATATTTTTGTACATAAACATTGAATCAAGTCACTCCATGTAATATGAAAAGGTCGTTTGTGAAGCTGAACCTACTGAGGAGCAACAATTGACTCCATATGGGTGGTAGAGTTGTCACCACTGGCTTAAAGAAACTTTCAATTACAGAGGGATTAAATGTGATGAGTTGTAATTGAATTCAGCAGCATCTTGTTACAAGCAGTACATATTGGTATTGTTCCTTTAAAGTGTTGCAATAATCAATAAGGCTGTGGTATTGTCAGCATGAATCTCCTTCAAACATTCCCAAAGCGTCCTGAAATCAGAGCTGAGATCAGTATTTCTTTTGGTTTCAGCGCTGATGTCCAGCTGCTGGCTCAGTGCTTGTGAGACCCAGCTGCTTGCTTGTCTAGTGTGGCCAACAGTAGAGCAACTGTCTCCAGGGTATTTCTTAACGTAATGAAGAGTGTGTTTATGACAAGTAATTTAAAAATGTGTTCTTTTCTGTGCTTGGGATTGATAAATGTTACCTGCCAATGGTGGCTCATATGAAGACAGCTATTATTTACCAACCCTTCCAAACAGCCATAAACACACACACTATAGTTACACAGTGGCACACATTCGCACCTGGAAGCTGCCCAGTAAAACCACAAACTGATCTGTTGGCCACTGGAGCCGCAGTTAAATTCCTTGCTCGGGGGCACCACAGCAGTCGTCCACATAACCCCAACAAAAAATGTAAGCACACTGCCCGGCATTGTTGAAATGGCAGAAATTAATTCAGATTTGTAAGCAAAAAAATATGACCATCTCATGCCTTTATTGGGTATAATAGTAAGCATTTTGCTTCTTAAATGAAAACTCAAGATTTGTGTAAAATCAACAAGATTCTGATTACATCTTGTAAAGTTGATAACACAGTCTTACAAGATCCAGGTAGTATCTGTTCTTGAGTTTCACTTGTATCAAACATTTCCATTTTTCTGAGCCTTTACAGGAATCAAAGTCAATTGAAAAGTTAAATCACTTTTAAGGCAAGTCAGAGTTTAGATGTGCTATCTATTGAGCTGAAGCCAGGTCAAAAGGGACAAGCACAAGGTCAGAAGGGTCGCTATGATGTTCAGCATTGGATAAATGTTGAACCTCATGAATAAGTTATATGTGCTTGCTTTATTTGGTATTGGACAGAGGGAAGACAAAGACAAGAGAGAGACAGAGAGAGAGAGCGAGACAGACAGAGAGAGGGAGGGTCTTGAACGTGTTGGGCTGGCACTGTATGTGCCTCAACTAGCTGACTCATTAGGATGCAGTCTAAAAGAGTTATTAATTTACAAATGGGTGTGTCATATAATTGAATACTTCTGGATGGCTGACGACCTACACATTCTCACACAGATGCAGAGTGTCTGGCACACACGGTCCTTACTGACAGCTCATGCAGGAGATGACAGGGCCTGGTTACAGTAATAACCCTCCTGCTATCTCCCGCCCATGCGTCTGCAGCATAGCCTGTAAATCTCACTCTGTTATTGTTTTAATAAGACTAATGTTAGCATTAGCCAAGTGGTAAAAACGCCAGACATCAAAAGCCGGAGACATCAGAGCTATATTGGGGTGAAGACAAAGGGCCAGGGCCCAGCTTGTGAAAATAGCTGCCGTGCTGATTCAGCAGAGGATTGTGTGTTAACTGGGTTGGTTGTGCCTTGTGTGTTTGTTGATATGTGTGGGCACAGATTTACACATTGATCGTTTGAACGTGTAAGTCCATGGACATTTAAACATGTAAGCGTGCGAAACACCAAGCAACCTGAATGCACATAACAAAGCCCTCCAGCTGCTCGGTAAAACTGACTTCTCAGACCTCCATTTCCTCCAAACCACAAAGTCTCATAAAGCTAACCACCCATAGTTAGCTAATGGCATTCACTTCTATATTGATGCCTCTGGTGCTGCTTATTTGGGGAAAACACCCTGATATATTTTCCAACACATGACTTTGTTTTTTTCTGAATCACCAGCTCCACCTTTTAGTTGAGCCCGAGTGAGAAAACTCTGAAATAATGTCTGATGGAGCTGCAGTGTCATAAAACCATAGAAAGCATAAATAAAGAAGGCATATGTTCCACTGCAGCTTGTCTGCAACAGACCGTCATGGAATATCTGAAGACCTGTCGGCAGGAGTGAAAATACATGTCAGCGATCCATTCCTGCCCTGCAGTGAGTTAAAATCCATTCCTGCTCTGACAGGGATTGGGCCATTGCTTTTCATTGCCATAGCCCCTTGTGTTTTTACATATGTGAGTAATAAAATGAGCCGGTAAGCTCTCCACTTCTGCCAAATGGGCCTATTTTATGAACCACTGAGTGCAGCAAGCAAGTGAAACTTCTTTGTCTGTGTGTGTATATGGATGTGAGTATATGTGTTGAGTGGGAGTACATGTGTGTGTACGTGTTCAGGGTGGGGGTCCAACAGACGCCAAGCTTTCCATAATGTTTACTGACACAACACATTTTAATGGTTTCTGTTCAGCGCCAAGAATTGAGAAATCAAGTCACTTCAAAAGGGTGGCACACTACGGAAGTCCATTGTTTACACTGAAGGCTTCTGCCAAACCTCTGACAAACTCAGAACACATATTTATTATTGCTTTACACGGACTTTAAATCTGAAACAGAGTAGCCCTATGGACACCACAGCAGAAGTTTTTGTTGTTGCAAAACTCTGTGCAAGTATAGTTTGTTATTTACATAAAATAGTTCTCCAAAAATAATTCTTTTAGGCACAAGTGAACAATTCCCCTTAAAAATGTGCAATTCTTTTCAAAGTCTTTTCATTAAATATTTCACTCTTGCAGTCGGAGCACTCAGTGCGTTACACTTCAAAAATATGGCAATCATAAATCAAAAACTCAAAAACTTATCAGCTCCTTACACACCTCAGCCAAGTATTCCTCCTCAAACCCCAGATTTTCTTTCAAACTCTCAGTAACAATGAGCTGAGAGCCGTGTGAGGTCCCAGCATACAGCACAAACGTGTGAGCCATTCTCTGGCCATACGCTGGTGAACGCCCAAGTACAGACAATAAAGGAATTGTTTGGCTTTGGGTCCAACATTAAAACAGTTTCTCTCTCGCACATGCCGTGGGGCTTCATGGGAGACCCATCACCACAATGATCAAAACAGCTTACACACATTACAGTGAAGTAATGAAATTGTCATCATTACTCCCATCCCATGCAGTCTGTTTCTTGTTTATTCTGCAGGTCGCTCTGTGCTGTGGTCCAAATGTCTGCTGTGAGTTAGCAGTGCTGCAGCACCAGTGGGCGTTTTTTTCTATACAACCTATCTCTGTAATGAGCTGGTGGGCCGCTCTGACCGGGGTTGCAGCAGGGTAAAGGAACAGCGTGACTTCACTATTTGGCCATAGTGGTGTTGAATTTTCCAAAGATTGCAGGGATTATCAAATTGCACATCATAATAATATTACAGTCAGGGTGGCCTCATCATCGAGTTACAGTGCAAGGTGGCTGTGACCTAATCCTGTGATGTTGAATCCTCTTCACTGCAAAGAGCAACAGCAGCCTAAAATATGCAATGTCAATACACATGAAACACTGTTACAAAAGTAGTTTTTTTATTAAAACATGAACAAACATAAATAAAAAGAACACTGAATGGAAAAAAAAAATTCTATCAAATCAGATGAAGATCTTACAGGTATGCTACAATCTTGTAGAAGAAACAATATATCCATATTGCTTTTGGCTAAGCAAGTGCACACAGAATTGTCAAAATCAAGATACATAAATATGAAATTTAAAATGAAGCCCCTGTGTTTTAATAACAAAAAGCGTGTCTACAATTTCCTAAGTGCTGCATAATGAATGTCATACAGACATAAAATATATGATTTTTACAGCTGAAAGGTCACTTTAACAATGACCTGTCTCTGTACTTCTATAGCTAATAAATAAATACTTAGTGCATATTCCCATTTACCTCACTGAAGAGCCAAATGAAAAACAAAATTTAAGTTAAAGATGAACCAAACTCAATTCGGTTCCTCTAGTTAAAGAAGACGAGTGTCTATTTATGTCATTTATGGTCAGACAGTCCAGCTATCTGCTTTGCTTGTTGATTGACATTAACATACCAAACAAATGTCACTTCCTCCTTAAAAGGACATTATTTAAAATGACACTGTTTAGAATGACATTGTCGTGTAAATGTGCCCTCAAAGACGCAGGAAACTCATTAGATATCATTAAGACAGAAAACTTGATGACCAATGAGTTTTTGGAGCCCACAGCTTTCTTTTGAAACTGTTTTTGCTGCTTTAAAACAGACTTGAAGTGAATTTCCACATGGTATTAAGCTTCAATGGTGCCGTAGAGAATTTGAGGGTATAACCATTGAGTAACTCTCTGTTAGCAGACCTCATTGCTTGTCTTGTTCACACTTAAAAAAAACCTTTCAGGGGAACATTTGTGCATTCACTGCTGTGGGTCAGAGACAGACCGCGGAGTTTTGTTAGTTTTATTCTGTGATAATCTCCAGAGTACAAGCAGATGCTCTATCAGCTAGATCCTTTTTGACACTTTTTCCAACAATCGACATTGATAAATCCTTTCTCACTGCTCTTCTTGCCAACAAACTTACTTCCTTAGTTGCTCCCTTGTGGTTTGTTTAATTAGTACATTGACACATGTCTACACAGTCTAGGAATAATGTATTGAAATTTCCCAATACAAACCACAATTCTTCAAAAAAGTAAAAAAAAAAAAAAAAAAAACTAAAAAAAGTCCAGTGCTTTTTGGGATAATGAATTTGAGAGCTTTGTGTCTCTCTCTTTGTGTGTGTGTGTGTATGTGTGTGTGTGTGTGTAAGGGGGCGGTTTTGAGACTACCTTTTTCATTAGTTTTTCTCATAACTCCAAGGCTATTTGGTGAAGAGCAACATAAAAAGACAACACATTTACATTTAAAAAAACACACTTTTTTGACAATTCAACATTATAAATCACTAACAGTGGTTCTTTGACACATCAAATGTTCAGTAGCATGTCCGCTCCCCACGTTTAAATTTCAGTTACCCAACTTTATGGCCCCAAAATACGTCCCTTCTCCCTCCGGGTCCAGCATCCAAGCATTGGACACATTGACATACAAGGCGTCTCCCACTTCCAGCCGAACCCCTCGGCCCTGCTGGGCGCAGTACATGTTATAGCTCGTGTTGTTCCAGCGCATGGTGCTGCCTGTCTTCATCAGCATTGCGGCCTTGCTGTTCTGTTTGACATTCTCGTGGTAGACATACTGAATGAGCTGGGTGTTGCTAACATCCACCGGTGGGACCCCGGTCTGACTGCTGTCCTCTGGTCCGTACTTGTAGTAGCGGAAGCAGGTCTTGGCATAAACATAGTAGAAACCCGATTCCATCACCAGCAGTTTCCCTTTCTGGTAGCCCATTTTGTGGCGGTATCCATGCACCTCGTCCCAGTCGATGGTGACGGCCTTCGGTTCACCCTCTTCATGGCAAGCATAAACAAAAGGGTTTTTGGTTAATCTAGTCATATATTCATGTTTTGATTTATCATAAAACAAAACAAAGACGAGCCCTTTGTAAGTTCTTAGTAACTTAGTAGCTATTTTCAAACTTGTGATTCACTAAAGTGGGTCACCACATTAGAACAAACTAATGTATAGATGCCAGGGAACATTTGTAGTACTGTTAATAATCCATAAACATGAAGCAATTCTAGCATCAAAAAGGGTAAAATAACTTAAGTGCTAAGCCTGAGTAAATGTAACAGGTCTGACTTAGTTGATGCACACATGGCAAAATATGTGTTTCAGAGTTAGTATTGATGTAGTTTAGAATGAGCAAGAAACATCCAACTATGATAACCAAGTTGACATTATTTGGTCATTTATGTTTTGTATTTTGAAATATGCTGTTATGTTTGTGAAACTTCCTAGATTACTCATTAATTATTATTCCTAAACAGCAGTTTATTATGTTGACTCAGCTATGTTGACTATATTCCATATTGCCACTTTTCCTCTCTATTCTCAGTAGGGCTGAAACGATTCCTCGAATAATTCCAGTAACTCGATTACAAAAAATGATCGAGGAATTTTCTCTGCATCGAAGAATCGTTGAATTGACACGCTGACGTCACGCACGTAAAGGAAGAAGAGGCGTATTCTGCTCCTGCGCTTTGTGCGTAAAGCTGATAAAACTAGTATGGAGCTATATGTGGATACGCGAGGCTGTATCTCCGTCATGGATTGGTTGATTCCAGTGATCGACACCTCCTTTGAAGTGTTAGAGCCAATAGAATACCGGGATAGCCGCCAAAGTGAGATTGACAGCACTGTTAGCCAATTAGAAGCCCCAGAAGCCCCAGAAGGCAACTAGTGCGCCATCTTGCCTTGCGCCCCGGCCAATCCCGTGGCCCCTCCCGTAGGTAAACAAAGTCTCCCAGAGACATCAGGGTTGTTTGCATTGTGGCCTGGGAAGTAGCGCTAACTGTTTCTGGTGTGGATTTACCGATAAACAAACTTTTCATGGCGAAACAGCTAAGGTAAGAGAAATTTTACGACTATAGTTTAACAAGGCGATTTCGGTTTTTGCTGTTGTTTGTGTTGTTTCTGGCTGTTGCTTTGGTTTTAGAGAGCTTTGATGGATATGGTTTGAATCTATGAACTGTTTGCTTTCGTTTGAGGGGTTGTTTGTCCGATTTGCATAAAGTACCACAGCGCTATGTTAATTACTATAGTTGATAATTCATTTGAGCTGTGTTTGGTGCATGTAAAAATGGCTTATATGTTCTTGTAGCCCAGGTTCTGCTGTTTAATTTGATGTGCAGCATTACTAGCCCCAATTGGGGGACCCTCGGGCAAAAATATGTTTTATCCGATTACTCGATCGAATTTTCAGTAGAATACTCGATTACTAAAATATTCGATAGCTGCAGTCCTAAGCTTCTCAGCTGATCATGTGCTCACGAGCAACTTGAGCTTTTTCAGTTGCTTGAGGTAGCCACAAAAGTTGCACCTGGCAGTTACTGGTTGCAAATATTTAGAAATAACAAATCTCTGCATAAGAACTAGTCATACAGGTTTAGTGAGCCTAAACATCCTTAGCAAACATGTTTTAACTAGGTTAACACTGCACTTAGGAAGAGCTGGTGCAATCACCTATTACCAGACAGAGTCAGATAAACTGTGTTCATTATAAAGCCAGACAGACAGAGATGTGCTTCTAGTGCAACAACGACAGGGTGTTAATGGAACTGGACTCACTCTTCGAGTACACTTGTTGCGCTCTGATTGGTAGATGAGCTGATGGCAGGCTCTCTTTTGAAGATTTGCACCTTTGTCTGTTTTTCCTCGTGTCTCTCAGTGCATTCAGCACGGGCTCCGTCTGTACTTCCTGGAAAAAGAAAACAGGAAAAGCTCATTTAACAAACACTGGCTCACAGATGAAAGGTCAAAAAACACCACTTGTATTTTTTTTTTTTGCATGTGTATGTGTTCCGTCGGCTACTGGCAGAAATTGCCCAATTTGAAACTTACACCCACGTAAGTAAAGAGACATCAACAATTAACCCAGAAACAACTTTCTCTTTGAATAACTGCTGCTTATATGGTGCAGTGTGTGTGTTCCTAAGGACGGTGAGTGTATGTGCATACATGGAATGCATGTCTGTGTGTATTATCCATCATCTTTGGATAG
Source organism: Centropyge bicolor (assembly GCA_037975185.1). Classification (NCBI taxonomy): domain Eukaryota; kingdom Metazoa; phylum Chordata; class Actinopteri; family Pomacanthidae; genus Centropyge; species Centropyge bicolor. The sequence goes on from JBBMOC010000070.1 coordinate 990,356, forward strand.
CCTGCTAACTTCTTATTACAGCCGTGGTTGTACTTGGGGCCGGAGGCTGTGAAGGGGAGGCGTCCTGGTGAGAGGAACCTTTCAGATAGATTGTGCTACTCAGGGATTTGGCAAAAAAAGTATCTGGACTCTATTCAGCCCCTAGTGCTGATTCTATTCAAGGCCAATGACGCCGCCATCCACAGTCTGAGCTGGGCTTTCATCCTCAGGCAAGACAGAGCGTATACACTGAAGGAAAACATTGTCTCCAAGCAAGTAAACAGTCACTGCACTGAAGCTGCCAACTGTCTTACACATCTGGCATGAGATTAAAATATCAGGCGTGAGTGTTTTGTTTTCTGCCTCTACCTAGTGTCTGACACTTGGATAGGAGGTCTCAAGTGAAATGACATTTTTAAAGTTGTACCACTTAGTTGGAAAAATAATTATACCATAGCTCATATTTAGAAAGAATTCTGGATGCACATGTAAATTTAATTAGTTTAAATAAATTACTTATTATTATGAGTCACTGGAGTGTGCATGTATACATATGTGCAACAGAAACAAATAAATGTGGTAAACTACAAACATGAATGAAAAGATTATTTAGATTCAACTGATTACGTTTTTATTATATCCTAAATGTGTTTCAACTTGTTTTATGGTTTCAGAGTAATTTAGTCTGATCCAATAATCTCAGGTATTCTGGAGGTATCATCTCACACTAACTCTGAGCCAGCTCCTAAAAAAAAAAAAAAAGACAGGGAAATGGAAAGTGTTGAAATGGATAGAAATTTTAAACACACCAACTTAAAAACCACACACAGCGCCTCCAAGCACAAACACTGCTACACATTCCAAATAAACTCAACTCCAGAGCCGGTCCCACCTACACCGTCACGATGGTTTTGTAATACTGCACCTGTGCTGTGCTAATATTACTGTGAAGTATTTACTCACAACCCAAGTCCAGACAAATTTGTACGGCTCTCAAACTAAGATTAGCACTGTCTGTCCTCCAAAAACAATTTGCTGCACAAACATGTTTATAGTGCAGCGTCTTGGAATGAGACAGGGGTAAACAACGTCTTGCCAAGGCTACAAAGTAATTGTGAACAAGCTCCCAATTGGCCCTACATTGTGGGATCTATCTTGATTTGTGGTGAGACCACGTCATACCTCTTTAACCAGAGAGAAGAGATTATTTAAACAAAGTAGCAGCAGCCTGGCCTGATCTACAGTGTGATCTAGAATTAAAGTGCGGCATGGTGACAATTGCTCTGCACCAGACAGAGCTGCTACATGATGGAGAAATATCTGCCCTGAAATATACATCCAGCTACTGTTGACTTGATTCCACATGCTCGTTTCTGGAATACCACAGTGCATGCAGGCTTCAGTTCAGCCCTTTAACTACGCACCACATACATCATTCACCATCTCCATTATGTTGATGAGTGGTTTCTAAGATGCTACACTGGAACAAAAGTCCTCTCACTAGAAAGCTTGGCCACCAAAGCAGATTGTCTCTTTGTGTTTCATACTGCACCAGTCAGACCTCCGTCTTACACAGTTGTACAGATCTCCACAGACTATAAACATTCAGATCATGAGCTGTGTCTGATTCATGGTGCTGTGTTCTCACCACTCCCGAGATCACACTGACCACAGCCCGGTGTAGGCCTGGCCTGCACATCCTGCCTCTCATCAAAGATTACAAACCAACGCTGGACTGTAGAACTGACAGCTGTCCACCGAGGCCTGCTCTCTAGTAAATCCCCTGAACTGTCAACGGAGATCACCAGTGGTCCCAGGAGTGACCCTAACACAACACAGTGTGGGCCAAGTGGACCTGTCACCCTGACACCTCATAAAGCTCCCAGCATGTCTCCCTGCACTCCATGGGAAACAGCCGAGGGCTAACAACACAATGAGCGCCTCAGTCCAAGACAGGCTGGGTGGTTTGTGTAAGTACTCCTCCAGGGATACCCAGGGCAAACACAAATACATAATTTCAAAGGAAATTAAAGCATTATGGGAAACCAAACACTCGTGAAGTAAAGCAGTGCTTTTATTCTGTGTTGTTTTACTTCCTGGATGGTTTTTGCTTTTGCTCAGCGAAACCTTTGCCAAAAACAGGCGATGACTTCCAAAAAGGGATTAGAAAAAAAAATGACTTCAGCAATTAAGAATTCCTATTTTATAACTCCCTCATGCTACTGCTGATCATTGAAAGAACACTCTGCAACCACTGACGCCAATGAGTGACTCACTAATAGTTGCAGTAAACTACTATCTGTGCATAGCGTCAGCCAACAATTAATCCAAATTGTGGAAAAATTCTAATTATAATCTATTTGACCCAATATCCAAGGCAGAAAGGTGTTTTTCCCGCTGTGGTCTGACCTCGCTCCAGCCTGCGTGACCAGCTATGGTTTGGTGCTTGCTTTACAGAAGCTGTGGTATGTACTGAAAACACACCCATGGCAAAATAATCACTACTGTCAGTGCAAATTTTGAGACGATTGTCTTATTTGCTTTTCTACTGCTTTAACTCTTCTCTTTTAAAAGCACAACCACATTATTGCATGTATTGGACTTGCCCTTTTATACACGGCAGGATGGAAATTCCAGATATGCTTCAAATCTTTCTTAAAGCAGATTACTGTCGGGCTCTGAGATTTTATTTTAGGCTTTCACTTTGTTTCACCAAAGTGACAGTGACATATCAAAGACTGATCAGAGAAAATGAATTAAAGTCTACTGACATTAAGTTTGTTGAAGTAGAAATTTCAATAATGGCAATCAGTCCTGATCAAAATGTTGTATACAGCAGGAGTGTTGCTATTAATATCAAAAACCAAAGGTATGTGTATGGTGTTGCAGCAGGAAGGAAATCTGTTACAAAGCGAGTTCTCTGAGAGATGCTTCAGTTAGAAGCTGTGTTGTGCTGCAGTGTTGCCTGGGGTCAAACTCACCTCTATGGGCCGATGTGGGGCTGTGGACAAATCTACCTGGAGACAGAAACACAGGAGCTGAGGTTAGGGAGGTCAGGTTGAAAAATACCTCAGTTATACCATCTTGAATGAGCACCATCTGTTATGAGAAAGTTTCCCTGACAGGTGTGGGCGGGAGGAATATTTTACAAAATTTACACTAAGGCAATTCATTAATCTGGTGTGTGTGTGTATGTATGTATATGTGTGTGTGTGTGTGTGTGTGTGTGTGTGTGTGTGTGTGTGTACGTATGAGTGTGGGAGTGGGAGGTTAAGATTTTTTTTCGCATGTCACTCATTCCACCACAGCAGGCGAAAGTCAAAGTGATTGGTGCTCATTTGCAAGGCTGTTGTCTCTGAAAAATTTGAATATATTATATATAAAAATGGCCACAAGGCTTCAATGCATGCACACAGCCTTATGTACAAAGCCACACAACAATAAAAACACCATTTAGCCCTCATGTTCAAATCAAGAGCAGGGTTTCTAAACCTGCTCCAATCAGCACATTCCTATGTAAGCACGGCACTGTGCAGATTCCAGCTCTCCTCTCCATCTCCAGGAAGTTCTACAGGTGTTGAGGGCAGATGATGGTCCGCTGCCAAACTTCAGTCCGCACACAACTCCTGACTCACGCTAAAAGTGCTACCATATGCAGCTGTCACAGAATTAGAAAAAAGCTGCGTGTTAATCCAAAGCACAGCTCTATGTCTGACCGACCAGAGGACATCTAATGCTGCCGGGTATTCGAGGAACGCTTCAATCACTCCTAAAGATCTGGACCCACATGCCTCTCATCACATAAACAGACCGATCCCACATACAACTGCTCTTACATGAATAGGAACAGCCATGAAAGTTAACATTGTGCCTCTCTTTTTGCCTGCTTGTTCTTCTCTCTGGGGTTTTTACTCATTTGCCTCCCACCCTTTTATTTAGTTTTTTCCCCTGGCTCACATCCAGTACATAACTAGCTACTACCACACTGTAATGTGTTTATGCCAAAGACAAGCCAAAGAAATTTAACACACAAACACTGAGAAAAAGACGGAGGCAAACAGAAAAAGAAAAAGAGAGACAGATGCTCCCCAGGTGAACTCACAGCATCCTGACAGAGCCGAGATGCGGTCTGCTCTCTTGGCTTGTTGAAACATGACAATTATTCTACTCCATGGGTAACAAAAACAACTGTGACATAATGTAAATGTTATTCTACAAGATCGCAGACAGTGAGTCTAGAATATGGCAGAGATGACCTGACAAAAAGCAATGGACCATTCAGGGACATATATATTTTGATAGCATCTCTGGCTCTGCGCTGTCAGATCAGCGAGTTAGAACATCCAGTCTTCTCTGACCTTTGCCAGACTCTCCTGCCAACAAACTCCTCGAAAACAGCTCTGCTTACACTCAAAGGTTTACAGCTTCTGACACATATAAATTACAAATAGAAGCCCCGGATGGCATGTAAACATGTACAAGAGAAACTGCAGCCAGAGAGCCTCAAGAGAAAACATCTGTACTTTGCAAACAAGACTGACATTGTGCATTTAGAGCCTTTGTTATCACATCCAGACAGATTCAAGATGAAAACATGCTGCTGAAATAACTTTTTTTCAAAGATGCTATCTATCACATGGGGTGTTTGAACAGCAAGGGAAGTGTTTTGAGTGCCATCAAAGAGAGAGCTGTAAACCAAGGCGCACACAAGCAGCTGGATGCTCAGACTTTCTCTTTTCACTGCTCTGCTTTACGTCTTTACACACAGCCCAAAAACTCATCTGCTGCCCTTCTCTCTCACTGTAAAACACTGCTGGGCCATCCTGACCCAGTGTTGCTGCGGATTGTTGACCGGATGTGCAGATAAATATTTACACACAGGACCAAAGTTTGACTAACCCTGCACACATGCTGACGGCAGTGAGTGACTTTGCAGAGTGTGTGATTGCGTGATCAAAAGCCAGACCACACAGCGTCTGTCTGCTGAGCCTACCTCTTGCAGATACCCTGTGAGGTGTAATAAGATCGCCACGCTAGAAGCCACCTGGAGCAATCCCATAACAGCGAGGGTCCCGAACAGGAGCGGCCGGTAGGTGGGCTCCGAGCTCTGCACCTGGTGGAAACGGTGCTGGCCGGCCTCCATGTCGACGGCGCTCCGCAGGTAGCCTCGGTACTCGCTGTGTGTAGCTGCCATGGTACGCGCTCCGTCCGTGTGTGTGTGTGTGTGTGTGTATGTGTTCACCCCCGGGGCCAGGTCCCAGACTCACTGCGAGGAAGCAAACCGAGACTGAGAGAGTCCCTATAATCAGCGGTGGGTGGGCTGAGAGAGCGCGTTCCCCTCCGCAGCCAATCAGAGCGACGCAGACAGGCGAGACAGGAAAGACAGAGACAGACTGAGAGACACACCGAGAGACAGACTGAGAGACAGCCACACCGACCTGAGCGCCCGACAGGTGAAGCGATCCCTTTATGGCTCCACAGGCTATGCACGGCGGCGCACTGACACGTGATCCACCCTTCTTGCGCGCGCGCCCACACCCCCGGTGACACACTCACACACATACACACACACACACACACACAGCAGGGATGAAGTGGGTATCAATTTTAAACCCATCAAGTTTATGAACACTAAATAAAGATTATTTAGGTCAAACTTAACAACACAAAACACTCAAGCTTTTACTATTCTTGTGTTTTACTATTTTTTTTAATAAACAAAGCACATTTTTTCACATAACTTAAACTGGAAATCTAATCTTATTAAGATTAAAATTATAAGGCACATTTACTCAAATGTTTTAAGACACAGAATTTGCTCAATATGTATTTCTCTGTAACAAAAGGCCTATGAACTTACACAAAATCTTAAAATTACATCCCCTTCTTCTCACTCATTTAAAAATCCAGAATCTATGAATATGCAAATATTTTTATATTAACAAATTTTATGTGCAGGACATGTGATGAAAAGTTCACACTCAGGGTTTGTCACCTGGAGGTTTGAAGTTTAGGTGGAAGTGTGAGTTGTATATTGAACCACGACTGGCTTACGGAGGCGTTCTGATGTTACAAAATCCAGTTTATATGTAAACTTCTTAAACCTAGATTTAAGGTGAGCACAGAGCAACTTCACTTTACCTTCAGCAGGTGAATATGAAAACAGCCTTCTAGTGTCAATCTCTTCTCCATAGTGAAGCTGAAACATCCAAGACAATTTTCTTTTTGTTAGCATTGGGCAACTTGAAGTAATAAGACAATAGGAGTTTCGGTGTAAATTCATGCCTCTCAATATAATGTACTTGTTACTTGATACCTGTTTACAGTGGCAGTGTGTCACATAATAATCGTAATTTACCCCTTTTGTTTTACACTCAGCATCTATAACTCATTACATTTACATTATGCTGGTGTGGCAGCTTAAAGCTCCAGAGTGAATGGCACCTTGTTTCTTGTTCAGCCATTAGTCATGTCAGACAAACCAGAATTAGGATGAATGAAAATGCAAATTTGCTAATTATTAGCCTACTTGATCCATTAGCCTTTATTGTGGTCTTGTCAGTGTAGGAAACAAAGAGTTGCTTTGACAGCAGTCTCTGCCTGGACCAGCATGACTGATGTGGTCTTGTTTCTTTCACAGGATAAATAAGATTAAAACATTCCTATCTGCTAAATACCTGGAAAGAGTTATTCATGCATTCATCACATCATTTTACTGTAATGGCCTCTAAGCTGGAATTGGCCAAAAAAAAAAAAAGTCCCTGGCAGGTGTCCAACTCATTAAGAATCCCCAGACTGGATGGTGTTGAAGAAACAGGAACTTTATCAGCCCACTTCTTGAGTTCTCTCAATTCTTGTGAATTTTAACATAGATTGTGCTTATAGCATATTTCTTAGTTTGAGGCCACATCTGGGTCTGGTTAATAGACTAGAAGACTCTTAAATTCCTCACAAGCCAGTGTGTCACCATCCTCACTTGACGCACTGCTGGTTGTTATTAAGACAAAGCTGAACATTAATGTCCAGTCATGTTTGCTTGTGGACCCCAATTTTCCTCATAATGTCTCAATAGGCTTTTCAGCCATTACCACATGCCGACCTTTTGTGTTGCGTGTTTCAAAGAAATAGTTCAACATTTCTGGAACAAAGCAATGCTGAAACTTCACTTTCTTGCCAAGAGTTAGATGAAAAGATCTATATCCATCTCGTGGTGAAGTCCCTCTGGAGAAAAGCTGAACTCGGCTACACCTACACACCAGATGCAATGTAACTGAATTTTATTATATAGGTCTTTGTTTTTAAAGGCACAGATCGACATCTTGACAAATACACTTACTTGCCAAGAGTTAGATAAGAAATACCACTCTCATGTATGTACACTACATATGCAGTCAGCAGGTGGCCTGGCTCTGTCCAGAAGTAACAAAATCTTCCTACCAGCACCGTTCAAAGTCACTTATTCATGTTATATCTTGTTACTTTAATCTTTACAAAACGAGGTATAAGAATGACAAGTCATGACTAGTCTGAAGCCCCAGCCTGCTCCCTCTGACTATCTGTTTCCACCAGTCTTTAAGCTAAGCTAAGCTTAAGTCACTAAGTCACTGGCTGGAGCTTCGTAATCACCAGATAGACACCAAAGTGATATCTTCTCATATACTACAAATCTACAATTTAATTTTAGCAGACAATTTTATCCAAAGCAATGTACATCTGACAGAACAGCCATTGGGGACAATTTGAGGTTTAGTGTCTTGCCCAAGGACACTTCGACATGCAGCCTGCAGAGGCCAGGGGTCGAACCACCAACCTTCTGACCTCTCTACCTTCTGAGCCACAGTCGCCCCTCATATACCTCATATATTCAGCAAGAAAGAAACATATTTCCCAAAATGTCTATCTACATGTCCCACATCATTTTTTTCCATTTCATGTTTTTTGTTCATCTTAATCCTTTTTTGTCTATAGTCAGATTTGTCCCATTTCCTGCATTTTAAGTTCTGTTATTAAATGACACATTCACATCATATCTGCTGTGATTATTCCTCCTGTCTATACTGGCCTTTAACATGATTCCAATGTAAATAATAGGGGACAAAATTCACTGTGCTTGCTCTGTGCAAAATTGTTTTCATGACTCTATCTAAGCCAGTTTGAGGCTTCAGCAGTCTGAATCAGTCAATCAAGCAGTTATCTTCCCTGTGTTTAATTGCTGAGCTTTTGTGCAGGGATATAAACACAGAACAGAAGCGAGGACTGTGAATTTCGTGTCCAGTCACTTAAACTGGAAGTGCATTAGGAATGGATCTTTTAACAACCAGTCTGAACATTGATTACAGCAAGCAAAAACTGTTTCAATATGCATATGGACCTGACGATTGTTTCAAGACAAACTCGAAAAATTGTGAACCTATCTTTAGATCTCTCGAAAATATTACTGTGGTAGGGGTAAGATCAACTGTGCTGAAGGCTACTCAAGTGAAAATATACAATATACAAATATAATAAATATAAATATAAACATACAAAAATATACAAATGTGCACATATAACTAATTATTTTCTTATTTCTTGCATAAGACACCAAAGCCAGATGACAACAAAGCTGGATTTCCACTATTACATCAACTGAGGAAACTAATACTGAACCTGAAAACACAACGTCATTATGAGTCATGGCCCTCCTCTGTGTGTGTGTGTGTGTGTGTGTGTGTGTGTGTGTGTGTGTGCGAATTTGTCTGGCCACAAATATCCCTAAAAGGCCTTCCTACAAGAACAGACAGATGTCATTTCCTCTCACCTTCAGTTAAGTATTATTTCATGTGTATTTCACCTACGTCTAACCACAGCCTTATGAATGGAATTACTTAACCTGTCAGCCCATTGTTTTGTAGGGTTACACCTTTTAGTTGTGTTATGCCAACCAATACTACCCATGGTGAACAATAAACGGAACTTTCTCTGCCATGATGACATGTTTCAGTGTTGTAATGAAGCTCTTGTTTTACTGTTTGTTTAATGACATAAATTAAGCTATGTGTAATTGTTTTTCAGCTGTAAATGAAAAGTTGCGACAGTGAATGTGTATGTTTACTGTCATCAGTCCTGCCAGTGTTTACCTTCTTACCTACCTTACCATACCTACTTGCAAAGTCCCTTTGGAGTAAAGCTGAATCGGTCTATGCTGACAAACCAGTTGCCCTGTATGTAACTATTTTTCACTTCTTAAAAGAGATCGACATTTTGGCATTTGCTTAGAAATCTGTTAAAATAGACCACTTTTGTGCCTGTACACTAAATATAAAGCAACAGTGAGCAGCAGATCAGCTTAGACTGTGAACAAGAGGAAAGAGGTAGAGTGGTTGTGTCAAGAAATAAATAGGACTACTAGGCCGTAAGGTGAAAGCCGTATTGTTTCATCCCGTTCCGACATATGGGGCACTACAATCTTTTTACACAGTTACAAAGATATATTGGTCCTGAACTACACGTCAAAAGTTCTCCGTCTGTAATCCTGCAGATTTTATAAAGTCAGTGTTTGAAGTCGGTACTACTTACTTTACTCGCGTAATGATATTGTTGTCATGCGTGCTGCGGTTTGAGTCATATGAAACCTACTGGTCCAATAAGAGAGCGCAAAACAAACAAGATGGCTGCGACCAGGATACGATATTCCAGCAGTTCGGAGGAGGAAAACACACCGAAAACTTTTAAAAAGCCATCAAAAACATGCTATAACCACCTGGTATCTGTAAAAAAAGAACAAATACAGGATTTTTCGGCAAAACGATGGGAAACATGTAGAAACTATGTCGAACGATGGCTAGCTGAAACTTAGAAACACTGTATCAGTATTGACTTTGACAATGCTCCAGAAGACACTGGGTTTTATGCAACATGCGGCAGACAATTTAGTGATAGAAAGTGCTTGGATTCCGTGGAGAAGCATAAAAGAGAGCCTTCAGATGTTAATGAAACACAGGAGGGCGAGTCTGTGCTAACAGGTGATGCCCGCAGCACTGCAGGATCAAACTATGGTCCAGGATGGGTCTACCTATTGTTTCCTCTGGTCCTACTCTGCCTGCCTTGTGCGTCAAATGTAAGAAAGTAGATAAATACATCACCGCGTCTCGCAAACGCTCAAATGATCATCTTTCACTGGCACAGACGTTATCAACAGGTGTGTAAAAAAAAATCTGTCACTCTCACTTACAGTCACACACAAACACTATAAGTAAGTAAGTATGTAAGTTTATTCTATTTTGTTTAGAGTTGTGATGATTTTGAATTTAATTCAGTAGACTAGGTTCTACTTGTTTTCATAAAGGATACTTGTATATTGTGTTTTTATAGGATTGTAAAAAGTTGTATTTGTTTTAAAGCCCAACTAGGGACAGGAGTCGAAAATTAGCTGTAGCTGTAACTGTATATGCAGCACATCAGAAGCTTGAATTGAAACAATGTTAACTGCATTGTCCCCATAAAAAGCAGAACACGTGTTTCTGTGTGCGTACTGTATATACAGACAGACACCATGAAATTATCTTCATTCATGTTGAACATGTCTGTTGCTGAAAGCTGCCAAGACGAGGGAAGACACTGGGATTCTTTTGCATATTAAAGATAGAGACGGCGAGTTCGATACCACAAGTCCTGTTATAGTCAGTACACAGGTTCTTCACCAAGTTCACTGCAACAGTTACTGGGACCACAGAAGAAGAAACGTGAGACATGATATTATGTGGTCAATGTAATAATTTGCTCAGACTGCACATATCTTGATATATTGTCTATAGATGCGATGTTTGTTGTCAATCTGACATGTGATCATGAGGAAGATGACACCAGGGTGTTTTTACATGCACAACATGCTGCACAGGAATATCACACTGTAGTCACTAAGAGCCCTGATACTGATGTGGCAGTCATTGCTTAAAGTCTGGAGAAATATCTGCCATGTAGGTTGTACTTTCACACACTAGTTGCCAACAGAACAAGGATCATTGACTTAGCCAAGGTGACCTCAGCTCTTTGGCACCTGTGTGTGTTCAGCACTTACTGGGATTCATACCTTCTGAGGTTGTGGCTCCACAAGTGCCTTTCATGGCAAGGGGGAAAAAGAAATTTTCTGTTGCTAATGAGAAAGAGGAATATACCTCACTTCATTTACAAATTTGGGTAGAAGTTTTAACCTGGACCAGTCCACCTTTGAAGTACTTTGCAAATATGTGTGCCACCTGTATGGCCAGTCATCTGCTGAAAATGTGAACGATGCAAGATACAAAGCATTCTGCATGGCATCTTCAGCTTTGCCAGAACTATCCATGCCTCCAACATGTGACTCTACACCAACACTGCAAAAGGGCAAACTACCGAGCAGCAATAATGAGACATTGTCTGAAAGGTATTATGTGTGCACCCTCACCCATTGGTATTGGATGGCACATTGAGGATGGGGAGTTAACAGTGACCTGGATGACTAAAAATCCTGCTCCTCAAAGTGTGTTGCAGTTATGGGGATGATTAGACATGTTATAGAACCATAAAACATCCTTTAAAAAAAGCATCCATTGAACAAAAATAAAGGCTACAGTGTACTGTGTAAAAAAGGCAGACTGAGATCTATTAACAAACGTACTGTAAAATGACAAAAGTATCTATTGTTAAAAGAAGAAGAGAAATCCTGCAACTGTAAACACTGTAAATGATAAGCAATGCTGTTACATTGATGTGTGTGTGGCAAAATTCACCGTGTGTAATATGTGAAATTAGTTGAAGAAGCGTTTTTCCACAAATTTGCAAGATTTAATGGTCTAAATTCACATTTCATGGTAATAATTCATCAAAATTTCTCTTAAATGTTATCACACATATATAAATGTCAATTTGTGAGAGATTTTATATTGTTAAAGTGAATGTTGATAAATAAAACAAGTGAATCTAGCACCATAGAATTTTCGTTTTTTAAATTTACATTTATATAGATTTATGGCTTGTGACAAAAAACTACAGGATATATTTGCGGAGAACTTTTAACCCAAAGTCCATAAGGGTATAGTCTAAACAAAAATGCATTTAAAAAGTAGTGCCCAGACATGGGAACGAAAATCATCTTCTACCCACTTTTTCATGGTTCACCTTATGGCCTATAATTCTTGACCAGTGACTAGCAGACAATCAGCAAAGCCTCCAGGAAGTCTCTGTGGCCCGGCCAAGGCGCAGTATAATAATGCCTTGCAGATTTGATTATGAGCAACAAAGGCTAAGGGACCAGCTCTAACAAAACGGGTTGCTGAAGGGTTGTGCCTTCAACAGACTATCAGCAAATTGGAAAGATGAATTCACAATGTAGCACCACCAGTGTAGAGCCCCTGATTTGATGCCTGCACCTTCTCAGTCAATGCTGTTTCCCAGTAAGAATGATGGTGGAGACACCTTTGTCCAATGCGAAGTCCCCTGTATTGTTCATAGGTTCAAGACTAGGACACTGACCGCTACTACCAAGAAGGAAGATCTTACAAGTCAAGCACTTAATTATAGCTCTGACATCACTTGCCTAGTCACTTATGCAAGAGACATATTGTGAAATGTGCCCTGGTGCGTAATCCAGCAACTACTGTTGCTGTCACAGCCCACACAACGAGCTCCCAGTAGTAAATCTTGAGTAATTCTGTCAAGAACATAATCAACTGAATCCCTGCACTCAACCTTCTCTTAATTGGGGCTCATTTTAATGCCCCGCTTGGGCCTACAGTTTCATTTTTCACTTACAAAAACACCAATAGAAATGGCAAGCACATGAAGTAGCACTGTGTTGTTGCTCCCAATACAAGGTTTCAGAACTTCACAGTTTAGACACATCATCTTCTTTGCAACCTCACTCAACTGGACTAAATCCTTGCTATAAAGAAATTGATCAATAGCATCAAAAAAATCACATGCATATAACTATTATGAAGGTATTAAATCCCACCGCAGAATTGCTTCATGCAACTGCAAGATTACTGTAAATGCAAAATACCAGCCAAAGACCCTAAAAAACAGAAAATACTAATAAACTGGAGAGAGGGAGCAGGTTCAGCAGTCTTTGTGACAAGCCCGAGGACAAACATAGTAGTGCTGTATATGACAAGCTGATGACTGCCAATAGAGATATAGCATTGAAATGGCTCCAAAAAAAGAGAAAGAAGGCACTACATTTTGCTTTCAAGGACATGACAACAAGGGCCAGAGAAGATCTGAAGACTGTGAGGCAGAAATATCAGTCAAGGTCTAGCAGGAATACTGAAAGGAAGCTTGCAACAGCTTAAGCTGCACTTGATGACGCATACAATGAATGAAGAAGATCACGGATGATCCAAGATAAAGATGATCATCAGCTACCTCAGAACTACAGAGGAATCACACTCTCCCCTCTGGGATCTAAGATCTACAACTAAATACTACAGAACAGAACTTCCCCTCATATTAAGACAGAACCAAAATGGCTTCCGCAAAGGCAGATCAATACTACCACAGATTTGCCCTCATCATTAGAGAGCAGAAGGCAACAACTGGAATTTTAGATTTTTCTAAGGCATTTGATAGAGTCAAAAGAAAGATCATGCTAAAATCTTCCTCTTGAACTGCAGTGTCTTACATGAGATAGTCAAGCCTGTGGCCATCATGTATGATAATCCATCAAGCTCTGTGCAAAGCATGGATTTCCCAATATCCATACCCTCTCTCCATTCCTCTTTGTGACTGTGGTGGACTACATCCTTTGGAAAAGTCTTGACCACAAGCAAAGCCTGCACCTCACTGATTTTAACTGGACGATCCTGCCCTGATCTTAACATCTTGAGAATGCTGCAGCCAAAGTTAGTCTGTTTCTCAACACAAAGAAATGTACATGACCATTACTGAATCAGTCCATCAAGTGTCTCTGAGTCAACAAAGCTGGCCTTCTTCAAAACATGTGTGGTGAGCATTCTTCTCTAAGGAGCCGAAACCTGGACTATGAAAAAAGTGCTTCAAGATCACCTTGATAGTACATACACCAGGCTTCTCATGAGGCAGAACATCTCATGCCTTAAACACAACACCAAAGAACTTTGGTAAAGAACATTCCTCCTATCTCTGCCATTGTTACTCAATGTAGCATAAGCTGGCCACTGCAATCTGGCTTAACACCAGGTCATACTGGATGTAATGTTCTGGAGACGAATAGCGGATGAAGACCACTCAACCAACATGAAATTGAGGACATACCAAAGTTAATGAGGGACAAAGACTCCTGGCATGGTGTAGTGAATTGTATCACAGCAAGTTGATGATGATGATGATGATGATGATGATGATGATGATGATGATGATGATGATGATGATGATGAAATAAAATCCAAAACATGCGATTTGAAAAAGATATGATTATTTAAATAATTACAACAAATACCATCAGGTACGAAAAAGCCGTAAGATTTAGGAAGAGGGGGAATTTGCCTGCCCGAGATCTCTGGAAAATCCCAAACCTGACATTTCAAACTTTGGTTTTGTACAGCTTCAACAAAAAGTATAACATGTTAATAAGTGAGTTTTAGAGTTGAATAGGTGGGTTTTTTTTTTTTTAAATCTTGGACAAAAGTTGTTTCCTCTTCCTTCCAGTGACTTTTTCCACATACAGAGAAGAGAGTGGTATCAATCTAGGTTGGGGGATACAGAAAGACTGCCTATTACACATCCAAGAGAGAGAGAGCAGCATTAGCATTTATGAGTCGTGTTTCTGGTGACCTGATGAATTTAAGTTCAATATTGAATCTTTATTTTGTCCCAGCCTGGTCCTGTGAGAAGTATCTGGCTCTTTAGCTACTAATTGCTCCAATTAGTAGCTAAGTTACCAACCAAAACACTGAATTGAAAGATGTAGAAGCGATATGCCCAGCTGAGGGGAACTGCAGAGTTGGGACACCTTTCACATGGAATCATTTAATCCTTTGTTATAGAAATACTGATTAATACAAAGTTGCTTAATAACTGAGAACTGTGCAAGAATTTCTATGTGCAAAGTCACTTGAAGTTAAACTATGTCACAGCCTCAGCTGACATAGATACACAGATAATATGAACTCCTTTTGTTCTTCCTTCTAGTATAATGCACTTACATGTACATTCTCCAACGACGTGCAGAATGAGGTGCTGTCACATGGTACTGCTGGACCACCTCATTAAGGCTGAGTGTCCACAGACAGTCCAGTGGTCACACATCGTGGCTGTTGCAGCATCTAAACATGGCAGTGGCTCCTGTTAGCCCAGAGAGTGACCTCCCTAACCTCTCCTGTTTTCCCACTGCCAGCAGAACAACAGTGTAGTATTTGAAAACCCAGCAGAAAATGAACCTCCTTTAGGAACAGGAGTTATTTTAGGCCGAAGCGGTGACAATGGAAAGGAGGGGTGGTTGTAGTAGGTTGGGTGAGTTTGCGAAATCCAAGCAAATTTCTGGGTGCCAGAGGAGTTCATGGGAGCAGGCTGGCTTTTTATATGTGCCTCCCCACTCAAACCATCAAACCTCATGGCGCTACAATCATTTAATACTCCATCATTATGGGCTTTCTAACTTCATAAAACCACACACATGATTTCGGTTATGTTGTAGTACAACCACATTCCCCCCTTACTATTGCTCTCATTTTTTACCACGCTTGTATAGAGCTGCCTCTGTTGATGTTTTGCTTCTGAAATGTAGCACAAGGACTGGAGTCTATGCTCAGCCAGAAGTTTTCACTGCTGTCTCAGAGTGAAACCAGTGAGGATGTAGATCTTGTCTTTCCCAGGAGACCTGTTGAACTCATGTTGGCTCCAGCGACCTCCTGCACTTGGCTGGCCGTGGCGTGGTCTTGGCATTGGCTCTGGATGTGGTACTATGAAGTGCTCTTCTCTCGGTCAGGGGTCGTTAATACACCGTGAGAACCTGTGTTTAGCTGTGGGTTTCCTGTGCCCTCAGCAATTTCCTCAAGGAGTCAGGAGCTCAGTGCTGTGGCAGGGAAGAGCAGAGGCAAGGTTTGGGCATTTATTCAGGTTAACGTGTTTGTTTGAGTTGTATCACACTTTTATTCGTGTTGGGTTGACTCTCAAGTGTGCATGTACATGCATAGATATGTGTGTGTGAGAGAAAGAGTGTTTGGACGGTCTCCATGCCCCTGTGTTTTGCTATGTACAGCCTGCCAGAGAGTGGAACCTGATGCTCTTTCAGATGATGACAGACAGCCAAAAGCCCTGTAGCTGAAGAGAGGGGAAAAAGAGGAAAACAGAGATGAAGCATGAATGAGAACGAAAGGGTGAAGAGAGGTAAAGTAGAAGGAAAGAGAGAGAGAGAAATACAAAAGTGCCCATATAACTGCATGCAAAGATAAAACTTGAGACTGGGTGTTTACCTTTGCCACCGGCCAACTCTTGCATTGTTGTTGAACATTTGATTATCTCCGGTTTTTAAGAGCATTCCTTTTGAGCCATGCCCTCACTCTCACCCCAACGTTAAACTCAGCAACCTTGCACTTATCCATGAACTATGACATCAGCAGTTTGTCCGTCTGAGGTATCGGGGTCAAGGTTGAAGGTTCAGGGTTCACAGACAGAATATGGAGTCACAGTGAGAAGGATCCGGTCAGTCTGGTTCTGCCCATGGCTATTTCAGCTTCAAAGCAACCAGAATGATTCCACTGGATTCAGCCTGTTTTGAAACCAGAAGGGTAGAAATGCATGAATTTGAGCAGCCAGATATGAGGAAATGGTTTAGCTGCTGCCTGGCATAAATATTTGATGGCACAGATCCTGGGCACAGCTGTTGTATTAGTATTTGATTAACTGAGCACTTTAAAATGAAAACATGCCTTGTCAAGATTCCTCACGCATGAGAAAGACATCATACATTGAAGGTATAATCAGGCCAGATTCCACTGTTTATTTTTGGTCTCTTTTATCTGATTGAGAGGCTTCTCTTAAGACTCAAGGCATGAGGAGCAGAGAATTGTCTCTCTCCCCTCACTCCCACATCCTCTGTGGTAAGGTCACTCAAAGTCTGCCATGAAACACACACACTCACACATGTGCACACACACACACACACGCACAAAAACACACTGCCAATCTGACTGTCTCGCGCCTCGCTCAAAACTTCATATGCTGCCACCTCCATAGCAACTCCAGTGTTTACACCCTGCTCTGCTCCTCCTCCTTCTCCTCCACCTCTCCCGTCACATAACACCGGCCTGTGGTTTTATCAAAACTACACATTTGAAAAGAAAATTGGAGTGATGATCAGCCCAAACAGGGATATTCCAGACCATTAGGCAGATCCCATTTCAGTTGATGTGTGTGGGTTGCAGAGTGTGGGAGAGTCAGGGTGAACATTAAGCAGACTATCAAAGCAGGCTCTTCTGGACTGTGTGGAGGGAAATGCTGTAAAATAACAAGTGACACCACCAGATTTGGCAGTAGAGCTGCATGCACTGCAAATATTGTTTATTTTTAAGTAATTATCTGACTGTTATGGTATTAATGTTGCTCTTTGGATTTCCTCTGGAGTGGTGGCGCGTGGAAACAAGCTGTAGGAGGGGTCACATGACCACACCCGCCATGAGATGAGGAGGATCTGAGCAGCGGAGACCACTTGCAGCCAAGGCAGACTCGTGAGAAAGTTTATTTACATTAAATGAATGAATGAATGTAATGAGGCACTTTCAAGGAAATAATGAATCTAGAGAGGATGTTTTTACATTAAAAAATATTTTTAAAAAAATTTCCAAGTTATTCACATAACATAATTTAAAGAAAAGATTCAAAGACTAAGAGTCTGCAGCCATGCTGGCGGCTCTGTGAGGCTGTGCTTACACACGGTGGTTCTTTGAGCCACATGCTGAGATCAGCATGTTAAAAAGGTGATGTTCAGCAGGCATAATCAAAAGTCGGGAATGCTAACACCATTAAGCTTCACCCTCTGAGAAACATGTTGATCCATTATGTAGATTTGGAGATATTTCACACAAGAAATGACAACTTTGACCTGATGGTGGCACTACAGGAAACCAAAGTAATTAGGATTCAACCCTTGGCATGTATGTCTTTATGAAATTTCATGGCTATCCACGTAATAGTTGTTGAGCTGTTTTAATCTGAACCAAAGTGACCGACAGACCTGACAAACTGACATTGCTGTCCTGAGACTGATGCCACTAGCGTGGCAAAAAATATGCAGATAAAGACTCACCAAACACTTCCTTGCGTAGAAAAACATGCCCGAGTACGCACTGTACACACCCATGTGGGCATACACAGCTGCGAAAAAAAAGGATGCTCAGTCAGTGGGAGCCAAGCTCTCCTTGTTCAAAATGAGTGTGAACACACATGTTGCTCCCCCACTTGGAGCCCAACACACCCACCACAGTTAAACAGTCAGTCTTTCAGCACTCCCCCGGTGCTCCTACATCCTCTTACCGTGTCCTTCCTCTTTGCTCCCCTGCTTCCCTTCTTCCTCTCATCTCTCCACCTTACATCACTTTGCAGACAGTGTTCACTGTCCAAACAAGACACTCATCATTACCCTTCACCCTAACGGTGGGAATTGGAAAGAGTTCCCAGTGACAGTGTAAAGTAGCTATAGGAATCCCACGCTGACTTGGGTTAGACATGGTAAACAGGCATTGGGTCCTATAAACTTTGTAATGAGACTGGATGATATATGTCAGCCCAAAGTTTGGATATGGCAGCCTAAATGAGGAGGGTGTGGTTTTGGCTAGTGAGGTGCACGTGAGCAAATCAGCGAAGCATGCTGTGTAAATTCGACGTCTTGGATGACCTCTTGTGCTTCGTTCATCTCCAAACCACATCTCTCTTGTGAAGCTCCTACAATAGGAAGTCCATTGCCAGCTAGCCTGCCATCGAACCAGGCTGGGAAGAGGAGGAGGAGGATGAGTCTAGAGGAGGAGGAAAAGGAAAAACACCAGGGCAGGACCAGCAATGACATCAGCAGGAGACGTCTCTTATTCAGTTAGCCATGTCATGATCTCCCAGACTTGACCTCTGCTTCCTCTCTGTGGTCACATCAAAGTGACTCGGCCTGAAGACGCAAACCACGCTGTCATCGCCAAGGTGGGTGTGAGTGTGGAGGAAGCACCCTGAGGTCATCGAGAGAGATGATTTGTCAAGATGTTTCCTCAGTCATGTGCTGTCTGTCAAACCCAAACTTACGTATGCACCTGAGTCAATAAATCAGTGGGTGGAAGCAGACAAGAGATGAGCAGAGACACAACAGCAGATTAAGCAACAGCCCCTTAAATGAAGCAGTGAAAGCCTGTTGTTTTCTATTCCTCCAGGGTGGGAACAATGGTGCGCAGTCTACACCGGCTGAGGGATGCTTGTTTTTGTGAGTCAGACAGGCTCATGAGCAATGTTCACAGATAATACCTAATATTATTTACCATGTTACCAGGTCCACACCAAGCTCCAGCTGCTGTTTTCAATCACCAAAGAGTCAAAACAGAGCTGTCAGTTTGGGAAACACCAGCATCCCCTCTTGACTATGATATTTCCCCTCCACCCACAATCCACTCTTTCTGCTCCCTTCCAATCATTTTCAGATAAACACTCATAATTTCAACATGATTCAGCTGTTCCATCGGACATAAGCTCTTATCTCTTGCTACCCCCCTCCCCCCCCACCTCTCCCTTTCATCACTGTCTCCATCCTCTCGCTCCCACGCTGATAGTTTTCATTGTGCCAAGGTCTGAGTTGGCCTGGGAATTGAAGCAACCCAGTTATTGTCCATGCCTGCTGCTTGGCTTTCACACACACACACACACGCACAGTCACAGCATCACTATGTGGTCACTCCTGGAAACAAGCAGACAATAGCAGGGAAATGTCATGGGTAGTGTTCTCCTCACGTTTTGAAAGATGAGTGTTTTCAACTCCCCGGTGGTGACTCTGTGGGATCTTTCATTAGTCGTGGCCTCACTCATAAAGTCAACATGATTAAGGAAGTCCACCACAACTCCTGTTACCCTGACATCAGCAAAAACAACACGGGAGGATATCTAATTGAATCACTGATAAAGTTTCGTGTGATTCCCAACAAGGAGTACTTCCCCTTCTGAAGTGGTAGGTGTGTGCATGATAAAATAAAGCAATTAACTAATGTAAAGTCCATGAAAACTAGTTTGAAAACAAGCACAGACTTCTAAACACTTATCAATGAAAAGTAATAGATAGATAGATTTGAACCATTAGAGTTTTCACTCTATAAACTTTTCATTGCTATTAGCTTTTATGTCAAAACTGTGCAAGTGGCTCCTTGCTCTGCATGCGTCAGTACAGTAGGGCAGCCAGCATGACCTCAGACCCACCTCAGTGATTCAGCCCCTCGCCTCATTAACCACTCACACCCATTAGTCTGTGGTGATGAAAGGAAGAGCAGATGCATCAGGAACAGAAGATCAAAAAAGCAAAACAAAGGAGATGTTCTTCAGGCGAGGGTAAACAAAAGCCTAGTAGGGATGATGTAGCTGGTTTTCCCCTTTCCAACACAAAGCCTAGTACAGTATATCATGGATTCCATGGGCTTGACTCAAACATCCCCCTCCTCTCCCCTCATCCAGTGGACTCTCCCAACAACCCGGCCGTTTGTTGCTGTTGGGGGGGAAGTGATGTCAGTGACTCACAAATCGACATGATGGGGGGAGGCAGCGGGGGGATACACCAAGCCAGGACCCAGCCTATCTGATGTCAGAGACAGTGTGTGTGTGTGTGTGTGTGTGTGTGTGTGTGTGTGTGTGTGTGTGTGTGTGGTAGAGACATCAGCCAACAATACCGTGGATCAGACTGAGGGTGGTATCGTACAGGGCTCCTGTCTGTCTCTGTATTATGCTGACTGATGATTCCCTGTACAATAAGTGCTGTACATCAATTGCTGTACTGTGACAATGCGTGTGTGTGTATGTGTGAGTGTGTGAGAGAGAGTTTGTGCCCATATTGTGCACAGTAATCTGCCTGTCCTGGTAAACTACTGATCAACTGACACACTCGAAATAATGGTTGGTCTATCTCACTCAACCACTTGATGTGGCAATGCTCTCTCCCTTTATCCAGGACAGATAACATATCTACTACAACCACTGCCAAGAAGAGGATGAAAGGGTTTTATGATGATAATAATCATAAAAATATTTGAAGCCAAGAGGATAATATTCATGGCTGGATTAAGAAGTTAATGTTGAGTGAAGAGAGCTGTATCGGCCCCTAGATGGACCCTGGGACTTTACAAGGTCCCATAATTACCACACTGGTCACCTAAGTTGGCATAATATGGTTTTTTTGTTTTGTTAAATGAATATTTCCATGAATTAATTTGAGTAAAAATGATACTGATACTCTTTATAATAACATTTTTTTTGTTGTGCGACAGGTTGAAAACTCTGGAAAGAGCTAGTGAGTGATCATAATTATACTACTGAACTAAATGTACACTACTGAGCTTGCGTGTTAAGAAATCCACACCTCACACCTGGGCAAACTTCCTCTGCTGATGAAGACAGTCCAGAAAAAGCTAGCAAGTGGACCTTGAGCTGGGTTTGTTATTTCCTCTGCACAACTTATAAAAAGTTTGTATGTGTAGCACAGATGAAGAGAGAACACACGCATTGTAAAATAGCCTTATTAAGTACTTGCTCTTCATAGCCATAAATTAATCAATAAAGCAGTCACACCTGTCATTTCCACCTCTTTTGTTTTTTTTCAAGTGATTATATTTATTTATTTATTTTTATTTTAACAGTGAAAAAGTACATGCTGAAATGTTTTCTGGTTTGTACCCACATCAGTTAGTGATGGGACTTTCCCAATTTATTTTTACTTTTTCTATGCTGGGCCCTCTTGCGTGCTGCGTCTCTGGGTGCAGACACTCTGATAGTACTGATCCAGCCGTGGAAGTAATGCCTGACATGTATTGAAAAGATGATACATTTGTAAAAGAATGAAATAAAAGTACATGTCATAAACCCTGAAACAATACAAATGTGCTTTTATTGATGATATTAAACATAGCATTTCTTGTGTTTTCCTCGGCTCTTCTGCTTGTGTGATTAAAAGCATGAGGTGGCCTCATTGGCTTTGAATGTCGTCTTAAATCTTTGAACAAATGTTAAGAATTTCAGACTGCTCTCTGGATCAGCACGGGATAAAGGTTTGTCATGTGGCTCAGGAACAGGAAGCAGGAAATGCTAATCTTGCCATTTTCCTCAGTAAGCCCACTCTTCTTTCTCACCAACAGGGGACAATTGGCAAAGATTTAGATCTCCACATGCTCCCTCCCATATCCCCTAATTTGAAGCCTGCTGGAAATGACTTCACCCAGTCGGGTCACCCACAAGCTGAGCCAACCATATCCTTGTATGGCTGGCCTGGGAGCCCTCTTGTTGTCTGTCAGCGGGCTTCCCACTGCTCAAAAGATCAGAGATGTGCTTGTCAAACACATTCCTCGCCTCCTGTATCACTACACAGCCTGCAATTAGGTATTCCCACCTTCCCTCCTCCTCATCCCTTTCTTCTTTTCTCTCCCTCCTTGTCAGACAGACACCTCCATTCATCCACTACACAGAGAGCTGTATGCTGACAGGTACTGCCCATTGTAGCAAGCATTACCTAATTATATATTTGTGCGTGTGTGGTATGGTTTAATCACACAGCAACAATGGCTGTTTTGTGCGGCTGTATCCAGGCATAACCGAGAAGCACAGCGCTGTTATTGAGACCAGCTTTAATAGACACACATTCCTTCTGTTTCTTTTGGCACCTGCAGCACGAGTCACAGGAGGTGGACACGCCTTGGCCAGTAAAGTGACAGCCTTTTAATAAGTTTGGAGGAATCACTGCAGTTAATGGCAGGCTGTTATCACTGGGAAATCCACTCCAACTCAGCATTCTCTGTACTCTTGGATTTACAAGCAGAAAAGAGAGACAGAACTTTCATCAAAGTGTTTAAGACAAATCCGTAAGGTAGTGCACTGACAGTAAACACTGACTTTGATGTGGTGCTGTTCTGACATAAGTGCTGTGGTGAAATAAGCAGTGGCTGTAGGGCTGCAAGTAATGACTATCTTTATTTGTGATCAAACTGGATGATTTTTAAGGCTGTCAGCATGTAAGGCTATCAGTGGTGATTGAAAGTAGGAATTCCACAGTGTAAAAGTACTTGCAAAGTCCTGCACATAAATATTATCAGCAATATGTACTTGTATTCATTTTGCAGAACGATATCTTTCAAAGTGCAACATTACCATACAATATGTATTATTGAAATGTATTATTACTGATGCATTAGTGCATAAGCAGCATTTTAATGTTGCAAGTGGTCAGGGTTACTATTGTCTTTTGCAACTTTGTTATCTGTTGGGTAGTTTAATACATGTGGTGGAGTTGAAGTATAAACCAGCACAACTAGAAAGTACCTCCAAATTGTACACTACTACAGTGCTTCAGTGAATGGTCTTGTGTTACTACCAGTGAGGAATATATTGGAAAATGCTCATCACAAGGGGCAAAGTGATATTTTCCAAAATGTTTTTTTTTAAATCAAAAATATCAGATTTACAAAATGAGGTAAGACTTTGGAAGCTAGGGAACATTTAGCATTTTTGATTGGTAATTAATCGGTTATTGTTGATCAATTTTCTGTTCATCTACTAATCAATGAATCATACTTACACCTTTTAACACCAGTTGCTGGATACAAAATATCAAATACTCAACAATGCAGTCATTTTTTTTGCTTGAAAAATACTTGATGGCAGTTGTTAGAGTGTAGCTGTAATACTATACCTTTACAAAGTGAAACTATAACATAGAGAGTAAAGATATGGATGGGATATCTCTTCATTAAAACGGAGACACAAATAAGAGCACATGAAAAAGCTTTATTATCACACCAAGCTTTAACATAAACAAATTTTGAGTTTTGACTTCAAGCTTAGAATGTGTAAACTATTTAGCAATGCCACAAGGGAGGACAAGTAGTGAACTCACTGTTATATAACTTACATAATTTATTAAATATCTTTATTTGGCAGGATTGTACAAGGAAGCAGGGAAAATACAGAAGTTAGTGGGAGGTGAGGTACAGCTCTCTTTTTTTTTTTTTTTCATTTTTCCTGCCTGTGGTCAGAGACAGGCAGAACGTAACACTGGGAATAACAGTAGCAAAACAGCTTTACAGTATCCGCTTCTAAATGGAGTTGAGTCTTTGCAGGTACACATTCAGCTTTCACAAACACAACAATATAGCACTATAGATCATTTGGGATGCACAGGAATGTAATGGAGATAAAGAAAGAAAATTGGAGAGTGGGCTAGGCAATGGGAAAAAAAACTGGTCCTAATTCAACAACTAAACATTCACACTGGGAAAGATGTTGTACACTGATGTGCTATCATCATGTGTCAATTCCATGACTCTTAATACATTCCTTTTACATAACCCAAAACATCAGTACTCTCACTTCTCATGTTTATACTTCACTGTGCCTTCTTTTCTACTATTAATAGTAGGTATAACTGGGGTTATATCACTTTGGGTTATTTTTAAAAAATAGTGGATTTCGAGATATATTCATTTTTGCATGTAAACAAATTATATCACACAAACACCTTTAATATTATATGGCCATTTGGCAGCCTAAAGATTAAGCAGTAACAGACAAGGCATCTGCAGAGACCTATAGCATACTGTGAGGCAGTGTGGACACAGACGAATCACTGCAGCTCAATTAGTGTAGGCCAATACATTAAGAAGAATAATAATGTTGAGCTTTAAAAGTCAATGAAGATTAAGCCATGCAGGTGAACACCACCACCAACACTTAGTTTATAATATTGAATACGAGGCTGTGGTATATTACAGTGTTTCAAACTCATGATGGAAGTCCTGATACAAATTTGAAGACCTTGCCGCATCATGCCATCCTTAGGTCCCTCACCTTAAAATAACAATAAATAAATCCCATCAAAATGTATCCCAATCATTTTTCTTGGGGGAGGGGGGGTCACACGGCTGTGCAGGTACGTTAACTGACTGCAGACTGTCCATGCTCGAATAAATTCACAGATGAGGCCAGGAGAGACATGAGGGCAGGGCTGGAAATGCCCAGTCTCTCTTTGGCCAAATAAAAAAAAAAAGTGCATCTCAGTGCTGTGCATGTGGACATACACATAGGGGCTGGTGAGTAACATGGGTGTGTGTTCGGGGGGTTAGTGCTGTGTGGAAGTTGTGGTATTGAGAGTTCTTCATTCCACAAGGTGACTGTGGAGCGTGGGTGACAAAATGTGTGAGTCTTGGGTTGAGCAATGCACATGCTGTTAGTTTGTGGTTTTGGAGGTGCAGACCAGAGGGGTGTCTTTAATTACTAAAAGATCCACTATCTGCGTCACTGGATCTTCCCCAAACTGAAATTGGGCCACTGACAAAAATGACCAGGGGATCATACACTTATGAGGGGAGGAGGGTCACCTTATAAGCTACATTTGGCAACATCAAGCCAATACCATGGCTTCTTTCATAGCTTTCAGCAGCATTTCATGTTTAATTAGACATACTCTACCTTCAAAAAATATACTTTTCTTTTTTAATACCGACCGCTCTAGTAAACATCATCCACTCTAAGTATTTTACTAAGTTTGACAACAAAGGAGATTGAGGCTAGGCAAGCAGTGTTACAGTATTAGATAAAATAGGAATACCAATACTGGCGAGAGGCAACTTCATCAAGCACTATTTATCATTCTACTGCCAAATGAATGACCGATTTGATCATTGATGCAAATTGACAGCGTAGTACAATTTACTAAAGATATGTGTTTTACGACTTTAACAGTGTCTTGTCGATCTGTACGTATGGCAGCATATCGGTTAAATGTGGAGAGTCAACATACCAGCAATTAACTCATCCAGAGACAAACTTCCCTGGAACGAAACGTGAATGACAAGCACAGTCATTCTGAAGGGATTAATACAACACTGAAATACTATGAAGGGAATAAATGTGTCAGATGTTGATGTTCGGTGTATCTTGGATTCTCTATCATAATACAAGGGTGTGGTGTGCTGTGGAGTATGTATGTATTCGAACAGTTGGTCTCTTAACATGTGGAAACACCACCACAGAGGTGAGCTGTGGGTGTAATGACATCATCCACCCAGCAGCTATGGGGATTCCCTAACAAAAAACACATTCTCTTTCTCTCAACTCATTGCATTTCTTTCTCCGTCTGGAACAGATGGGATGGGTCTCTCTTACTCTCCTTTTTTTTTTCTGTAGCTCAAGCACAACGGCAGCAAGGTGTGAGGGCTTAATTTCAAAAGTGTAGGTGGGTGAGAGAGACAGTCCAGCAAATCAACATGTGATACATGCAGCCCGATAAATAAGGAACGGCAACAACAAAACAGGTGGAGAGACTTAAAAAAATACAAGAGGAGTAATTTTGGTCGTGGAATGCGATGCAAAACACACGCCACCCACATTCATCAGAGTAAGTTAA
Source organism: Centropyge bicolor (assembly GCA_037975185.1). NCBI lineage: Eukaryota > Metazoa > Chordata > Actinopteri > Pomacanthidae > Centropyge > Centropyge bicolor. The sequence goes on from JBBMOC010000070.1 coordinate 1,016,892, forward strand.
ATCAGCTGATTGATATGGCGCCCTCTAGGGGCTGTGGAGTTTGCAAAGCCCTGTTTAGAACTAAGGAGAGGAGAGGCTAGAGAGGAGAAGAGAGGAGAGGAGAAGAAAAAAGAGAAGCCCTAGGCATGCTCCAGGAGCCACTGGAAGAGGGGGATGCGGTGAAGTTCTCTGCCTGCCTGGAGTGCCTCCTCTCTGGCCTGGGACTGACTGTGTGTCTGACTCTCTTCACAGTAGCGCAGCAGCGTGTGCAGCAGCTCTCCCACCCTCCACTTCCTCTCCTGAAGTCTTTGGACCACCACTGGGAGCTGAAAGGGCACACAGTTATCATTCACATCAAGAATCAAAAAGGAATAATGGCTTATCAATTATAATTTAGATGTATTAGTATGGCACAAGACAGGCCTCTGGGTATCTGTTTAAGAGCCTCCCTATAGAGAGCAATGTTTTCAGTAGGTAAATTTAGAAACTGATGTCACTTAATACTGACACACTACAACTGTGATAGATAGCTAGATTAGTGGATAAATGATCAAAAAAAAATGGAATAGACAAAAGTTTGGAACATCTAGTTTTGGCAGTACAAGTGGTAGTGGTACAAATGCTAAACCAAAATCATCTGAACAGTGACAGTTCAGTTGTAAGAAAAGTATTGCAATAATATAGACTTTTATAAAATTAATAGTGAAAGATATCATCCAGTTTATAAACAATTCAAATGAACATATTTGGAACACAACTGTTAGTGCCAATGAAGGGGTACTTGAGTTCATCCAAAAGGGCTATGGAGGTATTTAACACAAAGCAGGATGAGAACAACCGCACTATAATATATCCTACAACCTGTTTCACTTTATCATTACATTAGCTTATGGCTTTCAGCAGTTGCCTCTGCAGCAAAGCTAAATGCAGTTGAAACCAGGATACCACTGTACATGATTGCTAACCTTTACGATCAATATCAACAATCATGGAAAGAAAGACTTCTTCCATTGGAGCAATCTGACTTGATTAAAGACAGTCTTAATGTTTAACAATAAATACCACTGTTGTGGTGAGTAATGAATATGTTCACAATGAACTGGGGGCAATCACCTGCTGGAGATCTCTATCAGGACTCAGCTGGATCTGGGGGATGTCGGCCATGGAGGCTGCCACCCACTGCAGCATGCTCCTGAGCTGAGGGTCATGGGTCACATGTTGAGGGCCCCGCCCAAGATCCCTGACATCTGAGTTCAGTATGACCAGTGCAGTCCTGGGAGTCTGCACCTGAGTCCTGTCTACACAGAGGGTCCCTGCAGCACACACAAGTGCGGTTCATTCAAGATGAATCATCCTGGCATATTTTTCTACTGGCCATTTTCCTGTTCTTTCAAGAGACTGGGCCTTCTAAACACTGATCAGACACAAATCAGCTCAGTGCTGGGTTCCCACACTCCCACAGCAGCCCCAATGAGGAGCCCCTGCCCCCTAAGTGGGGGCCGCTCTGCTTTGACACACACACACACACACACACACACACACACACACACACACACACACACACACACANCACACACACACACACACACACACACACACACACACACACACACACACTGTAGAATGAGTGACTGTGGAGGGAGTGGAGTGGATGAATGAGCATTAGTGTGGCTGAATATGGGGGTGGTAAAATCCCCAGCTGCAACACACGCAGACAGTCAGACAGACACACACATCCAGCCTGAATCAAGGCCAACTCCTCTGGATCTCAAGGAGTGGGAAGAGCAAGACCTCTAATTAGGAGAGGGACCTGTCTTTTCCTCATATCTGTCTTCTGTCCAAAAGTATGCAGTATTAGACTGCTGGGTTTTTTTGATCTACATTTTTAGGAAGTGTTCTTAATAATACCTTTTACTGAAATAGAAAACTCTAGCATTTTTACTGACTACACCATATTGAAAAGGTGAAGCTGCAGGCAGTAAAATAGCCTTACCACTGGATTCCTCTTTGGCCTCAGTCTCCTTGTCCTCTGTATTGTCACTGTTGGATGAGAAATGTCACACAGGTTAATAGAAAGGCAGAAATGGCTGGGAAGATGTGGCTGCATGCAAGGAGAGACAAATGGCAATAACCATGCTTAAGCTAACAGCCTTTGATAGAAGCACAGCAGGATATCAGAAGCCACAAGCACTGCATTCAAAGCAACCTGATCAAAAGAAATCTTACACACATTGAGGGAACTGTGCTGCATATTTCCAGTGACTCAATGTTTTTTCTATATTCCAGTAAATTTACTTTTCTGCTTCAATGTCTTTTGTCAGTTAAGACACAGTGACTAAGAGTACATCTTGATCAGTGTGAAAGTTGATTTTTCCATTCTGAAAATCTACTCAATATCCATTTTGTCAATTGTGCAAATATTTGCTGTGTGATGTGCCAACAGGTAAACAGTCATTTCTCCACTTTATAAGATTGTTAATCACAGTCTTGTTGACACAGCCCACGGCTACAGACACTCAGACTACAGGCTCTGCTCAATATGATATAAGGATATCATTTTCTTTGCAGAGGGAGGACATCTAAGACTTCTATGAATAGGATCATGAAGCAGCGATGGCATTGTCAAAACAATAAAACAAAGAAACAGGGCACCACCAACTATAAAGTCATGCATAAAAAAATATTAGAGTATTTTTTTTCTTTTAAATCAAAGTTAAATAAAACAATTACACAGCAAAATATCATGAGCATAATCCTTTTTTAGACCATCTTGATAATTAGCGTCAGGATTAGTATCTTAACACGTCTTTAATTGCCATGTTTAGAAGTAACTAAACCACAGACCTGAAACTGTGAGAAACCTGCCACCTAATGGCAGGCACTGAACTGGCCATCTGCTATTTGCTGATCCTCAGTGCCAAGTGACATTACCTACCCACATGTGTATAAAATCCTCAATTACTGTACCTAATGGCATTTTACATCAATATGTATTCTGATAAGATACATTTTCTGAAAAACGAGCTGAGAAATTGTTAATGGATAAAAATTTGAGGCAAAAATTTCTGTTTTTGTCTAATCTGGTCAAACCTGACAAATCAAGTCACTTCATCACATTGATGTACAAACTATAAAAATGCAATATTGCCATTAACAGTCCTGCAATATTGCTTTGCAATATTGTCATAATACATTAATACATTCAAATATATTACACAGATAGTTGACACATTTATATAGTATATGTTTCATATATATTGCACATTGTCACACCCTACACTGTTGTACTGACACCAAAGACCAGGTAACAGCAGATGGTCAGTCCAATCTTCTGCTTTTCATTACAGTACAGTACGACAGTAGGGGTTTGGAAAAAAAGAACTGTAACAGTAGTTTTGCAAGTTTTAGCCTTTTCAGATTGAGAAACTTGATGTTAGACATATCAATGTATCAGCACACACACACACACGCATAAACTTGCTTGAGATAGGTTATTACAGTGAATATTTATGAGCTCATTTTTTGTCAGTACTAATCAGGCACTTTCAAGGGACTGGTTGCCTTGTTGGTGCATTCAGATGTCTGTGGGAAGCTCTGACATCTGAGAACTGGTTATCAGCTGCCAAAAAGAACTGAATTCATGGACTTGATAGACAACAATACTGTTGATAGAAAATAAAAACGGAAGTTGTTAAAGGATAACATAACCGTGGCAGCTTTTTGCATTTAAAGACTGGTGTTCAGTGGTGGACTCTCAACCTCAAATGATACTAGGGTTTCCTACAAGCACATGCTGATTAACATGTTGATTGACAGTACTGCCTGCTACAAGCCGAAACGAGTGGGAGCATGAATAGAAGTAAAAACGCATTCAGCAGCCTGAGAAAACAATGGTGCGTTTGTAAATGGCTGGCAGTACGGATTAAACTTGTCAATGCTGCTGAATATCTCAGTGAGTAAGTTTTTAAAAAACATTTTTTTAATGAATTAGGGCTCATGACAACAACACCTGCAGGACTAATATGTGAACCTATTACTGCATTTGCACACATTGTATCTGTAAAACAACATTAATGCAACAGGGACAAGTACCAACAAAATACAAATGATTCAATTAAGCAACCAAATTACATGCAAGTAATGCAGAACCAGCAAGAAAAAAAAATAAAAAAATTGCATGCTGACATTAGCAATTACAGATATATGCCATGTCAAGCCTATTTGTTCTTATTCTTTAAGTTTCAGTGTGGTCATGCAAGGGGGCTGGTTGTTCCTAGAATGAAACAAAGCACAAAAGAAAATACAGCTGTACAATGTTTGAAATCATTTTCAGATGATTAAGCAATTGCCTGATGAGATTGTGATGAGATTTTCTATTACATGCTTCCTTACTTACTTTTAATGATAGATTCAATCACTCAACTATATCTTTGTCCCATTCTAGGTGAACCCCCAATTCTTATGGGCATTTTGGAAGGTGGGCTATGTCAACCAATTGCTGACAAACCTGTCAGAGGGAGAGAATGACATGCGCTCCTCACACGCCTCCCCCTCCAGGCCCAGACTGCTCCAGCTACTGCTGTTCCCATTGCTGCTGGAGAGAGAAGGCAGGTAACGCACCAGTATAACACTGACAGGGGCTATCTGCTAAGAGGGACATAATCACATGAGAGCTACTGAAATGGGACAAGATCAGAATATAATAAGCAGTTTCATCCAATTTGCTATAATGACCATGTCTATCATGTAGCTTCAACAAACAGTACTCAGGCCGATGAACATTTCTGGCATTTGAAATAATCCTTTAAATACCAGGTGAGGTTCAAAACAGAGGAGGATTCTCCAAATGATGCCGATTTTTCCATCACATATCCCACTGAATCATCTGTGAGGCTGATAGAGACAATTTGTTGCTAAAGGCCTATAATGTGAGATCATTACATTCTTGCTTCTGTTAAAAACACCATAACAAGTACAGAACAGCAAATAAACTCAAGTCACTTTGCCGTCTGATAGAGCACTGACAGCCCTCACATAATCCCATTAATCCTGTGGGTTCCACCAGGACAACCAGCTGGCAACAGAAGCACAACAAAATACACGCTCTGTAATTAGTCAATGATTAGCCTGCGGGCTGGAACCTGCATACTGTGGCGTGTAGCACTCTCAGTGAAGCTGAAGGGAGGAACATTTCTGATATCTAAATATACCTCCTTTAATCTGCATTACCTCAGCTACAGCTTTCTCCCTGTGGTTTGATTGACTGACACATGACTAGAGTTTTTTCATTCAGTCAATTATCACGCTGAGTATCTCAAATCAGGCCTTGAAGGTGATTTTTTTTTTTCCTTCCGTTATTTCATCTGCTGAGCGGAAATGGTTGCAGCGGGCTTTTGAAGAGAGTCTAATGAATTACACATGGTGGACTTTGTTCCTGTAGAAACACTGCCTCGACTGAAGAGTGCACTCAGACACACCTTTAGAAAATATTATGATACATTAACTTGGCCCTGATGGCCAAAATACCTAGCAGCGAACACACTGTGTTCTTTCAGTATCTTGGGAAAGAATCTCAAATGTTGTCAGTTTTGCTTCCATAGAGATAACAACATTTGGCAGAAATGTCAAGAGCATAATTGGCAGAGACTGGAGACTTGTATGAGACCATGTCATTTAGAAGGCTGATACTCAGACTCAGGTCCCACTTTCTCCCTCTTTGCTTACACACAAATAGTGATGATGTCCATCCAAGAGGAGAAGTCGGATTCTGTCACACTATCACTTGATTCTTATCCCTGTGGTGTATTTCACAAACATTCTCAGCAGAACTTGGCTTCATAGACAGCTACATAAAATCCTTAACAACATGTCTGTGAGAGCTCAAGTATAATTCAACACTTGCACAAATCAGAGAAAATTACATTTTGGCAGTGAAGTCTAAATATGATTCCCAAACAATACACTGCGCTCCATGCTGACACTGGGAAACCTCTGATGTAGACTCAACCACAGACTCCTGCCAAAATGGGTCCAACGCAAGTAATTAAACAGTGTATTGACCTGAGAAGACATAACATGACCAATGTGATAACCTCATTCTTTAAGTCCCAAGACCATGGCTGCAAAGAAATTCGGTATATTCTACTATGGCTTAGTGAAATTTTAAACCGATAGACGCATTGTCCCCACAGAATTCAACAGTATAAGTTTAGTGCTTAGATTCTCATATGTGCCACTTTGTAAGTTTCCTCCTCACCTGTAAGCACAGTGTTTACCTTTATTTGATCCCTCATTTTTAAAAAAGACCAGGAAAGAAACACACTGCGATATCAGCAGTTACAGAGTAACAAAGTGGAAAGCCACATGTTACTTTTACTCCACTACTTGTGGTAAATAGAATTGTAACTTATTCCTTTTTTTAATTAAATAATGGAATTACAATTACTGAAACATAATGAGCTTGTTACTTTTGTCTTACATGAAAATAGTGTCAAACTGCAGAGGATAGCAGACAAACACAGCAGCCTATTCCCCCCTTTATTTTTCAGTTTATAATCCAATGTCCCCCAACCTTATGGTGGCGCAAGACAGTTCACACACAGTATGCTTGCTTACCTTACCATCCATGCATGACTCATGATTATAATGTTTCTAATATAAACTTGGGTCATTAATTACCTATCAACTACTGTAGTAAAGCTCAGTTAAAATGTACATCTAGCATTTTGTGGGTCTTCTACCAAATCGAACAGTCTAAACAAGGCAATATAAATGTAGCTTACAGGCAGGAGCATTAGTCATTGTTGCCCTCTGGTGGTGAAGTATTAATAACTTCTAACACTACGGTGATAATCTGCCTGTTACAAGACAAACGCAGCCCATTCCCCGTATTTTTCTGGTATATGATCTGAGTCAGGAGTACTAATAACGCCTATTGCTACAATGATAATGGGTACAATAACAGATAAAAGTTGACTGACTGTTGTCTTGTCCCACACTGTGCCACACCAACACTAAAACAATATATCTGTGTGCATTAATAAGAGAACTGAAGCAGAAATTCTAACACAAATGTTCCTTTCCCTTGTAAATAATTACTTTTATATGCAGTATTTGCTTAAGTAATTCAATTACTTTGGAGGGAAGTAACTAATAACTGCAACTAATTAAAATTAATTCATCCAAAAATGTTGGGCTGCTGTGTAAAACATAAATAAAACAGAATGTAATGATGTGCTAATCATTTTGACATATACTCAATGTAAAACAGTACAAATATAGAAAATATATTTAATGTTTGACCTCATCAACTTCACTGGTTTTTGAAAATATACGTGCTTATTCTGAATTTGATGGCAGCAACATGTTATGTTGGGACAGGAACAACAAAAGACTGTGAAAGTTGTGGACTGATCCAGAAACACCTGTATGGATCATTCCACAGGTAAATAGGTTCATTGGCAACAGGTGATAAGATAATAATTGGGTATGAAAGGATCATCCTGGAAAGACTCAGTCGTTCACAAGCGAGGATGGAAGGTTCACCACTTTGCCAAACACGTGATTCTATAAGGAGATTAATACATAGGCACAGAAACACTGTAAAACTGTCTGCTGGAAAACACAGCTTGTTTGCAAATTACTGTGTTCTGTTTTTATTTATGTCTTACGTAGAAACCCAACATTTTTCCCCCTGCATTCCTGTTTTTTTGTTTGTTTGTTTGGTTTTTTAAATTGGTGTTACACTAATTTTCATAAACTTGCACAATACTGGATATGCAACAGTAGCATGTTGCATATGTTGTTGCCAACCTGTTATAAGGGGTAGCCCAGTGAGATGATGATAATGACGGCATTACATTACAAGTGAATTTATTATTTATTACTACAGTAATAAATTGACACTAAGAGAAATAGTAGCAGCATGAGCGACAGGTAACTTGATATTCAGTATGCTCTGTATGCTGTGTATGAGAAAGCTACTGGTTGTATACCTGTCACTGAGATGGAGGAAGCTGCTGTTGTCATCTGGGTGCTCATCCTCAAAGCTCAGGTTAGACCAGCTGCCCAGACTGTCATCTCCTACACTCAACTGCTGGGATACAGAGGACTCAGTAGCTTCCCTACCTGTAAAGCTAAACACATAGAGAGATGGAAGGAGACAAAAAGGAGAGGGATTCATCAATTATGCAAAACCTACATTTATAAATTCACAAGGACAGTTATGTCTATGTGGTAAAATGGTAACATTAGGTGAGAAGTAAATGTGAATCAGTAGCAGCTTTTGAAGTCAATTAAATAAAGCTACTTAAATGCTACAGAATACAACATACATGTGTGGCCCTAGCCATAACATGAACATATAAACAGGGTAGTCAGAACACACAAAAGCAACTACCACTGTGAATCTTGATGTATGTACCTGATGTTGGCAGCCTGGCAGACGTTGGATAGGGCTGACGTCATGATCTCAGCTGTTAGGCTCTCAGCATAGCTGGTTCCATCATGGCCGATGCCACTGTCGGCATTAAGGCTGGTGTTGCTTAACTCACGTTTAGCTGTCTCCATTGCCATGGACACCATCTCCTCTGCAAATGCTGCCCTATGGTCCAGGTCAATGTGGATCGTGGGAATCTCCAGGCTTGAGAGCCGCTCAGCCCTTGCCTGGCATTCCCTTTTCCTCCTCTGTAATACAGGCTGGTGGCTGTACCTGCTAAATTTGGTGCAGTAGGGGCACTCCTGGACCTGACAATAACGGCATGTCCTTTCTCCCAGGGATTGGCCCAGTGATGGCACCTCAGACAACCTCTGGATGTGAGAGTGTCTGTCTTGGCCCTGGGTCCACTGTTGCTCCCGTGATGAATGTCCAACTGAAGCCAAGCTCATCTTCAGAGTGTCGTCAACTATTTTTCTAGCATAATGCTCGATGACCTGCATCACCCTACTCCTGTAGCCTCCATCATACAGACTTCCTGTACTATGGTAATGCTTGTTCTTACCCTCCTTGGACAACAGGGGGCAGGAGAAGGAGTTCCTGATGAGATTCTCTGCCATGTCTTCAAGTTTGGATTTCTTATAAAGACAGGAGTCAGTGAGAGACTTGGGCAACCGTACAGAGGAAAGATGCAGCTTGCGTGTGACATCACGAGTGATGTTGTAAGCTAAAGACTCTGCAAAGTTTAACAGATCCATGTATTCCCTCTGACTCTGCTCTTCAGTTTCCCTACAACAACACTGAGCATCCTCACCTGAGGGTCCAACCACTGACTCTACTCTGTCCTTGGGTGACAAGACCTCAGTCCCAGAAGTTTTCCATTCATCTGGCAGTGACCTGGAGGACTGAAGGCGGGTGCTAGGGGATCTCTGCTTGATCTTGCGACTGGCATGAGCCAGGCCTTGTTTTATGGAGCGGTAGGCCAAACGGCTCGCATACTGGTCTAAGACCAACTCCCTACTGCCTCCCTCTTTTTTCAGGACTCTGATGAGGTAGCCAGCATATTCATCTGTCACACTATCACAGCTGGGATACTCTGAGGACAGGCCAGAGCTGGAGCTGGAGATGGTGCTTGAAGTGGAGTTGGGAGACCGGAAGACAGAAGCTATCAGGTCATTAGACCATTGCTCAGCCAGCCTCCCTACCCTCCAGTCTCTGTTCTGGTCTGTACTGGGTTGATAGTGGTGTTGATAGTGGTGATGCAAACATTCAGAGCTAGATCTGTCAAAGCTTCTTCTTCTGAGAGCTCTGTGATATGGACACTGCTGTGCAGAGCTCACCATTCTCTTCACATCATTAATAACCTCTCCTGCCACCTCTCCAGCATATACCCACAAGGTGTTCAGGGTCTGCTCTGAGAACTGAGCCACACTGTCTCTCCTTCTCTCCCTGCCCTTGCTCATTTCTCCCTCCTCCTCCTCCGCCACTCCCAAGGTGTCCATCTCTGTTGCCATGGAGACAATATGACAAGCCAACCGCTCAGCATAGTGGAGAGCTTCCTTATTGGACATCCTACGAGCGGACATCTGGTTCAGTCCATGCCCGCCACCCCCTGTCTCTAAACATCTGTTAGTGCCACCAGCAACACCCTCTTCTGCCAATTCTTCCTCTTCATCCTCATTGTCATCTGCCTCCTCAGAGAGAGATCTCATCAATTTGAGCATAAACTCAGTCTTGTCTGCCTCAGGGGTGATGTCTTTTGGATCTGGGCCAGGCTCAGGCTGATTGTGAGGTGTGGGTGGGGGGGTAGCAGGGGAAAATTCCTTGGCCAGCTTGCTTTTCAGCTTCTTGGAAAACTGTTTTATCTGTTTTTCCCTGGACACTTCACTGGGCTGCTGAGGGGTAGAGGGAGGGGTGCCAGGAGTCCCACTAGATTTTTGGCCAGAGTTTGGAACTGAGTCATCCCCAGGAACAGATGTCCTCCTTTGTCCACCTATCTCGCTACCTGGCACATCAAGAGTATCCATCATCACAGGATGGGTTTCTGATGCAACTTCGGTCCTAGTGTATAGCTCACAGCTGTCTCTCCCCTGGCTTTGATAGTTTGTCTGAAAGGAAATGTGAGGAATGCTACAGTCTGTTGCCTGCTCAACAGAGCCGTCTTTCCTGACATACCCATAATCACTAAAGTCATATCTGAAACTCTCTTTGCCAGCTCCATGCTTTGAGGGAGACTCTGGAGTTTCATAATTAACTGTCTCCTGCTTAGAAGAAGAGCTGTTTCGGCTTCCGATTGTCTTAGTGAGGAACTCAGCACAGTCACCAAAACTCTTCTTCATCTTAGAGGCAGTTATTAGCTCACAAGCCTCAGTTACTATCATATCCATCATGTTGCCAGAGAAGTTTTGGAATGGGGATTTTCCTTGGGAGGGGTCTCCTCCAGGTAAGGGTGTCTGAGTTCCATGACTGTAAAGGTGAGTTTGTATAGATGTGGTGGTATCAAAGGAGGATACAGTTTCTATTTTAGGGCTGGCCTGTTGGGTATCTGACAAGCTGGATTTATAGGTCTCCTCAGACTCTTGGAGGTTGGAGAGGGCTTGGCCTGCCTGGGGCACAGGAATACAGCTGGCCATCCCCGATACAGTGAACAGGGCTTTCTTTACAGTGCAGGTAACATCCTCTCCTGAGGGCCCTGGGACTTCTCCAGCTGAGCTGGCACTTAAAACCTGCTGGTTAGCAAAGGTACTGCAGGTGTGAGTGCTAGTGTTCTCTGCACTGACATAACAGATGTTGTCCAGAGACACACTAATAGCTGCTTGGCTAGTGAAGGCAACATCAGCCTGAGAGAGCTCTATAAAGGCCTCCTGGATAACAGACTCAGACAAGTCTGAAGCATAGGAGGAAACCACCTCCTCCTCTTCCTCTTCTTCTTGTCTCTGGCCAAAGGACCAATCACTAGGGGTGAGAGGGGTTGATGGGTGGGAGAACTGACACACTTCCATAATGCCTTCAAATACCAGCTCTTCAGCCAAATCAGCAGCAAAGCGTGTCACTGTGTTGTGGAAAATCTGCTTTTTCACTGTCAGGAACTCTTTCAGTGCACCAGACACAGCCTCTCCAACTAGGAATCCAGCTAATCCATTGATTGCTCGTTCCTTCAACACATAGGCATGGCGCATGCCAATCTCATGGAAGGCCATCTGAAACACAGAGGATGTGAGCCTAGCAGCTAGGTGACACAGGGTAGTGGTACAAGAAGAGACACCTTTTTGGAGGTCTCGCAAGGCGCTGCCCAAGCTCATTTCCACCAGATCTGTGGCAAACCTCTGAATGCCATCCTTCAGAGACTGTGATTTTTTCTGCAGCTTAGCCACTGTTACAGTTTCTTGTATTTCTGAGAGCTTCATCAGGTAGCCTGAAGGGTTCTTGAATTCCTTGTGGCACACGCAGCTGAGATTCTTGTTGTCACTAATGTCAACGGCAGACTGGTAGCCACACACAGATCCCAGAATTTCTTTGGACAGACTGCTGGCAAAGTCTGAATAGGTCTTGTACAGAGAACAGAGATCCTGGGGTTTACGTAGCTCTGAGTTGTCCCGTCCATCCTCATCTGTCTTCCAGAAGTATTCCAGTGTTCCACTAGAGTCTACCAGAGGACTGAATGCTGAGGAGCTGACAGGACTGAAGAGTGGGCCACCATTCTCTTCAGAGGGGGTCTGCACTGGTCGAGGGGAGTCAGGCACTTCAGAATGAAGTGAGTAGGGAGAGCCTGGTTTCAGAGGAGTGGGTTTTTTCACATTGGCTGGGAGAGTGGGCTGGTCAAAGCGGTGAGGATTCATACCCTTGGTTGAACAGCCCCTAGAAACATATTTTGATACTGGTCCACTGGTACTAGACTCAGTGGCCTTTTTCTGTGTGACTGGGGCACTGACGGCATCCAGAGGCAGTGCAAGAGTGCAGCTCTCTGAGCTCTGCTCCTCCAAGTCATCAAACTGGTCAAAACTATCAAAGAATTCACTGACTTCAGAGTCTGAGTCTTCAACTCGTTCTATGGGCCCTCCTGGCACCTGGGGGATGTCCAGCTTGGCCAGCAGGCTTTTCTGGTAGCCCACCTCATCCAGGAAAATTATTGGGCTGGGGCTGGAGCAGTCTGACTCTTCCGATTCACTGACATGAATCAAAGGAGAGGGGAGACGAGCTCCAGAACTGCAGTAAGTCCACTGGGATTCCACGCCTGATAATCTCTGCACTGTGACAGATACATCTGGACCTGACTTATGTTTGCCTGAATGCTTCTTTGAAGATGAGCTTATGATAATGCGGGAGCCTGATAATTCCTTTTTTCTCTTGTGGGCTGGGACTGTCTGTGACGCCACATCACGCTTTTTAAAATGGCGATAGGAAGATGCAGCTGTGGAGATGGACAAGGACAGAGGGGAGGAAAAAAATAGATAAAATAAATATAACAAAAAAATTATCCACAAAAGAAAGCTGTGTAAAAACAAAAGCTGTTCATCCACTGTGTCTCGATGACATACAAAGGTATAACAAAAAGTGCATCCTAACTAGAAAATCACTTGTCACTTGTGTCAGTGCAGTGAACTGACACAATTTAAATTCCTGCCACAAAACTACAATGGTATGAAAAAAGAGAGGGTTTAAAATTAAGTTTGGATTTTTCATAAGTATCTATATTCAGAAGGAATCAGAAGGTAATCTACATAAACATAGACTAGAGGCTACTAAATGCCACTAGGCATGAAATGTTAAACCTACAGGGGTTGTCTCCAGTGTCGTCCTCTTCCAGATGCTCCAGGGCTGTAACAAAGTCATCCTCGATTGAAGAGACTGACTGGTTGGTGTCATCTTCCTCTGGCTGGCCAGGCTCAGCTGTGCCCCTCTGAAGAGTCTGAAGCTCCAAAGCATAACGAACACCTGCCATATAGGACCCTAGCAAGCCCACCAAAGATCCTACACTGGCCTGAGGGTAGATGCTAGTGCTGGGATTATGCCTCAGCACACACACAGCCTTCAACCAACACTGAAGACAGTGGAAAACAGCACAGTAGGAAACAAAGCGAGAAAGAGGAAAAATGGAAGGGAAAGAGAAATACTGAAAGTTAAGTCGGGCTGCCTGGTGATTTATTCAGGTCATTTAGAGAAAAATTAAAACATCTGTAACTAACAGGGAGTCAAACTGTCAAAATGATCATGTTCCACAAATACTTGGAACAAAACAAGTTGATAGTGTGAAAGATCTTGGCTTTTGCAAATTAAACAGAATTCACACAGGAATTTTCTTATCCTAATCTTTCAGGAAGGGGGAAGAGGGCCAAAAGCGTATTGTTATGTCTGTACTCTGATTGCATGTTGATCTGTTGCATGTGCAGAATACAAAATCAGATATTGCATGTCCACTGTGTAATGTAGATTGGTGGGAGGTCTCACTGTCTGAATCAGACAAAACCACAGAGTGAGCTGTAGGGCCTTTGTGAACCCAAACAGAGCACACAGGACCAGAAAAGGTCAAGGCTGCAATCGTGGGCTGAAAAAAAAAAAATCCAACTTTATGTCTGCCTTTTCCACCTGTGTTCTTTCAAAACTGTGAGAAATACTTGGTATATAAGTATTACATGCAGGAACAGACAAGGCCATTGATGTCAGGAAACAATTTCATCATCAAATGCACATACAAGAAAAATGACACACCTAAAAAGCAATTCAGTTTGCAATTCAGTTTGTCAAATAAAATAAACATCTGGCAAAGATGTCAAATATCTACTATATGTACTCAAATGTGCATGTTTCAAGTCTAAATGAAGTAGTTTTTGTTAATTTCCTAAACTCTCAAGGAATGATCTGGCCACTGGTGCCTAAGTAAGAAAATAACTTCTTGTTAGGTTAGATCTATCTACAGACAGAGGAAAAACTACAAAAAACTACTACACAGTACTACAGTACTATGCAGTGCCTTATTCTTACTTCCCCTTATTCTCACCCCTCACTTGTCTGCCTTCTGCTCACTTGCTAACTGCTTTACTTAACAAGCTGACTGAGCACATTCCTTCAATATGAAAGGCCTGTCACCTACCTGAGGCCCAGGGTCCTTGTGCTCTCCCAGCCTGTGGGAGTCTTTGAGCAGCAGAACCTCGTCATTCTTGAGGCTATGAACGTGGAGGGACCTGAGAAGCTCACACAGCCCTCCTGGCAGAGATGACAGACCCTGGGGAAGAAGACACCAATGTAATTTTGCTGTGAGTCAAAAGGTAAACTGCAAGACCTACCAAGAACTTAAAGAGTATTGGATTTGACAATTGCAAGTCTATAAGCAGGACAACCATTCAGTGTTTCATCACAGTTCATTTTTGTATATATAAAACTTACCTGTTGAGTGACATCTTCTCCTTCACATTGACCAGGCAGACACACAAAATGAATCTGAAAGAGCACAGCTGATGGTCAGAATTAATGGGTCTTATGTTTGAATATGGCTGAGCTTTGCGTTGCAGTTTGTGTGACAAACCTCTGTCAGTCTTGTCGTGTCTCTGGTTGGCAGCTCTAGACCAACGTTGCATAGCTCCTTTTTATTCCTAAAGAGGCTCTTCACACAGTGAGCCCCACTGTCACGCACAGTCTGCAAACACACATGCAGGCTGTTTTAGACTATGTATATGGTCACCCAAAAGGAATAATGAGAAACCAGTGTGCATGCATTTGTCCTTCACAATATTATGTTTGAAAGATGAATACAAAAAAGAGCAGAATTTTGTACGTCCTATTTCAGGTAACTGTCTGGGGTAAGAGATTATATCGATATGATATATCACATTTACATTTACACACTTTCAAGAACAAATTGGCCTATCCATTTAATGGGAAAACACATCTCACTACATTAGAAACTGCAGTTACAGTACTGTTTTCTTATACTTATTACAAAACCTGACTAACAACCAAGACAAGATGCTTTTTAATATCAGGCGCAAATGTCCATCTAATAATCCTCTGTCTAATGTACTGATAGGCATACAGAATCACTGAAGAGTGGTGCTTGAAAGCCCCTTTCAAAGATACAGTACACTACAGATTGTTACAGGACAAAATACAGTGTCCCGGCAGACAGACCTCTTTCCGCACTGAGGCCCTGGACCTTATTGGAACTCCTCTAATACGGGCACAGGCATCCATAGCAACAGAGAGCTGCACGTGGTTGGCTGACAGGCCGCTCACCTGCAAAAAAGAAGTGGCAGGGAAGAGGGAAAACAGAAAATGACAGAATAAGTGACATGGTAAAGAAGTTGAGGGAATAAAGTCCAACTACTGAAGTCCAACTACTGAAATGAGGAGACTTGAGAGAGTATAGAAATTCTGACATATATCATCATTTTCTGTCCCACAGATGAAGCTTTTGTTCGATGTGTTATCTCTTGTTCTATCAACAATCTTCCAACTAGAACAGGAAAACAGAATTTAATGTGAGACCAGCTGTCTCACCATCAACCACAGCAAAAATCACATGACAAAGCAATGACAGTATCTGTCATAATAGTGCTATTAGTAAACAGAGATGTCACACTGTGTTCCATCTACTGTTGCACACCTACATGCCAAAAATAGGAAGCATGATGCAACAAAGTCAATGGTTTACATGCAACAAACACCTAAGTCACTGCACCTGTGGAATTCAGCAATGTAATAAGCCAACAGCTACCAGTGGACTCAAGCCTGTGAAACTAAACATTTCACCACAGCAGGCAATACAGTTAACATTTTGGTTTGTGCTCTAAATTTTTAAGACTGTAAAGTCCATTTTCTAGAAGAAAAAAAAAAGCACGTTTTTGTCCAACCCGTGTGAAAATAACATGAATCAAGTTCTTAAAAGAAGGCCCAGACTTGTCCTGCTGGTGAGGATAAGCTATAGTAGGTCTGTTTCTTTGATATTCTTTAAACAGTCAGGCCTGCATCAAAGATCAAACAGCAAGGCAAGAGGAGAGGGATGTGTGCTCTGAGCAGGGGAAACACACTTGGTAAGCAGCATGAGAGAGCGGGTAAAGGAGGCAAAATATTTACAGTGTACAAGAAGGAAAAGTTTCCCAAGAAATCCAAGCCTCTCCTTTGAGGTATGGTCCAAAGCAGCTAGTTGAGTCTAGAGCCAGACAGGCGGTCCTATTGATCAGCCCATCCTACATCCTGAGAACCAGAGGGGTAGAGTACACGCCACTGGCTTCCTCTGGTGATCCAGGACCTCCTAGCTTCTCATGGGTGCTTTGGTGGGCTGTACAAAAACAACACAGGCAGCAACTGCTGCCTAACCTCAATTATGCAGTGCATCTCAATTCACTCACAAGGCTCTCCCAATGACGTCTGTTATGGCTGTGACTATCTTGAACAAAAGTGATTTTTAGCCTGGGATATTTTATGTTTAAGTCACAGCTTTGGGAATCAGTGGCACAGTATATGAGAATCAACTTAATAACATCAGCATATGCAACTAATATGGTCACACAATGCCATGTATATTTGGTACTACTCTTATAAAACTAATGATCAGTTTGTACAAAAATGTAAAGCAGCTAAGCAGATGCGGCCAAAGGTTTCTGTTTATGATCATCTCAGAAGGGAGGCAGCAAAACAACCTGTCAAGGGCACAAACTGTGTAGTCTAAAATCTTGTTTGGTTGAGAGCTGATGTGGGCCAAATTTTGAGCATGAGTCTGGGTGGCCGGAAGGGTAGATAAACAGAGACTGAGAGAGAGAGAAACAGCCTGGAGAACACAAGAAAAAATGCTCACTGTGAGACCAAACACTCCTCTCAACTGAGGCACAAGTGACGTTTTGGTCAGGTGATATAAAAAGCAATTGTTTCTTCAGCTGAAAAGCAGAGAAACAAGACTGTGGTGCTGGTTGCATACAGAGACAAATCTTTGAGCTGGAGTTGCTCCTTTGTAGAGTCAAATGATAAGTCAATAAACCAATTAGACAAACAATCTACAACAGTTTTGACTGATGATTGTCATTTTTCAGGCAAAAATGCTATACATTCCCCAAATCCAGCTTTTTGCACAGCAGACACTCTGACTTGTCATAGCCAGAAAAGCTAGAGGTCTTACTGATAACATTAACTCTCTCTCTTCTATTCAAGTGCCCCAGTAAGCTGTGACAGTGAACCAGCGTGGACAACGTCAGGACCCTGACACTGAGACACCTGAATCAAATATACATTTGATTGTTGTTAATTTTATTATTTACACCAGTGCATTGTCTGCTTTGGCATATCAAAATATCTTCCATAACAAAGGCATATTGTGAAAATTTGCTGATTTCCTAATGTGATGAGCCTGACACATCCCTTGGCTTTGGATTATTGGTTGGACAAAACAAGAAATTAACGATATCACCTTGCACTGTAGGAAATTGCGATGGACATTTCATTATCAAATTTCTAACATTTATGACGTGAAAAATTAATAAACAAAAATAAATGGACATTCACCTCAAATAAAAATAATCATAAACTAAACCCTAACCCATAGGGAATAGCTGAGGAGAATGGGGGTGGGGGTGTGGAGGGCAACTAATGCTGTCATACATTCAAGTCTCTAAATTTGAGTCTAGGATGTAAACACTGACTTGACTTGTCCACAATGACAGCATAATACAAATTCTCTTTTAGGTTGGTCGTTCTCTCAGACCACCAACCTTCCTTCGTTCAAAGAAAGGGAGCTGAACAAGACATTAGCCACAATAATCATTTTGAACTGTCATCGCTAACTGAATCAATAACATCAAAGCATTCAGCATCAGAGTTGTTGCCATTGACTTTCATACAACGGACCGCTGTTCTGTTATATTCCACACCTCTGCATGTTAAAATAATTACCAAAGGTTTGATAAAGGCAACTCAAACAGGCAATGGGTATTTGGGGGAAGATCTGACAGCTCATGGGGCTGGTACCCGCCGCCGCAGCAGCAGCAGCAGGCCACTGTGGAGCCACACACTCAGGATGCTGATGTTGACTCACGACTACTCAGGCTCTGTGCTGTCACCATCAAAACAGACAAACGGACGACAAGCTAACGAGCTGGCTAACCGAGGTCCGTCATGCAGACATATCAGCTCATTACAAACCATCGGAAATCAACGAACTACTGTCATACACAGGTAAATGAACCTCCTTGCTAGCTGACAGGCTGTCAATCACTGGGCTAGCAGCAGAACCAGGCCGCAGTCGGCTCGCTCTGTGATGTCACCTTATTGGCGTTAGCTAGCACCTAGCCATCAAGCTAACGTTAAGGTAGATTCAAAGGGCTAACCTACGATAGTCTGTGGTCATTTGGTGTGTATTCCAAATATAGCTATTCGCCGTACTCAAGTCATTTTAGCTCACCGCTCAGTGTCGGACTCCAGCAGCGCTGACGGTAGCCGCTGTGTTTAATGCGCGGAACGTAAACGATTCGTCCGTTTTGAACTGTAACTGAGGCGAAGCAACAATTCGCCCAGCTTGGTTTCCCCACTGCTGCCTGCTTGCTCCAGTTTTACGGTGAAAAATGAGATCATTGGCTCAACGGTAGCTCGGCTTAATGAATTAGTACTGCATTCGCCGATTTGACCAGAAAATGGCAACATGCATGTTTCTAGCAAGTGGAGACAGGAGAGTAGGTCAAAAATGTTTTCAGTGTTTGAATCCATTATGACCATGTAAATTAACGATTCGAATTCTTCCCAAAAGCCTGCCACAATCTGAAAGTGAACTGGATGAGAACGAGATTTATACCTCCCCTCTTAGGATAAATTTCAGCGATTCTCAAAAATGACTCGAACTCCCCATTTACTGTGCATTACCGTTCTTCCCATGAAAACAAGAGTATTTGAGGCATCACCAATCCCACGCCGAGAAAACGATGTGTCGCACCGGTCATAGACTGTATGACAGGCACTGGCACTGTCGAAGGCAGAACAATCGAACTGTGGAAAATTGTTTGACACGAATTTATTTTTAAGGCATATATTTGATGCTACGGAGGACAAATGTATCCAACGACACAAACTCAGTCTGTGAAAAAAAATGAAATGCAAATATATATACAAAAAATATTCAAATCTTGCACCTGGCATGTATTTAAATATTTAAATGCCATTGGAGATGCATTCAAACAGTCAATGTTGGCGTGCAGCATAGGCTGTATATAGGCTGTATATAAATTGTAGACAAATTTATAGTGCTTGCGTCAAATACAGCTGTTCACTGTTGCATTGGTACATTTTTATCACTGAATCTCTTAATGCACTTGTGACATTTATTAGTGCTTAGATATTTACATTCTTCAATGTCATTCATAGGGTCTAGTGAATCAAGTACATCAATAACAATACTGCACAAATGAAATGATCTAAAATGCACCCAAGAAAATGAAAGCTCTTTGATTTACATGTGGTGAAAACTGGAAAGAAAGCTAAAAAACAACAAAGGTACCAATTTTAGGTTTCTATAAAACCAAGAGTGCTCAAACAAAAATAATCATTTCCGAGTATCAATCTATAGATTGACCTTTGAATGGGTTGTTCAACTATTTGGTAGACCACATTGAGGAGTACGATCTCATTAAGCAATTTAATGTATTTACCACAACCTGTCTTAGTTGTGTTCAGGCCAAAAATAGATGACACAACAGATTTAAAAACCAAACTTTTTTTAGGTGGCTTCCAGGAGGTTATTGAAAGGTAGACCATTTGGTTTATGCTAATAATTTAAATAATGTGAGCAGCTCATGGAAAAAAAGGTTTGTTTGCCTAAATGAACCAAGAAATGCAATAATTTGACTGCTTTTCACTCTGTGAGGCCTTAGGTTTGAGTTAATGACTCAAGCCCACAAACTAAATCTTTAAAGGGTTCCTGTGTGTTTTAATTTCCTCATCATCAATGTTGCCAATTCTTTCATCTTCATGTAGATTGTGTCTGTTTTAACTAATGCATCTCAGAAAAAGATAAATGCAAGTCTTCTCTTGTCCTGGAAACCTTTACTTACTGTGTGTACTTACACATCAACAGCCATGTCAATGAAACTTTGAAACTATGAAACAAGGACAAATTGCATGTGTTTCACAAAGAAAAAGTTTTTTTTTTTCTTGTTGAAAAAAGTTGAGGTGACTTGTGGACATTTGGTAAAATGGAGGTGGGGGAGAATAGACAGTGAGAAAAAAGAACATGTTGCGAGAGATAAAGTGAGATGGCATGAGAAAAAATATTGGCTACTGAATGTATTTCTAGTTTTTAAAAAAAAGGGGGGGGGGGGGGGCAACTGCAAGACTAGAATAAAAGAAGATGAAAGTAGAGGAAAGTTTCACCAGAAGAGAGGATGTGGAGAGAAATGTTCAGGGATGTGGGTGTTCCACGAGAACTTCAAATGTCACAGATGGCCCACAGTCTTAAGTCACAATGTAGCTATTCAACTCTTGGTTTTATAACCTTGTCTTGAAATGGCATGCAAACTTTGTTGAACACAAAGACTTATGGCAAAGTAGAGAACTTTGAATAGAAGAGTGTTTCATTTGAGAAGGGAAACTTATAGTTTATTTATATTGTACACACAGAGAGATCATTGTCCTGGAAGTGAAATGAAATAAGATCGAGGCAGAAAAACACTGCATATGTATCTGGTTTTATTGAAGAAGAAAGATATGAACAGGTAGCCTATTTTAAGGCACCTTAAAAATGTACAACAAAAGCTGAACCATTTATTTATTCAGAATACAAAAATACACATCTCAGTGACTCCAAATTGTAATAAATAGTTAACCATGCATTCTAACCATAAAAAGGCACAGAAAACAGTCACTTAGTAGTCATAAAAATTATCAACTACTTTACCAAAATCATCCAGATAGCAATACAGGTGACAACTGTAACATTATATTCCAAATGTGAAAACACAATACACATCATATCATTTAACCTTAGGCAATAAATATGCAAATATTGTTTATACCTACATATATAATATTCTTAAAAATTAAAACTGTGCCATTGTAAACATAATGTAAACAAATGAAACTCACTTTTCTCCCATCACTTTAGGAACAATGTCAAAGACTATATGTTATCCTGTCTTTTAGAGATCCTTGCATGGGTTTCGTTGGTTTCAGAAAACCAGGCAGTTTGCAGCATTATTTACAGACCATTGGAAAAACAGCAAGGGAGAAGGGCGGCTACTTCCACTTTGTATGGAAAGGTCAAGCATTCTCTCACCTAGAATCTGGGGCCAAAACACTTCAGATTTAGTGATAAATATATCCACAGCTTCTGACTTGCAAAACTGTCATTAAACACTTTACAACGAATCTGATCTGTGAAATGGATAAAAGGCAGAGTTCTGTTCATGAGACTACACGATCTTCAGTCAGGCAGTGGTGCAATAAAATGGGGGAGAACCTTTGATGTATTGTGGTTTATAGTAATTAACACCTATCTTTGGCTATGAGTTGCAGGATCAACAATAATATGTACATGAAAAAAACACTTATGTTGGATTGGAATTTGATTTATAGGCCTACTGATTTCTGCATACCAATGAGCAACATTGCAGTATATTAAATACATTAGTCTGACACAACTGATTGTCGACATAAGCAATGGTAAATCGTACTCTTTTATAATGTAGGTCAGGGACTTTAGAGATGTGAGGTGTAATAGATCGCCCCCTGTTGGGATGTTAGAGACGATGCATGATGACAATGCCAATTCAGCCCCTAATTCACTCACAATATATTATTACTCAGGACTTAGGACACTTTGATAAATGGTGAAAAGTTGTATGTTTTGATGAATTTTAGTATTCAGTAAAATAAATAAGTAGGTTTTTAAACTAATTCTTAACAAAAGACATATTACTCCGAGAAAAACAACATACACGCAACAAAATATCTCCAAAGGGGAAAACTAAATTATCAGAGTTAAAATCACATTTTAAAATTAGTTGGCAATGGTAAGCATACAATTGTTGATAAGGTATAATATGCCACTTTTGTAGCAGACACACCCAAACACACACAAATACATTGTGATACATAGTACATATTAACACAACAGTCATGTCTGCCCATTGTACTCATTCGCTGACACAGTCCTACTTTAGTATATCATCTTGGAAGCACAGAGGAGCAAAACTACAAACTAGTGAAACGCTGGAAGAAATTTGAAGTCTGTAAGAAAAGCAGTCTATCTATGGGTCGAACTTTTAAAATCTAATCCTCAAACCTTGAGGAGGAGTACATGTACAAAAAATTCTTTCAAGGTTTTTTTCCCCACTGAGAAACATGTCAAAAAGCTGCAGAGACAGTATCAAAACAAGAGATAAAATATTGCACCATCATTAGAATACAATACAGCATTATCATGTACAAGAGATTAGAACAAAATCAACAATACACAATTGTAATGGTGTAATATACACAATCAAATGTGTAAGCTGTTGACAATGCATGCCATGTCAGCAATCTACAAATGCATTGGATTACAACACTTACAAACATTGTTTGCATACTGTATGTACAGTGCATATGTGTACACACACACACACACACACAAATATATATATCAAATAGACTAAGCATCACATATAGAAATATATCCTGTAATGCCACCAGTCTTAAAAGAAAATAACAAGTAAAAGTAGTGTTCTATCAACATCTCACTTGTAATTTGAAGACCAAAAAACCCAAAAACGCTGCACTTGAACAATGCTATGCAGACTGCAGATCAACTGCTCTATTACAAATTCAAAACTGATATCTAACTCCTATTCTCATTAGTGTTAAATACTGTGAAAAATTGCCAAAAGTTAAAAAGTTGAGGTGAGCCGTTAATTCTATGTAATGATATGAGAATTTGCACTTGCATACAGCAAGAAGTTAAAAGTGCCTTTTAAGTATTTCTTAAAAAAAAAAAACTCAACAACCCTACAGTATATGTGGTTGGCTTCAGACCAGCTATATTACTTTCTTCCTGACTAATACTAATCATTTTTCCCCTCTTAAATGGATTTAAGACCTAAGACCAACTGGCCTGTGAAATTAAGAGGTGCGATCTCAACAAAGTGATCAGATGATCATGGTTTCTTCGACATTCACTTTGGTACTGATATTCAACCTAACCCTGATATCCACAGAGAATGTGTCAACTTACAGAAATTAATCCCATATATTCATATCTCATCAACAGCTTTTTGAAAACTTCTTATGATGTCTACCAATAAAGCACATTTTACATTTTAAATGACTGAAAATATGGCACTTGACACAAATCTTTGACACATCATTATCATGCAAACAAAATAAATTAAAGCTAGAAAAAAAAGTTTGATTTAGGCCAAAAAGGATGCTTTCAGTAGTAACAAATGGCATTGTAATACTTAAGTCATGTAAATTTTGTTCAAGTGTTATTTTGCACACAAAAAATCAAGACACTAATCATGCAATTAAACATCTAAAGTTGAGCAAGCATGGCATGCAACAGTATCCCACTGTTTTCAGACACCACACCTTCCAAACTACCACCTAGACTGTGATGTTACACGTTCATCTTCTCTGTCTCCGCTGAGCAGCAGTGCCACTGAAACCCAGAGGTTGCACTGATGCCTCTGCAGCGCTGTAATGTGAGGGAGAGATTCAGGAAGCATCACATTTTTACACACTACCTAACTGAACTGAAATTTAATCCCACACTCATGGAAGTCCTGATTTTGCTACTAGTTTGTTAACTCTGAGAAGTCAACTGTCAACAGTATGGTTAGTTGCATACCTGATTGTGTGCTATGAATGGATATTAACTTAGAAATGGCTTTTATTGTGAAGATCCTTTCTTGTGCACTTCCATCAGCTTTCTTGACAGTCATTTTGGCACCAAAGCACAAACAAACACACAAATGTTTCTTGTTATCAACATCACAAAGGCTTTCTAAGCAGAGGGATAAAATCCCGCTCTCCCTGAATACCCATCTTCTTCACTGCCTACAGTGCTCCACAACTGTTCCACTAATGGAATGGGAATGTTTGTTTCCCCTCTCAGGTAGCATCTGCTTTCAGGTTAGAGGTCAACCATGGAGGCCTTGGCCAGATCCTTAGTTCCCTGGAGAATTCTCTTCATATGACCCACTTTCGATATCCCCAGATCCTGAGGAGAAACAAGATCAACACATTCAAAACTCATAGCAAGTCACTGCAGGTCAAACATTATAGCCAAACACGTGTGTGTCTGATATGAACTGTATCAATATGGAAAACAACCACAACTGTCAGTCATTCGTAAAGTGTTAAGACAACATCTACTTGGCCTTGTTTGAATGTCTAATGAGGGGAAGTCAAGGTTTTGCTGCCAGTGTCAATGCGACACACCTGAATAGTAAACTTAACAGATACTGAAGGAATGAACAAAGATTCTTTATATGATGAAATACATTTTTTGCCATGGTAGCGGTTGACAAAAGATAACTTTGGTCCAGACTATCTGCGCTTCAGTGCCATACAGGTAGCGTACAGTGGGTTCTTTAGAACATTTTTTTTGCTCAAAACAGCTGCTGCGGCAGAAATGACTTTACTATGGGCCATACAACCAAAACAATGAGCTACTGTAAAACATGCTACAGTATAAAGCTCCATAGAGATGATAGATATTGCAGGGTCAGGTGATAATTCTCTGTAGGTTTGTCACTGCGAGCCACTCTGACTCAACTAAATATAAAGCTTTTAAGCTAAAAAAAAAAAAAAAAAAAAAAAAAGGTGAAATACACAAGCAACTCCACAGTTGTCATCTGATTTTTTTGGTTCAAACATTAAATCGTGAGTGGTGCATAAAAGTACATGACATTTTGTTTTTTTTAAATTGAGCCCAACTCACAATAGTCCACTCAGCAAGACACAGAGAGAAAAGGAATTAAAGAAATCTGTCACTGAAGTAGCCAAATCTGCTCTAATTTTGGCAGATAATTTTGTGTTCCTGCCAAACGCTATTATTATATTATTAAGATAGATTAAGAGGCTGATTGAGAAAATAGGTTTTCAGAGCCTTTAATTACAATGTGATGCTCAAGGCAGACTTGTTGAAAAAACAAGATGACACATGCAGTTACCAGTTGCCCTGGTAACCTTGCCCCTTTGAATAAAGAGAGAACTGACCAGAGCAAGTGATTAAGGGGGAGAGAATTTCAAACTGCCCTATGTTTTCTCGAAACTGTTTTCAATGGACCATTCGCCTTCGCTGCAGTGCAACACTAACAAGTGGCACTGCACAAGGAAGTAAATGAAGTACGCAACTATAGGTGGTTCATTTTCAGCATTCACGTGTTGGTTGCATAGGATTTAATCAACTGCCAGTTTATCTGACGTGTGTAATCACGGTGTGACAATACCTGCAACTCAAGTCACAGTAGGAAAAGCTCACGTGTAAATAATGAAAAGAATAATGCCAAAATTCAATTTTGCTACTTCGAGTTTAGGGTCCTAATATTGTCCATGTCTTAGTGAGAGGCTAGAACAAAGCCACTGTCAATCTTATTAGGAATACCTGTGCTTTTCCTACTATGACAAACCAAATGTCTGCTGTGAAAAACAAATCAGCTGGAAGTGGAGCATGGTATAACAATCGCACATTATTCTATATTTTGACTCAGAGGCATCATTGCAAGAAGCAGAATGACGCTGTATATCATCTATATTCAGCTAACTGAAAATCATATGATTAAAGTGACTTAAACAAGCAAAAAATAAATACAAGCAGATTGAGTGATTGCGAGAGGTTTATGTAGGTGCACCTCCAGAAATAAAATATCCCAGAGCAGTTGTCTGTGCATACTGCGCCCATGACCTGCTTCAAGCAGGCCAGCAGTGGACTGTGCATATCAAGGTCAATCTGGACAGCGATGTTGCAGTGCACCACTGGATTACTCTGGACACAGAGTCGGTTCTCCTGGTAATCTCAGTATAGTGAATTGTGCTGTTGAAGGCATCATTCTTCATTCATTTAGTTAGAAAATCTTTAAAAGTCTTTCAATACTCAAATGTGTAAGTTATAACTTTGTTTAACATCATCTTCTATCCAGAGATGCAGTTTAAGGTTATTTTCAGTATTGATTCATCTGCTGATTATTTTCTTCATTAATTGATTAAGTTGCCATATTCAATCTAAAAGTATCCAATTTACATTTAAAGACTACCAAGAAGACCAGCAATAATTTACAATTGAAAGGCTGGAACCAGTTAATTTCACTTGAATGACTGGTGAAAATAATCAGTTATCAAAATGTATTTTAATTTTGACTCAATAAATAGACTAATCTTTTCAGCTGTCCATTATAATAAACAGGAAAGCAATACATCAAACAGAATAAATGAGATGACTCAGAAATAAATTGAAAGACGATGGAATGAGGGGCATAGATATAGAAAAACACCAGTGTACTGTGTGTATGTGTGTGTTTGTGTGTATGCATGTCCATGTATTGACTGAGGGCTAAAGCTGTCATTATACTTTGGAATTCTGTTGCTGTGCACTGACAAACGTAAAGAAATAATTTTCTTTTACCAAGAAATTGCAGTAGAGGAAATCTAAAGATATGTCAAAATTAATTTAGAATCAATTTTTCAGTTACATAGTTTGTCCACCAGAGAGCACTGACAAGCACTGATTCTTCTGCTGTAAGATAAGATGTTCCTTTATTCTTCACTCAGTGGGGAAATTCACAGGTTCAGCTCAGTATTGTTCGGAATTCTTTTATAACCAAATAAAAGATATTAGTATTAAAATATGTTTGTTTATCTTGTGCACTTATGTGTAAAATGTTCTTGTTATCATATTTTCTCTTTAAATACTGATTTTGAGCAATCAATTTTGAACAATAATGAGCACTGAAAATCCATGTTCAGTCAGGCTCTAATTTCTGTTATAATCATCATCATCATCAATCATAATGTCATAGCCATTGTTGTTTGTTTTTTATTGATTGATAGTTTTTTTTAGCACAGGTTTATTGTATTAAGACACAATTGGCATTTACTGTTTTGTGATCCATCAAAAATGCTTTCACACTGGCAATGTAAAAGAGGGTGTGCCTGACAACTGGGTAACACTTTTTCTTAAGCAAAACCTGTGAAACTGTGATATAGTAATACAGTATATGCAGTCAAAATGCAATCTGAACTCTGACAGGAAGAAGACTCATGTGTCCATGTCAAGATGACATCATTAGTGAAATTCTCGCATGAGCAAGAAAACAGGAGAACTACAGTTGCTCACAGATGTATAAAAAGTGAATAAAATGTAAATAAATAGCCCAACATGATGCCTTCTGATCATTTTTAACTAGAAGTGGAGCTAATTTTTCACTTCTGTCAAGCCCATATGGATGTTCATGCTCTCTTCAGTCAGGCTCATGTTTTTGTTGATTATCCTTTTCTACCTCAAAAAGGGCGGCAATATTGTTCCCACAACCAAAGTGGCATACAGCTACACTTTGAAGAGTAGTGCAGTAGTGCAAACGTCCCATGGATCAGAATAAAGTTTTGTGAATGTGAGATCTGTTCATTTTAGGGTATTTCTGTAAAGACACTTGACACCAACTGATGTCTCCTGTAAACTTCACAGGACTGTATCTTTTTTTTTTCTTTTTCCATACGATCTGAGATGGGCCACTTTGAATATCACAACTAAACTCATTGCCTGACTTTTCACTTTGGGCCCCAATCATCCCAGCTCACTTTGGTCTTTCAAGTCCCAGTCCTCCCTGCCCTGTAGGCTTCCCCTCTTCAGCAGATACACAGTGTTAGTGGGTTACAGCGAGTCTCTTTCAGCAAGCAACGATCAGACAGTAGAAGCCAAGCAGAGCAATGCAGCGCAGCACGAAAGGTGGCAAAACAGGGAGACATCTAACAAGTTAAAGAGGGTAAGAAATACAGTAGACCAGGAGGAGACAGATAGAAAAAGTTGATTGTGGATCGGACAAGAGGGTTCACACAGATTCACTGAGGGACTGAGGTGTGTGTATGTACCTTCAGGTCCCTCCTCTCCAGGTGCAGTAGCTCCGAGCCTCGGATGTCGTGTCGGATGAAGGTGTCTCTGTACTCCCCCAGACTCAGCTGTTCCAGCCAGATGCCCACCTCCTCTGTGCCCCATCTCTCCACTACACACACACGCACACACAAACACACAAACACACCCACACAGCAGAGCAGAGCAGAAAGGCTCAGGGTGCCTCACAGGTATGCACACACACACTGCTACACACCAGAAACTGTCACTCTCATCCCTCACTCAACACCATTCGTGTTTTCTCTCTTACTACCTCTCCCAACATATATGTGAGCATGTCATCACACACACAACCTCACAAATGGGCACAAATTGTTGTAAATCACTGAAGGAAAAGAAGGAGAAAAAATGGAGGGAGAGCATCAGAGAGGAAGGGAGAGCAGTGGCGACAGCTGGCGGAGGAGAGGGGGGTTTGACAAAGGCCAAGTGTTGGTCAGAACAAGGCAGTGGCCAATGCCTTTCTAGAAGGTCTGGGGGCATGCATATCATCGATCAATATCAGAACACACAGAAAAAGTAGGAGGTAAAGGGAGGCGGAAGCCTGTGCAGGAAAAACAGCCCAACAAATCAGTAACCAGCCGGCAATAAGAGGACGTTACAGAGACTTACATTCTCAAAAACCCGATCTGATTGTTGAACCTATACTTATTATTCCTATTATGTGTAAAAACATATACCCACTCAGTATGCAGCAACATCAAGTTAGAGTGGACTGTTGGTCATCTCATCTGGTACTTTATTTCACTTCTTCACTTCTAATTGTTTCATGCTCAATATGCAACAAAAATTTGATTCATGGCTGGTTTGTGTTCAAACGAATTATTCTATCCCTGCAGGCTTTTCCTTGGTGCAGCCTGTTTCTTCTGCTGCCTTTGCGCATTATGAACCCATGTTGACAGCTGGATGAGAACATGAAGGGAAGGGATGGGGTGCGAGTTGATGGTTAGGGTCACACTGTGGGATATAAGACCTCAAACACACATACACATAATTTGTGGATTGTAATTTGATGGTAGTGAAAGGCAACCATGATGGCAGAACCAGGTTTGTTTACATTGTGTGTATGCGTGAATGTGCACCTTCATCGCAAGTGTGTAAAGCTGAAGCGCAGTTTCCAGTCATACAGTATCAATGAATGAGCAAAGGACAGTAGGTAATCTGTCTGGTTGCCATCAGTAGAAGTATTTAATAGTCTGAGTATGTGATGTGAAGCATTTGATCAAGTGTGATTTTTTTCTGTGGTTGCTAAGCTAAGGGAAATGAAACTTAAACTTCACCTGATGACTGACAAAATCACATCTCACATAGCCTCTTGAATTATTTTAGCCACAGTAATATTTGAGTATTTAGTTTGTCACTCGGTGCATTTAATACTGCCATACTATCAAAAAAAAAGCAGTAACAATTAACATACATTTTGTGGCACACAGACCAGGCAGTGTCAATAATGTCCCTGTTAAAGCCCGATGGCAGACTCTGGCTGACTCCCCATCCTGAGCAGATTTTAGCAGTCTGTCTGTCCAGTTTGTTGACTTCTGAGGGAAAAATGGACACAACCCTACCTGACTGAGGGCTCGTCTTCTTGGCGGCCTTCTCCTTCTTGAACTTGGGCACTATGCGAAACATGCTGCTGCGACTGTTCCTCTTGCCGTAACCCAGAGAGTGGTCCTGGTACATAAGCACAGTCAACCTATAGCATTTCATTTAGCTATTCAGCTCTCCCGTTACCTGGAGTCATGTTTCACTAAAGCCATACAGAATATGTGTGCAGATAGCTCTTAGTTATGAGGGGCAAGAGTACAGAGTGTTGGCAATGTCCTCTATTTCACAGAAATACTACACATGATATGTGTGCATATGTTCATGTGTGTGAGTGTTGTTTTTTTTTTGCGTGAGCAGCTTACCTCCTCATCATTAGGCTGCAGTATATGGTAGAGCCAGGGGATCTCTCCCAGTTTGCCCAGTTCCAGCTCCACAGTCTGAAGAGCATTGGACAGCTGCTCCTCCTCTGGCGGGTCCAGTTGCTGCAAGGTGGAAAACACAAGCCATGATCAACTACACCCAGCAAACTGGAGGAAGACCTACGAAAGTAACACACCAAGTTACAATGACTAGAGCAATTCTTTAATAAATAATGTGGAATAAAAGTAAAAGAAAGTCATCAATATATCAATAAAATCTACATTACAGCCATAATCACTCACCAGAGAGACTCTGCCCAACAGAAGCGATTCAGTCTCATTGTACAGAGCCTTGACAGTGCTGGCCACCTCTATAGCTGTGTTTCTGGTCAGACTCTAGAAATGGGACAGCAGTTATTCTCATACATCGTACAGCACGTACAACAAACACAACAGTGCTAGCATACTTCATATAATGATTCTCAATGAATTCAATATGGGTTACCTGTCTACTTTGCTATAATAATAATACAGAGTAGGTCTTCTTTGCAAGCACTCACACACACACACACATGCAACAGGTTTTACTTAAGCCTTGCATTCAGTGAGGTCTAATGGTAAGTAGGTAGACTTTCATTTACAAGGCACAACAAGTGGGTTTAAACAAAAGCCGCAGCTTCTGTAGACACAGCACTCAGGTTTAGGGGATGGGTGACGAAAACATGGGTTTTAACTTTAAATTGTAAAGTGCTGCTAAGCAAATGACATCATTGACCAAGAAGGAAGACTACTATATAGGTTGTGTGATATGCGTTGACTGACAGCTGACCTCTGGGAACTTCGGGTGTGTTTTGTTGATGGCGTGAGATGCAGCATTAACAGCATGAGCCAGCTCCTGCTCTAGAAGCCCATTGGTCTTTGCAGCCTCACATATCCTACGATTGGACAGAGCACATATCAGTGGACATGATTCATGATAAAAAACAAAATGATAATTTCCTGGATTCTTCCATTTGTCAGAGTGAGACCTGATATTCATGGCGGCACGTTTACCTTGTAATGAGCTCCTCTGCAGCTCGGGCACACATCTGCACCAGGGCAGCCTCCTCCTCTGTAGCCAGATCCACAGACTGCTGTGGGTAGAGGTGAGGCCGCAAAGGAGGCTTGTCATACTTCAGTTTGTCCTCCCACGACTTCAACGTGTTCTCGAATGCCTGCAGGGAAAATGAAAGCATAAGTATATATCATGTAAAGCAATTCTTTTAAAGCTTTGTCCATCCACCAGCGTGATTCTCACCCAAGACCCAATCCTCCCTCCCTCTTTCTCACCCGGTCTCTGGTGAGCATTTGAGCTCTGTTCTTGTGCTGGATCTTGATGACTCCAGGTGGTTGGATCCAGGCCTCACCGTCTACTTGAATGGGAACCCCCTCATCACCCAAGATGGTAATCTTCACTGTTCGACACTGATTTGGACAGACAGCCTTGGATTAGATGCACATTCTTTTATGTATCTGTCTTTTATTTTGATATTATTTTTAGTGTGTTTTCTCACCTGTGCTATGCGGTGGTGTTGCAGTTTAATGACTCTGGACACAGCCATCTGCATGCTCCCAAACACAGCCACAACTTCCAGTATCTTATCATCAAATGAAGGGGCACAGAAGATCTGCACAACACAATAATGGCTTTTAGGAACTGTTTGTAGTTCAGAGAAAGCAGTTTCTCATAGGATCAGATTCATACAAGCAGAAAAACTATGAAATCCAAGATCTGTAACATTTCTACTAGACAGATTCCACACTTATTCTTGGCTATATACAATGATGGCAGAAGGTTTCAAGTGTTAATAGCTATCCACATACAGAGAATCAAGTCAAGCACACAGCCTGACCAATGGGCTTATGTTGAATCTGAGAGTAATCCAGCAGATCATCAGACGTTTGACTGCAGAACAACTTAAGACCTCCAACTGGTTTACAGGACTGAAGTTCCTGTGGCAAAAGGAACTACCCAACAGAGAATGCAAGGTGGGAGAAATCAATGAAAATGATCCTGAACTTGGCAAGGCTTTTGTGTATAGCATCAAGACAAAAGAAGAGAGAGCACTATTGGATTGCCTACAAAAATTCTCTGATTGGTCAAGGGCTCTAAAAGCAGTTGCTAGAGTCAGAAAATAAAAAGGTGTGAAGCAAAGAACCGATGAAAGTACAAGCCTAGAAGAAAGGAAAGAAGCAGAGCTTACAATTGTTAAGCTGGTTCAAGGGGAAGCATTCACACATGAAATAAAGAATTTGGAACTAAAAATAGCAGTTGAGAAAAAAAACAAGTTGAACAAAGTGAGTCCATTCTTGGATGAAGAAGAATTTCTACGAGTGCCAGGACGTCTGAGTCAAGCTGCCTTACGTCCACACATAAAGCATCTTGCAATACTCCCAAGAAACAGCCACATATCAAGCACTTTCATGGTAAAATTCATCACCAAGGACGTGGCATGACTATAAAGGAACTGCGAGCTAATGGATGGTGGATCCTGGGATGCAGCACTGCAGTTTCATCATTAAATGTGTCAAGTGCAGAAAGTACAGAAGACGTACTGAAGAGCAAATAATGGGTGACTTATCACTGGATAGAATGGAAACCTATCTGCCCCTCACTTACACTGGCATAGACTGCTTTGGTCCATTTGTTGTTAAAGAAGGAAGGAAAGAGCTTAAAAGGTATAGTCTCTTACTTACTGTCTGTGTTCAAGAGCCATACATACAGAGATGATTGATGACATGATGACTGCTGTATTAATCAATGCTTTGAGAGCCTCATTGCCATAAGAGGTAATGTTTGTCAGTTAAGATGTGACCAAGGAGCCAATTTTGTTGGTGCAAGGAGAGAGTTTACAGAAGAGCATGAAGAGAATGGAAGAGACAGAATGAAGGTTCTTGGATGTGAGTTTTTTCATGAATCCTCCACATCCCACATTAAGACTAAGATTTGTGTGATTCAGTGGGAGTCTAATAGTATTGTTTACCTTTCCATGAAAACTAAAATTTAAGTTTGATATTACATTACAAATACATAGCGATTAAGTATTCTGTTTAGTAAAAGTAGTGGCGCTTTTATTTTGAAGTTGCATTTCAAGTGTTGTTGGGCTGCCCTCGCCTGACTAAATCTCACATCACCTGTAAATACTCTGCGATCACGGACTTCTAAAAACTTTTAAGACAGACAAGCCGGACACCTCAAGACTGCCTTTGCAGCATGCAGCCAATGAGGTAATTTAGTTTAGTAAATTTTTATATTGTCAAAAGTTATTCATATGATTTACATGCAGTACATGTTATTGGTGTTGACAGTGTGTTGTGTTTGTATTTTTGTTAATACGACATAATTTTCTTGGAAAAGCTCCAATAAATGAGTATGAAGAAAGCCACTTGTGTCTGCCTGTGCTTGGAGGGAGAAAGTGAGCTTTTACAATGTTGCATCTGCTGATTGTGTCCTGTATAACCAATCATTTCAATCTTCAAAGTGTTATGTTGCTGTTATTCTATATTTTTCAGTTTGAGAGCAAAATTCATAAAAAACAACAATGTGTAAAGTCCAAAAGTATGAAACTAGTGTAATACATTAATAAGTGTCAGGTAAATTGGTCGATTTTTCTACACAAATCTAGGTAAGCTTACTGTGAAATGCGCTTCTCTGCATGACTGGTTGAAAAAAGTCCTGGGAGCAACAAATAAGAAGAAATATTTGATCTATTCTATTAATGTTAAAATAATGTCCAATGTAGACTGAATAAGTAGAAAAAACTCACAATTTAAATAGGTATCACAATACTGGTTAAAACAATCACAATCAGATGTTTTCCCCTAGAAAGAAGAAAAAATCAGCAGCCCTGTCCTTGTAATGTATGGAAATGGGATGAGGAGGATTTATAAACCAATATATCTGTCCTTCTTCTATATCTGTAAAAACCTGTCTCAAAGGAGACATTTTGCCCTGTCAGCTCAGTATAGATGTCTGAATCAGAAATGAATTGTTTCTGAGAGAAGAGTCTCCCAGCAAAGTCTGTTATTGATCCCTGCTGGCAAACTGCCTGTGAAAAGGTCACAGTAACGTGGAGTCAGCATCTGGCCCACAGAGAGATGCATAGAGACAGGCTCAGCAAAAAAACATGCTGGGTAGGTAACATTTTTCTGTGATGAAAATATCAAAGAACTTGATCAGATATGCTGTCATGTGGGGCTGAGGCCACAAGATGGAAACCAAAACACACTTAGCAAAATGTTCTGTACTGCATTAGTGCTAGAGTAGAGGTGGTACAGATTAGTGACAACAGCAAGATCTTTCCTTTATCATCAGTGTTTGAAGATAGAACTTTATTAATCCCAAAGGATATTCTTGTGCCACATTTCTTAAAAACTTTGACTGTAATATGTTTCTGTGTTTTTGCATTGCTTTGTGTGTGTGTATGTGCATATTAAGTTTAACTAAATGTGCCCTCCCTGTTGCAGTTTCCTCCTCTCCAGCAAAGCTGTTACATAAGCCAAATGCACATACTACATATGTGTGTCTAAGGGTAACCTCTGCAGGGGCTCACTGAGTGTGTGTATGTGTGTGTGTGTGTGTGTGTGTGTGTGTGTGTGTGTAAACTGACTCTAATCCCTCAGCAGTCCTTGTGCTCGAAGCCTTAAACAAACAAGCACAAATATCTCTCTAACCACCCGCCCCCTGCACCTCCAGGCTATGAGGGTAGTGTTACATGAGGATCTTTCCATAGTTAACGTCAAAGAAAAGGAGAGTGAAAGATCGAGAGGCAGAAAAAGAGGGCAGGATGGAACATTACACAGAGTTCAGTGTGAACATCCAATGTACTGTAAATGTACTCACATCATCCTCCTTGGTGCCGCCCCAGAAGTTGGTCCCGCCTGCGTAGCTAGGAATGTTTAACACTGCGATCCCTTGAAGGCTGGGCAGGGGGATGTACTGGCCATCACACTGGGAAAGACAATAACCAGGCAGAGCTCAACTGGACCAGTAAGTGAAGGCTGTGGATACATGTGTCCACAGGAGAAATTGTCTGCAAATCCAGTCCTATTAATGACTAGTTTTGCTTTTCACAATGTGGTGTTTTTCAAGTTGGGTGACATCAGTAAACTAGAAAAGCACTCAGAGAGTGCAGACCTCCGCCAAGCAGCGCAGTTCCCCCAGCTTATTGTGACTTACACCTCAAAATATTAGTCCTACCTTTGATTTTTCTATTTCAATGGATTCCTGGACCATAAAAAACCTACCCTCACATTGATATCATTATTAGTTTAATAGTTATACCCGAAAATCCACATTTCCGTAATGGCGGTTTTTCTTCTGGATATAGCTCCGTAACTATTGGAGGTACATCAAATCCATTTGTACTCCACTGTTTTAGCAGACTTTCTGCTACAAATTGGTGCCAGTTGCATGTTTGTATCTGCATTTGTTACCTCGCGGTGTCGAAAAATGTGATGGCCCCCTATTTTTCTCATGTTCTGGATCGTAATATCCAGAATATTGGTGGGATGCGGATCATACCGGTACATTTCATAGAAACTATCATGACGATGTCCTTTATTTTTTTGCAAGCAATCTGGGTATTTTTCATGGAGTTATATACACATATGTTGAAAATGCCCCGATCTCGCAATGATAAAGAATCCTTTATAAAATTCCTGGATCCAGACGGTGATCCGGATCTTTTGTTCCTTGTCCGAGGAAGGACATTTCCTGAAAATTTCATCAAAATCTGTCCATAACTTTTTGAGTTATGTTGCGAACAAACAGATAAACAAACAAACCAACGCCGGCAAAAACATGACCTCCTTGGTGGAGGTAATGACTGTCCTTCTCCTAAATAGATGAGCACACCATCCATTGGGATGTGTTTTAGTATGGCAGCTGTTCTGAAAATACTATTCCTCCTGAGGAGTCCAAATCCCTCTCTGTGTCCATCTGAGGTGAGAAATAGGCTGAGCAGTTCCAGAATCATGCTTCAATTTACATCTACAACACTTTGATTAAATAGTGTTTCAAGAGATTCAAGAGTGTTGAGAAGTTGCGAGCCATATCCTTATCTAAATTACTACCAACTGTTTGCTGATTGGTCCATTGTTTAGCTACCTAGGTCTATATATTTCCAGTCGATGCAGTGGGGCTTGGCCAGTTGCACATATGGCATGGCCTTTTCAGACTTTTTAAGTAAAAGCAAGTGTCCTGTGCTGTTCTTCCCTTTCTTACCTCTAGCTGGACCTTCTGCTCCAGGTTCTTGTAGGTTCTCTGCAGAAGCTCCTTTGTGCCCAAAACACCGTACCACATCATGTTCTTGGTGCGACTCCTGAGCAGGAGGAGAAAAGGGTGAGATTAAGAGTGAGGTGAAAATTAGAGGGTTGTGAAATTAAGTGAAAAGACCTTCAAATGTTGTCTCAGCATTGACTGGAAAGTAATGGTTGTTAATTTTGGCAGAGGACAGATAGATGGACAGAGTGCAGCTATAAACTTAGTAAAATGCTCTGTGCATTAGTAGCAGGGATTTAGCTTACAGTGATTATATGTCTGATATAAAAGAGCCAGAACACAAGAAAACAAGCAATAACAGATTGACTAATCATAACATATGCAATATATGAGGATAAATACAATTTGAGCATCAGTGACTTCTGAGCTTGGACACTTCCATCATCAGACATGCTTTGTAAATACAAATGTAAGAAATGGAGCAGTGTTCACTTATAAAAAATAGATTGCTAATGAGAATTGTTGCTGGGTGGCTGTGACATACCTGGGTGTATGGGAAACATGTCTAACCTGCATTTCTCTGGATGCTCCTCTCGCTTGTTATTAAACTCCAGGGAGATCTTGGCATCTAGGCCGATGCCAAAGTAGTTGTTCATCACACACTTCTCCATGTAGCCCTCTCTGGGTGGAAAAACAGCCACACCAACAGACAAACAGCCAGTAAGCTGAAACTCCTACATAAACAATCCTCAATATATATAATAAGGAGAAAAAGATTGAGACAGATGTAGATACAGATTTGCACATGGACAGAGAGTAAATGAAGAAACACAGTGTCAGAGAGACAAAGATGGGAGGACTGCTCTTACAGTGAGTCCAGGTCAGGGTCGATGAAGGGTGTGGCACCAAAGGGGTCGATATTAGCCAGCAGCATCTTACTAATGATGGAGCTGCCAGCGATAGAGGCAGCCAGACCTGCCCGCAAGCCTGCACACACACACAGACATCTGTCACACGAGGCTGAGTTGACATGTCCGAGGGATCCTGTCTTTGTGCTTCGTTAAGGTCAGGTCAAGGGTGACTGGCTGTACAAAGTATGCATGTTTTGAAATATATAATGTCTGGTCCTGTGTGTGTCTTTACCAGGGCAGATGATGCGTGTGTTAAGCACAGGGAGGTTCTCCTTGCTGGTGGTGAAGGGGGTGATGGTGAAGGAGCCGCAGGACTGGGTGCTGCGGCTCACCCTCCTCTCCGTTGGAGAACAGGGGCTCTTAGCAGCTGGACACACAGAATGGAAAAGTCACATACTATCTGGCCTTTTTCTATTGAAACTGTTTAACATTTTAGGTGAACCAGAATCCTGTTTCATTAGAGGCAAACACAATAGAAGGAGCATGGTGGCATTACTTTTCAATGTGATACCACCCTCTTATCCCACCAGAGGGCATAACAAAATCTCACTGATATGATATGAATGGGTAGGGCTGCACACAGGAAGAAAAAGCACAAATATCTCACAGATGTCTGAACTGACAATAATCCACGTAATGAAGTTGGCACTCTGTGGTCAGTTGATACTGAAACATGTCCAGAAATAGTTTTGTGATACACATTCTTATTTATACACAACTCAATTCAGTTGATTTAACATTTCACTGAACAGTAGGACTGCAGAATAAAAGCAGGGAATTATATGAATTATTGACGAATAGAAATTTTGAGACTAAAGAGTCCAGGGTACAGTGTTTATGCTTCCAGCTGTAACCACTACAGTTCTTAAGAATAAAGTGTGAGGTAACACATGTAGTTTCACATATACTTGTGTTGTTCTTGTTATTTTAGTGTTAGTTCATATTTGTGACGATGACACTTTTATTCTGAAGTCTGAAATCATTATTACTGTGCTCGCACCAAATTTGTAAGCCTTATCAAATCATAAATGTTTTTAACATGTATTTTGCCTGACTGTTGGCAGGGTTGTAAAATATTTTTCTCATTTAGAAACCTAAATCTAAATAAACTAAATAAGCCGCTGAGGAACTATAGCTTCATGTTGCCTCTTGTCTATTTTAGCTTTCAGCAGTCACACATTTTTCCATGTGAATGCACAATGGCAGCTTCTGTACATTGCGTGTTTGCCAAATAGCAACTGTGCTCACATTGACATCACATAAATCCTCTATGGGGAAACAAATACATGCAAGACTGGCAGACCGGGAGGCCGACATTTACTGAAAGGTGGATTTGACCAAATCATGAGTAACAGCCCCTTCTGTTCACATCCGCTGGTTGCTCAGTGTGTTTTTTGATTTGTGTCCAGGTCAGGAAGGAGTAAGGAGGCAATAAGAGGAAACAAGGAGAGGATACAAAGCAGAGGGTTTGACTGATACCTCCTAGTCTTCCAACGGCTGGAAAACGTGTGGAAGGAAGGAAGCAGCCCCATGATAAACAGGAAGAACTTCTGCCCCTAAGACAATAACACATCCTGTGGCCAATGCACACACACTGACGGAGGCACACTACACATTTACACACAGTAACATGCATGTGCATCCATATACAATCCTTCATGCATTATACACATACAGACACATATAAACAGGCAGACTCAGGCTTTATAGTTCCCTGCCAGCACAGTTTGACAGGAATGTTCATTTGTTATTGAAGACATTTACGGTTGTGAGCTTAGCCTGGTACAAGAGGTGGGATATCACAGGAGAGCAGGGTCTCTCCATTCACTTTTACCACTAATCCTTGAGTTTATTTATGACAGGAAACATGATTTGCGTCAGCAGTACTTTTTTCCATTAGCTGTGTGTCTGGTTCTCTGTGGTGTAAGGAGTGCAAGATCCACAAGGTGGCAACATTTAAATCCTGTCTGATCTACTACTGCAGCTTTTCACTTTAAGGTAGAAAAACCTTCTTTTAGAACTTTTTGAATATAACATGATTCCATTATACATCTTTCCATTTAGAGGAGAACAACTCTGGCTTTTATATCTTTGTCTATATTGTTTGTCTAAATTATGGGAGCACTGTAGCAATGTTTCTTCTTTCAGTAGAAAAAGAGGTTGCCACTAGAAGTGGCATAACCACTAATCTAAAAAAAAGTCTTTTGAGAGTCAGTCAACGAGAACAATGCCAGCTGGCAAAGTGGAAGACCTGGAAATCAAACAGACAAGGCTCGACAGGTTAAATGTTTTGGAAAAGGCACAGGACGGAAAAGCATCAGGGCCAAGCAGGTAAAAGGTTTGTAAGCAGGTCACAGATCACAGATTTAGAAGATTTGGACGAGGCCAGACAGGTCAGAGATTTGAAAGAGAGTTGAAGCAGCAGCAGCAGAAGCAGTGGTGCACTTACATGGCACAGCTTCCAGTTCCTTAGTATCCTCATCCTTC
This sequence comes from Centropyge bicolor, assembly GCA_037975185.1. Lineage (NCBI taxonomy): Eukaryota > Metazoa > Chordata > Actinopteri > Pomacanthidae > Centropyge > Centropyge bicolor. Next base: position 1,056,943 of record JBBMOC010000070.1, read on the forward strand.
TCACTGTCCCTGTTCTCCTCCTCGCTGTCCTTTCTGAACTCCAGGGGAGACGGCAGCTCAGTCTCCTCTGTATGGGCGTTCTGTTCATCCACCACTACATAGAGGAAACAAAGGCGACAGTGCAGTATGCATTACATGCCACAATGCATTCACACTACATCCTTCTACAAGTTTCTGTTTCTGTGTGTTGCATTCCATAAATTGTGATCTTGTGATAAATGAAAATATGGTGATAAGCAGGTATGTGTTACCTCTCTCAGCCTGTTCTATGATCTGTCGCACAGCTTTCTTCAGACTGTTGGCCCTGAGCATCAGCTGCTCCCTGCTTTTGAACAGCTGTTGTCCTTTCTCTGTCTCCTCCTCCTCCAGCTTCTCCTTCAGCTCTGTCAGGCTCTCCTCGCTGGCCTCCTCCTCTTCCTCCTCCTCCTCCTGCTCCTCCTCTACAATAGGAGGAGTGGAGTGGGGAAGTGGAGGTAGAGCCTGGCACTCTGTGTTGAGGGTCTGGAGGAGGGAGTCCAGTTTCTCATTTAGGATGGCACACTGATGGACACACAGAGGAGAGGAGACACAAAGAAAGGTTAGATAGAGTGTTGTGGCAGCATTCAGAGGATGGCAAATTAGCAGAAATTGAATATACAGTGAGCAGCCCTTCAGCACAGGCAGAGTTGAAGCAGAGTCATGTTAACTGTATTGTTTTTGAGGCTTACTTTGAGAGACATAGTGTCACACTCCTCAGCATTCTCTGTACTTTTTTCATAGGCTTTCCCCACTTTGGCCACAAAATCCTTCACTGTTTCGCACAGGATCCTGAAAAAGAAAACATTCGTTTTTTGGTATAATATACAGCAAGGAAAAAAAATCAATCACAACTCGAAAGGGCTATTGTAAAGACTAGACTGCTGGTCTGGAGACTTTTCAAATCTGACATTTTTATACAGTTCTCATTTTTAAATTAACTATTTTGATTTTTCATCTTACTATGTTGTAATTACTATCATTATTTATTGTCTATGAACTTACATCTCTGCTTTGAACAATATGTCATAAAAATAAAGTTTAGCTTGGTATCACCTATAAGAATCACACCATCTCTAGAACAAATGTGTCTATCTATAGGTATATATTCTATATTTGTAATAGAACAATGTCAGTCCCAAAATGTAGTTGATTATTTTCTGTGGATTCTAGTCAGCCATTTTGGGGTCATGCTGCTGGGTTAAAACTACTTACTTGGCAGAGGAGATGACCACAGAGTGCTGCTCAGAGTTAAGGATCTTTGTGAGGTGAGCAGCAACTGAGTCTTCATAGGCGGAAATGTGAAACTGAAAAACAAAACGCAGAGAAATAAATGTTAATAATATGCAGGACTTCTTGTTAGTATTCAGAAAACAACACATGAACACTGAAGCCTGTAGTAAGTGCTACAGTTTAAAGCAAATTTATCTCATCAGCACTTGAAATATTGCAAAATTATTTGCAAAAATATACAGTATAGTATAGTCTACACTACACTTGTTATAGGTCTTGGTTCAGATTTGAACCTAAGCTAAGCTAAAGTTGAATTGAAAATGTCTGGCACTATTTCTAGCATGCGCTCTACCTCCTACTCACATCTGTCTGTCTGGAAGCCCTGCTGGTTTTGATTGTGTCTACTGATGCGTGTGAATATCTGTCAACTCCTGTGAGTACCTGGCAGTCGTCAGCTCCCTCAGGCGTGGTGGGGCAGCTGTGTTTGGGTGGGATCTTAATCTCATAGGTCATGATGCTCCAGCGGTCCAGCATCTTGGTGCTGGCTCTCTCCAACTTTTCCAGGATCTGGGGCAGCTGAGTGTCATCGTCACATGATGGGCCCCAGCCCAGCACGCGTGCCAGATCATTGCCCGTGCCCAAGGGCAACACCCCCAGCTGGCACTGAAACACATGCAGAGGGTTTATTCGGCATCAGGGAATACATGCTTGCAAAAATCAAAATGTAGTCTGTGTGTGTATAATGAGTGCAAGTCTTTATGTTAGCTGGCCAGGAGCAAAAGCAAAAAGCTCAACTGGCACATTGACCAAGGGCATAACTGAGAAAAAATTACCATCCTACTAGTAGTATTTAAAGTTCTCTATAGTGCTGTTTTGTTGACATTACAGTGTACCCCTAATACTGTTTATTACATTACCTGTTTGTGAAGATTGAGTTTGTCAATCTCTGAGAGGACCCAGCCCACACTGCCATCGCCTCCACACACAAGGATCCGGAAGTTGTCAAACTTCTGAAACAGGCGCAGACTGACAAAGAACACACACTTTTACAGTATTCATTTGTTCTCTAGGGTCAGATTTCAGCAATGACAATCAATGCTTTGAAAATCAGTATATACATATACATGCATATATTTAAGGATATTTTATTTGTCTGCATCCATACACTTCAGAATCTGGGGAGCTGTTTCAGTTTCTTTTCTTACCCAAGGTGCGGCCCACCATTGACCAGGTCAAACACTTGAGCCGGGTTGAGAAGCTGCTTGAAGCGTCGCAGGAATTTCACTCCTTGGTTGTCACCACTTTTGGAGTTGACGAAGACCAAGAGGGGACTGGCACATGATGGGGGACAGGTTGCCTTCCAGAAACCTGAGAAGAAATGGCAACAGAAAATGACAAAGTGAACTGCTGAATGCTCTGAGCACTAAACACAAAATTTTATATTTTTTTAAATTTTTTTGTATATGTATATATATTATATCCCATTTTGTTTGTTTTTTTAATCAATCATTAACAATGATAGAGGGCGCAACTAATAAAAAAGGATTCATGGTAAATTTTAGTGAAATAAAGGCCAGCAAACTCTTGTTTGTTTATTTTCCCTACATAAAATTAGTTAAACTTAGTTTCACTCAATATTTTTCTCGTGCCCCCTGCAGTGACTCTATGCCCCCCCCCAGGGGGGTCCGTCCCCTGGTGTGAGAACAACTGGTCTAATCTGTCCTCTTTTCAGGTCTCCATAGTAAAGAGAAGGTCGTGTGGCTCAGGTCTGTTTGATGGCACCTGGATGTTGTATGATGTGATCCATGATCTTCATGTTTGGAATCTATCTATAATTTTGTCATGCCAATTGCCCATAACGTAATTTTACTATGTTGGTCTGGTTTTGTTGCTCAAATCAATGGTCTAAGTCAGAGCAGCAGTGCTAGATGCTGAAGCTGGTGTGAAACAACTCTGCCATCGTTAAACAACCTCATCAAAGTCTCAGTGCGTGCATGAGACGGAGCGGAATAATACATGGGAATACAGCACATGCCAAAAGCACGTGATTTGCTTCACAGTCAAACACTTAACACACTGAAAACACAGGTACACACACGCACACACACACGCACACACACACATATATATACTAATCTGTGGGAGGTAATGCAACAAGAGGTTTCTGTGCTTACAGCATAATCTGTACACCCCCACTGTGTTGACAGCTTCATGCATATTAGGGCTTCCAGCACAGATGTATGGCATTGCTATCTACTCATGGCACTCCCTCTTTTCATTTTCTTTCCTTCACTTCTTCCCTCTGCTCTCTAATCTCTCTGTCTACCCTCTTTGATTTTTTTTTCCCTCTTTGTACGTCTCTGTCTCTCCCTCTGCGGTCTGTGAAGGATGTGTTGAGGGAGGGTGAGTGGAAGAGAAGGAGGGACAAAGGAAGGGGAGGGGGAGTCACAACACACCAGCACGTGTTACAGTATGCCCTCCTGGCAACTACAACCAAACTCCTGGAATGTGAGGAGATGCAGAGAGTGGAGGACAGAGAGAGAGAGAGAGAAAGAGAGAGAGAGAGAGGAAGATAAAGGATATATCTATTTTTTATTTTGCCCTTCTTCCTTTCTTTCTTATCTTATCCTTCTCACTTCATCTGGATCCCCCATCCTTCCTTTCTCTGCCTCTCCTTTATCAATCTACTAATTAGCCGATGCCAGCTTTTAACAGACTCAGTGGGGCTGTGTGTGTGTGTGTGTGTGTGTGTGTGAGAGAGAGAGAGAGAGAGAGAGAGCCATTGGATTCAGCAACAGTAATCCAATCATACATGCTTATCTGAGTCTGTCTCACAGGTGCTGATCTCCATCTAAAATGGGTTTAATGTGGGCTCTGGCAAGCACACACACAAACATACATACACACACACACACACTCACACACGGATGCCTGCACGTGGGCATGAACACACACACAGACAAGAACACAGATAAAGACACAGAGTATGAATATCATGTATGAACAAAATAAAATACTATGATGAACAGAGAGCCCGGAGGGAGCCTGAGGGTGCTTTGAAGCCATCTGCAGAGCTCTTCTTCTTCTGCCATGTTCGCCTGCTTGGGTGCTTTTATAAAATGTAACATGATGAGTATGTGAGTCCATTTTCACAGCAAGTTGGGAAGCATCCAATTATAATTCTTCTCACACACACACCTAGTCTCAAAATGCTGATCTATTTTAAGCCCTTGGAAAGGTGTGTCAGATAGGGCTATTTTTAACCATAGGCAATGCACAATATACTGGAACACATACCCATGCCTTGTCCTTTTCTCTAATACCTCTAATGAAGGAAGAAAGCTAATAATAAGAATGGATTAGATGCTGAGATCTATTTACTGAAGGGCAAATAATGATATTGATATATCTTGCCACAGCCGTTTATAAGAGAAGTGGATGGAGGGAAAAGGGGCGTGTGTGTGAATTATTGTGTGCCTGAACGGATGTTGTTGCCTTGATCAAACTGGAGTATATCTTCAAGCTCTCCCTCTCTTCCCTTCTGCCACCGACCTTCCATGTGACAGAGCAGAAGGTCAAAGTTCAAAGAGAAGACATTAGACGAACAAATGAGATGAAATCTCATTTATTCATCTCTGAAATGTAACAATTGCTCATAGGTGCTGTCTGGCATCGACCTCTGACCCTTTGAGTGAGTCAGCACGATTGAATTGTGTGTGTGTGTGTGTGTGTGTGTGTGTGTGTGTGTGTGAGTGTGTGTGCAGTGCCTACCATCTGAGTCGATGCTGTTGAGCGCTGTAGGGGGAATGATGGAGACTTTGCACTGACCTAGAGGACACTTGCGGGGGTACAGGTCCATACAGGCTGTGTGCACCTAGACGAACAACAGCAAATACAATGTAAATATTTATGGAAGATTATATCATGTTTTCTCTCACACAGATGTACAGCAACAATGGCATTAGTTCCCCACGGGCATGGTTTTTTAAAAGAAACACTGATAAATAATAGATGATTTTAGATGTTGTTTTAGATAACTACCTCACTACTGATGGTTCATTTAACATCTGGCTTAGGGACAACAGTGGAAAATTTGGCTGATACATAATCATATAGCAGATAATACAATTGCAAATGTAAAAAAGGTAAGGTAGGAATGTAAAATCTATTCATTCACACACCACTGTACTGATTTCAAAAAAGTTGTGACGCTGTTTAAAACATAACTTAACCAGAATGTGATAATTTGCTGATTCTTTTGGACATATAAAGACACCTTTTTTTTTTTTTTTTTTTTAAATGGTGCCAGCGACAGGTGTCAAACTGGGATGTGGGCAACTTATTTATGATTACTACATTAGCTCTGGAACAGTTTGTAAAACTGCAAATGGTTGCATTCTGTTTTTATTTACATTTTACATAGTGTCCCAACTTTTTTGAAATCGCTGTTGGATATACACACTTTTCCACGCATTCATATTTGGCCAAACAACACGGCAAAATATAATGGCTTAGTGAAACTGTGACCAGTTCATTCAGGTCATGCACATATTGCATTACCTGAATTTATGTATTAACTGTGATTGCTAGCATGCTAAACAATCAGTCACAGTTACAAGCTTACATGCTGCAAACAATTCACAAAAACACAGTTCAGTCATCTTGAAATATGACTATCGAACCACGTTCAATTTGAAACTGTGCTACTGGTTGATTTAAATGTTCTCATTACGATTCAAATGATGAAGTTTTGGCATAATTTAATTTAATTTAATTCATAATGTGTGTTGTATAATCCTGTTTAAATGCCAACGTAATCTAGCACAGACAAAAGAAGCATTTGAAGTTTATCAATATGTGACCGATATCTCACCATAGCTTTGCACCAAAGGCAGCGCCAGTCCTGCAGTCTCAGTACACTGCCACATGTCTTATCACACACGGCACACTTGGCACTGACAGGCAGATTGCCTTCCAACCACTGGTGAGGCATAGCAATCTGTAGGTTCAACACACACACACACAGTTCATGAAACGGGAAACACATTGTGATGTCTACTTTTATCATTTCTTTTGGAGCACTTTGCTCTATTGCCACTGGTCAGAACGCAAGTCTCAGTAGAGTCTCAGTATCTTCCCCAAATTTTCTCTTTAAGGTTTTCATTGTATTTGAGGGGTCTATATGTGAGTGGGATTCTTGTTCTTGTTTTGTGTGAGTTCACCAAACCAAATTCCTATCTACTATGTTGAAATAGCAATAAAGTAATAGTACTAGTAAGTAATGAAATTTAAAGTGAAACTTACCCCATCCTCATCCTCAATAATATCCTTCCCTATGGAAGCCAGGGTTGTCCATTTACAGTTGTTAGTGGCTCTGACAGCACAGCGTTTATGGGCTTTGAATTTGCAAACTGAAAAACACAAACAGTAAGTACACATATCAGTCTGATGATGTTTTCCACCTTTAACAGTAGTTACAAACACAGAGGAGCTTCATTTTATTGCACTACATTCGATGAATGCACTTAAAGAGTGTATATGTTAATACATAGTACATAAATGAATTGGAATAAACAGCTATACATCGATTTCTAATAGTGTGATGTTGATGCCCAAGCATTATCAGATACTGATGCCATTTAAGAGGTCAATTAAAAAATTTTCCCTAACAGGCTGAAAAACACTGGACACTGATGTATGACTCAGAAACAGACACACCCCGAAGAGAACAGTGTTCTAATGGATCAAGCCCTAATGAGATGTCAGCCAGCGTAATTGCTAACCTCCCTAAGCCTACGTATCTGACAGACTGAAGCAAAACGTGAGGACTTAGCTCCACATCACAGGTCTCAATCCATTTATCTGTAGCCAGCAACTGGAAGTTTACAGCTGGGATAAGACACACTGGATCACACAGAGCAGGTCCAGCTCAATATTAAAAGATAACTGTTGTATTGCTTGGATGACTGTGTTAAAGCCACACATCTGTACAGCCTCTGGTGCTGACAGTGACTCCCATAATGCACATAGATGTGTGCCTGCCTGTAGTATTTATTTATATTTGTCAGTCACTTTGCTTTGTGCAAAGGGGAACAGGTGGAAGTAAACAGGTGGAAGTTTTTACTGAAAAATGTATTGCGTTCAAAAAAAATCATGGGTTGATGTTTTCAGATAATAAAGGCCAGCCTATTCCAGAATAGCTACCTGGTTAATAGGGCTGCAATGATCACTTTCAGTATGTATTAATTCTCTGAATATTTTCATGATTAATCAATTAATCATTTAGTCTATAAAATGTCAACAAATGTAGAAAATGCTCATCATGAACTTTCCCAGAATCCAAAGTGACATCTTCAAATTGCTTCTATGTCCAACCAACAGCCCCAAATCATTTATTATCAAAAATGACAAAGACAAGAAGCAAATCCTATCAGAATAGCTGGCAAATACGTTTTCTTTTGATTGACTAATCAATTAATCAACTATTTGTTACAGCTCTACAAGTCAATCATCCATATGAGATTCTAAGGATAAAGAAAGATTTTGATTCTGATCAGTTAGTGACAAAGTGATTTTTAAAACGAGAAGCTAGCCACTGTCCACACAAATGACTTCAGTGTGCTTAATTCAGGCTGCTCTGCAAAAGAAGAAATGTAATGTCAATAGAACGTGGATATTTCCTGTAAAGACAAGCAGATGGAGGTCGCTCTCGCCTTTGTCTCCATTAAGGATGAGGCACTTAGGAGACTCATGAATAATGTCTGTACACCAGGGAACTTTACTTCAAGCCACCCCACCCTTGCTCATACACAAAGCTGACACACGCACGCACACACACACACACACATGCGCACTTGTCATTAGACAGTCTACAATGATATACAAACTAAGTCAAAGTCATATCCGGGAGCAACAATTGATGTTTCAATCTAGTCTACCGCTAAAAGCTGTTAGAGAGCATTAGCAGAACATTAAGAGAATTCAGAGGACATGATACCACGGCCTGTTAATGGCCAGGCTACACCCTGAGCATTCACCAACCAAACTGGAAGAAAACCCTGTGTGTTGGCCTATGGGCGTTTGTGTGAGGATGAAATAGAGACAGAAAGGCAGAAGAGCTTGTCTGTGTGTTTGTGTGTGTGTGTGTGTGTGTGTGTGTATGTGTGTGTGTGTGTGTGTGTGTGTGTGTGTGTGTGTGTGTGTGTGTGTTTGTGTCTCGGTAGCACAAATCAATCCCCACCGACCGTCCTGTGCAGGAAATCGAAGGGAAATTTAAGCTGCGTTGATTGCTGTGAAACTGTTTGGCTGGCTGCTCTCGACTTTTAATAGAGACACTCTCCTGCTCCTCTGTTTGTTTCCTTCTCTCCCTCTTTCTGCTAGAGATGTGCACAATCAGTTGACTGTTGATGGCACCACAAATAATAGTTGGTTAAACATATAATTTTTAATTTATTACTGTAACATTTAAATTACATACTGACATAATTTGCAGTGAAATGTCAAATATTACTTGAATGAAAAACAAGCATCTGTTACTGTTAACATCCCCAGCTAACTGTTGCTTTTAAGATGTCATGCATGTCACCTCTTGTAGGATAATGGACAATGTTCTTAACACATGGCCCAAAGTGCCACACATTTCAGCAGTATTCAAAATACAGTTATGGCTACAGAAGAATATGTTAAATAGTTTTAAACTGTTCACCTTAGAGATTCAAATGTGCTCAGTCATGACTGTTTTGAACTGCTTCCTTACTTTTCAATAAGTTGACTGTCTTTCATGTACCGTGACTCTGAGTCAGACATTAATAGGCATCTGCTGGACTGTACTGAACAACATCTGTGCTCAATGTGGATCTATAGCTTAATCTGAGTGTCATAGATTAATAGTAAAAGTATTAATAAAATCTACATTGAAAGAAATGTGAGAGGGAATCTTTATGAGACCAGTCCGGTGTTCCATCCTTGTGTTCAACCTTGACTGTTAAAAGCATTGCAATTCAATTGCATCTTCTTCTTGTTAGTTTAAGATGTGTGCAGGTATGGTAGGTGTGATAAGCTGATTTAGCCTCCAAGAGTTAGATGCAGCTCTGAAGACTTAGATCTCTCTATGTCTCTTTCTTTTGCCTTCTGCTCTGGATATAAGAGGACGTCATTGTAGAGGATAATAAGAACTGAGTGGAGAGGCTCTTTCACATATACACAGCAAAGCAAGCACACACGTACAGTATGCACACATGGCCTGAGATGTGTGCACAAATACACATGGAAGCACTCACATTAGCAAAATTAGAATGAGAGGATATGCAGATGGTGCTCATTAAGGTCTGCTGCCTGACACTGACATTTTACACCAGCTAAAAGAAAGCAAAAAATAGTGTCAGCCCCCTCCCCCTTAACACCCCACTTCAGTGTTCTTTCACAGATGAGGTGAGGAGATGTGGCATCATCCACAGGATCCATTAACAGTGTTTTTCCCCTCTTATGGATAAATGAAGAGATATGAAATGCCACAATAAAATTCACATAGCTTGAGTCAATGTTTATCTAGCACACAGTACAACATAAAAGCATATGGATACAGACTGACATATGTATTCATAGGTTTGTGCAGTGCTAATTGCAGTTCAACACTAATTTTTTTACTCCCTCTTCTTCAAGCTAACCATCTGATGGGCGTCCAACTCCACAGCCCAGAGTATTTTAAAGGCTCTGGTACATCCAATCTTTTCCACTTGGACAGGCAGACAAGAACTCTCTCACTTCAATGACACATGAGTCCTGATGCAAAATAGTCATATACTGTCCCAATGTAGGTATAGACCTGCCAAATCCCAGGCTATATGTCTGATGTCTCAACATACAGTAAGAAGTCGATCTATGAGCCAGGAGTAATATGTAGAAATTACTGAGACCCACTTTAAAAGGTCATGAATTAAAAGTGTTATGTAAGAAAACACAGTGTGCATATTTGGCTAACAACAAATCAGCAAACCAGCATTCACGTTTTGAACAGCAAGCATATGCAGTGTCAGTTTGTGTTTACCTACCTTCGCACGAGAGGCCGTGAGACGTAACTCCAGACAAGCTATCTTTACAGACGTTGCAAAAGGTGGGCCGTGCATGGGAGCAGGCGTACCAGTTGTGCATCCCTGAGAAATGTTCCACATTAAACTGTGCCGTCTGACAAAGGAGAGGTTAAAACAGGTTGGCAGCACTGGGATGATAGTCATAGAAAGGCAAACACATGATCATAAAATACAATATATGACAATTTAATGGCTGTGTTACTGGCTGTTTTCATTCTAACTGCAAGCAGCAAAATTGCTTAACATGAAAAAGAAATAAGAACAAAAAGAAAAGCAAAACATTTGTCCACCTATTTCCAGCAGCAGACAACAACTTTGCAGATTAAGGTCATTAAGTCTTTGTAATAATAATAATAATAAATACATAATAATAATAATAATAATAATAATGATAATGATAATTCCCTTTGCCCCTAAGGTCCGGTCTTTCAGCTATAGAGGCACCTCATGATGACAGTACATGGGAAACTGGCTGGCACAAGGAAGGAACAGGGCAGCACATACATCAGGACTCTACTAGCTGACAGTCATTAGAGTGCTCTGCTGCTCCATGATTTTAAAAAAGTGACACCTAGTCAGGAAAATTTGACGCTTCTATACACATTAGCGTAGTGGAGCGCAAGCTAATGCGAGTACAGTACAAGTGTGGGCGTTGCGTCTGCAGCAGTTGGTGCAGCCCTGGATACACTTTGTGTTTCGTAAGTAGAATTGTAACAGGTGCTTATGAAATTGGGACACTCAGATTCTTGCAGTGCCACATCGGTGAACACAGTAGTTAAGATTCATGCGAGCGTCCATGTGCACACATGTGTGTACCCCGTGGTGTATGAGCTCTGGGGGTGCTGCTGCATTGCAGTGCAGTAAGGGGGTGAGGGATGGGGTCTTATATAAGATTTCCCTTCCAAATCAAAGCCATTAAAATGCAGTACTGCTTCCCTCCTGCACTCCCTCTCTGCCTGCGCTGGCCACAACCCGTCACTGTCAACGCACAGCCTGGATTTATACATCTCTTACATCTTTTGCTGACAGCAGAATATTCTAAACAATTGGGCCGTTTGATGAAAAAATGGCATTAATCGACAGTCATGCTGTTGGCCTGCTATAAGCATTCCTCCAGAAACACTGTCTCAGATAACAAAGATCAGCATTAAAATGAGTGCTTATGTGTTATCAATTGAGTCAGGGGTAAAAGACTTGAGCTGCAGCACAATCAGACATGTGTTTTGTGATGGTCAGCATGTGTCTAGTTTTTGTGTGGAAGTTTCCATGTACACAACAAATGATACAGATTATACTGTGTGTGTGTCTTCACTGTCTGTCTGACTGTGGAGTTGTACACCTGTGACTGTACACGTGCATCCATGCATGCCTGTGTGTGTTAACTGGTTCTTTGGCATTCTGTGTGTGCTGCTTCTGCATTAACAACTTTCAAGACACCAAATTGCATTCAGTGTGCCCTATATCATGCTAGTCTATGTACACTTTCTTTGTAATATAATCAAACAACACTAACAGGATACATTCACTTCCTCATCAGGTAGAAATACAGTAACAGCACTGTCAAAATCTCCAAAAAGGGATACGCCTAAACACAGATCTATTGTTCCTGCAGCACTGTCTCCTAACACTCCCCATCTCTCTCCATGATCTTTTTGTCTATGTGCTGATGTGGAAAGGGAATCTTACCTCGTAATGCTCTCTGGACTGGACGGACTTTAGCGAACTGATCCAGTCCTCCATCTCTTTCCTGTTCTCGGCACAGAGGATAAGCCTACGGAACGGAGTGATCACCTGGAGGGAGAGTGAGGGACGCACACACTGGTGAGTGAGTGATATAGATACTGTAGCAAAAAAAGAGAGAGAGATTGTTTTTCAGTGCTTTCCTCCTCAGCCTGCGGTGCCACTGAGAGGAGAGAGAGTCCTCAGCTCTGTCTTTAAGGGAGCGAAAGGATGAGAAGCCCCCTCCCTCTTTCTTTCTTTCTCTCTCTCTCTCTCTCTCATTAACTCTAGCTCACTCATCCCCTAACACCTTTTGGAGTTGGTCTTTTCCTTCGCTCAAGCATTTTCTCCTCTCAGCCCTCGCTTTCTCTCGCTCTTAGCTCTTCATGTTGCTTTGAGGCAGATATGTGCTGACAGGCGAAGCGCCTCGGTAAAGGCTAAGAGCTTCTCTCTCCCATCGCCTCCCCCTCTCTCGTCCTCTCTCCGTGTGAGTGTGTGTATGTGTGTTTAAAGGATAGTCTCCCTGTAGATAACCCTACAGACATACAGCACCCTTTCAACACCCCATCACTTATTCATGCTCCTCCGTCTCTTCTTTCTCTCCATCTCTTTCTCTCTCACTGTGTCCTTATGTTATCACTATTCACCTTAGAGAAAGAACTGAGGCTGAATACTGGCACTGTTCACACACACACATACACACACACACACACACACACACACACACACACACACACACACACACATACACATACACAAAGTGTAGGGAATATTACACTCATAAATATTCATGTACTAGCAGTAATGATGATGCTTTCCCTCAGTGAAGAATGCTATTTATGATTAAATACAGTCTTATGCAGGTTACCAAACATTTGAAACACTTTTTTCAGTGTCTTTTGAATTTTAAGAATTTTGTTGTTGTTAATGTATAATTTGAGTGGGTTGTTTCATTAGACAACATTAATTTAATCGATGTTAACACTGTGATGGATATTAACTAAATATGCAAAATATAGTGTTTGTCAACGAAGTCAAGTTTCGTGCCACCTCAATTTCAGTTTAGTAGGGCTTTTACATGGACGACCAATGTAAAGCTGTAGCCCAGCAAATTCAGTTGTGATGCAGGGCTGAAGTCTAGAAAGCGAAAGAGTGCAAATGAAAAAGATGAACTTGGAAAACTTGAGAAGACACTTGTGGAACTGTACGCTTGCCTCAACTATTTGTGAGGAAAAATTAGCTTAATAACATAATGTTATCAGCTCAGTAAAAAGATCAGTGATAGAGAAAAAAGTTCTAAAAAAAAATCAATTTGAGAAGTCTGCAGAGAAAAACACATTCAGGCAGAAGGGAAAAGGAAACAAAAGGGTGGAAATGTGTGAAAAGGCTGATGCACTGCTGCTCTATTGGCTGGTGGAGTGGAGCTGAATGAAGAGCTTTTCTAAAGCCATCTAACAGTCATATTTTACTTTACTGCAATATTCTTCACAGATGTCAAGTGTTTTCATTTTCTGAACTATCACCAAGGACAGACGGTACCTCTACTGTGGAAGTTATCATATCACTCATTGCTTCTCTATTGCTCTCTTACTCATGTTTCAACTTGGCTGTACATTTATATTCCATCCTCCTATATATTTATTTCTCTGAGAGGGAACACCTTAAATTATAAACTGCATGAGTGAATACATACAAAACCTCAATGTATACTTCAGTAAACATATGCAGGAAAAAAAAGGGGACAGCGGAGTAATAGACTAGTAGTAATACATTTCCCCCTTCACTTTACAAGATGGAGATTGGTTGAATTTACATGAATTATTATGAATGAAATGTGAAAAACTTGGAGGGTACTGTTTATTTTTAGACTCACTATGTGTTGCACATAATTTGTTGTGTCTCATATCCTAGAAATGACTCATTGATTTTTCAACAGACCATTTCAGACCAACTATTCACCATCATTCATCAGCCATACATTAAGCTGCTGTCGATGTCCCTTCCATTCTTAAATTGCAGCCATTTTGCAATAATTGGATAAATGTATAACTATAGGATCAGCACATCTTGGAGACAAAACATGCACCAAGTAGTCAAATAAAATGGAGTGCACACAGATAACTGTTTCTGTCCACAGGCCTGTTAGGACCAGCAGCACCTCAGGCTTTTGCAAGGTGTGGAAAATAGTGCATGTGTGTAATGTGCATGAAGGTAAGTGAATGCTGATGTTACATTTGCTGCAACACTCCCTTTCTTTTCTTGTCTCTTCTTTTCTGCTTGGCTAACCATCAGATTACTGCCATATGGTGCCAACAGGCAAAGCTCTCATACAACATGACATATCTACATTATTAAATAGATAATAATGATGCATTGGTAAATAAATAATATAGCATTATTACATTGATTATTTCTAAATATACACTATTTGAAGAAATGATTGCCTCTAAACTGACAAAAGTTCTGACATCTTGTCTGATAATACAATTGGGTTAATCAAAATAATATAGTATATATATAATATGGATATATGATTTAGTTGTGTTAACTTCTGTCCTCTCGTTCAGCGCTTGTTACAATCAACAGAACATTCACAAACGCACTGACAGAGAGACAAAAAGCAATTGGTCAAGGGTGCAAATCCTTGTGTCAAAGTTACCAAAGTTAAACACGTGACTGCATTTTGAGAATTTGCTTTGGCTTCATAAGCGAATGCATTGATTGTGATGATTCCACTAAAATGAACAGATTTTGGTCCCTTTAAGTTTTATTTTAATCACAGATTCACATTCAATTCACACAGCAGCAGCCCATAAGCTAATGTCAGCCATAAGGCACATTTGGAATTTCATCAGCCATTTGGGAAAATTTTCAAACACTGCATTTGTTTTTGCTAAATTGCAAAATGTTTTTTTTTTTATCAATGTAATTTATTATTATAAATATTATTATCATAATTTCATGAAAATGTTTTTCTATATCGTCTGTTTGTGTATAGCATCATAGGCAAACACCTACCTGACAATCAGTTCTCTGATCAATGACTTTAATCACACTCAAAATCAATCTGGCCCAAGACCTCTGACCAATATCTGGTTATGTCTCAGTGATGAACAGCATGTCCAGGAAAAAAAGTAGAGTAAAAATCATCTCATGTTTCTGTAAAATGGTTGTGCTTGTGTCCTTTCCTTGCCCTCCTTTGATACTGTAAACTAATCTCATTTGCATCCTTGCTCCTTTTTAGAATAAGTGGAGACCACAGCTCCCAAATTATTCTACGTGTTTTGCGGGAAAGTTTCAAGCGCCTGAGTGTGTTTGGGTGTGTGCGTGTGTTGGAGTTTGCAGTGCATGTTTTACTCTCAACCAATCAGCCATTTACAATCCTTCAGCATGTACAACAAGAGTAAATCTGTACTCCCTCTCTTTTTCTATTCCTTCTCCTTCTCCTCCAGCTGTTGATCAAAATACAGTTTTCTACCTGGAACTACAAGGATTAGTGTGTGTGTGTGTGTGTGTGTGTGTCCATTTGATTTGTGTATAGGTGTGTGTATGCACATGCACATGCGCAAATTGATCCCTTTGGACATACATCATCCTGTCTCTCTTCTGGTGTACTGTGTCCACGTGTGTGTGTCTTGCTATGTGTGTGTCTTGTGTCTGGAACAGGGTAGTGATAGGATTGGTTGCCAGGGGAAACAGGAACGGCTGTTTCCAAAAATGGTTCTAGGCATCCCTCAAGTGTGGAGAGCCTCTCTTGATGACTGACCTTCAGAGCTGAATATATCAGATGTGTGTTTTTGTGCAATGACAAGTGACAACATGAAGTGGCTCTTGATCAACATCTATATCTCTAAATGATAAGAACATGTAACTATAAGGCTCATTGGTTGCGTTTTGGCAAGCACCAAAGATGAACTGGCAATGAGGGACACCTGTCACAGCTTACACACACACATAAACATATACACACGCACATACACACATACTGGCATGAGACTGGTGACAGTGGTAGACAGATGCTGTATCCACTGGGACCTGCATCACAACAGCAGAGGAGGTGGAACAGAACTGTCACAGCTGCTCACCTCCTACAACACACACACTCGCACAGTTATCATCTGCAGCCTTGCATAAACAGTGGATATTAACTACAAAACAAATCACAGCACTGATGTACCACTGATGCAAGTGCACAATTCCGAGCCGATCTGAATTTCCTTGAGATTCATTTTGTGGATTTAAAGTGGACAGTAATAAGCGAGCCAATCCAATAACCATGAGTGAGTCAGTGAGAGAGGCGGTGCATCCCTGCAGAGTGTGTAATGAGTTTAGGGTGTGGGTTGGGCTGAGCTCTCCCTCACGTGGACTTCAAGGTGCTTCCTCTCCGCACTACAGCAACACTGCCATCAAATATTCACACAGGCGCCTTTTCAATACACCACAGAAACAACTGCTTAAACAACTACATAAGATGTGAACTGCTCACATACATTTTACACTAATATCCTGTGCATATACACACGTACTCACACATATAGATTTTCACACCTGAAAAACACATGCACACACAGAAACATGCAGATCCAGAGCTGCTTTTCCTGAATCCGTTTTATCCAAGATTGTTATCCTCTGAATTACTAACAACTTAAAACATTCTTTATACATTACCTCTGTTTCAGTTTATATTTCTATGTAAAAATGTATATCATCCCTGTTAAGTAAACAATCCCATTTGGAAAATAGTTGCTGGTGAAGAAGTGGTAATTACATGTCTGTCTACACTGCACAATGCACTGTGGAGAAGGAGTGAAATTACTCCCTTCTCTAACTAGTGTTCTATCAATTCCAGTGACTATGTTGCTGGTAGGTCCATATGCACCTTACAAACACTGAGTAGACATCTGCAGAGCTCCAAAAGGAATAAACATAAATAGCTAAACATCTTGCATGAGCCAATCACTCGTTCAAATCATCCAACCAAGTAGCACCAACCTGCACAGAGGACGAGAGCAGCATCACTCATCCCCAGAGGACCAACTGACACACAGACAGAGCGGTACCAAAGGGAGACCAGACAGACAGAGATAGTTAGACAGACAGACAGGCAGAGAATGGTAATTACCCTGCACAGTCAGAGCAAAGCCCTGCAATGCATCCTCTGCAGTGACCCTCCTCTCTTGCACTCTCTCTCTCTGTCTCTCTCAGTCGTGATCACACAACCTGTCAGATGAAGCCTGGTCTCCCCTCGGTGTGCTTGACTGTGTCTGGGCTGATGCATTGCAGAGATTTGCATGTGTGTGCAAGCGCTGCAGGTGAGCTCTCATTCACCACGTTACGTTACCTTTGGCTTTGTGTTTCACTTCTCCTTCTGAGTATATCACATCTGTCCTGTCTTCATTTCCTCTCCATCCGAGTGTCCTCTCCCATTTCTCAATGCTCGCTCATGCCTCAACCTTGCTCTACCCCTCTCGTTCTCTTTTCCTCAGGGAGTATGAGAGCGAGTGCAGTTAGCTCCAGTGTGACATCACTCCAGGATTTCCTCTACTGCACTACCTTGCTGTGTCTTTCCCTTCGCCATCTTAAACTGCTCTGCATTCATTCCCCATCAATCATTATTGCAACATGCTCTATCTTCTTTCACCTCTGCTTATAAATAGATTTCTTAACTGTATATTATGTTTGCTTTCCTTTTTGTATTTTCCCCTTAGCTCATTCTTTGCCTCACTCCCTCCTTCCCCTCCCTCTCACCATCTCATTGGGATGCTGATGCTCATGTGGGCATGTTCAGCTAATCTCCAAACCTTTATCACAGCATGTTTATTAACCCGGCAACAAACACATACAGTCACGACTGTGCTCACATGCTGCACACACATGCAGCAGGCACACGTAATCTTATTTATGAATATGGCTGACGTTAAGCCATCCCAGGCACTCAGTGAAACGTTCCAAGGCGTTGCTAAAAATAGCCCCATGCTCTCCTCTGGGTACTGCTCTCCTGCCCACCTCCTCCTCTTCTTTGTTTCTTATTATAGCAACACCCGGGGAGACGAGAGACATTTATAGAAAGTACAGGGCACTACTATCTGTTTTCATCCTCATTGCTCATAATACTTGTGTTCATTTCCCCCTCCACCTCTCACACACACTCATTCACTCAGTAGCTCATTCTTTTCCGGAACAAGCATCCATTCATAGCAACATCTTTTTTTTTTCACCCAGTAGATGTGCCATGATGCACAGCATGTGACAAAAACATAAGGGAAATACTGAGAAATGTATTCAAAAATAGTCTGAATAGAACTGAATAGACAGACATCTTCAGGTGTACAACATGGGTGAGTGGATGGGTGAATCATTATCCTTGGAGGACAAATCCTGTTTTCTTGTAAATCCTGATGGATCTTCAGCCGAATGCACAATGATTGTGAGTGAAAGCAGCCTAGTGTTAATTAAAAACACAAGCCCTTGCTGTAAATATGTAATTAAAGGGACTCAGTGGTCAACCATGACATTTCATTAAACTTAGTCAAGTGAACTTAAATCACCCTGGGGACATTGTTTAGTGCTAGGAATAGGACAGTGTCAATCCATGATGAAGTAAAGCAAGACACTGAATCAACTTCAGTGGTGCTCTTGTTGCTGAAAACTGAATTTGAACTCTGATCTTTGCACATGGCAGTGAATATTACAAAGAGTATCACAAAAAAGGAATGGAAATTTTGATGATGTTCATTAAAGGAATAGTTTGACATTTTGGGAAATAGACATATTTGCTATCCACTAAGAGTTATTTAAGAATATCAATATCAGTGTCATATTTGTCCTTTATATACTAAGCTACATGCCCTGTGACAGACTGGCGACCTGTCCAGGGTGTCCCTGCCTTCGTCCTAAGTCGGCTGGGATAGGCTCCAGTTGCCTGGCAAGTGGTCCTGGCTGAGAAATTGTTTGAATTAAACAAACAATACATATAGTATTACCTAGTAAGCTTTACTGGTGCTGGAAGTTGGATTTGTTACCTACAGGCAGAGGCTTGCATTTTCTGGCTGGCTGCAGGCTATGCCTTCATATTTAACAGGTCAGGGATTGATTTTTTCATCTAACTACCCCAAAGAGAAAACAAGTGTATTTCCCAAAATGTTGAACTAATCTTTTAAACCGCAACTAGAAAACTAAACCACGATATCTAATATCACCTCATTCTCAGATCCCTTGGGCCAACAAACAATCTTTTCAGCGAGTCAAGATGCAGAGTCTAAAACTTGTGTCTCTGTTTAACACTGCTATTATTATTACCATCACATTTGTAGATTGTAGTACTGCATGTTCTCTCCCTCCCTGCCACTGCCTCTGCCCTCTCCCTCCCTCCCTCCCCCTTTCTCTCTCTCTCTCTCTCTCTCTCAACCCAACCAGACAAGACAGATGTCATGGTTTTGTTCTCTTGTGTTTTACTAGTTTATTTTCAGTGTATTTTGAGTCTTATACTCCAGTGTTTTCGGTTTAGTCTTTTTGTTCAGGCATTACTTCAGTGGCTGGAGGTGTGGTCTTCAGGTGCTGGGGCTCTCTCAGCTGTCCCCAATTTCATGTAGGGAATAGCAGCTTAAATACCCTCCTCCTTCACCTTCAAGCTGCCAGATAGTCCCTTTCTATGTCCCCTGTCAATGCTCCCTGTCTTTGTCTCTGGTTCTCCAGTGTTTCTTGTTCTTCTAGTGTTTCCAGTGTGTTCCTGTTCGCCAGCGTTTAATTGTCTTCCACCAGTGTTCCCTTCTTCTCCAGTGTCTCTATTGATTTGTCCACATCTTCACCTGCATGTTCCTTGATGTCCAGCCTCAGCACCAACCACTCAGCCTTCAACCACTGAAGCAGCTCCACACCACATGGACTTTTTTCCTTTTTTGTTTTTTCCTGTCCTGGAGTTCTTTTGTTAAATGAATAATTTTTTACTCAGTCACACTCGTCTGTGTCTCGCTCTTGGGTCCAGTTAAGAACTGAAATCGTGACAGCCGCCAATCTAGAGCCTGGTTCTGTTCTGAGGGCTCTGCCTTTTGTAAGGACGTTTTTCCTCACCACTGTCATTATGTGCTTGCTCATGATGGGAACTGTTGGGTCTCTATATGTAATATCTTAAGAGTATGGTCTAGACCTGCTCTGCATGTAAAGGGCCTTGAGAAGACTTGTGTTGTGACTTGGTGCTATACAAATAAAGTTGAATTGAAATGGAATTTAACTCTTGAATCAACCAAGAACAACAATAAAGAAAGAAAGTCTCATCTTTGTATTAACTATTAATCTGAATAGATTTTTATTATCATAACACTGCACTGCAGCAAAATGGGGATGTAGATTCCGTAGCAGAGTTTTGCATACATGGCACACTTGGTCTCACTTCCAACAAGTGAATCTGCTTGAGAAACCCAGCATGTTTGTGTGTGTGGATGGGTGGGTGCTAAGACTGCAAGATGCACTCACTGTGAAGCTGTTGTTGACATTCTTTGTGCTGGACTCTGCAACGCTGGCATCCGACAGATCCACCTCGTCAAAGATAAGGGACTGCAGAAAAGAGGAGGTGTGTGGAGAGAGAAAAGAGGGAGGTCCAGAGGAGAACAGAGAGATAGAGGGCACAAAACAGAACAAGAAAATGAGAGTTTGGACATTTTTTCAAAACTAGGTTGACTTAGCTTATTGTAACTTGTACTAGGGTATGAAGAGAACTGTGACTGGCTGTGAGAGAAATGTCTTCGAAATGATCACAGCAAAGCAGGCCTAAAATGGCCTAAAACGTCTCAGTATATAATGGAAGCTACTGCCAGAGTCATGAAAGACACAAAAGGGCGGGATTTAATACGACAAAAATTACAATCCTGATATCAAACTCATAAGCAACAAGCTTGTTCTGCATCTATTTTTATCATAAGTATTATATATATGTATTTGTTCTATAGCACCCACAAGCTACAAGATTTGCCAAATACTTGGCCGGAAAATGGCACTTAATGGGCATGATCTTGTAATTTACTAATAATGAGACAACGCAAGGGGAAGTTCAAGGAATTGCAGGGTTTAGTGAAAAGAAAGGAAACAGCAGATGTAAATTCTGCTCAGTGTTTGCAAAGTTATTGAGGGAGTTATGTTTTGGTTCTAAGGCTATTCTACATATCTAAATCTAAAGCTATTAGTCCATTTTGTCTGTCAGTTTTAGGATGGTGATATGGAAAATATAGCTTGCCTCGTGAGAAGCATCGTCATCCTGAAGGACAAGTCATTAACCCCTTCAGACCAAATATTTTCCACCCATAAGAAAGAAAGCTGATTTTTTTCCCCCCATGTTGAAATCAGGCTAAATGAAGTATCAACTAATGCCTTTAATATATAGTGTAATTTTCATGTTTACTGCAATGGAATCCATGATGAAGATAATGTAAAATTCTTATTTTGTTCTTTTTATTCAAAAAGAAAAAATTACAATAAATAAGTCATTTTAGCAGTGTTGCCCCTAGGGTTCAATTCCAGTTAGGATTCTGACATCACCTTTAAGGACCTGCAGAGCATGTAGGCAAGTTGGTCATCTTTGCCATTAGACCAAACACTTCAGTTGAGTTGACACAAAACATAGCACTCATATGGGTTTAGAGGTTGACTAACTTCATTTGGATGCATCTCAAATGGCATATGACACAGTTCATTCACCTGTTCACAGTTTTTTATGTTCTTCTGTCTTTTTTGTCTGGAGTCACCTTCTTCTAATGAAACCTCAGCTGCAACTTCAAATGCTTCTATCATCAAAGGAAGGAGCCTGATACTCTGACTCAGCTGACATTTCCTTTTTACTGCTTGAAATGCTGACAAATTCTGAGATGTCAAATGAGAGATGTGTCCAATAATTTAGGTGTCTGGAACCATGGAAAGGAACCTCTCCACTATACTCCACTGTTCCTCCGTGAAGTCAGTGAGAAAATATGCATATCTTATGCCTCACGTCTGAATCTCTCTCCAAATATTTGCATTTCATTTGAAATTTGTATCATATCACAGCTTGTGCCTTTTGCAGAAAATATTTATTGTCTGTCATAGCATCCCTTCCCCCGAACTGAAAAATCAGGAGTCCTACTTACATACTTGACTTAAAACTTAAAATGGTTATGACATGTAAAGGCAAGCTTCCTGTTTTGTCTGCTATACTTGTCTTGTAGCATGCTTCACTCTGTCATCTGGCAACTTAAGAAAAGTCCAATTTAGACATTTATTGGTAAGTTCAGCAACATTTTTAAAATGTGTGTTTTCATTGGCTGAAATCAATTAATATTTGTTTTTTGTTGCAGTGGATGGGTCTGACGGGGTTAATAAAGCATAGAGGACAAACTGATTGCTCAGAAACACTCTGCTCAAGAACAATGAGTCCAATTTGTCTGGCCCTCTAAAAGATAAGTCCATCTGTCAGGAAATGCACTTCACCACAACACAGCTACACTACAAACCTACACTGGAGTGAGGATTTCCCTCTTGAGTTTCCCTTGTTTTGACTCTCTACCTAAATGAGAATAGGGCTGATAAAATGGACAGTGAATGTTAATATGTTATATTCAATTTCTATGAGACAGAGGAGCTGAAGCCAACACTATGCAATACAGCCAGCAGACAGACAAAGAGGAGAGCCAGAGTCTACACACAGGAACATGATATCCTAACAGAGCTGTGATGCATAAGGCAGGCAGCTGAGCTCTTAAAGGGCCGCAGGCCAAAAACCGATGCCGTCAAAGGAATGCCCTCTGACTGTGTGTGTTTGTGTGTGTGGGAGGGGTGAGCTGCTGCAGCTGTCAGAGGGAATGCCCAGTTAACGACGCTCTCCCCAGGCCTGGCTGGAGAGGGACACCAGCCAACGCTTATTCTGTGTATGTGCGTGTTTGTTTGTGTGTGTAGAGGGGGCATGCATCTCAGCACTTCCACATATGCCTACAAGTGCATGTGAATATGAATGGCATGCCAACACAAACACTGCTCCCCTGTTACAGTGCTCTCGGCTGCTCTACCATTGCATCACGTGTCTACATATATGTGTGTGATTACTTTCTACAGTTCTTTTGACACACTCCTTCTCTCCCTCTCTCACTCACCACGCCACCAGCCCAACACACACACACATTTGTATGTGTGGGCACGCACACTCAACTGTCTGGAGGGAGGCTGTAATGAAAGCTGACAGTGAATGATGGACAAAGGCAAGCATCCAGACCCTCTGTTACCCATAGATCCAGAGCTTAGCTCAGTGGCTGCTTCTCAGCAATGAGCCTCCTTTTCTATCTCCTCCAATTCTTCTCTCTTATCCTTCATTTTACAATAGGTTATGTGGTTAATACATGTGGTTTTACTGTTTGTACTGCCAGTTTCTCCTGTTAAGAAGCAGCATCCATATATTCTACCTCTTGCATGGTCACTGGCTGCTTTGTATATTCAAATCAGGAAGGAGAGGAGAGGAGAGCAGCCTCTAGGAGTTTTAGGAAGACGCTGCAGTGCTGAGATGTAGCCTGAGATGTAGATGGATCAATGAGGAGGTCAGGCTTCCTAAGCACAGGGCAGCACAGCCAGCCAGGCCAACTTGGAGACACCAGAGTGGTGATGTATGGAACGGGCACTTATCTATCAATGCTATCGTCACTGTCTGGCCATGGCAGAGAGAACCCACTTGGCAGGTTATAAATGACTAATCCTTACCATAACAGACAACCAAGAAAACAATGTATTTATATTACATCATTTATTTTTGCATTCTTCCAGCATGGCCATCAGAGCTTTAGGGAAGGAGAAGCAACACACAGTGTAAAAGAATAAAAGCCACAGGATGAGTTAGTTTAACAAGATAAACTGATCCAGGCGTGGCCTTTCAGTCTATACACATGTGTTTTGCTACCCTGCCTGGGTTATATCCATATTATATATTGTGCATTTATGCCATATGGCAATAAGAAAGTCCTGGACAATTGCTGTCCAAAAAATTGGGATGCATGAAATTTGTTAAAAGAATTGTTTTTCCTCAGTTTATCCACAAATGTAACCACTGTTAGAATGATGCTGTCTATCATGCTATTTTGCATCTTATCTGTAAAATTTAAAAACCTCAATGAGTTGATATATCTTTATGTGTTAAGATCCTAAACTTCTCTGCATCCAGCAGTGCCATATGGCATGAATGCAGCATTATGACGTATAGGTGAGTGTTTATGTAGGGAGTTGTTAAGCTGTTGCAGTGGTCTAGCCCTTGGCCCCTGGCTGCGCTGTGCTGACCCGAATTCTCACTAGGCCTTCCTCAGATCCGCTGGCACCCAGAGGTGGAGGGGAATGTCGTGCGCCCGTCCAGCACACGGACAGAACTCTCCAGCACACACGACTCCTGGACACTCTGCGCAGCGCTCGCTCCTGCCAACGTGCCAGGGCACTGCCAGACTAGTGCACGTGCGGACACACGCATACACACACGCAAACACACATGGTCCAGACCAGGGATGTTAGGTTAAGAGCAAAAGGGAAAGAGATGTCAACAACAGCAAAAATGTTCAAAAGTTAAAAACAAAACGTAATTAAAGTAAAACACAGGTGAACACAAAGCTACAAAGATGGTATATTCATTTAAGGAATAAAGAAAGAAAAATAAAGGATCAAGGATAAAGGAAGAAACAGCAAGCCTGATTCTGTCTAAAGGTAACAAAATATGCCTACCAGCACCTCGAAAGCTCACTAACTAATACATTACATCACCTGACTGGGACCTGTTTCCTGGCAACCAGCAGAGGCCACAGGAAGTAACTGGTTCCAGCCAAGAGATGCTCGGCCACATACTAACCTCTGTAAAACTACAAACTGATGCTTTCACACTTCAGTTCTCTTCACTTCTCCACAGATTAAACAAACACGACATGTTAGTTAGAGAGCTTTGGAAGTGGTGGAAGATGGATTTTGCTACCTTTGGACAGAGTCTTCTATTTTACTCTGTTTCCAGTCCTCGTGCTAAGCTATGCTAACAATCTGCTGGCTTGAGCTACAAATTTACCATAGATATGAGAGTGCTATTAATCTCATCTGACTATAGGCAAGAAAACAAATAAGCATTTCTCACAAAGTGTAGAAATATTAACTTAAGCACTCTGCTTGTCTCTGATTCAAAGGCTTTGTCTCCAGGACTAAAGAAAGTCATTTGTGAGATTAGAGGACAGACACTGAAGATCAACACTAACAGTTTGGCAGCATGAGCTTTTCCATCTAAACTAAGTCCATTTATAGACACAAGGCTTGAGAGCATTTCTCCTGCTCACTTGTGGCTACTAGTGTATGTGTGTTACATGGGGATACACCATGTAAGCTTACCTTGGCATCTTTGGCGTAATAGAGAGTTCGGCCTCTCAGTTTGAAGTAGCGCTTTTTCCACCTCTGGAAGGAGCTGGTCTGTTTCAGCAACAATCCCTCCTTTATACTTGTCTGCGGGGAGAAAAGACACAATAAAAATAAAAGGTTGTTTTATGGGGCCTCATATCAGTCAAAGGTTCCACCAGAAAACAACACACAAAGCTTCAGTCTCTCTCACAAACTCTGCATGTCGCCCTCAGATGCAGAACACACTCTTGTATTTATCTGCAGGAAACTGTTGAGATAAAGAGCGTCCACTGTTTATGTGTGTGTATGTGTGAATCTGGGCACCAATTTTATGCATGGGAGACAAGGAACAGGACAAAAAGTGGAGAAGAAAGGAAACCCATTACATACACCACCCCTCATTTCTCTAAAGAGCTATAAACACACATCACTCTCACTCAACCCCTTCCCCTAGGCCAAAGGGGAAAAAAGCGAAGGACATACAAGGAGAGAAAGAAAGAAAAAAGAGAGAAGGGGAAAAAAAGGTAAGGATGTTATCCCATTGACTGTTTCTACTGCCTCAGACATCTGTTGAACTCAGAGGAACTCAACTAAACACAAATATGTCTTCCACCATGCGAGTTTGACAATCTAAAAGGAGACTCACATTGTCAATGTTCCACACACCAAGAACATTTCATGGTAATTCTGAAAGCAAGGCAGATGAGGGGGAAGAAAAATGCAGTATACCATAGGGTGAGAGACAGGGATGATAAGGCTGAGAGGGAATAGAAGGAAGAGAGAAAGTGGATTGGATTGTTTTTAACCAAGACGAATGATGAAAAGACAGAAAGACACAGAAGAAATAAGGTCTTCCTGTCTCCTATAGAACCACTATGTGTATGTGTCACATCAAATCAAACCATCTCTCCATGTGAGACACAGTACACACACTCATCATCATTACGACCACCATCATCTGGCACATGCATTAACACACACTGGGCATATAGAGCAAATACAGTGAGACATGGAACAGTGAACATCCAGAAGATAAAACACACACAAACACACACAGATGGAAATGCTGTGTGGAAGAACATCGTTTTCTCTGTGCACACAGTGGAGAGGTGGGGCACACACTCACACATATGCACGCACTCACGCGCACACGCACGCACACACAAACACACACATATGCAGAGGCTATTTATAGCAAAGGAAAGCTGCTCTCTAAGGGGAGAATTACAAACAGAAACAGAGGCCTGAAGCTGACATCCTGCCCACCAGCTGTGTCAACTTAAACACAGAAAACACCGCTGTAGAATACAAGCTCACTGTGGAACATGATAGCATCTTTTATTAGACCCTTTCACACTGGTCAAAGCCTACATTTTTAAATTCTATGCCCCTGTTTATAACGCACACTTTCCATTCACAAGCTGAGATTACATGCATGATATCACTGAGTGTGAGCAGTGCTCCCAGACACTAGTGCAATCCTGATTTCAAAAAAAGTGTGAGACATTAATAAAACAGAATTTGATATCTGACAAAAAAACCCACATGATTGTATCAATAAAATATAGATAAATACTTATAAAGACAAAACAAACAAGCATTCTGACACACATTTATACACTGATGGTAGAGTCTACCAGGTCACCTGCTCATAGGAGCCATACATGCATTACATAATTAGTATAATTACATGGTCTTGGGAACACTTTGTAAAACTCTTTTTGGAATTGGAATTAGGTCGTAAATTGATTTGAAAATCAACGATGTCCCTTTAAAAGGCGCCATACTTACAGAGGGACAGTGTTCAAGGGGGATCATGTAAAAAACTTAAACCTTAAACTTTAACCACTTAAAGCTCACTACAATGAGGGAATCACAATTCAAAATTAGGTCTGTATCAACAAAATCTTCTCCCAAATGATGACTGAGGGGAAAAAAACGGAAGAGCACACAAATTCTCTGGTACAGCTATCTACCTGGGTTAATGCCCCGCTTCCCTTTCTGTAGGTACGGCCTAAAGACCAAAGTCCAGTGGAGTATTAGGGTGAAGTATCTCAGTGATGACTACCCTGTACGGAACTAGCTGCTTTCCTCCAACTACAATCAAATGGGACTGAAATACAGCAGAAAGGCAGATGAAGTCATCTCCTCATTTAGACGTGTTGGGCTACTGTAGAATACTACTCAATACTCAAGGCAAAACATTGTTAATGGTTCTTCCTTGCAGTACCACTCTTGACATACAAACATGCTCACAGTCACGCACATAAACATATTGTAGGCCGTACAATCAGCTGCTTGGACTGCTAATCCAGCCAGAAGAGGGGGCACACACTGATGAGTGAGAAGCTTAATGAGCACCTCATGACTGACTGAGACAAACACACAGAGTGGGCTGCTGTGCTGCGTACTCTGAGCTGGGGAGTTGAGTCATTACACAGCAGAGTATGAGCTGTAACAGTATTGACACTAGCAAAAGGACATATATATTTCAACAGAACACACTGTTACCACCTTCAGTGTACAGTGTGTCTCACTTAAGAGAACTGAGAAATTGATCACAATCTTGTTGCATGACTGCACATTGAGGCAGTCAAGCTTTCAATAGGCAGAAGTTTTGTCTGAAGAGAAACTTTCAGACTCTGAGCCACCAAAGTCACAAAGTGGAACTTTCATCCTCACAGCAGAAGTAACTTTGCTCTAGTTGGATGTTCAATTTTCTATTTTGTCCCTCCTTGGCCTCCATAGTTCCTTTCCTTGTCTTCATCTCCTTCCTGTTGCCAAGTAGGCCAGAAGTGATCTATAAATAGTCCTTCTGCTTTCCTCTGTGCACAGCTCCTCACTTCTGCTAAATTGTGAGACAGAGAGCGAGTCCTGTGCCAGAGCAAAACGAGTAACCTGAGCACCATGTACCTCACATACACAGTGCCTGGCCATTGACAGGTTGACACACACAGACTCGAAACAGCGCACACACACACATGCGATTACAATGGACAAAGGCACAGGCAGTTCAAATGAGTCCAGCAGCTGTGGTTGGTGGATAAGAGCAGAGCAGGAGTTCCCTGGGAGGCTAAATGAAGAGAGCAGAGCAGACCTACGTCCTGCCTTTGACGATACCCAGACAGTCAGTCAAACAACTTGCTCACATAGCTAGTTCATGTAGGACGTGACAGTCTATGAACTTAAGCTAGGGCTAACTGGAGTCAACAAAAGACTCCACTTTACTAATGGTACATCCTCTCTCTCTTACCTTAAAGTTCCGGGGCACTGTGTCCCAAACAAATTACCAGTCCCTTCTGGACCTCACTGAGGTTTCTATCTAATTCATCTGACAAAAGGCTCAACTTTCCATCTCTTTTGCTGGTTAGTGTAATTGTTTTATAAGTGATTTGATGCAGAGTGCAAAGTCTAAAGATTCTAAAAAATGATAAGTTATAGAGAGGTACAGAGTTGCCAATTTTGTCCTCAAAATTGGGATTGTGAGCTGTTGTGATCCACATCACCACATCATGAAATTGCACTAATGTTAAAAATAATTTTGAGTAATGGGAACATGAAGAGGGCTGCAACTCATGATTATTTTCATTATCAGTTAATCTGTTTGATTAATCCTTCTGATGTGATTTTATTCTGGATTCACTAATTAACATTTCATCAAAAACAAAGGAAAATAGTGAAAATTATTCGCCCTAATGTCTCACAGTACAAGGCGCCATCTTCAAATGTCCAATTTTGTCTGACCAATAGTCAAAAACACAAAGATATTCAGTTTATAATGTTATAACAGTCTTAAAAATGATTCAAAATCACAAATCATTTCATAAAATAGAAAGCAAGAAAGCAAGCATGCCTACTTGAAATGGTTTGAATCCCAAATATGAGACTTATGTCAGTGCTTCGTCCCTGTTAGGCACCTCTTTCTGCCCTGCCAATATTGCAACTTCTCTTCTTAACAATGAACCAGGGTCTTGCAGGACCTTTTTCACAACACATACACGCTGTACACATTTACCCTCTGTATGCTCTTACACCTACTGCAAGTACACACACTTGCACACATACATGCATAAAAAAGAGAGCTATCTCAGCATGCCAGAAGGAATCCTATGCCTGTCTGGCAATTTCAACTCATGACTGATAAAACTAAACTGCTGCGACTGTAATTGGTCAGTCTAGAAAGAGGACTGCTTACTTCTCTGCCCTTAGTTTTGGTGGATGCTTACTGGTTGCTGAGAAAAGCCCACTGTCTTAGGAATCATTCAATGGGGACAGGCTCTGTTATACCTCCATTATCAACTCATTTGTCATTCCTGAGTATGAGTGGAGTGCCTGTGGAGTCAGAACAATCACGTATTTTAGAGACCAATTCTGAATCTCTCATTTTGCCTCCCTTTCTTTCTCGGTTCCCAGTTAGCTGTCTTAGCATGTTGTCCTCTCTGTTGGGTCTAATTGTAACTCTGTACCCTTCCTCCTCCAACTCCCACCACATGCTAAAATTTCACCATGGTGATGTGAAAATTACAATCCAGTGGCTGGGAAGGGGTAATTCCCATGTCTGTGATCTCCTTTGTGCAACTGGACTACATATATGGGTACTTACATGTGTCAAGTGGGTACAGGGGATGTTGAGTGATGTTGTTGAGGCCCGTAATTTACACACAATTACCTCAATTAGATTCAGCTACAGCTTTGAACAGAAAAGAACTAATCTATTCATTGCTTCAGTGCCACACTGGATTATGATACATAATCATGTACAGTTACTATTAATGCATGTGAGAGTGCGATACAGACTAATTGTGGAGGTAACTGCAACAAATTCAGAAGTAGAGATTCACTTATCTGCAGCATGGTGTTCCTGTCAACCTGTCATATCACATGCTATACCAATTTATTGTGTCGGCGGACAGGTTGCCAGTCAATCACAAGAGGATAAGGGCAGACAACCATTCACACTCACATTCACGATTATGGGCGATTTAGATTTGCCAGTTAAGACTTGCACATAGGTTCGATGTCAGAACCAGTTGGGAAATGACAGCGCATCTTAAATGTAAAAGTAAGAGGCAAATTTCCTGTTTAAGAATAGTCTCACTATAGTCTTTCAGAAAAAAAGGGACAGGGAGAATATTTATCCAAAAAGCAGCCTATCTTCCCATAAACGTAAGTCACAGCATGTCACCTCTTCCAGTGCATAAGAAACAAAAATTAAAGATGAATATGCAACGTCTCATCCAAACCCCATTTAACTCAGCATCTATCCAGTCTGGATTATTCTATGTCAGGCTTGCAGATGGTTCACAGTCCCCTGTACACAGCAGCAGCAGCAGGCTCCAGCATGCCATTAGCTCTGCTTTTAATCATACAGCTACAGTATTTATCACATGTTTATAAGCTCTCTTCAGCTGCAATAGCACACCCTGAAATAACAACGAGGGGGCTAAGTGTGGAGATGACAGGAGAGGCTATGAAAAGACTGTTAGTGAACCTCAGATCTGCCAGATATTTTTGTGTTTATTATGATTAACTTGTTGAATGGCTAAAATGCATTTACAACAATGGACGTTACTGTATTCACTGCATGAGAAAGGAAGAGAAAATGAAAGTGTTTGATGCCCATATGATCTAGTATCAAATTTCCCCATTGTACAGTCAAATCCCATTTCGTTCTGTCTGACAAAAGAGAACCCAGAACATCAGGCAGGGACAAATGATCCGCAATAACCCATCTCCACTCCAGTCAACCGGTCAAAAACAACAGCTAATAGTTGATATCAGGCAGATAAACTGAAAAGTTAGCTACAAAAGGCCATAATGATTTCTGCTGCAGAGAAAGAGACACAGGACAATAAATGATAGATGATGACTGTCAAAATCTTATGTTTCTTATATTTTCTTTTTTTGCAAATTAGATATTTCAAGAATTTCATGAAATGTGGTTAAATATGTCACTTTTTGTGCAATATCATGACAACTCTCCATACAAGAGTTTGGAAGTAAACAACCAGCCCCCATTGGCATTTGTCGTTTCATTTCTTCTGTGGAAAAAGGCTTTTTAAAGCTTCCACGCTGTGTTAAATTTGTTGTCAAATTTGTCACTCACTCCTTGTCTGTTTTGATTTACTGACATTTTCCCAAAATTGAAACTAAATGGAAACACAGAGAGGGCATGTCTGACAAGATAGAAGATGAGACCGACTGTGGCATATGTGCCCCTTCAACCAAACCAGCTGTTTTACAGACAGCATTGCCATGGAGTCAGCCAATGAGGGAAGAAAGATGTGGTTGTCGGTGGCAACCAAAGAACCAGAGAGATAGTGGACCAAGAGGGATGAACATAGACAATGTGATGGGCAAGCATACACATACATGTGCATGCACACACACACACACACACATGCACATGCACACACAGTCCAGAGCTGAGCAAACAACCCAGTGGAACAACACTCAGTGAGTCAGTGCCTGCATGATCCATTAGTAACTCTCAGCATACACACACACGCTCACAGAAAAAACCCACTGACCCACGCAACAACAACTATGAGACCTTTGTTAGCAAAAAGTCTACATGCTAAGCACACTGATGCAATTACAGTAGGAGTGCTTTACACCACTGTGATAGCAGTGTGAGCTAATTCTAGTGTGATATGCAGCCTGCTGTATATAGTTTGGCAGAAAAGATTAAGTATATGTGGGTTTTCTGCCAGCCAATACAAGCATCCCTTCAGTGTATGTAGATTACTACAGTCATAGTGCATCATGATTCATGTCAACCTGACTATCACCCACTGTTAAAACTCTTGCTGTAACTTCAGAGGTGATAGGTGAGTACAGACTAACTACATGCATGGAAAAATTAACTTACAATAAATTGTCAGTTTAGGAAATTGAGGGACAGTCATCAACTGGACCTGTGTTTACATTTAAACTGTATATTACATCAACCCCTAAACTGGCTCTTGATTGAATACAACATAATAAAACAGTAACTGTCAACTGACTAAAATCTATTTACCACAACTTTGGTAATCTATAGTTAATTATTTATCAAGTTAAATATCAATAGCTGTTTTGAGCTTCTCAAATGTAAGGATTTGTTTGTTGCTGTTACACCTCAATAAACTTTGTGTTTTTTGTACAGGAAAAAAAAACAAGCAATTAAAATATTCCAGTAACTTCTAATGGACATTTGCCATTCTATTATTTATATATATATACTGTAAGATAATACAAGATAACTATTTATTGATTCCCTTAGGCGAAATGTACTTGTCAGAGCAGCAATAATTTGGAGACAACACTGTTAATAAATGTACTGAAAAAGTAAGTAACTGACTGATGGAAAACTTATATAATGTTAGTTGTGGCTGTGCAGCATATCCTCTGGGCATCACTACACTGGTGACGGAATTTGCATAAGAAAGGTTTGACCAGACATTCCTTTGCCCCAAGTCTATAAATATACCCCATGCTGAATAATGCAAGTGGGGTAGAGTGGAACAGTCAATAATTAAGTGGCTCCATTGGTGTGGGAGGACGGCACTCGTTTACAGTGTAAAAGATAAGTGGGCCAAGAAAGCTTAGGTGTCAGAGGAAAGAATTAGCACAGCATCCTCTTACTCAGTCCTGCACGTCAAATGCAGGGATGCAGCGGATCATTTTAGCCGTGAAATACTATTTACTATTTGAGATGATTTAAATTTTCCTTGCACTTTACATACTATCATGTCAGACTTATACGAATAATAAAATAAACCAAATGAGCTATACCTTTACTATAAGGTTGTACTACTTTGAACGCACTACCACAACAGGATTTAGCAAGTTTTTGTGATGTTTTTCCTTGTGCAGAAAAAATGTATTGATGTCCTACATTAGCCTACATGGCAAAGCAGTAAAGACAACAACACTAAGGATCAGTGTGCTTTATCAGGACATCATTAAGACCTACAAGCAACAAACCCCACAGCACGCTCACCTCTTGAATGGCCCCATCAACAGGTCAAATTGCAGGTCAGAAAAATAGACTAATTCAAATATGCATACAGAGGTAGGTAGAAGGTACAGATGGGTCTTACCTTGCTCCTGATCTGTCCTGAGGTGGACACTTTCCGGATCAGTTTCTGGGGGCCTTCCTGCTCTGCCTCGCTGTCAGAGGACTCGTCCGCGGCACCAGAGGCGGCGACAGCCCCCACAACGTGGGCATGGATCCCCGCCGCGGACGCCGGCCCTTTCTCCGGCTCCTGTCGGGGGGAGGGAGAAAACCAATCGGTGTTAGCCTTGGCCCGGTCCGCTCCCTTCCTCTCCTGGAGGCGAGAGCTGCTGAGCGGCTGGGAAGCGTCTCTCCTCGCTGTCATCTCTCGCTGCCTCTGAGATAAAGACAGCTGTGTTTTGTGGAGTGTATGTGGGCTGCTGAACGCACGGGGGATGTAGCATGTCGTGGAACAGTGGGGATGGGCTCCACGGCACACAACCCCCTCAGTCCCTGCCTGGCTGCTGATTATGGCTCCAGTCAGCACGGCCAGTCCACACTGAGGCTAGAGACCGCCTCAACCACTCCGTGGACCCGTGGACATGTCCGCGGCGTGGCAGACCCTAGCGGCTGCTCAACACAGAAGTGCATCCGAGCAAGTAATCCAACCACTCTACCCTGAAATTATGTTTGTTCTCACGTAAATATTGAAACTTAAAAACTATATTCTAAGTAAGCACTACGAATAAATATCACAATCTCAATAAAAATCTGCACTCATGGGAGTGATCATGATATCACCTATAGTCAAATATGAGGCACGTTGATACTCTCATTATAATCGATTTCCTATCTGTACTATTGTGTTGGCATATACAGGAGATGAGTGCATGTATACAGGAATAAAGCCTATATTGAGTATGAGATGGACAAGTCGTTGGATTTGTTTCACCCAAAGTATACAAATCAGATTTCACCAGATCATATATCTTAGTCTTGATATGTGGCTCCTGGTGTAGATGGAAATGAACGGCTGAATTCATTTGACATTCCACAGTAAAAAAAACTAATGTGAGCAAGTGGGCAAGACGTCGATCCTACAAGGAAGTGGGCAGAGTAGTCTCCAACATCTGAAACATGCAAATCTCCCCCCGACTTGGAGAAGAGGAGAGGAGAGAAGTTCCCGCACTCTTTCATCTCAGAATAAACGAAATAAGGTCCATGAACTGCAATTTAGAAATACTCATCAATTTAGAGTCATTCATGTACAGGCTGCCTAAACACTGCCGCTGCTTTTCACTTTATTTTTACCACTATCAGGACAGAAATCAGGACATCCTACCAGGACGACAGATCGCGAAAACATCCCGGAGAATATAGCCCACGAACATTTGCTATTAAGCAGCTCCAATGTGTAAGTGCTAATCCATAAACTAATCACACCACCAGACACATGTATTATAGTAAGAGGTCTACTTGTTTTCCTCTCTTTGGACTCGCAGTGAAATGGCAAATGGAGTGATAATACAAAAAGTCTGCAGGCTTGACTCGTACTAACCAGTTCCTCCCAGGCAGGGCTGCGGGTGTACTGGTAGACATCCTCCATGGTCCCAGACCTCTCTGTCCGCTCCGGGGAGAAAAGACACGGCTGAGGGGAAGGTGGAGGGATTCACTGTGAACAGACGGGGTTTGACTTGCCTCGTCCTCCCTCCACTCCCACACCAGCTCCGCTCCCTCCGCGGACTTCTTCCGAGGGCCGAGCCTATCAGAGCTCCACGTGATAAATGTCAAACCCGCTGTTTGTCGGGGATCACACGCACGCAACTCCACGCTGTGACACGAGGAGTGTGTGTAGGCTATATATGTGCGCGTGCACGCAGGTCCCGGTGAGTGAGAGTGTATATTAAATGACGTCATCGATTGAGTTATCGCCTTAGCTCATGTAACATGAGTCCAAAGATTTTCCAAATTCTGTCAATTCCACCCGGTCCTCTTTTCATTTGATAAATACGATCTCATTTACTCTCTGTCTCTCCACTTCACTTTCTTTAAACTCAAAGGCCAACATATTTATTCTGATAGTCCTTGTATTTTGTAAATTGTTGTACATAAGCATGCTCTATACATAAATTGATGACTTCACTTAAAATGTTTTTTAAGGCTGTGAATTTAGAAAATTCTATTCTTTTTCGTTTTCTCCTCGTTTTTTCTATCTTATGGCAGATAATTTTGAACTTTATTCTATGATGTCCAATAGGTTAATTTGGATCAATAAAATTATATTTTGTTTTTGGATTAATTCTATATTTAAAGCATAATGATTGCTTTGAGAGAGGGGTTTGAAACAGAGAGAAACTGATAGGTGGGCTACGGTGATACAATTAGTAATAATTTAAGTTGTTTAAAATATAAACATAAAAATAAAAATGTAAAGATGAGCACTGTCTTGGAGAGAGTGGCCAGTAGGCTATGAGATGTGATAAACACCTGAAAATACAGGGCTGATTTTAGTGTTAGATTGGTCTGTTACTCAAACATACATATGGGCCTACATGGTACTCAAACAGACACAACAATACCAGCACAAAAATACTTTGATAGTGTCATTATTACTAAATCTTTCTTATATGTATAAGTGCTCTTATAAGCACTGTGTCAATATTAGCCTATGTCTAAAGGTAAACCGACAACACAAGGAAGCTGTTCTCAGATATACAGAAAGCCAAGGCTAAAGCTTATAGAAAGGTATTCATCAACATTGTTCGACTAATTGATTCACCAGGAAAGCAACACGAACTGTTAAAGCCGCATTACAAAGTTATTCATATTAGACGCCGGAACGACCGGAAAATATGTCAAAAAGGGAAACTACTACGGAAGACTTTCGGCCCGGACCCGTATGTCCCTCCCTTATTATCTTCCGCCTCTCACAAAATGAGCTGACAGATATTATGAAATGGGAATAAGGCCGGCCAGGACATAGCCTGATAAGACTCTTGTTGACTTTATTTTTCTTCTTTACTATGTTTGGACTGTCAACAGCATAGTTTCAGCATGCACTCCCAGATATTATGTAGCGGCTCAGCGGCGGTCGTCGCTGCGAGGAGAATACGAAATATTCTGGGAGCCGTCCTAGGAAGAGACGGCTGGATGTGGAGAACACATGAGGTCAAACTTCTCAACACATCCTCAGGTGATCTGGAACCAATCTGTACCACTAGTGACACAGCAAGCGAGAAAAACAGTGCACATGTTTAAGTTTCTTTTCAGCCTGGACAGCTAATCTAGTCACGCACGAGTATCGTTATATTTTGTCTATGGCAGTGGCAAGATATACAATTGATTAGCTCGTACCAATCGTTAGCTTTTCTGTTTTGGCCATCAGTGAAACTGGGTGGTTGCTAGCTGACAAAAAATGCTGGTTTTTCAACTGCGTGTGAGATTAGCATTTAACGTGAGCATGATTGGGAACTAAATAGGTTAAAGGTGAAAGCCAGGTATTTAGCCATGGCAAGTCATGCTACCAGGTAGCCCCAGTTTTAGCTTTTATAGGCACTTTCATTAATAACCATCTTTACATATGACACGTTTGCAATAATAATTAGCTATGTTGCATTTGAGTCACAGAGCTACATATGTTTCTGTTGGGCCAAACAAAGATGGCAGCCAGAAATGATATATCTCATCGTTTCCCAAGATACATAACTGAAATTCTAATTTTTATTATCAACGCCATTTCATCTTTATTCAGTGAAATTAACATTACATAGCTTTTATATAAAACAGTATTATACAGCATTTTATTTGGTCTTACAAAAGTAAATGTCACTTCTGCTGCCATTATGACAACTTGTCAAACAAGTTTGTTTGTTGGCCTTTTTCACAGCAGATTTTTTGACTTGTCCTAGCTCAGGTGTTACTAATAATATTAACACCCCACTAAGTCCTGTCTGTTTGTAAGCGAGCCAACATGCACAATATCAGGACCCTAACACTGAAGCAGCTAAATGGAATATAGCCATCATTCATTATATTATTTACCTGTGCTTTTCAGACACCGGCATGACAACATGTCTTCCAAGAAAAGAGTCAGATGTGCATCACACTCAGTATTTTTCATACCAGCCAGATTAAAAGACGCTCTGAGGAACGTTTTCAAAGTAGTAGCACATTTTGTCAAACAGCCTTGAGGCAAAGTTTTCACTTTTGTTAAAGAAATAAACAGACAGAATCTAATCTTATCAAATCTAAAAATCTCCTATTCTAAAAATGATATTTACACAAGAAGCACATACTAGGCCTATTTATCAGCTAGTACTATACTTACCTGTGTTTTTTTTTTTATTATTGTTACTGTGTCAAAGGTATGGTATTGTTACTGTGTCAAAGGTATCTTGCATGGTAAACTCCAATTAAAGTTAAATATCAGTGGCAACTGATACTGTACTGTCCTGATTGTCACTAGAATTATCTATTAAGGACCTTCTCATGTATTGATTACCCCGATTTTTGCAGGTGACACAGTGACGATTGGAGAAATAGCTTACAAACTCAAAACACCCCGGAATCCAGAGCTTGTTCCTGTCAAGCACAGTATGTATTTTCTCTGTGTGTGTGACAGTTCAAAACTATTTGTACAAAATGTGTCTGCATGAAATAGTAGAAAAAGGCGCAACAGATGAAACAAAAGTTAATGTAGCTTTATTTTGTTTGGGCTTACTAGTTTCAGACTCCTTGCCCCAAACAGTGGCTCAGCATCTGCGATGGATTATGCAGAAAGACCTTTTGGGCCAGGATGTGTTTCTTATTGGTCCCCCAGGACCCCTGAGACGATCCATAACTATGCAGTACCTTGTGAGTGCAAACATAACATACACACATGATTTTAAATGGATTGTTAGGACAATATGTCACCTTTATTCTGCATTCGAACTTTTCTTAAAACTGGATCCTTGAAATATATTGCTATTGTTTTACTTAAAAGACTAAAAGTTTCCATGGGTTTCTGAAGTACTGTGTGAAACCAAGTTTTTCCCTTGTTGTTGAACAGGAGTTGACCAAACGGGAAGTAGAATATGTCGCTTTGTCCAGGGACACCACAGAGACAGACCTGAAGCAGAGGAGAGAGATCCGCTCAGGCACAGCCTTCTACATAGACCAGGTAAATCCACTTTGCGCTTATAATTTTTCTTTATATATAAACTCTTTATACATGGCTAAGCAAGCAGGGTTTCATTGTTGTGTGCAGTTGGATGTCTGTCTATATGTGTGATAGACTTGTGACCTCTTCAGTATGTAACCAGCCTCTGTCTCATGGATGCTGGTTAAGGCTATCACCTTGTCAATTCTACAATATGTTTCTTTCTTTTTTACAGTAGAAAATTTAAGTGCACAACTGGAAGGCAATAATTCATGGCAATTATAAAATTTTCATTATGTAGAATGAACAGACACTGCATAAGAGACATAGCTGATCTAGCAACAACAAAAATTGGACAAAGCAAGAATTGCGAACATGCTTTCTATTTTTCATAATGTTATAAATATACATAAATAAAACACAAAATTCAAAAATCACCGAAGTGAAGTTCTGGCTGAATGTTTGTTTAACACTGTGAAGAACCGATTTGAGCAATACTAAAACAAGTTGTCAATAATCAGGACATGGAGCATAGAGTCATGTGAACAAAATAGGACACCCTATGAAAGCCTGTGTGTTTTTTAACATATTTGTTCATATAGATATTTAATATCAATTTTAACAATACTGAGAGGTTTAAGTAGCAACAATTAAAACTGAAGAAAAGATTTTTTTATACTCTCTGTGAAATGTAATTTTAAATAAATGCAATTTCTGGTGAGGAATAAATTAGGACACCCCCACATTCATTCCCACTTAAAATGGCTAAAATCACACACAGGTGTATCACATCAGGTGCACATGATTAGAATATTATTACTCATAATTTTGAAGGAGACTTGCCCTATTTAAACTTTAGACATTTAGTTTGGCGTGCCCCTGACTGTTGATGTGAGAGAGAACACCATGGTGAGATTGAAGGAGCTGTCTGAGGTCTTCAGAGAGAAGATTGTAGCAACTTATGAGTCTAGTAAGGGATTTAAAAAGACCTCAAAATAATATGAAATCAGCCATTCCACTGACTGGGAAGTAGTCTACAAGTGGAGGACGTTCAAAACAACTGCCAACATGCCCAGGTCTGGCCATCCAGGCAAGTTCACCCTGAGAGCAGATGGCAAGATGCTAAAAGAAGTCTCCAAAAACCCTAAAATGTCATCATGGGAAGTACAGCAGGCTCGTGCCACTGTTGGTGTGAAAGTGCATGCCTCTACAATCAGAAAGAGGCTGCACAAGTTTAACTTTCATGGGAGGTGTGCAAGGAGGAAACCATGGTTCTCTCAGAGAAACATGAAGGCCAGACTGAAGTTTGTCAGAGTGAATGTAGACAAAGACCAGGACTTCTGGAATAATGTTCTTTGGACAGATGAGTCTAAAATTGAATTATTTGGACACCAGAACAGAAGACATGCGAGATCATCTGTTAAAAAAAAAGCCCAGATCTTAATCCCATTGAGGATGCTGTGAGGTGACTTGAAACGGGCTGTACATGCAAGGAACATCTTGAACATCTCACAGCTGAAAGAATTGCGTTAAGGAGTGGGGCAAACTTTCTTCAGACCGATGACAGAGACTGGTAGATGGCTATAAGAAGCGTCTCACTGAAGTTATTTCAGCCAAAGGATTTAACACTAGCTATGAGGGGGGAACGGTATCCTATGTTTTCCTCAGTTTTTTGTAGATATCCTTTGTTTAATGAGTAAAACAATGTTAATTCCTGCTGTTTACTTGCAATTAAATCACTTTCTTTTCCAGAGATGAAGAAAAACAGACATTGATTGTGAACATTTCTTAATAAAGAACTGAATATTTAATGGGGTGTCCTAATTATCCATAAACCTGGTGTTTTTTTCCACTACTGAAATGTTGTGGAACAATAATTGATTGTGCCTTGTTCCCTTTACTTCTCTTTGAACCACACAGACTGGACATTCACATATAATAATATAAACTCACATCCCAACTGTGGTGCCCTCCCTTACCATTTCGTTCTGTTCCTTTCCATGCCACTTTTTGATCGATCAAGCTTTATGCAAACATACACCCCCACACTCTGTTGACTTTGTAAGTCAAGTAACCATGGAGACCAGCAGTTCCTCATTATCCAGGCTGGTTTCTCTTAGGAGAACTTTCTGTTCTCCATTCATCTTCATTCATTTCTTATGGGTACAGAAAAACAATTATGGGAAAAAAAAGCAAAATCCACATAAGCCTGGTCATTAAACACTGTCATTGGACTTCAAGGAGCCGGCAGTGACAAATGTAAAGCTGCAATAATTAACATTCTCTCCATCATGTAATTATCCACAGCTAATTAGCACATGACTTCATCTATGCAATAAATAAATAAATACATAAGTTGCATAATAATTCAAATGTAAACTCCATGAAAACAGGGACGTTTTTTCAGTTTTATTCTCGCCACATTTATTGTTTAGATTTTACTCACAAACCTGATCTTCTTGACCAAAAGAACAGCTGATTAGTTTGTATTTTTTAAAATTAGACCGAGGCTAGTGTTAGGTAGTTCAGTTAATGTAGAGTGTAATTCTACACTTTTTTCAGCATTATCGTGATAACTGGAAAAGTGGTGTTCTATAATATGTATATGTATATATCATTGACAAACATATGTCTGTACTGTATATACTTGCTTACATACTGCACTGCACCTCAGCCATTGCTTCTCTGAATGGTTTTATAGAAAGGAAGGGGGGCTATATATGTGCCAGTGCAGATTAAACTTTAGAGCTGATGACATACTGATGATGTGGCACCTTTGTTTGAGTAAAGCAGATTTTTCTAATCTGATAGTTATTGTTATATTAAGACATCACCTGTGTTTTCCATGCACCTTTGTGAAGAGCACTAAGAGACGTAAGCAGCATAAATTTTAGTTTGTACAGTTTATTATTTTCATGATTCATTGCAGTAGCTTACCTTACTTCAGAGAGTTATATTATGGATGTGACCACATAATTAAGCACATATTGAAATCATATACTCAACAGTGTTTAAATGTTCATCAATCCAATAGTTAATTCAGTTAATGTACTGGGCAGGGCGCAATAATAATACACATCCATGCAATACAGAATTTGTGCCTTGCTCCTGTGCACATCCAGGACAATGATATTTATTTCCTCTTATGGGAAACTTCCAGTGTCCCTCAGCCCCTTTCACAGCTGTTCTGCAGGCAGGCCACTGCTGTACCACTCCCATGACAGGAGTTAGTGCCATGAAGTCGCATCACCTTCTGCTTTAGCACAGAGTGGACATATATTAAGATAAGAAAAGATAAGATATACCTTTATTTGTCACATAGCCTTGGTTCCAAACGCTATAAAAGCAGGGACTAAGCCAGACATTTGGACTTTTATCATGGTTATGTCATAGTCAAGTCTTGGAAGCTGCCTCTGCATGATTCGTTTATCTTGTCTGTCCCCTCGTCCTTGTCCTTCCACTCATGTACAGATACAATAATGTATCTACTGCAACTGGTTGATGCATTTTCTGTTTACAACCCCTTCAACTCCCTGAGCATTATTTGTCTCCCACTTTCTTTTCAAAATGAAAACAGTTGTCCATTGTTTCCTTAAAATCATGTTGCTTATGAATATTGGGGGGTCTAAGGACAGAGGATGTCATTTACTGTAAATCGCTTGTGGCAAATTTGTGTTGTTTGGCTATATAACTGACTTGACTTGAGTAGATACATGGTTTTTGATGGTACTAATAGAGTTTGCTTATTTGTGGTCTTCCTCAAATCTCATGGAATGTTGTGCCAGCTAATGTAATGTGGGTGGAGTGTGTGTATGTGTGAGTTGGCATGTGCAGGTTTATGAGTTGGTGTATTGGATAAAACTTGAAGGAGATGTAGTTGATGTGCCTGTGGGTGCGATTAGTGAATATATGTACAGCATCTGGCATTTATTTTGTGTGAGGGACTGAAGTTGTGTGGGTGCAAATTAGCAAGCTTTTCTCTTTGAGAATAGTTTGGTATCGTAGGAGGTGTGTGTTTGTGTGTTAACTAGAACATCCAAGTATTCCTCAGGGCCCTGTGTGCTGATTTGGAGCCTATATTCAGACTTAACGTGTCAGTCCCTGTGCTTACTCCTTTCCTCCCCTCTCCCCCCACCACGAAGACTCTATTACAGTCAGACAAAGCCTACCACCTCCACTCCAGCTGAATTTGAACTGAAATCAATGTATAGCCAATCAATAAGTAGCCTCTGCGGAAGTTTGTTTAAAAAAAATAGATGGATGCAATTTCCATGCAATATATCAGTCAAATCTAGCTAGTAAACACCTGAATAATCCTATTTAAGGGCAAAAGCCCTCCGTGCTGTGTACAAACTGGTGGCAACTTTACATTAACTAGGCAATGCCAAAAAAAACATGTAAAACACAAAATATTATTAGCAATAACTGTAAATGTTAAAAGACAGTTTAGTTCTTTAATAATGCTTTCATCATGTGCAGGAGCTGTATTGGAATGGGCATAGAGAATGGGTGTCAATGGCATGGTTAATGCTGAATTAATACAAAACTGCACATGTATGGAGGCAAAACCAGGAACAGTTAGTTGTAAAATTAGAAACCAATAACAAGGTACAGTATTGGGGCCACGCAAATGGAACAGAACAATTCTTGGGCATCACAGATATAAGATTGCAGCAGACCCAGAACGAATGGTGACATTGTACTTTCACGTAATCTGAAGTGTTGACCTGACACCAGAGGAGGTCTCACTGTAGATCAGGCATGAAAGACAGATATGGGAATGCTTAAATTGAGTCTGTGGTTGAAAACATGCTAGTCAATTGTGCCACAAATAGTTTGCTAGACCATTTCGTTTTGAAGATGTAATGGAATCCTAAATCTATTAGGTAAATCATGTTTTGCATCATTCAAATCTCAGTTATGTTTCATTTGCTTTTGTGACTTGCCTTTAAGCAATAATTATTTATACAGTAATAAGGATTTGTGTTTAGCAGTTCACAAGTGTTCCTACTGATCGCTTGCAAATTTGGGTCTCATCTGTAAACAATTTTCTATTCTTTCAACTCTCTATATTCCATTGCCAAATGTTTGCAAAAAGTTTCTCAGTATATGGTGGGATGTTGTTTATTTTTCTGCACAGTTATTGTCAGGCAGAATACAAGGTAAACTGTGCTTCCCTGTCTCTCACCATCCTGCGTCACTTAAATTTCTGACAATTATCTGATTACAGCGTTTGTGCCGAAAATGGATCAAGAGTTAAATATAGAGCATCTGATCCTCACTATAGTTTTATGGCTCTGCTTCCCACACAACCTGCCACGTATTTACATGTTAACCTAATTATATGGCCACTTGCTCTGCGGTCCACCCAGACAGCTAAAGTTTCCTGCCTCTTGACGTCAGATGTGCTTTTTGATGCAGAAATGTGCGTCTACACACACATATACTTGTACACACACACATGCTGTATAAACCAAGTAGAACTAAGGTTTTTTTTTTATCCCACATTTGGTGGTAGAAAATAGGCCTTCCTAAAGCAGCTGAGACTGTTTTGAAGCATGGTTTGGAGTAGTTTGGAGAACACAATAAGCTGAGGACATCCTCAGGAAAGGCTTTATGGCAAGCTCATATTGTCATTAGAGTGTGATTGCTCTCTGTATTAATGCTTTTGCACTGTTTACATTTACACTGAGTCAGATGTGGACTGCAGAATAACAGATTTGATCTGAGGAGGAACTGATTGCAATGGGCAAAGTTTAATTATTTCTGAAGTTTTAATTGAATTTACTGATCAGTCACCAATTCTTATGTGTTTCTCCACAGTGTGCTGTAAGGGCAGCAACACAAGGTCGAGTCCTGGTCCTGGAGGGACTAGAGAAAGCAGAAAGAAATGTTCTGCCTGTCCTTAACAACCTGCTGGAAAACAGAGAGATGCAGCTGGAGGATGGGCGCTTCCTCATGTCAGCGGAGCGTTACGACAAGCTGCTGCAGGTCAGAGCGGCACACTTGCCTAGATAAGTCAAACACCTTTGAGGATGCGAATATCTTTAGGTGTTCTCACTTAAAAGCTACTGGTTAATCATTGTGAAGAAGACAATA
Organism: Centropyge bicolor; assembly: GCA_037975185.1. Classification (NCBI taxonomy): domain Eukaryota; kingdom Metazoa; phylum Chordata; class Actinopteri; family Pomacanthidae; genus Centropyge; species Centropyge bicolor. The sequence continues at coordinate 1,101,581 of JBBMOC010000070.1, forward strand.
GGAACAGGATGAACTTCAGTCCTCTGTATGTTGTCCAATAATCATAGTCTACAGCTTATGGGGACAACCATGACATGCTTTCTTTGCGAACAACCTCAAAGCCATGTGAAGTTTTCTGTCGGAATTATTGTAATGAATGAAGCCATCATCTAATTTAGCAATTTAGCTAGCTGACAAACTGTTCTGAGTAACATCCCTATAAACTGTCCTGCCGGCATTTGACATGAATCATCATGTAACTTGGCAGGCTAATGTTGGCCAACATGTAGCACACTGCAGATTGGTTAGACACAGTCAACAGATAAAACATAACAAAAATAAACTTACCACTTGACCAAAATGTGGGCTCATACTTGCTGTGTTCACAGAATAAATGGATGGAACAGCATCAGGTTAAATGTCAGTTTTGAGCAAAATTTGTGCTCTGGAAAATGGCTGCTGCAAACTTTTCTCTGTCTCGGATTTTCAGGTCCTTTGGTAATAATAAGTCACACCATTTCTCCTTTTGTAACTTCACAACCAAATACAGAACACAACTCTGCCATCCTTTTGAAAATGATGAAACTTGGTATAATACCTATATGGCTTCTCTGCTTAACTGTAGCTCCACCATGCATGAATGAAGCCCTGGCTATCTAAATCCTTGTTTCTGAGAGTGTCGTTGGTACACTGCAGTTCCAAGGGGAAAATGCTCAGCCGCAGCATTGACTGCTTATTTGGCTCATGGTATGTCTTTTAGCTTATAAAAACACCATATGGACATATTAACAAGATTAAAACTTGATTTTCATTGGAAGGTCTTTAAGAAAGGAATTCTTTTCCACGATTAAGGCTGTTGTTTATGGAGCCATATCTATCTAAATCTTCACACTTAAGCAGACACTTTTCACACTACTCCTACAGTGCTTTTCTTGTGTTTAGAGGAAGAAATGCTGCTACCATAAATACTAAGTGACATTCAGAGTCTGTACTTGTTACATGTGGCTATGTTCCTATAGTGTTTTGCCTAAAAATTGCATTTAGTATAAAATGGGTAAAATGACTGGAAGTTGCTAAGTCATAGACAGTAGAAAATGGCTTGAGTGTTTTATAATTTGATGCATTGCAGGAGCACACCAAAGAGGAGCTCGACAGCTGGAAGATTGTCCGTGTAAGTGAGGACTTTCGGGTCATCGCTCTAGGTCTTCCTGTCCCCAAGTACAAGGGCAACTCGCTGGATCCCCCTCTCCGCTCTCGCTTCCAGGCCAGAGACATCTATTACCTACCATTCAAGGTCAGTCCACACATGATCTACAGTCAAAACTTTCCCTCAAAAACAGTAGACCCTATAAAACATCAAATTTTTTAGTGAATAATTTTTTCATTTTGTGTAATTTGCATGAACTGGCTCTATATTTTGCATTTGTAAGAAGTTAAATGTGAAACATTAGCAGGTTGTACCAGTGATTTCCATTTGTCAAAAACATTTTCAGATTGCCACATTTTGTGAACACTAATTAAGCTGCCACATTGTTTTTCTGTCCTTTCAGCAAACAGTTTTGAACAATTAATCTTTTGTGTGTGCCGCTAATTTTTTTTTACCTAGTGGCACTAATGCTCCTCAAAAGATCTAGATGCATAGCACTGCAACTATTCTCATCTTGATTTCTTTTCAGGACCAGTTGGAGCTGCTGTACACAGTAGGACCCAACATTGCTACAGAAAGGTAAATCGAAAGTATACACGCACTGAAGCTTAGATCTTTTTAAATGGCTTGTTTGTGGCTAGTATTCTTTTGTAGACTTTGAAGTCTTCATGTGCAATATTCTGTTATATCCTGTGTGCCAGAGTGTCCCAGCTGCTGTCACTAGCCACCACACTGTGCTCTCAGGAATCATCTAGTCTTGGCCTCCCCGACTTCCCTGTGGACAACCTGCTCCCTGCCATCCACGTGTTGGTGAGAATCCAGCCACCCTAAATCTCCCTTACTGTCCCTTAGAGAGGGAGAAAGACAAAGGAAAAGCTAGGATTTGGTTGGTCCATGGATACCAGTGCCCAATGTCTGTCTATTCTGTGTTGTTGCAGAATGCTTTCCCCATGCTGTCCTCCCAGCACCTAGTCCAGAGACTTTACCCCTACAGCAGCATCCTGGGCAAAGATGGGTGCACCGCTGTGGAGGGTGTACTCAGTGTAAGTCTAATCACATCTAATGTGTGTGCTTTTTATGGCCTGAACGTCAGATAAGAGACAGTATTTAAAGGCATTCACGCATTCTGTGGTACTCTTTTGTAGAGATTTGAGCTTTTGGATGGTCGACATCAGGCAGCAGCCAGCACCATTTTAAATGTGTCCACGGCAAGAGAACGTGAGGGCCACGCAGATGTCACATTACGTGTCAAGGACAAAGACATCACCTTTCAGGTACCAGTAGACTGGCTATTTGCAGAACTAAAGCCCCAGTCCAGGATGCAGACCATGTAAACTGAACTACAAGGCCTGCATGAAGTGATTATTTTGATTGTGGATTGGCACTTTAAGAACATAAAGCAGTGCTCCTGCTGCAAATCACTGTTAAAGATGCCCTATGGAGTTTTCTTGTATTTGAATTCCTGCATTGTTTACATCTATGTTGGATCATACAGTCTCCTTCATCACTACCTTTGTTTGGGACATTACTGTCACCTGTAGACAGTGGAATGGTGTTAAAGCATTGGCAGGAATGTGTATTGCATCAACTACATGCAATGCAAATACATGTGTATACAACAAAGCAGGGACTCCCTCACAAAACTCCACAGGGTACCTTTGAAATGTGATTTTTTTTTTTTTTGTTGTTTTATTTTGTAAAACAGATAGATTTAAAAAAAAAATGACTGAGACATACAGTTAGACAAGAATCCTGTGTAGTAATAGACTAATATTTGTTTTGTATATATCATCAGACTAGATATTCTGACTGATTTTAAACTGAAAACAGTTTCTGACAAGTTAGCAAGTCAGTGAGTCATTTGTCAGAGATGTCTTTTGTCCCATGGCTGGCCACACACAGGCAGACAGACCCACTCCTCTAACTGATTCTCGGTAGTTGACACTATACAGAACAGCTTTATCAGTCTTTAATTCTTCTTCTTGGATGAAAAACTAACAGTGTTTGTGAATGAGTCACTGTGTGGGATTTAGGAGCACAAAGATATTCCAAGCTTCTTAGAATAGTTGTGCTGATCTTCCAGCCAAACAAATTACATCACTTTTCCTAACTCTTTGAAGTTGTATTTTCTTTGTGTTCCTTTCATTTCCTTTGGCCTCTAATATGCAATACTGTGTGTCTCGTGGATTGTTTGATAACACAACTCTTGTTGGAACATACAGTATATTTTGTTGACCGCACTTTGTCAGTGATGCTGATGTCTCTTTGAATCATGGTTTATTTAAAGGAATATTTTCCCACAACTTTTATTGAATGATGAAGCTGAAAGGTTTTGCTCATTCATGGCTATGTTTTGTCTCCATCAAACTTCAGGTTCCAGCCGGCACCAAGAAGCTGCGTCCACCCAATAGTAGCCCTGCCTTCATTAATACACCAAGCCACTCCCAGCTGTTGGCTGAGATGATGCAATCGCACATGGCTAAGGACATATGTCTGATTGGAGCCAAGGTAGCTAATACATCATGTACATTATACACATTTAGTCCAAATTTTGAATATGATCTTGGGTCTTAATAACAATGTTTTTTTTATATTCCAGGGTTGTGGCAAGTCAGTGATTGCGAGAGAGTTCGCTCAGATGCTGGGTTACAGCATAGAGCCAGTCATGCTCTACCAGGTGAATAAAAACGTGTCTTTTAAAGATTCAAATAGTTTGTTTTTTAACATCCGGAGCAATTTGCATCTATTGCCTCTGAAAACACTACAGCTGAAATAGTGTGTAATTACCAGTTACAGCATTCTTTTCCATGTCAAAGCCCCCAAATAATTAGAGGCAGTCATATCTTTGACTGTCCATCTATCTTTTGACTGCCCTTTAAAAAAAAAAAAAATTAAATTTTTCTTTTTACAGATCATCTTTTTTTTTTTTTTAATTTCCTATTACTTTATTAGCAGTTCACACTTTCATCAAGTGTTTTGTATCTATATCTGATCTATATGCAGCCACCAAGCAAACAAGTGTCGTAGCTAAAAATGTACTTGTTGGACATGTAGTTGTAGTTTCATGAAAGGAAATCTTCTAAAATTGAAAATGTTTAATCAGAAGAAAATGCTCTTCTCTTTTACCAGGATTTTGTCACAGTTGTTGTTGAACCACAAGCATTTGTAGCAATGTAATGGATTTATTCATCTGATTCTTAACTCCGCTTTCTACATTCAAGTACATACATCAGCTGATTAGTTGGTTAATTGATCCCAGTTCATTAAAAATTATGATGAAGGTAATAGTGTAAGTAGTGTTACACTATCCAGTATATCTAAATTGTAACTATTGAATTTGGATGAGCGTACAGATGTCAAATGTAAAGTCAGGGAAGGTGCAGTATAGTGGAATGGAGTATGTTTATGTAGAAATAGGACAGCAGTTTGGCTAAAAGACCCACATCTGGCTTCCATTAACTGGGCCTCAGGCCACCCGTCATGCCAGAATCTTACACTGGCTGGAAGATAGAAAGCAACGGAGAGATCCCACAATATAATTGGCTATGAATGTAAAGCTTTGCAAAGCCTCTGTGTGTGTGTGAGTGTGCGGGACTTAGGCTACTTTTGAGGACACATTTCAAACTATAAACCAGCCAATTGTGGACAGCTGGTGCAATTGGGGAGAAAAACAATGTCGCCTATTGGAATAGAGCTGATTTTTGGGTCAATGGTTAAGGTTAGGATTACGGCAAGGTTGGGTCATGGTTAGGGTTAGGTTAAGACTCCAGGAAATACATGAAATGTAACGTGTGTGTGTGTGTGTAATTTTGTGGAATGTAGTCAGCTGGGTGATGATTGTGCAGGAAACGGGTGTACTGAAGCCTGATGCATTAATGCATCATGCTATTTTTAGCTGGCTGAGGTCAGGGGTGACTTGTGCTGCGGGAATTGTGGAATCCTTTGCTGGGCAATTCATCTCGTCAGCTCAGAAAATCCCATTTTTGGAAAAAAAAAGTGACATGTAAGGCTAGAGTGGAATATAAATATATTATTAGTTGGTGTGTGTTCTTCAATTTAAAAAACATAATAATAACAAACACTCTTTCCCTCCTTAGCAAGCAAAAATGAACAATAACAATCTCCAAAAATTTCTGGCACCTGGTTTTTATAGAATCCCGCCCTCACACCAAAGGTTGATGCCCAGAAACATCTCGAACATAGCAATGATTTAGAAAAATTTTAATTAAAAATTCTGAAAAAAATCTAGTAAAAGTGTCCTGTCCTCTAAAAATATGCATTGTCAGGGAAACACTTTTCTTTCACCATGACTCTGTAGACAGTGTAGTCAGTTAGTCTGTCACTTTATTAGTCAGGAAAGGGTGAAACTGGAAATGAATACAGACAATCATTAAAGCTGTCTTACACTCAATAGTAGGCCAACCAATGCTTGGCTAATTTATCAAAACATTATCCTTTTTAACACACACATGACATGAATAACAATGATAATGGAGCACTTTTATCTCCAGATTATAGAACATCAATTTAAATAATGAGCTAATGTGAAAGGTAGCTCCCAACTGTAATTTCTTTATTAACTGTGGAAACACAATTAATAATGAAAAAGGAAACATACAAATATATGTACTGACAATACTGCTACAAATTTGAGGAATAGGAACAAACCACGAACTTCCTGGCTTAAGTCCTATGACACGAGCACTTGAGCAAACGTTCAGATGACCACAAACAGACAGTAGCTGGTCAATTTAATTCTTGACTTAATGAAAAATGTCTTTCTGGTGTGCAGCAGGTAGCAGATAAGTAATCACTGCCTGCTTTAAATTGTGCAACGATGCTTGTATTTCCTCCTCTACCCTCTGTCTCTGCCGTGACACAGTGGCGTGATAGTGAATATGACAGTCTTACTCAACAGACGTTGCCCCCCTCCCAAACAGAAACGTGCCATTAGCTGTTATCTCTAAAGCAACTTGATTAAATTTGGCAGCAGGGCCAGATCATGTGGGGACATAGTGAAAGGAGAAAATCTGGAAATCTAGAATATAATTGCAAGAAAATCACATTCCAGTTTCACTGTGTAATAATAAACATACTAGCACGCTGAACCACTTCCACTACACGACAATATTCTTACTCCCTTTTCATCCCCCCTACTTCACGTTCAGGACATGACAGCCAGGGACCTTCTTCAGCAGAGGTACACTCTCCCTAACGGAGACACAGCGTGGAGGCCGTCTCCACTGGTCACCGCTGCCATTGAGGGCAAGCTGCTGCTTCTAGATGGTATACACAGGGTCAACCTGGGAACCCTGGCTGTGCTGTCTAGGTAAAAATATACAGTTTCCATCATTTACTTGCTGTATTCTTTTTAGAATGCTTTGTTGATATCATTGCATGTATTATCTTCAGTTGTCTGTGTTGTCCTTTTGTAGTGCTCCTCTCCTGCTCTGCTGGGGGCTGTTGCAGTAAAAGACAAATACAGACAAACACACACACTTCTCATTCCACTTCTTCTGTGTCCCAGGTTACTTCATGACAGGGAGTTGGATCTGTATGATGGGACCAGGCTGCTTAGGTGGGACAGATACCAGACACTAAAGGAACAACTACAGTTCACTGACCAGCAACTGCAAGAGAGGTACACAAACACAGACACTAACGGGTCAGCACACAGAGGGTTACAGGTTCTGTGTGGGAAAGGTCAGGAATATTTTAGGAGCATTTCTGGATCTGTAATTGCGTCAAACATGGAAACACAACAATTCTGGTCACAAAGACAACAATAACTTCATTCAGAGTTAGTGCCACAACAGGAAGAAAGACTCAGAGCGAGGGGCAAAGAGAAATGGAGAGGGAGGCAGAGAATAAAGACAAACATATTATTTCAGGTAAGCCATGAGATTGCAAGAGAGTGACATTCAGATTTGTGATGTTGGTGTCTTTTGAAGGCTCTGTGTCTCATCCGTTCACAGGATTGAGTCCTTGTTGGATATACTGCTTGCAATCGCTATCTCTTGCACTTTAGGCATATCTGCAGATGGTGGATGTGTAAAAACATTCATTAAAAATGAAAAAAGTGAGTGATGCACTTTTTGAGTGCATGTTGAGTCTTTTGTCTCCTTTCTGGATGAGTATTTATAATATCACCCACCCTCTTGTCAGGAAGGGACTCTAACCAGGTGTTCACACTGAATATAGCCCAAAGTTGAAGAAATGCTTCGGTGTGCAGTGGTGGGGAGAAAATAGAAAAGATGGTCTCAGAAGGCCAGTTTCAGTAATAGAGCCGTGATTTTGAAGATTTATTAGACACCAGAACATTGCACAGTGGTGTATACAACTATGAGACCACTTTTTACATTTTGTTTTACATCTTGAGATTAATATATTTTACATGAGTGACTGTTGACCTTGACCTTAACTGTTGTACTGTACTTGACTCATGATGTATGTGTGTGTGTCTTTGTGTATGTACATGCACATTTGCATGTGCATGTCTTAAAAACCCACCTAAGCAGGCAGGAAGGATGTTTGTGGTGGGGCGTCTGGGCTGAAATAAACCCACTTCCTCTTCCTCCACTCCTGTGGCTCAGACAAAGTGTGTGTGTGTGTGTGCGCGCGTGCGTGTGTGCGCGCGCGCGCGTGTGTGCGCGTGCGCGCGCGCCGGTCTTACTCTCTGCTTTTCCAAACATGCTAACCCCAATCTACTGTAGGTAATACACTAACTGTGAATAAGTGCCTCATACAACCCCACTTCAAAATACAAGAACTATCCCTTTAAGCCCAATAATGACATTCTCTGATATCTTCATAAATGAAATATCTTTGAACGCACTCATCCAGTGACAATGTTGATGATTTTGTACCCGCTTCCATCTACATTAGAGAAAATATATCCTGTTGCATTGTCAGTGTCTCTGTGGGATGACAGAAAAAGGCTTTGCTCTTGTCCCTGACATATATTAGGTGGGACACACACATCCTTGACAAATGCCTCGTACACCTGCACTCTAGATCTACTTTTGATCATTTCCCCACTGTGGGACGAATAAAGCTGTATCTTATCTGATCTTGATCATGTTTGAACAGATGTTCGACTGCGTGTATCTTCCACTGCTAGTGTGTAATCATTATCTGGCATGCATGTGTGCGTATTTTCAGGTCGATCCTCCCCATCCATCCATCATTCAGGGTGCTGGCCCTGGCAGAGCCCCCCGATGTGGCTGCCAGTACAAGCAGCAGCAAAAGCAAAGGTCAGCAGTGGCTGAACCCAGAGGTGCTCACTATGTTCCTCTACCACACTGTCACCCCACTGGCCAAAGCAGAGGAGATGGGTCTCATACAGGGACTGGTGAGACACACACACTCTCTTGAAAAATGTTCTTGCATGAGTTACTGCTTTGTGCACAATTTATACGTTCATGAACAATTGGTTTTATTGTGATTTGCTGGTCAGATCAACACAAAATAAACTAAAATTGTATTTTTTTCGACATATCCTTTTACAACCTTTTTACAACCAAATAATAAGAAATTAGGGCTCATTCACACACACACCTGAGAACAATGGATGAATTTAATCTCATTGGCTTTGATTTGGCACATTTATTTAATTACAGGAATTTAAACAAGGTTACATTTTACAGGAGGCACTTGCGTGCAGAAACTCATATCTAATGGGTAAAAATGTTTTATTGTTTTTTAAAACTACAGGAATCTCACAAGGGTCAGTTTGTTGATAAATAGGTCTTCATTGTGTTGATGGTCTTACCGGCAGCTCATAGAAGTGTCATCAATAACTGTGTAATTTTACCAGCTTTATTTCTTGCCTTTGAACATTTGCAAGTTATTTTGACAGTGATATGAAAGCTTCTAAATCTGTGAGACTGTTCTACCCTAGAAGTTGGCTTTGATGTGTGATTGATAGTTGGAGATGAGTGGAGGGAGACATGCCAGCTTCTGTGTAGAGTTTAACAGTGTGGGGACTATTACATGTCCATTTGGAACATATTCCAGGTGCTTATTCAGAGTAAGAGAAATACGAGGATGCGATGGTGGAGCTCAGCAAATTATGACTGGACAGTGATACTCTAAAGTGTGATGTCAAACAACTTGTTGGCCTCACACACACACAAAGTGACATACAGGCCTTGTTTGGCCATTCACTAGGATGTTGTGCTGCATGTTTTGCCTCACCTGATGCATAGGCAAGTCTCAGGCGTGTTGATACTGAGCACAAACAAACTTTCCATTAAGTATGTCATTGAGTTAAATGTGATGAAGCTTCTGAGTAGTAATTTTGTTTTTGTTTATTAAAAGCAAATCTAGGTTTTAATCTTCAGGCTGTTATGTTGACTTAATTATTTTTTTAACGATTTGTTGTGGCATTTATGCCTTTTATTTGATAGTATGACACGATACGGAGTGAGAAGGGCAAACATCACTGGAAATATTATCATTACATGATATGCATCTTAATCAACCAAACACAGAGAAGCCTGTCCATTCATTGTTGTTTGGAGCCTTAATGTGGTTACTGGGTTTTTCATTTGTATTTTTGATTCTTGATCATTTACACATGACAAACCTACCTACCTGCCATCTGGACTTCAGTAATAAATTACAATAAACCCTGGTGTTTTTTAAATGTTATTTGATGCTTTTTGCTCCTTTTAAAAGCTTTCCAAAGCACGTATAGTCTGTGCTTACATTCAGTTGCCAGTTCATTTGGTACACCTAGCTAAAACTAATGCACTCTAATACAACAGTCCTGACGCAAATTTGAACTTCATGAATGTTAGAATGGTTATGCTGTTCAGTTGAATCCCTTTTAAAGAGGTAGTGATTTTAACTGTAGGATCACTTTGGAGGCTGCAGGCGGGTGTTTCTATTATTTCGTCCACCTCATTTTTATCAGTAAGGTTTGTAAATAACCTAATCTGTATAATCCAATACAATTCAACAGCACCACAAACAAGCTAGGTGTGTCTGATAAACTGGAAACTGTATTTGTCTACTGAAAAAAAATCTTTCCTTCTCTATTTCTTTTTCTCTCATTTTTTAGACTCTTAATGTTCCAATGGAAGCAGCAGAAAGTCTCCTCCACCTCACACACAGTCTCCGCCAGATGAACGACCCCACAGTAAGTGCAAATGTGTGTGTGAGCTTACCAGTTTGTTTACGTGTGTGATCTGAGTAATTTATTTGCATATGGTGTATGTCACCAGGCCCAGTCTCTGGCTGCTTCTCTCTCCACCCGGCAGCTGTTGAGGATCTGTCGCCGTCTCTCTCAGTACCCTGAGGAGAACATTGCTTGCGCTGTCAATAAGGCTTGTCTTTCCAGGTCCACACAAATACACACAATCAAATTCCTTGTTTCTGTGTGTTTAATTTTTGATAATCATGCCCTACAAACAGGTGATTTTAATACTGTATCAGTGTCTGCACCAGTGATAAAGTGGGTGAATGTGTGTTTCAGGTTCCTGCCCAGTCTGGCCCGTTCCGCTCTTGAAAAAAGCCTCGCCAACTGCTCAATACAGGAAACACCAGATCCTGCTGACACTCGTGACCTCAGCTGTAAGATCCAGTTCAGCTGTCTTTCCACCTCTGACTATAAACAAATACAGCATAGACAAATGATTTATCTAAAAGGCCTAGATAGAAAATAGGAGACAGTTTCTCTCATCGGAGTAATACATGCAGTCATTGTGTTTACAGGGAATGACTTGAAAAACTGATCGCTTGAGTGTGTGTGATTAGTGTTTTTTTGTGAAAGGTACATGATCAGTGTGTGATAGCTGGTACCATTAAAGAAATTTGTTTACAGCCACTTTATATCAAATTTACATTTTTTATAGAATTATGGGAAATGCTTTTATCTATTTAACTGAAACATAGCAACTATCCTCTTATTAACTATGGAATTTGAAGATTACTTCTGTAGGTACATCTTTAAGAAATGAGCTTAAACTAGGAGGTTAAAGACTGACTGACTCACTGACTGCAAGTCAAAATGCGTGGTGGTCAATATGGAACAGTTCCCTACATCAGTAAATCTGATTTAAGAAGCCACTGAGTTGTAGTGGAGCTACTCACTAATCACGCACACACACACACACACACACACACACACACACACACACACACACACAGAGTGACTACCTCTCCTATATTTCTCTAGGTATGGTAAAGGATGGTGTGTTGACTATTGGCAATGTATCCAGTCCCGTCTACAACCCCAACGACAAAATTAAGGTGCCAGATGTGCTCTTTTATGATAACCCTCAGGTAATTGCACACACAGCTCACAACCAAAGCTACTTAGTGAGACCCATGTCAGTCTAAACCAAATCTGTAACTGCAAGATAGCATGTCACCAATTCATGTCTGATTGTCAAAGTGGACGGGAAAAAAAACATTTATTTCCAGGACGTGAACCAGTTTTAATCACATAAGGGCAAAAAGTCGTATTAGAAACAATTAATGACAATCCATTGTTTTTGTTGTCTTTTTCTCAGACTGAGAAAGATCGCTATGTATTCTTCACTGCATAATATTCATAGCATTGTTCATTGAAATGAGGTCATACACAAATGAAATGTCTTTTTCCGTTCATTCTCATTCCTCTTTCTTCCTTGTTATTATTAGTATTACTCTGTCACATTATTTCATTTTGAAAGATTTTACTTTAGTTCTGGTGTTAGCTGATATTTTCCAAGGCCACACTCTTGTTGTTCCTGCAAGGCCCTTTTCAGATACATTGGAGTCTTAGAGATGCTAATCTTGGTCCTGGTCTGGCAGTAATATCTTTCCCAGTGCACTGTACACTGAATTTTATTGGATAAGAAAGCAATCTAACTTTCATTCGGCACTATATTGCATTGGTGTGTAAAGCAGGAAGACCCCAAGTGTTGGTTTCATTGGTTAGTTGTGGTTAAAAACAATCATTGTAACAGAGCAAAGGTCATGCAAAATCAGTAGAGAACATGCCTCAAATCTATAAATAGATAGAAACAACCATCATGCCCTTTCGGAGGTTAGTCTGTTCAAATAGGATGAAAGCAGTGAAAAACCTCCTTCAGGAAGTCGGGGATGTTAGGATTTGCGTTGCCCTTTTTTTTTTTAACTGTCAGCCACCAAAAATAAGACAGTCACACCCACTTCATACAGTGATTGTCCAAGTGTGCGTGTCGTAGGTGTGAAAAGGGGCAGAACTCCAAGTACTTAGCAGAATCTTTTCTCCACATTTCCTCCCAGTCCTGCTTTTCTAACTGACCATATTCAGTGCTGTAGTGGACTCGCCTTTGTGTTGGCAGTGATTAGAGGCAGTGTGCTTTAAGAAAAACACAGGCAAACGAAATTGGAATGCATCTCTCAACAATGGCCAGCACACTTAGATTTAGACTCTTCCTCTTCCTACATCTTCACGTTTTTAAATGCAACTTTCAATTCTAGTTTTAAATGCACACAAAGAAATTCAGCAAACTGTTCATTACTGTGCTTGTAAATGCAATATTTTAGTTTCAGTTTCATTTATTGATCTCTCATATGAATATATGTACCAACTGACAACAACTAACGTTAGTGGCTACCTCTAAAGAAATACGTAAAAGTATATGTGGCTGATGATGTGTTGTTAGTTATCAGTTACTGCTCTGCTCAACACATAAATTCATTTTAGTTGTGTTTAGTTAAAAGCAGGTTAGGATTTTTTCTTTGCAAGTGATGTTCAAAAGGCTTTTGCACACATTAGGTTTGGATAAAATGACACACCCATGTAAGGTAGATATTAGATTTTATCAAGTGAAACTTTGATGTTGGGGTCTCATGCTGATCCCCACGTTATTGGCCGCTAAAGCCCAGGAGGGAACCAGCTAAGGAAATGACACTCTGATCTCCTCTGGCAATACTGATGACGCTATGTGACCCAGATTTATCTCTTTCTCTCTGTCCTCGTTCTGCCCTTTTTCCTCTGCCTGCTTGTATTGGAGACCGAAATAAGAGAGGAAGAGTGTGAGATCTGATGAGAGCAAGGATGCCCTACTTTTTAAATGACCTGTTTTCTGTCTTCAGAGTAGGAGCACAGTTCTAAAACACATGGGGAGCAGAGGGGAGGACAAAGCAGACCTACACATTTTTTGCACAAACCCATGTGGTTTTAAGATGAATTTTATCTTCAAACAGACAGTACTTTTTCATAATAAGTGAAATGCAGTTTACCACACTGCCCATCTGGGTTTGATTGACTTGTGTAAGTCCAAAAATGTAATTCCATTTTCTGAGCTATCTGTCAGTTGAGTGTTTGTTTAAATCTCTCTGCAGCACATGATGGTGATGGAAGACATGTTGAAGGACTTTCTGTTAGGAGAGCACCTCCTCTTGGTTGGCAATCAGGTGAGTAACATATAGAAAATAGTCTAAAGCATTCAACTTCCTGCTTTAATTCCCTGTCCCCATAAGAAAAGTCCTGACAAGGACAAGTAAAATTTTAAGAGCCTTCATCCATAGAGATCCAGTTATGATCACAGTCGTGATCCCACGTAGGTGTTAAGAAAAGGGGGGAAGAGGGGAAGTCTCCTTTTTGCAGTGATGGGTCTTAGTAAATTAGGCAACATGTCTGCCCTGTTTACTCTGTGCCCCTAGTAGAAGCAGCTGTAGCTCAGAAGGTTGAGTGGTTGTCCACCAATTGGAAGGTTGGTGGTTTGATCCCTGGCCTCTGCAATCCATGTGTCGAAGTGTCCTTGGGCAAGTTTGTGAATGTACGTCACTTTGGATAAAAGCGTCTGCAAAATGAAATTGTAGAATTAATTAAGGCAGAGTTAAAGGAAAGAGAGAGGAGGAGGATGAAGTGCAAGTGGACATGTTGTACCAGCAGCCCAGGGGAGGTTGTCTGTGTGTTTTTGGATTAATGTTTGTGAGAGAGACTGAGTTGGAATTTGAGTGTATGAGTCTTTAGAGAGACTGACTTTAAGAGCTGTCAGAGCGTCTTACTGGACATCTGACCGACTGGCCAAGAGACTCAGTAGCCATCTAGGAGAAAGAGGCTCTGTGGGAAGCCTGTGAGAGTCCCGAGAACAGCCCCTGTCAGAACATAGCTCCATCAAACCTTAACTCTGCCTCTCTACAGAGGGAACAGACACCTCTTTGTCTCTCTTTACAGCCTGTGATATTGAAACACAGTTGGTGCATTAAGATTGGTTTCATTAAATTGTGTTGGTTGCTGACTGTTCTGTTTTCATTTCTCCATAGGGCGTGGGTAAGAACAAAATAGTGGATCGGTTCCTGCACCTTCTGAACAGGCCTAGAGAATACCTACAGCTCCACAGGTGAGAAAAGAGATGAGAGAGCTTGGAAACTACCTAAGATGAAACATGAACTTTGAATGAATTTTCCTCTGCTCAGACGTCATTAACCCTTTATAGGGCACTCATTGATATACTTTGAAATTCAAAAATTCAACCTTAGCGTGTTGTTGGAGGACATCACAAAACTTTATTTCTGTTGTAACATTTTTCAAAATTTTTCACTTTTATAAAGGGTGTGGCAATTACCAAAAATAGTCACTTGAATGATAAAGTTTTAAAGAGAACTGGGAAGAAATGTCAGTCTTTATAAGTGGCAGCTCTGTTGCCAGCCACTTCCTCAACTGGCATTGCAGGCTAATAATCCTGACAGTGGCACTACAGCAACCAGTTTAAAATTTCAGCTTGTCTCAACAACTGTTACACTAAATCTATCTCCTCCCACACCAAACCTGTTACATTTCACCTTCAGACTTCCTTTCAACAGTTTTACCGTAAACAGCACCATAAACAGATACTGCAAATTATCCCTAAATCATGTTCATGTGTTGTGTTCATAGTAATAAATTACAAAATTTGGATGATTTTGATTTTGAAAATTCTGAACTGTATCTCAAAAACAAATTTTCATGTTAACTATTGCAATAAATGAAAATAGCATATCTTAGACACATAAGTTGGTCACTTATAGAGCAATCAATCTTTGCAAAAAGAAATGACATCTCTATGTTGTGTAAATGAAAAACACTAATTCTCAGAGTTTTCTAGATTCAGCCTTTGATGACTTAATTTTTGACTCCAGTTAACCAACATAGACTTGTTGGTATTCTAAACATTCTTATACATAAAGTAGATATATGAATCCTCCTCTGATTTTTTTTTTCATTTCTTTGGGTAGCTAAACATCACACTGTACCATTGGGGGCTAAGCTTGAGTCCAAGACTCAGGTAATGCAGGATGACCTTCAACGTACTCAGGCATTGTGCTGTATGAATTAGAGACATATGACTTCAAGGTTTAATGACAGCTCTGCTGATGGACCCTCCTGTATTTCTCATTTGTGTCCCCCCTCTTCCTTTTTCATCTTTCCCTTCTTACAATGCCCAGCACTGACTCACTGCTGCACAGCAGCTAGAATTCTCCTTTTTAGTCATGTTTCAGTGTTCTGAGCTTCTCCGAGCAGAATCTCTTTGGTCCAACTTTTTCTATTCTAGGTTACTGTCTCAAATTTTCTCTGAATATCTTCTTTTGAAAAAGCATAATAGGTTCTTTTCTATTTCTTTAAATTAAATTATATTCTGACAGGTCATGTAAATCTAACGTACAGTATCTATTCATCTAGATGGTTTTCCATGTGTGGGTCACCAGCTGAAGAATACCTCACAAGTTCATTATCATATTCAAGTTCATATATTATCAACATCAAACATTAGTCAAGGGATGTTTTATCATTAGAAATTCTAAAACAGCTGTCTGCATCTACTGTGGTTGGCAAAATGTAATGCTTTTCAGGAGTGATAATCACATATGTTTCTTTAAAGTACTTGTCGTTTGAAGATGAAGAGAGTCTATTTAAGGGAGATGTGAGCAGCCAGCATTTTCTCTTTCCCTTCTAAGGGTGTCAAAAACTATTCTGGTTCTCAGTAAATTAGGCCATCCTTCAGCAGAACTGTTTGAAGAAGTCCTTGTTAACTTGGGTTCACTGCATCTATAAATACTCACACGATCACACCTCAGGAAAATTAGGTCAGAGTTGCTCATCCACAGATCAATGTGTTGTGTGCCGTCAAATCATACTTGCTGTTGAATGTAGCTTGAGTCAATCAGAGGCAGAGATGAACCTTGTATTGATCTTGGCACTAATAAGAAGGGAATGTTTCAGATTCAATGACTCTGTGATGGGAGATAGGTAACAGACTGAATGCCAATACAAGTCACCACTTGTCCAAACCTGAAGAACTAAACTAACAAAAAAAGATTCAGTTTAATCGTACATCAATTCCAGATTCAGTGAGATTGAATGTGTTGTCAAAGATCAACAGAACATCCACATGTAGAAACAAGCAGTTTCTCCTCTTGGCCCGCATATGTGTGTGTGGGTGTGAGTGTGTAGTTTTGTCAAAGTCTTATGAAAGTCGAAGTGGAGCTGAGCATGGATGTGGCCTGGTTAGCTACTGTAGCAGCAGCTAATATTAGACCAGGGCAAGGCAGAAAGATCTGTGCATGTGGCTTTTGGGAGCCTGTGACTGAAAGCCTACAGAGATGTGGCTCAGAAAAGCAAGAGAGATACAGCCAGCCAGGAAGGAAACTAGGACAGCTCCTGGGTCACACCGTGAGATATTGAGGAGAGAGGGGCGTTGGAGCGAGGGCTGGTAGGTGGGTTGGAGAAAGAGATGTTCAGAGAAAGAGGGAGGGCTAATTTTGGACAGCACTAGGGAATCTCAGCGTTGTTTTGGAGATGTTTGTGTTGCTGCCTTGTTGAACTCAAATGCAGTGTTACTGATACTCTTGTTTGCTGGCCTGCATCTTATGATCAAATGATATTCGCTGAAAGAATCACTGCACAGACACCAGATATGCATGCACTGTAGGCATCAGCCACTGTTTTTCTTATATGCCTTACGTTCAGCTCAGCCTCAAACTCCCACTTATGCAGATGTTCAACCAGCCTGAGAGGCAGGCATACTATCAAATATTATCAGGGAGTCACTGGACTGTTTGGACAGGAGAAGAGACATTAGATTTCATTAGAAAGAAATCTGTACCAATAAATGGATAAAATGAATGTATTCATTCATGGATTTTTTTTTTTTACAATCTGGATTAACCTTAAGTCAAGCTGCACAGGTAAATTTTATATTTGACCTAATTGTTTCACACCTTTTCATTATTATTCAACACTGTATAAAAGGAAAAAGAAAATACAATAAAATGTTTCAAATCAATATCTACAGATCACCTCCCTATTGTGCACGTGTTGGTATATAACCTTATTTTCTGCGTCCCCAGGGATACAACTGTCCAGACTTTAACCCTGCAGCCCTCAGTCCGAAATGGCATCATCATATACGAGGACTCACCTCTGGTCAGTTGCTGACACTCATACACACACAGACACAGACACAGGCACATACACACTTCCTCTGTAGTTACTTTTATGCAATAATTTCCCAGGCATAAGTAGTAAATATTATAAAACCATGCACAGAGTGGTAACACTCACACCCCAGTCAATACAGAAGAAAGGATGACACATAGAGAAGTGTGACTTGTCCTATCAGTCATCAGTCGTGTACTATTTAATTGGAAATGCTAAACTGTCTACATTTGGGTGTGACATAAAGGAAGCACTCCTTAAGCACTTCAATCAACATTTAGTGATTTCCTCTGGAGCAGACAGTATATAGAGAAAATTAAATTATCTTGCTTTATGAATCTGCGGCCCTGCCTCGATGAGGCTGCATTCTGTGACACATGGCACTACATTTACTTGACCATGCACCAGCTAGCCAAATTGTGTCAGGCATATGTGAAAACAGATTGCTGACTTGTGCCCTTCCCTGCTCCCTTTACTGTCTCACTTCAGGTGACCCTTTTCACAGCAGAGATTTTAAACCTGTTGTGGCAGAAAAAGCATAGGTGTAACTAATAATGTTAATGATGGTTCCATTCCATTAAATGTCCCAATGAAAAAGGAGTTAATGTTGATACACACCTTTCTGTTTTGATTAGTCACTAGTAAGGGTCAAAGGACCAAAAATTGAGACAAATTTAAAAGGCCCTGCACACCCATCCGGGTGTTCTCAGTATTTTCTGCTCAGTTTGTCATTGATCACTTATGAGTTATGCAGATATCTGCATGAGGTTAAAAATAATCAGTGTACCAATAAAGGTTATACTTGTCCTGGCCAAACAGGTGCAACAGGACAGTAAGGGACACATTCTGTACACACCAAGGTCAAAGAACTAGCTGGGCTGTGAGGCGATTCTGGCTAAATGCCCACACTTGGTATTGGGGCACAGTAGCCCAAAAAAGAATAAAGTCCAGTGCATGTGCTCTGGACGGCCTGAACTTTTTTCAGCTTCAGTGAGGTTCAGTTAGTCAAAATGAGCATGGCCACACCTGTGTGTGTGGAACATGCATGTGTAGGGCCTTTAACAGGAACAGTTTAACAGTTTGATAGAACTTAAGTTTTGTTTTAGTTTTTGGCATCCTCTCTATTGATTATAATAACAATGTACTTACCAAGTAAATTTCTGAGATCTGGGAAGGTGGCTTCATTTTATGACAATCAGATGATGTCTTTGTATGGTGCATGGTGTATTCCTTATTAAGTAATGAAGGTCCACCAGACCAGAGGTTCAGCAGTACCTTTTTATTGTACCTTTTTACACAGATGATTTGTATTTTTGGTGTTATATTATGGTGAGCTTTTTTAGGGTTAGGCTTAGGGTAAGAGTTTGGGTTAGGCATTCATTTGTGAGGGTTAAGGGTAAGCGGCTAGGGAATGCTTTCTATCAATGAAGTGTTCCCATGGGGATAGTGATACAAGTGTGTGTGTCTGTGCACGCAGGTGAAGGCAGTGAAACTGGGTCACATATTAGTGATTGATGAGGCTGACAAAGCTCCCACTAATGTCACCTGCATCCTCAAAACCCTGGTGGAGAGCGGAGAGATGATTCTGGCTGATGGACGTAGAATCATCTCAGGTACTCACACACACGCACATGCAGAGTTTAACACCATGACAGTAGACATATCCCAGATACAATTGCTCAGAAAGAAGTAAGACCAAAAAAATGGATGAGATGCAGATAGAATGTCCTAGAAGACAAACGAGTAAAACATCAGATGCAGGCCATTAAGGAGGCTTAGGATAAAAGCCTTTATTTGAGTCATGCTAGACTGTAAACTTGTAGATTTTCCAAGTAGTACCAGATAATCGCAGTAGCTGCTAACGGCTTCTCCATTAGCCTCTCCACTGAGCGGCTCTTCTTCCCAGAGGAATGTAAACACAACTTTGAGGTTTCATATACAGAAACTCGACACAGCTCCTGATGCTATGCACTCACACAAATCATATCAACACATTAAGATTAAAAATAGAGTAGTGGCAAAAACATAAAGTATGAGTGTTTTGGTGCGTTTTTTCCCCCTTGTGCATTTAATGTGCTACCTATGACTGTGTGTCCTCCAAGATCCACGTGAAGCTGAGGGGAGGCCCAACACCATAGTCATGCACCCAGACTTCAGGATGCTTGTCCTGGCTAACAGACCTGGTTTTCCTTTCCTGGGCAATGACTTTTTTGGAGCTCTAGGTACACACACATGCACACGACACCCACATCCTGCTGCAGAGAATTAGTGATCTTCTCTTTTTTTGACAAACTGATATATTTAAAAATTAAGCTGCTCAGATCAATTTCAAAAAGAAATTGGGACTGAGATGTTTCCTGTCAGATAAACTGATCAACTTGTTCTTTGCCCTTCAAGGGAAAAGATCATCTGCTATTGTCATGGTCCCACCAACTACTGAATTTGGTAGATATTTATAGAAGACCAAGGCCAAGGGCCTGTCCCAAGATGCATTAATGAGCGCTAAACTGTAGACATGGCAGAAATTGGGGGAAGGTACAGATGGAGAATGACACGCAACAGAGGTTCCTGGGTGGACCCAAACTGTGTTTCAGGTCATGGTGAGCACCTTAAGTTCTACTCAAAGTTCTCCAGACCTATCCAAATTGCAGCAGCTGTTGCAATCCTTGCCTGTATTTGCGGCACATCAGAGGGTCTACATCTGCAGGTTTAAACTGCTGCTGCTGCTGTTACTTTGTTGACTGTATGCATCTTATACTGGGACTTCAGGTCTAGTTCTGTTGGTTCTCTGTCTCAACTGGATTATATTGACAGTGCTTTGCTTTGCATCAATGATACTGTTTGTCGTTGTT
Source organism: Centropyge bicolor (assembly GCA_037975185.1). Taxonomy (NCBI): domain Eukaryota; kingdom Metazoa; phylum Chordata; class Actinopteri; family Pomacanthidae; genus Centropyge; species Centropyge bicolor. Next base: position 1,121,958 of record JBBMOC010000070.1, read on the forward strand.
GCACAGCCCAGTAAAGTGTTAGCGCTGAACAGGTAGCACTGTGTCAATGTGGTTAAAAATTTAGAAACTATCACTCACTAATTATTGTTCTCTGAACAGGAGATATTTTTAGTTGCCATGCTGTGGACAATCCAAAACCCCAGGCAGAACTTGCAATGCTTAAGCAGTACGGCCCCGATGTTCCTGACTCTACTCTGCAGCGGCTGGTGGCCGCCTTTGGAGAACTGAGGTCCATGGCTGACCAGGGCACCATTACCTACCCCTATTCTACCCGAGAGGTGGTCAACATTGTCAAACACCTCCAGGTAAGAAGACACAATACATGCTCTTCAGTACAACACTTAATTTTTTTCTTGTCATTTTCTCAGCTTTCAGACAATGTTTTATCAATAATTTATTAAGATTATGTGACCTTAATCCTCCGGTGCTAGATGCTTTAATAATGCAAGAGAGTGTTCTCACAACACAGCTGTGACAGAAAGGAGAGGATGTGTTCTCGCCTCATTCAGTCACTGACATACACACACACAGACCAGCCATATAGTGGGTAGTCACTGGAGGGAGTTTTCACACTGGCCCTGTGCCTGGTTGTGCTAGAAGAGAGCCACGACCAATAGGCAAAAGATAAGATAAACCTTTATTCGTCCCACAGTGGGGAAATTTGCAAAAGTGTGCAATTGCACTGGTTGCAACATCACACAGTTCCAGCTGGTCTGAATGGCCACATTAAAGGTGGGCAGAACAGCCAGCTATCATAGAGTATTGTCATAGTCATAGTGTATTGTCAGATAGTCCTGGAAGCCTTTCAAAGTGTTGCATGCGGTTGTATATTCAAAAAGTGGCAGGAATATTTTGTAATGAATGAAAAAAGAGAGCTTTAGGCAGAAATTCAAATACTGCTTACTTTCTCACCTCCACACTATTGGCTAATCGCTGCGTGAAGTGGGTGTTAATGTCAAATTGCTGATTTGGGAACATTACAAAAATTGTCAGACACAATCATCACTGAACATCTGTCAAACTTAAGTAAGTAATTCTGGTGACGTTTCACCTCTTTGTCCTTTGACATCATAAAAGCAACATATTTCATGCTGAGTGTGATACTCCCTTACATTGGGATAAATCTGTAGGAAATTTGTGCTCATTTATTGAAGAGTTTAATAACTTGTCAAACCTCCCCTCGACAGTTTAATATACGTGAATGTTTAACTGAGGACGTTGTTCCCATGGTTACCACATATTTTATTCAGTTTTATTGCTTTGCCATAGTAGTGTAATGTTTTCATTAGGAAAGAGCATCTCCACTCACATATCCTTCTCCAAGTGAACAGTTTGGAGTCATGGTGGAGTGGAATTTAAAATGCTGTTTACATAAACTAGTTTCCTCCTCCTCACCAACAATAATAGCAAATGACCAGAAGAGCAGGGCTTAGAGAAGAGGGAAATAAAGATTCAAGCTTGTGCTACACTGAATCAATAATTCAGTGCACAGGGACAAGCCCTAATGTTTGATTTCCCCACTGGCCACCCTGTTCTGTCATCAATCACCACCGCTATTGACATCTGCAGGAGTCAGACCGATACAGGATCATTTAGTCGAAATTCTAAATTGCTTCTTGAGTGTAGGGCCTAATTACCATTTCACATTCGGTCATAATTGTACCTTTGTGGTAGCAGGGTATGAGAGCATCACAGCCCAGTGCTCTTTAAATTCAATCTCTGCTTTAGTTGTAACCAGCTGGGATTATTGATTGTGCAGTTTAACAGTGTAAATACATTGTAACATGTTAGTCTGAATGAAATTATGATACTAATAATACCACCGGAATCTAGTGCTGTGAAGCCCTGTGTCTTTTTAAAATATGTAGAGCTTTGATTACAACGTCTATCCAGATTACTTACAATTAGACTTCAGACTTTTAATGCTATTACAGTGATATTAGATATGGGTGTGAGGATCGAGACAATAGGACAATATGATATGAGATTATGGCTGCAACTATTTTAGGAAAGGTCCAATTTCTCTGAAGTAGGGGTGGATATTGAAGCTCTGTAGATTTTTATCTTGTACCCACAATCAATAGTGAACAGTTTACAAAACAGTCAAGAATAATGAGAAATGCCTGTTAAAAGCTACCAGGCCAGAGAGTGATATGTATGCATGGCCTGTTTTGACTGATTAGCAGTAGGATAATTCAAAGATGTTCAGTTCACAATGACATCAAGTGGACTCAAGTGTCTGTGTTTAAGGTGATGCTGAAGCTGAAAATGTTTTCTGCTCCCAGTTAAACCTTCAATTGAAATGCATTTCTAATTTTTTATGAATGGCAGGATCATCAAAAAGTTGGTTTGGATGCTCTGATGTTGCCTGTGAACACTCTGTCCACCATATTTTACAGGATAATATCTTACCCGATGTTTAAGTGTCTCTATCATAGATTACGAGTTTGTGCATTTACATTTGTTATTTAGTTTCATCTCCAGAGAGCATGACAGATATGCTACATGAATTGACACAAAAAACAACTAATCCAAGACAGAGCTGCATGAAAATAAATGAAAATAAATGTACTGACTTCTGCCCTGCTGAGAGAGACTCACCTACAGTAATCTGGATTATGTTTCCCAACATTTTAGTAACATTTAGTTTCCTTAATCATTAAGTGTAGCCTCTGTCTCTGCTTTTGCTTACAGCATCATGTTCTCTCTGTTTCTCTGCCTTTATTGCATATTTACCAAAGCATTACCATAGTTGCCATGGTTACTATACAAAACAGAAAATGTATTGGGAATATGACTTGTATCTCTCTAATTATATCACAAACGTAATAAATAAGGTAGTGAGCAACAGCCTCAGCAAGAGAAAGAAAGGCTGGTCTTTGCACTCATCTGTCACTGTTGTCTCGAAATGAGTTACCTTCCAGATAGCATATTATTATTCACATTATTCCACTCTGCCCCTGCATTGACCCTTGTTGAGGACTTGTAAAACATATTAACTTTCTTTCCTCTTCACACTGTCTTCTTTGTTTTTTCCTCCCACTTTCCACCTCCCCTGCTCTTTTAACTTTATTTCTTATCCCCTCTCTCACTCTCTTCCCTGTCTCTCTACTCTGTAACTCCCTTGATCTTTTTCACCTTTGCCCCCACCCCCCACCCCCCTTCCTTCATTTCTCCCTGTATCCCTGCTCTCTCTTCCTGGTCACCTTTACCAATTACCCTTTCCTACTACCACCCTTCCCTACTCTCTTACCTCCTCTTCTCTAACTTTTCTCCCCCATCTTCTACTCCACTTTGCCTCCCAATAGAAATTCCCTGAGGAGGGTTTGGCCAATGTGGTGCGAAACGTCTTCGACTTTGACTCATACAACAAAGACATGCGAGAGGTTTTGATCGAAGCACTGCACAAGCACGGGATTCCCATTGGAGCTAAGCCCACGTCTGTCAAATTGGCTAAGGAGTAAGGCATCAGGAGCACACGACGCAAGGATGACACACACACACACACACACACACACACACACACACACACACACACACACACCTGAAATCTCATGATCAAGCACATCAATGCACAGACACAGTGTCACAGAGAAATCAGTCAATAATGGGCAATGGATAATAAATGGGCATTGCATGACAGCCTACCTGGCTATGTTGTGAATCTTATTAAAATGAAGACACTGCAAAGCCAAGGGCTACTGCAGCTAGGCTGAAGTTCGCCCAGGCTATTTTCACTTTAGATAATAACTGGATGGACCGAAATACAGAGCTTGTAGAGCTTTTCTACTTATTGTATCTCTGGATGAGACAGGTACACCTCTCAGTGGTTGAAAAAAAAGAGGTGCCAGGTAGGACCCTTTTTAAATTCGTCAACAGTCCCCATTAGAGAACCATTTTTCTTACCAGCTGGAATCCTTTCTCTAGGTTCCAACTGACAATCAAGCAGTTTTCTCATTAATTGTGTTAAAATATTAAGCCCTATAAATCACCATAACCTGTTTTGGATTAGCAGTGATTGTCTATTGTCAGATATTTTAAATGTATCAGCTTCTGATTTTCAGTATTATCTAACAACAATTATTATAATACAATTAACAAAATTTACAATTAATATTTTAGCAATTGAAGCTAACAAATCACATTTTTATATCACCTTTTCACCCTCCAAAGGTTATTCCTCTGAAGTGGCTTCATTTGATATAACAGTTGTAACTGTCATAAAAAGAACGTTCCCAAAAGATTTTTTTTCTTAGATTATTTTCTGTCATTTGTGCTTAATGTAGTTAGTGACAGCTGGAAAGAGATAGGAAAGGTAGGTTAGAGAGAGGTGTAGACAGAGTCCAGCCCAGGCCACTGTGGTAAGAAGAAATCCTGACATGCTTGAAATCAGCTGATCAATGCTGTCTTAGACCCATGACTGGTTTCTGACTAGATTAAACTTTGAGGCTTCCATGAAGTCTCCTCACTACTTCCTGAAGTATTAAATGCATGGTTGTCTAGATTATTCACATTACCTTACCTTTCCTATAAGGGAAAGAGAGTCTAAATTCCACTTCATTGTCTCATTATGTACAGCTTTGTCTTACAAATAAAGGAAAATATTTGTTTCTCTGTCTCCTGTGGTTTTATTTTAACCTATACTATTCATAAATTCAGTTTCATAAATCTTGTTCTCTCTTGAGAACAGAGCAGGGCAGAAACAAGTATTTTCCTTGAACAATTACATAACTGATTCATAGATGATCTGTTCCATTCTGTCATTTCCCAAGTTCAGTGAATCTTTTGTATGTTTTGCAATTTAAAGCTCATCCTGAACTGTTTATATACCACAACATCTTGTGTACATAAAAGCAGATATATTATCTCCTGGTTCTCAGATTTGGACATGGAAACAGTTTCTCTTAAGTAGCTTATGGCTTTTTATAGAAATATTTATGGTTAGAGGACTGTACATCCTCCAACCTGTTTATCCTCTTTTTGTGTTTTGTTGCATCTTACACCCCACCTGCAACCAATTAGACTCAATCCAGCTGTGATTCCTGGGAAGACCAGTAACCATCTGGCCACACACAAAGACACATAGACACTTGTCCCACATATATTGTGGGAAATAAATATTTGACACATCACCATTTTTTTTTAATGAGACATCTTACCAATGCAGCTATTCAAATGAAAGTTAGGCCAGGCATCAGAGATATTAACAAAACTACGCAGATAAAGAAATTACATTCAAACCTATAAAAGACAAAGTTCTATGCAATAAGGTGGGCTGCCACAGGAAAAAATGGCACTATAACAAAAAGCATTAAACCAGCTGATTCCACTAATTAGTTATCCTACCTGTGCTCATTAGAATCTGGGTTTGTGCATGCTGCTTGGTCAGTACTTCCAGTCTTTGAGAAAGGGTCATCCGCCTCTGAATGCAAGTAACCAAATCATTTACTACCATGCTGTCACACAAGAAGCATCTCATGATGGGGAGAGGTTAGAGTTGGTACTAGAGAGGCCCAGTCCATCACCAGACCTAAACCCAATAGAGCATTTGTGGAATGTACTGAAGATCAAGATTCACCAGTGGGACCCTCCAAATCTTGACTTGAAAAAAATCCCACCTGAACACTGTTAGAGATTCATTATCTGTGTTGATTTATTGGGTTAATGCCAGTGCCTGGTCTAAATTTCACATGAAAAGCTGCATTGGAAATGTGTCTAATGAAGAGAATGTTGACCTGTTGAATATTTATTTACTGAATGGATATTGGCTTTACCCTCTCTAGAGAGAGTAGGATTGAATTAAAGCCTTTCTTTTCATGAAGTCATTCTCAGAACAGATTGCAACTCCCATGTGAACTCATTCTGTCGTGGATCCCTCCATAAGTTGAATTAATTTTACTTTAACTAGGGATGCAAAACGATGACATTGACCCATGATTTTCTGAAATGGAAAATCATAACACTGCAACATAGCAATAATTTGCATCATTACTCAAGACATATATTGATATCTCAGGAATTCGCAATTTTTTAGGTGTTACCCAGCAGTTATTACCATGTGACATTCAATCTTTAGGTTGCCCCTGCCAGAGGTCAAGATGACAGGGTACTGGACAATAAACCAGGGTGGCAATGCTCGCCGCAAACTGCTCTGTCCCACTGAGACACATCCCATAGACATCAAGGTAAACACACAAAAGCACGTAAACAGAAAAGTTCACTAGCAGCATGTTCCACAGTGTGCTCCCCCACGGTTCTCATGTGTGTGGAAATAGGCTGAGGCTCAGCAATTAAAAAGTAATAAGACAGTCTATCCAGAATCACCCTCACCCCTTCACCTACTATAGGTTTAAAAGGAGGCTATTAAAGCGGCTGTGGTCAGGTTGAATTGAAGCCTGCTTCTTATGGCGAGTTTCCACAGCAAAAATATGAAAACATTTCTATAAACTATGTTGTTGTGCTGAAATACACTGCTTCTTTGTTAATTGGTTGAAAGTTGTGCATTTTCTGCATTGCTGCAAAACTATGGCTGTGATCATTTTATGCAAATTTTTACACTTCTTGTCCTTCTTGCCACCTTTGAGATCCATTGTAACTGACATGAATTTAAACTGACCACAGCTGCTGTCAGTCAGTCAACAGTCGCTCAAGTTCAGAAGATGATGATAGTTGAGATATACTATATATTTTTTGACTATCACCTTATAAATTTTCAGAATTTCGTATGTAGTGTCAGCTTGGCATGGTGAACCATTCTACACCTGCAGTAGTTGTAGCTGTAGCATCTGAATCTAGCTGCTTCTGACTGTTAAACACCAGTGCTGTTTTCATCCCTGTGAGTGTTTGTGCACCAACAGTGTGTGTTGTGTTTCCAGGGCCCTGTGTTTCTGCGTGTTCAGAGTTACCCCTGCAACAGGCAAGAAAGCAGGGCTCAGAATTTCAGTGAAGAAAAAGTCCACTGGCAGCTTCCCATGAATGAAGTCAACATCATCTGTGATGTCACCACCAAAGATGGTACACACTCCCACACAAACACTTCCAACACTGTCATATAATACACTCTCAGGTCTCAGGTTTTGTGCAGTGTTTGAAGCATAAAATAAAGGAATGATCTAAGATCTACAGATAAAATAGAGACATTTCACCCACATTAAGTCTTCTGCTCTCACTATGTGGGTAGGAGCACAGCTATACTGTGAGCTAAATACACTTCTAATAAAGGTTAAATAAGAGGGATGTCCTTTCATTGGAAACAGTTTTGGAACTGTGAAAACAGTGTTGAATAAAACACAACAGTTTCAACGACAGTGATCACAAGTCAGAAAAGACAAGTTGCCATGAACAAGTGTTATGACAAAGGTAAGTGTAAAGGTAAATAAGTTCAGTAAAAAGAAAACCCAACCCACAAGTTTATAGACTGTCAAATGTGTCGTATTGTCTCTTATGCCAGGAAGAAACAAAGAAACAAAAGTTTGCTCATCAAAGATTGTTTACTGAATTTTTGAAAAAAGTTGTATGAAGTGTTTTGTGAAATCTGATAAATTGTCTCAAGTGATCACTTGACATTATTGGGGCTGAAGACTACAAGTTTGTAACTGAAAAAAAATTTCAAGGTATGGAGTTAGAAGTAAGTTGAGCTTACCAGACCTCTGTTGCCTGCTTCTCATTTCTGCTGTTTTGGTTTTACAGATGTTCTGTATGTGGCCACATGTAACCCAGTGTCCCTGTACTCTATGAAGGAGCATGGAGAGACAATTCAGTGCATGGAGCTTTATGATGTCTTCCCCAGGACTGTCAGTGGTGTTTGGCAGCCCTTTGTCACTGTTGCTCCACTTGGGAGTCCTTTAGATGGACAGGTGGTGCTGCACGAGGAGCAGGTTGGCATACACTTGACAATATTTGCACTACTGAGAGAATTATCTACAGTACATACACTTGTGTTATCAGCGCTTAAAAAAATCTGTCTAATTCATATTAGTGAATCATCAGTTGCAAAGCTGCCTTTTGGTTTGAAACCTGCATTGTTGACATTGGCTTGCAATTTTCATTTCCTATTTTACTGGGGCATTGCTACCTTTTACAGTACATTACTGCAACTGTGACTGTCATCTGCAGTTGACACAAATGTGTATCACCTCTTCCCCATGCATAGATGTCATGTGAACGAGGACACACACAAAAGTTCCTTAAAAGAGTAGAGAAAACTGGAGATAAAATAAGCAATAACACAGCAAAGATACTGAAAATAAAATGTTGTGACAGCTTTAGAGTTTATGGTTATAGGTTTATAGCAGGACTGTAAATATCATGTTTTAATTGTGAGTTATGTGGAACACCATACAAGAACAATGTTGAGTGATGTGGAGGTTATAAGTATTCTTCACAAAGGAATTTTAGCTCAGTCCCTTTGGTTTGATACCCTTGTTTACTGACTATTCTAACATGTATCGTGACACTTGTGCAACACTGGTATTTAAACATTTTTATGGAGGACAACCACAGATTCCTCACAGATTTAAAATAGCTGTGCACAAGTCTGTTAGAGTTTCTTAAAATGGTTGTTGGTTAGTGGTTGTTTGCTGTCGAACTTCTCTCACCCCATAAGACCCTGGTCTATGACAACAGAGTGTAAGACAAGAACAATGCATGTTAGCTAATTCCAACCAGAACAGCTGGTGCATATTAGGCAAGAGGAGGACTTCTAAAAATACCACTGTAATGGATCATGTTACATCTGTCTAAAAATGAAGAGGTCCAGACAGCATAAAGTTCATTCACAGGCCATTGGCCATACACACATTTGTAGTTTCTATCACTATGCCCATGACCATAACAGCAGAGTGCAGAAACCTAACACTTACCCTAACTCTAATCTTAATGTAATTCTAACACCAACCTTGACACCAAGTCTTTACCCCCAAAAAGAAGCCTGGAATTATTGGGACCTGTATTTTGTCCACACAGTGACAGGAATTGCCCATGTGTTGGTGTACAGTCAGGTTTAAGGTAAATACATGCACACACTTAAAAATGAAATGTTCAAGGACATGCACAAAGACACAGTTAAGTATAAAACAAATTTATATGCACACAACCTGAGTGAAACATTCCTGGCTGTCAGAGGACACATGCAGGACACACACGTGTGCTCTCACATGTACACACTGCCTCCAAAGGCAGTATATGTTTAGAATCAGGAAATGGGGTTTGCCTTCTCTGAATAGCTCAACCAGTCCTCAGTACAGTAGTGTATGTCAGGAATGGGAGGCCATAAGGAAACCATTAGTGTGAAGCAGGGCAGCCAGGGCCGAGGCCAACTCCCCTGTGGCTCCTTCTCATAAAACTCAATAGAAGATGAAGCCTAGTGCGTCACAAATGAAAGCCTTTTGCACAGTTCACCCAATACACACCATACACACACACACACACACACACACACACACACACACACATGCACTGAGATATCCTACTGCTTATCTGATATAAATGTAGGAAGCAGACAAACACACAAGCACATACAGACAATAAGTCTATCTACTGTAAATTGAACTGCATGACCTTGCAGTGCAGTGTTCACATTAGTTGGAGTTAACAGGACATGAGCACTCTGATTTAATCTATGGGGTTCTACCTGGACAAGAGCAACCTATGTCGGTGGTGGTAGCACAAAAAGTTATTCCAAAATTCTTCAGTGTGTACAGTGTAGGTTAGGGTTTTAACATGTGACAAACTTTAACTTGAGTCCAATGACAACAGTATAACTGGTATGAATTGTGGAGCAGTGGAGATATGCACTGATACATGGATTTGACTATACTTTTCTTTAAATTCTTGAAATTAACTGACTGCATCAAGAGCTTCTGTATAACTCATTCGTTGACTTGTAATTATAAAAATTTATGCAGAAAAAAATGCACATTTGTACAGAAGAAGATGTGCATGAATGGAATGGAAATGGAGACAAGACAGATCTGCAGCAGCGAGATCAAACTATAAGGAAATGTCCACAGGCATGAGGAAGTATTGAGACTGACACTTGTAACTGTTAAACAAACAAAAAACCACAATGCAGAAAAAGCTGTTAGTCTTTAATTTGTCACTGTTTCTGCATTGAAATCACATTTCAAAATACTAAATGAGGAGAAAAAAATATGTACCATGTTGCACTGCTTCCAATACTAGAAATATTCAAAACTGTAGATTGTAAGATTTGATCATGATCAAAATCATAAATTGAAAGAAATTTATGTGAACAATGTATTTGCAAAAATAATCAAACCTTAGACGATCATTTATTCTATTAAGTAAACTATGTAATCCAGTCATTCATTTCCTTTCTTCATCCGTGGAAATATGTTTTTTCTGTCATGTAAATCTGCATTGTGATACTAGTAACATAATAATCAACATATGTAGGCTTGATCTCTGGAAACCATACCAGATTTTAGCATTTTATTCTGAATAAAATCTGCCTCTGCAATTTTCATTCCACTTTCTGCTTGTCTTTCATTTTGTCTCTCTGCCAGAGTAACACGGTGATCCATGTGGACATGATAACAGGCGCCGTGCGGAGGCTCATGTTGTCTCCAGACAGTGAGCAGACCCCCACCAGAGCCTCGAATTGGTGGAGCAGTAAGGAACAACAGGTGAGAGGTTTCAGTGTCTCTAGAGAGAATTGTTCAGGAATCATCTCCACTATTCACTCCAGGCATGTTTTTTGTTCCCCATGTGTCCAGTTTTACATGCGGAATGGTAAACATTTACACTTTATGTATTTGTTTTTGGTGATGAATTGAAGAATATTAATTATTTTCAAAGGGTTGGTACATTACATTTTAATTGGTGGAAAATAATCACAGAGCAAATCGTTCCAAAGCAATGTCTGAAGTTAATCTGTTGTGTGTATTGATTGTTGTTTGCAGGGAGAGCATAAAATGTGTCATGACTTCAGCCACAAAAACTGGCTTCTCTTCTATAAGGAGGATGGGTGAGCTGCTCTGATCCAAACTATATTATCCTCAACACAGTTCAACTGTGCAGCCTCAGTCATATGATGGTATTAATGATGTGCTGATCTGATCTGTGTGCTTGTGTGAGCAGTAACCAGCTGGAGGTGCTGGATGTCCTGGAGGGCAGGGTTCACTCCATCTCCCTACCCATCAACCTGAAGTCGGTCTTTCTTGTGGCAGAGGACCGTTGGCTACTGATGGAGAGCAACACCAATAAGTAAGGGATTCATCAAATCTCTCTGACAATCTTCAAATTAGAATTTAATTCTAATGTGACGCACTGTATATGCCTCTGAATAGGAAGTTCCTGCTGACCAAGCCCATGCATATGGCAGCTGAAGACTCTGGTGTGTGTCAGCTCCACAGCATCAGTGACGACTCAGTCAGCTCAGGCCATGGAGCCAGCTCAGGTACACAGACAGTATTCTAAGAAAACCAAACACATGAACATACAGCCTGCCTTATCTGCCTTGATAAGACCGTATCTGTCAACTGGTCTTATTTCAAACCAAAAGTATCAGGTGAGCCATGCATGTTTCAATCAATACTCCACTCCATGTCACAGTTACTGAGACCAAAATGTGAAGTCATGAGCAATGTCCAACAATCTGGACTGAATTAATCCCCCAAGGTCAGATGTCACTGTAATAACTCAGTAGACCTAACTAAAGATGGTGAATTTTATTGTGAAGAGGAAATATGCGAACCCGTAAAAGGGTTTCTGCAGAGTGCTCATTGATACAGTAGACACTCTGGATCCACAGTGACACAACTGGATCTCTCACATGGAAGTACACTACTACAGTACCAATGTTGGGATTAATGTGTTCCAAAAGTAGTGTGATTTATGTAATGTATTGCTGTTTGTTGTAATGCAGTAATGTAAGGCACTACTAAAAAAAAAACAACTGTGTAATGTTTTACTCAGTACAAACTTCAGTAACACGCGTTACAATCATAGACTGTATAAAACTTGGACATAGTCTGCGTAACGTCACCCATAGATTTCTGAAGGGAGTTAGGGTTAGCTGCAATAAGCTACATTTATAACACCAATTCCATACCTCCAGTTATTTTGGTGAAAGTAACTTAAAAGTAATGCAGTAGTAGTGTAATGCATTACAATTCAGAGACAGTAATGTTGTAAGGTAACTAATTCCTTTGAAATGACAGTAACAATTAATCCATAATGCATTACATTTTAGAAGTAACTTGACCAACACTGTACAGTACTGGGCAGAGCAATGTCTGGTACGTTGACAGAAGCGTTTGTTTATTTCTTTGTCTTTCTCTGTATGAAGTAATTTCACCTGGTTTCCTTTCCGATTCTTTCTCTGTGCCATCATGCCCTGTTCGGCCCCTTCACTCCCACCAACCTAGCCGAGGTACCCATACCCCAGATGTTGTCATGTGAGCAGCTACCCAATGAGAACCTCAGTGCCGCTCTGGACCAGAAGATCGTTTCACCTAACCGTATACTTGCCGACACTGGCTCCTTTGCACGGATCATTGTGGGCTTCCCAGACCTTGTGGTGAGATTACAAAAAGAAATGTGGAAAATTGCAGGGTAATGTTTGGGACATGTAAGGTTTTTTCAGATTTGAAATAATGATATAAAAGCTGCACTGGACAACATTTTCCTGTAGAAATTTCCTGTCCATTTCAAGTGTCTCACCACTTGTCTACTATCTTATCTCTACAAAGAGACCTTCAAGTTCAAACTTATGAAAAGTTTTTGTCCACCATAATTGAAGGCCACAGAAATGTTTTCTAGTCCGGCTTTAGGGAACGGCACTTGAAGGGTAGCAAGTTAATTTATATTCAAAACCTGTTGCTCTGCAAGCTGGAGCTTAATTTGATCCCCAATGCTTTGTTGTGAAGTTTAAATGCACTCACTGTATCTACATACTGTAGGTTTCCCAGGCATTTTGAATCAAAGACTCATACAGGGCATAGATATGAATGTGTATTGGTGTTAACCATGCAATGGAGGGGCAACCCATTCATTATGTCTCTACTGTCTGCCTAATACCTGAAAAAATTGAAATGCTTGAAGAGTATGAATGAAAGCATGAGAGCTTGATTGAGGTACTCTAGTGAGGGTGCAAGAGCTGAACTGATGCATATTAACGTATTCATAGGTATACAGCTGTGTGCTTGATGTATAATTTCCTGTCGATTTCTTTTCTTGTCCAGTCCCCTAATGAGGTGTACAGCTTTCAGAGGCATGTTGATCTATCAGAGTTGAAGAGCGGTGGCAGTGGGGCTCACATGCTCCTTAGAGGTGGGCTTCGGTCCAGCACACCCAAACGGGACAATTGTGTCAGTCTGCTCTCAGCCAATCAGGTGGTCCGGGCACTTCCACCCAGCAAGGTGCCCCTAAAGGAGGTCTACCCCAAAGGTCAGAGTTTGTATAGAATAACATGAGTTTTGTTTACAACATCCCAAATGAATTCAAACAGAGATTGTATTCAGTGTGTAAAGACTTGTTTGCTTGTTTGTCACTCAGATGTCACACCTCCATTGACAGCAGCGTATCTAGAGGTGACTGATCTGAACTCCAAAAAACTCAAGTACATTCCTGTGCCAAGGTGAGCGCAACACACCTGCTTCTTACTTTGTCTCACTCTGTCCCCCTCTGCAATACATTTATAACAAGAATATAATTTTGCATCCTCTAGCACTGGCTAGTGGTCAGAGACAGCATTGCATTAAGAAATATAAACGAATCTCTGTAAATTTACTATTGTGTTTTTAAACTTGTAAAATTATTATTTTAAACTATGATTTTCTGTGTCATTAAATTCTCATGTATCACAAAAGACTGATGTGTATGAATCAGCCTTTTTTCTGAGATACAATAATTGTCACAAAAAATTAAAGTGGCCTTGTGTATTCTTTCCACCACTTACAACAAGTTGGTTGAAAAGCCCATTTTGCTATCAAGGTAATAAGCAATGTCTAAATGTTAAATCTAGTCAAACTGATGTATTTTTGATCACTTCCCTTAGTGACCATGTCTCTACTTTCCTATTTCTTTATGATTGGTAGGTCAAGGTCTGTGTCGCCCTACACCAGCTGGTTGTCCAAGATATCAGAGTCTGATGTGCTAATTGCGCCTCTGGGTTTTGGAGGTGTGGTCACAGTGGATATGGGTGGGCACATCCGTTTCTGGGAGACAGGATTGGACACCCTGCAACGATCGCTGATGGAATGGAGGAATCTGATTGGGAGTGAAGATGGTAGACCTGTACAGGTAACATCAGAACTTTGTTAGAGTATTTAAAATGGTTCATGGAGATACCTCTTTCCTTCTTTCTTTCTTTGTGTTGCGTCACAAAGATGAGAGGCTTGGGTAATGACTAGAAATGCTTGCAGCCTGCAGTTTCTCTTAACACCACTGAGGGGCAGTACTACTTTAAAAATAATGAGAACACAATTTTAACTGGATTTCAGTCTGCATATTTACTTCACTCTGGCAGAATAAGTTAGCTGCCAAAACATTCCTGATTTATGCTAACCAGAATGTTTCCAGGCTCAAAATTTATGACCCGGCTGTACCCGGTGCGGGGGTGTATGAATGGAGGGGCATTGTTTTGATGATGCAATAGGTTTGACCTCTGGTGTGGCTCAGAATATTCAGACCCACATACTGAGAAATCTTTGTTAAGGTGCCCACATACACAACACAGGCAGACACATTCTTTAGATGATCTAGCCTTCCAGATGTAGGATGCATTATCTGCAGATGTGTGGTTTGCGCACAAGGCACTGAGAGAGTGAAACCTTTACATAGACTGAAAGGATGATATCAAAGAGACTGATCATGAGACTGACTGATGCAGATTAGTGACTGTTTTGTCTCTCATAATCAGAGATGATTTGTTTAGTCTTTAATAACTAATATGAATTCATAATGTGATCATTCAGTTCAGTATCTATGAGATAAGCATGTGAGTCTTTTAGGAATTAATGTAATAGTATTTGTGTCTTCACCATTTTCTGCTTTTGATCCTGCAAAAAGGTTATATGGTGAGAGGTAATCATTATGTTTTTAGGTTCTCATTCTGTGTTACCAGGACTCCAGACATATAGATTTTTTATGAGTTCTATATATAAATATATATAAACTATGATAGTTTATATATACCTTTATCTGAGACAAAAATTAAGCACACCTTACATTTGACTGAGAACTGATTCCTTAATACACACACGTCCATGCACCTGCACACCTCTCTCTGGCCTACATTCCTTATTAGTCAGGTCTTCTTTGATGGGGACCTTGAGTCCACTGTAGGTCAGACTTAGACAGAGTCTCTCTGTGCTCTGTGTTAGCTTACTGGAAACAACACTAGCACTACTGTATTTAAACATACCTGCGTAAAAGGTTCTCTGTATATCTGCTCAGAGATATGCTACCTTACCAAAATGTTTACACACCTCACCTTCATACGAGCGTACCTGTTTGCTTATGGCCCATGTGCATTACTTGCCAAATACCTTGTTTTTATGACACACTTAAAGGATGTAGCAGTGAGGCTTTTGACCAAAGTATGATATGTGTGTGTGTGTGACTGTCTGGTGTTTCTGTCTTTAGTGTCAGTCTGACAGTGCACCACTACAGCACTGCTGACACCATCGATGCACACACAGATGCACAGGAGACATCAGTAATCCCCTATCTGCACACGCAATACATGTCTTTTGTTTAACTGGCACATCTGGTGCCAAGTAGATATTGGCAGTTATCCAGCATAATATAAAGACATTCATAGCAGTTCACTGTATATATCCAGCCACTCAACCTGACACTCACATGAACAATATGGTTGCTTTTACACCCTGTCACTATCTGGGTGTTTCTCTTCACTGCTCTGGTTGGCAATGTGCCACCTTTTCCCCTCCTTACCATTGCCCCTCTGAGGCTAGCTTGTCAGCTACACTCATATGCACTTATGCACTTGCTTGCTCCTTCAAAGTTGACTAATCCTTACCCAATCTCTAAATAGCAGTAGTTAACAGTAACCCTCTTGATCTGTGCAAATAGCATTTTGGAATAAACAGCCTGTTAACTGTCAGTCTGGCTTGTTACCAGATGACATACTTTATACCATAATTTAAGTACAAATTACTAAATTCTAGTTCTTACACAGTACATCTATTTATAAGAGACTCTTTAACACACAGGCATGAAATCACTCAAATGCTCACACTGTAACACACTTCACATTCATTGCAACATTCATGTACAGACTTGCATTTCCATTAACCAACACACACTAGGATCCAAGTTCACACATGGGCATTTACTCCCACTCCCACTCACACACACACACACGCACGTGAGCGCCATCACTCCTAAATCACTCTCTGTCTTTAGGCGTCTAAAGGGAGAATCAGAAATTTATGAGGCTATTAATCGTACAAGACAGGGCGTAGACTGCAGATGAGAGGCACAGAGAGAGAGAGAGACTGGGTGAACAAAAGAAAGAGAGAGGGAAAAATCTCATTGAGGGAGGAGGGTGGGGTCAAGACATTGATTCCCACAGTCATAAAAATGAAGTTTTCTTAACTGCCCTGCCTGCCCCTCACTCGTTTTGCTTCTTTCTTTCTTTCTTTCTTTCTTTCTTTCTTTCTTTCTTTCTTTCTTTCTTTCTTTCTTTCTGTCTCAGGGTTAAGGTGCCATCTTTAGCTTACTGCTGACCACTGGGACCAGTGGTAACAGCAACATAGCAACAAGCCACTTTCACATACTTCAACTAAATACTGGTGGACGTACATGTCTTTGTGGAAAAACATGGACACAGTGTTTGTGGCATCACCCATTAGTTTCCGATGGGTTGTGTGAAAGCCTAAAGATGGGTTCTCTGCACACTATAATCTGAGAATAAATATTTGATGGAGCTGGGGTCAAACTGATGAAACCCTAAAACAAATCAATATTAATGATCAACATTAATGAGACTTTATTTCAAGAGAAAGGTGATTCCCTTCTCGTCAGTCCTCTGAGGTTCGAGCACCTAGAGGCCATATAAGGAGATGCTTCAAGCTCCTGAAAGCTTCACTTCAAATCCAGTACAATTTTAAGATATTCATAATAATAATTAAATTTAAGATATTCATAATAATAATTAAATAATAATTAGACAACAGAAGAATTTAAAAACATCTTTAGGGAGTATTAATTTAGATTTAACTCCCAATGACTCTGGTGAATCTGCTACTATGTGTTGGTTTGATCAGATTTAATTTACAGTGACCAAATTGCTCAACAACTGTCATCAGATGCTAATAGACTTGTACAGAGAGTTGGCCACTGGTTTCTGAAATGTTTAATCTGTTTTCCCATTTCAATTTTTTCTTTTAACGATATCCTCAGTGTTACTGTTCCCACATAATGTAACAATCACTTAGATTTATGTTAAGGCGATCAGTTTCAATTAGCTTTCTTTCTGAGAAACCATGAAATGTAAGCAATCTCCGACAAATAGAATGAAAGATGCCAGGTGACTATATAAAAGCAACATGATTTTTCTCCTGTCTGACAGTGTTCATGTAGTTAGTGAAACTAACCATCCTGCTGTCAGGATCCCTGCTGGGCCATCGTAACACACAGGCACCATTCTGTAACTGCAGTGCCCAAACAACCCAGCATCTTTCACAACTAGAGAAGGAACCTGAACTGAGTCACTTGGAGCCCAAAATGGACACATGCTGAAAAGCATCACTCATCATTTTTCTAAAACCAAAAGTAGAGTGTTAGTCATCCTTTTACTTGACTGGGCCAGAATAGAGGCTGTTATCAGCGTGAAGACACATTCACAAGTTATGTTGTCATCAGCAACAGAGTTTTATCTGTATAGAGTGTGATGGAAAGGGTGATTTACTAAAACAAGCCTGTGTTCAGGAAATTGCAGTCCTGATATCTCTCTCAGCTTCCTCTCTGATGGACAAATTTCTGAGACAAGGCTAATGGAAGTGGTGCTGTGTTGGCAAGGGAAAAGTGTGTGTGGTGTTTATTGAGTGATCGTAAACACATTTATTGAGAATGAAATATTTAGCCTGTGCCGCTAAGCTTTTGAAGCCGCCTCCAGTGCATCAGGTGCACAACCTCGTTTCCCAACATGGGACAGGCATGTGTGCAGCAAAGCTCATGCTCTGTCGCTGTTTTTTTGAATGCTGTGTATGACTCATGCATACACAGACACATACGCATCCATGTGTAATCAGAGCGTGGTCACATGGCAGAGGTGAGCTGTGGTGACATGAATGGCTCAAACCTCTGACCCTTTACCTCACTACAGAGCTATGGCACTAAGCTCTCTCTGGTTACTGAGGTTAACATTGGTTCATCTGTGAGCACCCACACACTTCCTGTGTATCTTCACAAACACTAGAGTAATGGAAAGCCCTATCGATATACAGATCTGTTAGTTGTCAGCTGCATGTGATAGTGAAGATGTCTGTTACTTGAAATTATAAGTGTTTGAGACCTTACTGTAAAACAGTAATAAACAACTAGTTCAATAAAAAATGGTAATCTATAATGATCTTCTTAAATATAGAATTTGTTGTTGATGGGTATAAAATATTTGTTGAAGTTGTGTTTTATTTCGTAGTTATGTCTTAGTTATATCAATGATATTTTTTGTTAAGTTTAATCATATATACTATCTAAGCGCCATTTTTTCATTGCAAAGTTAATTGTTTAGTTATAAAGTATTCCCCAATACCACTATGTAGCAAAATTTTAGGGATTATTGTCAAAAATGTGTATCTTAAGTTATTTTGTTAAAACCAGTTATCATGATCATTATTGATTCATTATTGATTATTGATTCATTGACTCAAATAATCATATGTTCTCTGTCTAGCACCAAAGCACAACAAAAGTCATCTCAAGGCACTTTACATACAGAGCAGGTCTAGACCACACTCTTTACTCTGTGATATTACTTATAGAGAACAGTTCTCATCATGAGCAAGCACTTGGTGACAGCGGCGAGGAAAGACTACCCTTTAACAGGCAGAAACCTCGGGACAGCTCTCTCTTGGGAGACTCTCAGTTTGAATGTCCTGACTGGTAGTGTGTTTGGAAAAAGTGAATGAGCCTTTCAGCGATTAACAAGGCGCCCCTATGCACGACATTTACAAGCAACATCTGCTTCAACATCAGTGTGAAGGCACAGATGGAAGACAGCAGGAACACTTGGTGGATGGATAAATGCTGAGAAGTTTTTGATTTATACATTTAGAATGAATCTGCTTGAACAATAAAATGTGTCATGCCCAATTGACAAATAATGACACTTGCAGTAAGTCCACTGCATGAGCTGGCTTCCCCAATGAGTATTATCTTGTCCTGCTAATCTGACATAGTTTATAGCAGACTGGCCCTCCTAATCTGCACTAAATATAGAGTGCTCTGCTGATACTGCAGCTTCAGGCAGGTGTGAGAACAGACCGTGAGCTCTGAGCTCCTCTGTGTGTGTCACTTTGAGGTGTGGGCAGTGGGTCAGCAAGAGGGAGAGGAGGGGTTCTTCTCAGCTGGACTGCTGCATCTACTAGATAAGTCGCTGTTCAGCCACATGGGCCATGACAAACCAAGACAAAATCAAAAGCATCAAAGATAAGAGCTCACACACACATACACAGCTGTCTACAATTAACAACAAAGCCTCATCCCCTACAGATACTGTTTAAATTCCAGCAGTATGTAAGAATGCAGCTGAACTACAGGGGATACACTCAGTCTCCTACTGAACTGCTCCTTTCTTTCTCACTCATGCATGCCAGACTTGGCCGACCGCCCTCCTCAGTGTGAGAGCCAGCGTGCTGATTTTGGCACTGACAGTGCCATTGAGATGGACCTAAAAATCCTTTAACCTCTCTGTGTCTCCGCTCCTTCCCTCTCCATCACTCTCCTGCAGAGAGAGACAGAGCCTGTTCTGTCCGTCCTGCCAAAAACCTGAGACCTAAGAGAGAGAAAGTCCAAATCAATTAATGCTTTGATTGTTGGTAGGTAGCTGACTCTTTGGGCATTTTGTTGGCTGTCTCACATATTCATTCAATACATCAAAAGGTTAACACAAAGAGGGCGTTTGGAGAGAAGTGTGTGCTTGAAAAAGTTAAAAGTACATTGTTGTATATCTCTGTTAGTGGCAAAATGCGGTACTACTACGATTGTGACCCAACGTGTTTTCTTTGATGCTTTTCCCAGGGAGTGTTCTGTTATACTGTTATTGTTAAAACACAGCAGCCTTTCTAATGGAACTGGATTGATTGAGTGGTTTGTGGAATGTTATTTGATCAATGCATGTGTACGTATATCTTCATATGTAATACATAAGTGATAAATACGACAGCATTTAAAAGTGAAAATACTGACACAGTCCTTCAAACATGTGACTTTTATTTAGCATTAAGATAAAGTGGTTGTCGTGTGAGTTATTGTTTGTCTTGATGTGATTAGAGTGCAGTAGTTACCTCTGCCAAGGAGGTTATATTTTTGCCAGCGTTGGTTTGTCTGTTTGCTTGTCTGTTTGTTTGTGACATAACTCAAAAAGTTATGGACAGATTTTGATGAAATTTTCAGGAAATTTCCTTTCTGGGACAAGGAACAAATGATTAAATTTTGGAGGTGATCCAGACTGAAACGTTTATTAGTTACAGCTATATAAATGTTATATAAACTATAAAACTATCGATGCGATTCCAATTGCTGAGGGTATGTTCTTATGGTCCTGAAATCCATTGAAATAGATAAATCAAAGGTAGGACTAATATTTCGGGGTGTAAGTCACAATTAGCTGGGGGAACTGTGCTGCTTGGCGGAGGTCTGTGCTCTCCGAGTGCTTTTCTAGTTGGTTATCAATTTATGAACGATAACCAGAAAGAAGCCTCTGGAGAACTATGTGCATGACAAGATACCACAAGTGAAGAGTTGGGGCTGAACAGACCTCTTAACCCTTATAAGCAACGGCGTCTGTTTTCTGTGCCTTACTTCAGAGGTGAAGAGCACCTGCACAGACAGATGAGTCTGCACTTTAGTGAATGTTTAAAAACCGACCTACATGGAATCTCTTGCTCTTTTCAGATTACCATCCAGAGAGACAGCGGCCTGGATGTCTCTGCTCCAAAACATGGCAAAATCGACCCCCTTAATGCTCCTCACGTTGGGGGAAACCAGTGGGCAGGAGGCACAGGTAACCAGTGTTTGTTAGTGGGTCAGGAGCATGCAAAATTCCATCTGTCCATCAAATGCTGAATGAAATCTGTGATCACATTTTTCCTGTGATTCATGGCATGTAAGAAGGTGTATACAAATTTGAGGCAGCTGCGGTGTGCTCTCTTCCCACAGCAAGTGTTTAGTTGCTCTGAGCTGCAAGTCACTATAGGAACTGTGCCTATATAACTGTGAACATTGAGATGAAACCAGTCCAGTCAGTCAACAGAAAATTAAGAGGCAATTTTGATAACTGTCATTTATCATAGTAAAAAAATATGAAATGTCTTTGGATTGTGGATTCTTTGTCACACAAAATGAGCAATCTGAAAACAACATCCGTGAAATGGTGATGGTTTTTTTTTTCTCTCTCTTCCTATTAATCTATAATGGAATAAATGTTAACTGCAGTGTTCAACTTTTCAGTTCATAGAAACTCTGTGTAAAATGTGTACTTACAGATCAGTTATCTAATGTGCCTCCAATAACTGTGATTGCTTCATCACTAATAAGATGTTTCATTGCAGGCGGCAGAGACACAGCGGGGCTGGGTGGCAGAGGGGGCCCCTATCGGCTGGATGCAGGACATAATGTCCACCAGGTTTCCCAGGTTGAGAAAGATGCGGTTCCAGAAGAGGTCCGCAGGGCAGCCCGGGAAATGGCTGAGAAGGCCTTCAAAGCCATGTAGGTTGCTTTGAAAACAGAAAATACAGTGATCACATGCTGAAAAAGAACTGGTTTAGCTCCACATTGTATGAGTGATTGTCTTTTTCCACCATGGCAATTTCACAGAACTGAAGAGTGTAATGTGAAACAGGTGTGTATGTGTGTGTGGGCTTTTTAGTTGTGGCCATCTGCAGGGTTTCCTGGTCACTCTGCTATCACAGGTATGGTGCTCCATCCTGCCCAAACAACCACCGGCTGCAAGTCCCTGGCTGGATGTTCACAATAGTAGATTCTGCTGGCCAGTGTGTGTGTGTGTGTGTGTGTGTGTGTGTGTGTCTACACTTACACTTACACACATTTGCTTCAGAGCAGAGGGTTGAGAGGGCACCCCTTTCACCAGCTCAACCATGAAGGCTGTCTCTGTTCTCTTTTGCTTCAAACAGTCTCGTTCTCTTAACTTTCTTTTCTCCCCCATCCCCCTTGTCCTCCCCCTTTCCTTCATTGCCCTTCTCATACACTGGCTTCTTTCACACCAAGAGGAGCAACCTTTCTGACTCTCTTCTCTTTTCTCTTTGTTTTTTCTCCTCACTTTATCTGTAGTCATTTCACTAGCTTTTCTGAATTTCTTCTTTGACACTCTTTCCCTCCACCTCCTCCTGTCTTCTGCCTGTCAAACTAAGCCCGGAGAAAATCCTGTAGCTACATGCTGATACTCTGCTTTTAAGTAGATGTCACTGTACTTGACTGTTCTCTGTCACAGCAGGTGAGCACACACAGCAGAAATACCTAAAGAGAGGTCTGCTTGATTTATTTATTTTTTCCATATCACAGGCCAACTCTGTCAGGCTTTTTTCATACCTTCTCATTCACTGACGTGTGTGCACAATCCTTTGTTTACACAAGCTTTAGGTCAAACATCAATCAAACCGTGATCCTTCCGCAAACTCTTGAGTACCTGACACACACACAAGCAAAAGCAGGCTTAGGTATGCCTAAAACATGAACCAACCGAGTGAGCATGTACACTGTCAGACACACATGCTCACATTTCTCTGCATATGTTTCTGACTCTGTTTCCACACCTGGCAACCTTTTGGACATTTCCATTTCCATTAACACAAAATTAACAGTGTCTTCCACTGGTAGGCAAAATTACCTAATAGGTGGACTTTTCTTTTTAGTGGGACCTGGAAACCCAAAACTCTCTCACTTCAGTAGACAAAACATGATCCACTCGTGGTCATGTGTTTACCAGCTATAAGTCATTGGGTGAAAGACACCAGTGCGAGTGAAACAAATACAGATTAAGATCCCTTTTTTAGGAGGAAAGTTTGTCCTCTTGTAGTAATCATGTTCAAGTTTTATTGCTCCTTGTTGCATTCCTGCTTTGATTTATTCTAGTCCCATTGTTAGATATGTACAGTAAATGATGCAAGTGTAAAAAGGATCAAATTTGTCAACCAACATATGAAAAAACTTCCTGGATCTTAGTAAATGCTAAGTTGGTAGTAAGTTTCATAAACGTAGAAGAAACTCATCCAAAAAAAATGAAAAGCATTACTGAGTGTTGGATAGGTCATAACTGTTTATATCTCATATTTTTATTACAATGCAGAAATGCACATGGAAACTTTGTAATACACTAACAAAACAGCAAGGCAACCACAATGGGTGAATGAGTTGTTTCTTTGACAGAACCAACAAGTATAAGTGCAATGCCACTGCTAAAAAGACCTGCCGTGTTTAAAGGGTCTGTTTCTCCAGTTGGGTGCATCATTATTTGCAAAATACAATCAGAACAAAATATTGGAACAGAAGCTATCATTGTCTACATCCTGGGTGAGGCAGGTCTTGTGGATGGAGCGATACTGTTTGTGCAGTGTGCTTAGTTGCTGGGAGTGTCAGCCTAAGTCCTTGTTTTGTGGTTGTTGTGTGTAAAAGTTCACAAATTTTTCTGTGCTAAAACAGACTGTGCCTGCATTTATCGTTGACTCACTTTCTCTCTCCTGTTTAAATCAAGCTTCAGGAATTTGAAGGAAATAGCCGAGGCCACAGGCCAGAATTGTGCTCAGCACATACACTTTCATGCATCCACATACACACACGCACATACACACATGTGCGCGCACACACAGACACGCACACCTAGGAATGTGTGGACGAAGCCACTCTGCTATGTACTGTTTTGTGGGTTGACAAGATGTGGTGTGAATGCAGAGGAATAGACAGGGAGACTGTGTGCAGGTCCAAAATAACTGGACTATAGTGTGAATGTGATAAAGTACATTGTGTGTCTGAAGAGTGAAGGTCAATTACTGTAACTACAAATGAATGGGCTACAATCAAACATACATGTTTAATATTCATCAAAGGATATATATACATATATACATACATATATATATATATATATATATATATATATATATATATGTGTGTGTGTGTGTATATATATATATATATATATATATATATATGTGTGTGTATATATATATAGCTAGTTAGTTAGTTTTCGTACAACTAACTGCACAGCAAGCCATGTTATTTGTCCAAAATTTGCATTAAAAATTATCTAAAAGGCACCAACACCATAAACAACATAAACAGTGACAGTTGCTATGAATCCATCCTTGAGCACCACCAGAGACAGAGACTAACTTGCTTGGTTAGACTTTGGGGACTGAAACTTTGCAGACCTTTTGCATGAACAAAAATGCTGTAAAACACACTAAAGGAAGGGGGAAACCCCAAAAACATAATATGACTTATTTATAAAAGCATTTAAAATGAAGAATCTAAATCATGAAATTCTTAAGTGTTAAAATGTATTTAATGGTGTAAAGCCCAAATCAGCAGAGAAATGTTCAACTACATTGATATGGTGGTCTATGTAAGCTACGTCTAATATCTAGTGTTGTTTCTCTGTGCACTTCTGTTTGGAGCTTTTAACATTAACCTAACAGTGGCAAGCTTAGAAACTAAATGCAGTGAAATACACTCTTACTTCTTGACTTTGAAAATGTAATTTTCTGTTGTTTGTCTGTCACAGTGATTGTTTTAGTGCTGACTGTGCGGCTCCTCATGGGTTATTTTTTACCAGTTTTATACCCTTATTTAAAATTTTGAAACTTGTATTTCAGGTTTTGGTGCTGATGTAGTTGAGCTTAATCCAGACTTCCATTGCAGATATGATTTTGCCAGATGTCCTCTGAGAGAATACATGAGTGAATGTGTGTTGATTGCATGGCTGATGGCAGCGCAGTCACAATACAGCTGTCTTACGTTCTTCTCATGCAACCAGTCTCTCTCTCTCACACACACACACACACACTGGTTTGTTGCAAGCTGTGACACATAAAGAGCCTCTCCACCATCCTTCAGCCCTGCCTGTGGTTTGATGTTGCTGCTCTGTATCTTTGTGGTGGTCACAGTCTGATTGTCACCAAAAGTTTCAAACACCTGGCAGAGATTTCCCCCCACCCTTCTCTGTCTCCAACACACACAAGCATACACTTATCTATGCAAACATGGTGAAGACCCTCATCGCACCTGAGGAAGAGTCTGTGTCTGTGTGTCAGCGATACTAAAGTACCTGCACAGTGGGATTATACGGATCGACTCAGCTTGGGGGGCATAGCCCACCTGTCTTGTCATGTCCACTGATCTGTTTTGGAGAGAACACACATGTGCACACACTGTATTTAACTCTCAATAGCTATCACTGACCCCTGAGTTTCCCCACAGGTGCCCTGAGCTCATGAAAAGATTTCTCAGTCTATTTTAACTCTTTCATTCTCTATCTAACTGGTCTTTTTTGGGGGGGAAATCAAAAGGCAGAAACAGGCATTAACTTCAAAATGCTGTTGTTATTCCACTATATCAGGGTTAGTGGCTCCATCCATACACTTGCCTGTTTTAGAAATCAAAATTATAATTTCTTTGTGAAAAACATGGGTAGAAAAGTAAAGAAGATAATACTTGCAGTATCACACACTGAATGTATACATTGCTGGTGTGTGAGAATGGGACGTCCTGAGCAAGTCCAGCTCAAGAGCAAGAGTAAAGAGCAGAGAGAACTCAAAATCTAGAAATTTGTCAAATGTCCAGAAGGTCACTTACCTGACCATTGAGTCCTCGTCTATGCAGGTGTGCATTTTATTGTTTGCACTTTATGAGCTCTAACCAACCACTTCGGTGTGCAGCAATATGAAGTGCAACCCAAAGTATATATGTGCGCATGTTGCAGTGCAGTTGGTTGACAGTGAGATTGAAAGTTATCCTGTCTGGGTTTGGACCACCAGTAGCACCGAAATGTTTCTTTGAGCAGGCTCTTGTGTTGTTTATATTTTAATGGAGGCGCAGTATGTGTGTGGGGACATGTGACTGAGATGTCTATGGATAAAACAGTGTGTGCTACTCAACCAAACTGGCCAAGGGCCACTTGATTTGTGTTGGCCCCAAAAATCTTCTGTCCTGTCTGCCCAGTGATATCACTGAGAGCCACAGCATTACTGAACAGATGCATGGAGGAAGAAACCAGCTTGTGCCCAGTGAAACTGTCTGTCACTCACCAGATTTTCATAATTATATTTTAAAGCTGTTAAACACTTTTGAAGCTGAAAGTCAAAAGAAAAAATATAAATGAAACGTACTGTATGTCTAAATACAAGCGGCGGTTCATCAGAGTTTGAGCAAATCAAATCATAGCTCTTACAGTGTCTGTCTCTCCTCTCCCTCTGTGCTTTTCTCTGTCCTTCTCTGCCAGGTTGAAAGAGATTGATATGAGCGAATATGATGGTGCCACGTATGAGCGCTTCTCCAAGGCTGTCAGGAAACAAGTTCAGTCTCTTCGCATCATCCTGGACAGTTTACAGGTTAGCTTCAATCTATTTTACTCATGATTGCTGGTCTTGACAGACAGGTCAGATCCTCACATTTCCCTTCATGAATGAAGGAATCTAAGATGCCAGTCAGGTAAGTTTTGAAAATAATGCTAAATTGGACAATTTCTACATCATTCAAATTCAAAATCTTGATCAATATTTAATAAGTATTGTCTTATTGTCACCATGCAAAATATATAACAGATTTGTAGCTGTGGTCAGCAAGACACAAGTGTGAGGAAAAGCTGCATCACTCTGAGATTACTATTACTTTGGTAGAAGTATCAATACACAGACTTTCTATTCCCAAATATTTCTGTTTAGCAGCAAGATAGCATAGGTCGTGATATAGCAATTTTAAACAATTAATGTTACTGTTTTTGTAAATTTCCCTATTGTGGGACTAATAAAGGAATATGATATTTCTTATGCCTGCATTGTTCATAAATTGCAAAATCTTCATGTGTGTCATTTTGCAGACACTCCCTTGTTTATTCCGCCTGATTATTGGTACAGTATATTTGGTAACCTTAATATCTTAATTGGTATGTTGGCTTAGTCAGTATAAGTATGAGCATACGTTTTGTGGTGTAAATAGTTTTGGCCAGGTTCGCCTGGTCAGGTCATTTTAGTTGAGCAGTTTGAGCATAATTCAACCAAACTGTGGACTGAAATAAAACAGCTTTACTGTACAGTCAGACAGGAAGGACTGCAGTCCAGTTCACCGTGGCCACTCAATAAAAGTCACAGACTCATAAAGCCAATAGATGACATTGGATTGACCTCATACAACCCCACATGTGATATGCAGGAAGAAGGGGGTGCTCTCCCACAGGAGCACCCTGATTGCTTGGGTGAATGAGAAGCAAAAGTGTAGGGAGTGGTGGTTAAAAATCCAGGATATGATATTGTCTCCATTTCAATATTTTGTTTTAGACTTTCCTGCCTTTGTTTCAGCTTCTTAGGGGGAACGCATGTTGATGCATTCAAGCAAGGTTTGCTCTGTGTGTGTGCGTGTGTCTGTGACGAGGGGAAAATCGTGCAGCATGTGAGAATGATTACAAAGCAGCGACACTAAGCCTTGCTCTATTATCCTCTTGTCCAGGTGTGAAGCTCTATTTGTATATGTTGTGGTGGGTGGGTGTGTTTGTGTTTTTCATCCAGGTGTTTGCAGCCGTGCCAGCGCTGGCTTTCAACATGAATGTTGGTTATTGTTTGTATTTGTCCTTGTAGCCCCGGGCTTCTTCCCCACTGTAAAGAGCATGGAGATTATACCAATCCCAGCAGGCGTGACGCTGTGAAGTCATGTTATTTTTATCATACCTGAAGAGTGATTTAAGGACACACACACACACACACACACACACACACACACACAGATACTGTACACGCCTAACCATAGCTGGCAAGCTCTTCATAAACTGATAGTGTATTGTTTCCACCCACTTCAATGTCCCGGAGGGAAACCCCTCTCCATTTATCTCTCAACAATGGACTTGCTTGCCAGACATAAACACCTGGGCTCATATTTATGCAGCATCTCATAGTAGGAAATCAGTCTTAACTGGCCAAAGAATCGCAGAGTAACACACACTTGCTCTTACTTTTAGGCCCTAGGAAATAAAAATGTTTTTTTCATTCTTATTAACCAGGGTAATTACTGACATCTTTCCAGTATTGAGGAGCGCTTCAGAGTCGTCCTAACCTGTTCTCAGGAGATTGCATGCACAGACATACCATGGGAGAAGAGATATTTTGGGATTCTTTAATGACAGTGAGCTTATTAAAAGATATATTTTTGTAGAATTTGTTAGAATTTTTCTGACTGAAAAGTTGCAGTTGGTTCATGAACAAAGAGAGCATGTGATGTCTCTCCATAGAAGAGCTTTACAAGTGCAATGATCTGAGCCTGCCAACACCATCAGCTCAGGCAATAATAAGTTCAACTTTGATCACTCTTACAGGTAATGCATCCAGTGTGACGATATGGAAAAACATTGCTGAACATGCTTTATTATAGGCTTTGTAACTGTAACTGTGTGACTGGATGAGGCTGACAAGCATATCTCCATTTAGAGAAGTTAGAATTTGATGCTATTTACATTGAGCATACATTCATTTTTTTAGCCATGTGAGACGCTTGCCATTGTCTTCAATACATGGCCTTCAAGTGAATATTATTATTATAGCATTTACATAATGCATAACTGTACTGTACTGTTCTGTACTGGTTGTGAGAGAATGGGGAAAAAAATCTCTCCATGGTTGCCATGAAACAAATTAATTACACACGCATGTCTTTACTTTTGTACAGTTTGTACTGGACATGTAAACTGTACTGTACATTGTATGTGTACATTGCAGCGACAACTATTCTTACATATGTGAATTTTTTTTTTATCAGTGACGTTAACAAGTCATGTGTTGTGAAAAAATGTCTTGATTGTGTTCCTTCTTTTGTCAATCTCATATTCTTCCTTCCTCAGGGACCAAACTGAAGAAACGACAATGTGATGTTTCTCTTTCTTTTTCCCTCTTTCTTCCAAGTGGCCACAGCAAAAAGTGGAGTAATATCTTTATAAACAGAGTCAGACCATCAAACCTCCTTCCTCTTTTGTTCAGTGGGCATGGGTGGGAGGAAGGGCACTAGTTGGTGGTGCTGGGGGTGACAGGTGTATGCACATCCAACTGCCCATGAGATCATTTATGAATTTAAATTTTACATCACTGTGTACTGTAAATTTTATTGTCCATCATGTGTCAGCCTGAATTACAAGCTGTCTGTTTTTTTATTTTATTTTCTTTGCCTCGTCTCACAATCTGTTGCCTCTGAGAGCCCCACCAAAATGAAGTCATCCTCCAGACAGATTTTGAAATGTGTTTAATTATTTGGTTGACTGGGTCATAATATGTGCTCTTTGTGTGTGTGTTTTAGGCTAAAGGGAAGGAGCGACAGTGGTTGAAGAACCAGGCTCTGGGAGAACTGGATGATGCTAAAATCATTGATGGACTGACTGGAGAGAAGGCTATATATAAACGCAGAGGAGAGATGGACCCAGAGGTGTGTGCGTGCATGCATGTGTGCATGTGTGTGTGTTGCTATAGATAATTTAAACCACACTTTTTTTTTTCCTGAGCCACACCTCCAAAATACACATGCACTCCCAGACTTACACACATAATTTTGACCTCTATCTGTCAGACGATACATTCCAGTGGTGTGTGTGAGATTGTTATTACACCCTGTGTTTCTGCTCGAGCTCACACACACACACACACACACACACACAGTTTCTAGTCATTTCTGCTGTCATGTATGCTCGAATAAGCCCCACCACCACACACACACACAACAGAGTTCCCACACTAATCATACAAACACACACTAGCCATAATATGCATGCCATGTTTTTCTACCTTATTTAGCTTCAAGCATTGCATATTTTTGGTCTGGCCTGAAGTTCTAGATTGAAATCATTTCAACCAGTTGTGAAATCCTGACCTTGTGTTGAATTTTGTTGTAAGTAAGCTACACCAAATTCCACAAAACACTTTCTAAAGTAGGTATTTTCAGTGTTAGTCGCTGCTAATATTTAAGCTCTTCTGGGTGTTTCCAGCCGGGCACTCCTCAGCAGAAGCCCAAGCGTTTGCGGGTGTTAGTGGACGTGTCAGGCAGCATGTACCGTTTCAACGGCGTGGACGGCAGGCTGGAGCGCTCGATGGAAGCTGTGTGTATGGTCATGGAAGCTCTGGAGAGCTATGAGCACAAGTTCAAGGTGAGACTGTTGCACCCATCATTAGGACATCATGTGATTTAATGTAAAGTTACTGTGGATACAATTTTTACTGTGCAGCCTCAACCCACCACTATCATCTGGTGCCTTTCCTCATTGTGTCAGATTATGGTATTATATTGTGGTGAAAATGTTCAAGACTCATATGTCACTTCTTTAGAGCTCATGCATTTTTCTTTCAGCGTGAACTAGAATAATGTGTAAAGCTACATTACTTTTGGGAACCACTTGTATTCAGGTTTCCACCTACAGGACCAAGTATCAGAACAGCTGCCATAAAATGAACGGTACTGGCCAACCAAGACTTTCTTTCTGACATGAAAATCATTTCATACAACTTATGTGACTTTATTTGAATAATGCCTGGGTCTACTACTAATGTTCTTCCACCTTCCCCAGTGGTCTTAAAAAATAAAATGTATTGATATTAGCAGATGACTTCTGTTTTTACTCAGGTTCCTGGGCCACCTGGTTTACCATGTGGAGTAGTTGTTTTGTAGCTTCTGACATGGCAAAGGATTGCGACATTGTGCTTGGCTTTTGCTAGGCTGTCATTAACCTTAATAGCATATGTGTTCAGTGGTGAAAAACCTAATGATCTTTACCACTTACCTGCTAATTTTATCTACCACTGGTGCTGTTTTGTCAAACCATTGACCACATCAGTTTGTGCAAATGACAACTCAACAGCTGACACACTTAATGAGCCATTTGTGAATGTAAAATAATGATGCCATCTTAGCCGGGAAAGTCAGGCAGGAGATGGAGGAAATGAAATAGAGTGGCAGAGGGAAGGAGGGAGAGGGGATATACGAGTGTGTGTAAATACGTTTAAGGGAGACAGACTTCTTGGCCCCTAAGTGACACTCAACCCAGCCTAATGCTGATCACATAACAGTGTCAGTCACACATGCACACACACAGAGAGCCACATATTTCAATGCTGCTCATCACATGTCAGTGTGACTGCTTTATTTGCGTAACACCCCTTACATAAAAGTGCATCTAATAACACAGAGACATACAAAACAAGCCATACACACCTTCACTTGTGTGTGTCCATGCTCCCTGTAGTCTTACATTGTGTGTGTGTTTGTGTGTGTCTTACAATATAAGACATCAATTCTATCCTACTCAGGATTTCTATTTGAGATAGAGATGGTATGATGAAACATTAGACTTAGGAATTCATAGTTTATAGTTTCATGTCCTATTTATTAAAGCCATCAGAGCGCCATTTACAAGCTAAAAATGGACTGGAAAACAGTGTTGTGTGTGAGTTTAATTATATATATATATGCTGAATTCTGAGTTAAATTCAGGGATTTCTTGGTCCCTGAGGTGAATAAAAAGCAAGCTGAAAAAAATAAAAATGGCATAGTACAAAAAATATTCGGATCTGGAAAGACAGCATATTGTAAAACTGCGTTTCTTACCCTGCAACAGTGATAAGGACGGATGAGACACACAGTCGCATACCTTTGACCACCACCATCATAACTGCCCCCATTAGAAATAGCCCATATACGTAATACCTGGGTCCTGAAATAGCTGAGTGAAGCCCACGGTGCCAGGCTGACCCAGCCTTATGTAAGATGTGATGGATGGTCTATGGGAGGCATTTAGGCATGACAGGGTTAACAGACTGCAGTGAATGCAGGATGGAGCCAGGATAGCTGTGTATAACTTACGATCTGATGTTTCTGCGGCATCACACCTGCGTCTCTACACTGCCCTCTAGGTCCTGCAGGAGGATGATAAAAGGGGGCTCACAGAAAATAATACAATCTTGTCATTGTTGCCTTTAATATTCATGTGGTATGATACAGACACATTTGTACCATCTTTATCAACATTTCTCTCATTTGAACTGTTTTCTCTACGCAGTACGACATAGTGGGCCACTCAGGCGATGGCTATGATGTGGAGTTGGTCAGAGCAGACAAAGTCCCCAAGAATAACAAGCAGAGACTCAAAGTCCTCAAGGTACAGATTCACAATCATTCCATTCATCCACCAAAATATACTAACAACAGTGGTTGGTGTTTCTTTCAGAAGTCTGTGTTGAGCTAAAAGTATACATTAAATGGACAGTGTCCGCAACACTCCTAAGTTGTTGCTTTCAATTTTTCTCCAGTGGCATCTAATCATTTGCATAGTTTTATATTTGTCCAGGACAGAAAATATATCACCACAAAGAAATTCTCCACCTGTGCAATACACTGAATAATGTATTGTGAGGGTGAAGTCAGGGATGTCCTGATAAACCTTTTGTCTCTGGCTTGTTCCCTTTTTCTCCTCCTCTGGCCTTTTCTCTCTCTCCTGCTCCCGTGCTTCACAGATCATGCACGCCCATGCTCAGTTCTGCATGAGTGGTGACTACACTCTGGAGGGCACAGACGCCAGCATTAAGGAGGTGGCACAAGAAGAGGCCGACGAGCACTTTGTGGTGGTGCTCAGCGATGCCAATCTAGAACGCTATGGCATCCGGCCCGAGCGCTTTGCCCAGGTTCTGACCTCTGACCCGCAGGTCAATGCCTTTGCCATCTTCATCGGATCCCTTGGTGATCAGGCCGAAAGGTGAGGAGATGGAGGCAGGGATGGGGGGGGGCATCTTGAGTTAAGTAAAGGGTACATATATGGGAAACAAATGAGAAAATAGGGTGAGTGATGGGGAGAGAAAGAGCATAAGCCGTAAGCCAAAGAATGATAAGGATGACAGAAGGAAGTCAAAGAACTCAAAATGTTATTTAAAATGGACTGGAGTTTAAACACCAACATCCAAAGCAGCCATCTAGTCAATTTTAAGGTTAACGACTAGACTTCAAAGTTAAGTCCAACAATGACGAGCTGAGTCCCACTCATGTTCCTGCTTGCTGCTAGTCCTGCTGACCTTTGTTGTCCCATCCCAGATTAAGTCCTGAGCTTTGCATGCAGGACAAAAGGGGGGTAAAGTGAACTCTTCAGTCGGTTTGCAGGAGGCGCTGGCTTTATGGTTAGAATGCAGTCACAAGCTGAAGGACCTTCAGAATGACAATGACCTGTTTTGCACCAAGCTCATGACCCTGTGAACAGTAGTAACACCAGGAGAGAGAGAATGAGTGCAAAGAGCCCTCTGACCTTTGAAAACAGTTACAGAAGGAATTACTCTTTAACTATGGGAACCAAGGTAAAGTAGAAATTAACTCTGTGCAGTGTATGGGTTCAAGTGGGGATGCCGGGATAGCGGAATCAGAATAATATATTCAGGTGTAGGAACTTAGTCATGGGAATCCATACAGTTATGTAATATCAGGATGCTTTGGAATACTATTTATGTCTTGTCCATGGGTGTGTATGTCCTCCTTTAGAGGACAAACTACTAACTGGAAAAGGAGAATGTGTAAGCAAAATAAAAGGAAGACAGGGAAAGAGTGCCATCAGAGGTAGTGAGGATATACAAAGGACTGAAATGCAGTAGAAGTGGTTGTGTAGTCTTGTTCCTCAGCTCCACCATGTGAATGACACCCTTTTCATTCACACACATTATACTCTTTCAGTGGAAATGTCGATTGTGCCGATTCACACGCCAAACAAGTACTTGTCTTTTTATTTTGGGAAACGATTTTGTTGCAAAAGTTCAGTTCCCCTGTTTAACCTCAAACTTCTGTCTTTTTCCTTTGTTTCAGACTCCAAAAGACCCTGCCAGCAGGGAGATCCTTTGTTGCCATGGACACCAAACAGATCCCCCAAATACTGCAGCAGATCTTTACATCTACAATGTTGTCCAGTGCCTGAGACTGACACAAACAAAAAACACACAAACAAGCACATACATTCACTTCTTATCTCACATATTCAAAACCTCAGAATTTGTTCTGCAAGCTCTGAAACCTGTCCGACTTGGGCACAGTGACTTATCACGATGTGATAACCCACTTTCTGTATCAGATTATACAACTTTGTTCAAGCTGTATCAGGCCTGAAGACTCACCTTTGTACAGGCCTGAGGAGGAAAGATGGTTATGTTTACTGCTTTACAGAAGCCTTAAGTCTGTCACCAAAATCTGACAGCAATGTGTTAGCGTGACAGAGTTAAAAAATGCCTGCTTTGTGCTGTCCCTTAGGGGAATAGTTACTGTACAATGTGATCTGCAAAAAGCCTGTGATCTTGTTCATTATGAGTGTGCACTACTGTGAAATGTCACGCACTGCACTGGTAAGTACAGTGACATTATGAATGCCTGGAGCCTGTCTCAGACCCCATGTGGGGATCAAACACACAGCCTAACCTGTTGTCTTTGTGATGTTGGCCAACAGTGCACTGAGGCATGCAGTTTCACACAGAAAAACGCACAAACACATGCAGGAAGGGCAACACTAATGTGTCACCTGACTAACACTTGGATGTGGCGAGCAGCCGTAACTTGGTTCTTTTGGAATGCCAGGACTGTGACTAGGGAAGTTCCCACCTGACTGCACACGCTCTTTAAAGGCTGTCGCGGTTGCACAACCCCCTGTGTGTGTGTGTTTGTGTGTGTGTGTGTGTATGTTCTCCTACTGCATCTATGTCAACATGCACAAGCCCTTTCCTTCCTGGCTGCTGGACCTTGTGACGCCATGCTCGTCTCAGTCCTGCAAGGAATCTGAGATCATCTTTCATTGCCAGACCTCCCACTCTTCTCTTTTACAAACATACATGTGAACACCTTTGTGTTCACATGTATGTTTCTCTGACTTAGAGTGTCTGTATGTGCATAGTTGTGCTTGTTTAGAGATTAAGTGCACACAGACCTGTGTGTGTACATGTTTTTATTTCATATGTTTCTGCTCTGTGACTTCATGCTGTGCAGTCAGATGAATTCTTGCTGTCTGTGCCAACTCTCGGCCCCATGCATCCAATTCCATATCAGTTTGTTCCTTGTTTTGTGTTCAGTGTTCAGTGTTCACCTCACTGTGCTTCACTGATAGGATCAATAGAACAGCCAGTCTAATTATGACTCTCCATTGATTCCTCTCTAGTTGGGGTCCTGTCCCTGTCTTTATTAACCTACTTCTGTCTCCCTTTGACCCTTTCTCTTGCTCTTTCTCCCGCTCTGCTGATTGGTTGGAAGAAGCAAAAGTAAAAACTGGACTAGTTTGTCTGCAGTTTGCCTGCATCATATGTTTGTTTGTTGAAACATGTTTGGGTATATAGGCATTTAATGTGTGTGTAGAAGCATATTAAAATCATACATTTTGAATCTCTTTAGCTTTATTCAATTGTACATTATTTTATGTAAAAAAAAATGTAAAAGTAATGTACAAAATTGTAATAAAATCATCTTAATATTGCTCATTCGATTCCCACCAGTTATTGTCTTGTTTCTACTAAAATTATGAAATGACATAATTGACAGTCAGCCCCCTGTTCTTGCTCTCTGAAGGAAATGTTCCTCTAGATTTTGTCATTTTTAATATTTTAGGTAAACATCTATGTCATATGTCTATATTGACTGAGACACCTAGTAGCAGCAGTAGTAACTATTCTGTAGTATCTGGGGGAAAAAATATTCAAAGGAAATAAATAAGTGTACATTGTGTATTATATAATTCTGCAGTAGAGCAGAAGCCCTGGGTGACTTCTTAGAATCACAGACCACTCAGCTTCCCTCTCATTTCCTCCACAGTCACTTTTTCCATGTGTTGTAATGATCCATTCACTCGACTAAAATCACCCAGCCCACCCCCACTGTTTAGACTAGCCAAAACAACTCAACACACACTGTGCAACTCTTCATGATTCAAGATTTCACAACATGTGGTCTTGTTATAGTTAGTGTAATATTCCTCAAATCCTTAGCTTCATCCCTGGTGTTAACTTCTTGTTAGATCTTTGTGCTTCATCTCCCACAATTTGTAAATCTTTGTTGATTAGTTTGATATCTTCAAGGATCATTTATGTGTTCACAAACAAGCATCTGAAAAACCTACTCCTTCTGTTGGCTAGAGGGAAAGAATTACCATTAACTAACTGTCAGTTTAGTCAGTATATCCGTTGGTAAACATTTCAATGAAAACTTTTCACATTATTACTTAATGTCTGCACTGTTATACTATTCAGCATATAATCTCTGCCATGACTGGTCTGGCCTATGAAAGATACGTACTGCTATCTGTTCCACTTTCTTCCCCTGCTTCCTGTACTACACTGCTTTATTGACACACTGTTTATCACCCTGGATTTGCAATGACAAACTGACTCTTAGAATAGCTTTAGGCACCCACTCACACACACACGCTTACCTGTAGTGCACACCTGGTCTGCCTATTCTAAAAAGCCCTGTATGATTATTACAGAGATAAAACGTCTAGACTAGCAGGGTATTACATGCATTAGTCAGTGTTAGGAGTGTGTTTGTTTTGTGTCTCCCCCCCCCGCTGACATGCTCTCAGATATTGTATGAGTCAGTTACATTTCCTGCTGTAGAAAATCCAGCTGGTGATTCATAATATACAAAACTTGAAGCAATCTATTTTGGGCTATGTCTGGTTGATGTCATCAGATTTCAGTCTGGACCTCATGTTTGACATTCTAAACTGGAGCAGGATCGATCCCTGCACAGCCCACAGAGAGACACCACAGGAAGAAATTGACTGGTCAATGTGATTGATGGCTGATCTCGTGTCAGCTCAGCAGGACAGACCGAGCTGAACGACTGTCTTGGTGTTTGTCTGAACAGTAGAAACAAGAGTGTGTGTTGGCTGTAGCTGGGTGAGTGATGTCAGCCTGTCAGTTACTTACAGGCCTGTGTGTGACAACTGTGTTCAAAGTGCAGGTTATAGCAGATGTGACATAATGATGAGGTCAGCAGATGAGAATATTTTGCAAAACCATGGTTATAGCACCTGTAGTTTTATGCATTTATACATATACTCTTTTTGCATGTGTACTTTTGCTGCATGTGTGAGTGTTATTTGGAAATGAGAAATAGTGGAATCAGGGGAACAGGAAGCTTTGAAGGAGGAGGATGTAATAATGACAGCTTAGCAACAAACAGCAAGATACAATAAAGACATGAAAGAAAGCATCACTCCAATAGTGTTTATGGGTAAGGGTATGAGGATAGATACACACAAACACATGAGCTTTAATGTGGTGCAATAGACAGACAGCTGGTGGCAGTCCCAAAGCTTTATGGCAGATTCATTAGGCAGTAATAACAGCCCAGTGTCATTGGTGCTCACTAATCACCATGTGGTTTGTGTGTGCGTATTGTGAGTGGCTAGTTGTTAGCTTGTGTCTACGTCTTAGGAGAGAAAAGCTTGTAATAAAAAAAAAAGAAGACACTGGCCTATTTGTCCTAAAAGTGATCTCTCTTGGAACAACCACACCTTGGAGATACACACACACACACACACACACACCAAATGACCACCTGACACCTGCCCCTGTCAAGGCCTAATTGAGTTATGCATTGAATCTTGAGAGAAGCCTTGTGAGTCATGCTGCTGACAGACCCAAAGACAGAGTGGCGGAGCACCTGACACACAGAAATGCGGATAGGCAGATGCACGGGCAGCCACTCAGACTGTTGGAGTAGTGATGAAAAACAAACTGCTGTAAAGAGAGGATTACAAGACTATATTTCAACACATCATCCGAG
The DNA here is from genome assembly GCA_037975185.1 of Centropyge bicolor. Taxonomy (NCBI): domain Eukaryota; kingdom Metazoa; phylum Chordata; class Actinopteri; family Pomacanthidae; genus Centropyge; species Centropyge bicolor. The sequence continues at coordinate 1,160,163 of JBBMOC010000070.1, forward strand.
AGTTCATTGAGAATTGATGATGCAGTTTTGCACACAAGTCTAAACATGGCCTCAAGTCTGTAAAAGGATTGAGGATAATCCCACAAACAATCTACATCTTATTAATAAGTCAGTGTTGTATGTTGTGTGCAGCATTTAAAAAAAAAAAAAAAAAACGTTTCATGTTATTATTGAATGTCTTTATTACACAATGCTTGTTGTACAGTCTGAATAAATCAAATGTATAATTGTTCCCAGTATACTCTTAAGCAAAAATCTATTTGTAGCATGTAGTTGCGGTATGTCCTCTCTGAGAACTTCCACCCCGGGGGGGCACCTCTGGAGACTGGGGGGAATAGCAGTTTGGGGTATCTAGAGGTTTTGTTGGCTTTATGTGATGTTCCTCAGGACTCCACATGAGATCTGCAAATTCCATGCTTAAGCATACATATAGTTGTACCTAACAGCCAAAAACCTTTGGTAAAAGATCAATGATTGACTTTGTAATTGTATCATCTGATCTATATGGCCATGACAAGAAAGGGAGATGCACATGAAGAAGTCCATTTAAATAATGATTTTATTAAAGTAAGTGAATAACTGAGTTCATTTTAAAGTAGACATGGTGTGTGTAATCAGTTATCAATCAATTATTGTGACTTACACCCCAAAATATTAGTCCCACCTCTGATTTATCTATTTCAATGGATTCCTGGACCATAAAAACATACCCTTAGCGATTGGAATCGCATCAATATCATTTTTAGTTTAACAGTTATACCCGAAAATCCACATTTCCGTAATGGCGGTTTTCCGGATCACCTCCAAAATCTCTTAATCTTTTGTTCCTTGTCCCAGAAAAGACATTTCCTGAAAATTTCATCAAAATTTGCCCATAACTTTTTGAGTTATGTTGCAAACAAGCAAACAAACACACAAACAAACACACAGACAAACAAACAGACAAACAAACCAACACCGGCAAAAACATAACCTCCTTGGCGGAGGTAACAAAGCAAAGCAACACAATGTTTGTTGGGTTCTCCGGCAGGAGGAAGAGAGGGAGACTGAGCTCCAGAGGGACTTCTGACAAACCAGGCCCAGGTGTGCCAGATCTTCAAATTAAAACTGGTCTTCCCCACTCTGCAGCTCACCCTCTGCACCGCCCCCCCCTGCAGTACCTGCAAAGTAAACATGGTCAAAAGGTTAGAGGGTCGTCACACTCTGGACACTAAAGGAAAAAAATTATGGAAGGAGTATGGCTGGATCATGAACTTCTTGGTTGGCCTCAAACATCCTTCCTCCCCTGTTATCCTCAGTCAAGTTGAAAACACATATACTGATGGAACAGCCATCGGGGGCAAAATCTGGGGTTCAGTATCTTGCCCCTTCGACACATAGACTGCAGGCAACGGTGTGGTGGACAACTGCTCTACCTCCTGAGCTACAGCCCCCCATGCATCTCCCTTCTTTGTCACTGATGTTCCTCTGCTGACGTCATTGGACCATGACCTTAGTGGGGAAGTTGGCAGCCGAGGGAGATGCAGATGAGTTGACACACATCAACAGACAGATTGGTGTGTTATGTGAGCATTGTACCAGACTGCTGTGGTGAGAAAGGGAGCTCTACCTGAGGATAGAGCTTTCAATCTAGCATTCTATTGAGCTATCTAGTTATGTATTCATGTTGCAACTCTCACCTACGATTATGAGCTCTGGGTAGTGACCAAAGAATGTGATCACATATACAACTAGACAAAAACACTTCAAGTGCAAAGCATCTGGGTTCATCCTTTGGGGACAGGATTTGGGACATTTGGAGCTGGGAGCTGACAGGAACCAAATGAGTGAGTTCTGGAATCTGATCGGGTTCACTCCTGGTGATTACATATTCCACCTGGGAACACAAACATGAAATATGCACAGAGTAAAAACAAATGTTTGCTTAGAGTGCAGAAGATTACTCTCAAAAGCTTTGGAAAATGGTCACATGTAATGAAGCCCAACACATTTTTGGTTACCACAGTTGAATTGTTACTACGGTGACAGAAAATATTCTAATCTTTTTATGTGTGTCACTAACAATATTTAATAGGGTTGGTAATGCAACGCAGTCAGTCAACAGTCAGTCCAGGTGGTGAGACAGTGTGAGGGTCGCTGTGCAGCCCACAGCTGGAGCTGAGAGCCATTTTCACCCTGGGCCTTTCTTAGCCAGCTTAGAGCACCTAATAGCAGAGTGATAGGATGAGAGAGAGAGTTGGAAGGTTTTACACTGTGTCATTGAAATGACCCACTGCAGCTGAGTATGCCTGCAGTGTAGGTTGAATCTTTGCTGTCAACAAACGAACACACACACACACACACACACACACACACACACACACACACACATACTGTCTGTGTTTCTGCCTGTCATTGCCAGGCAGTTAAAGTTTCAACAGATTAACACATGGAAAAGTCATTTTGCCAACTGAAACCATGTGTTTGGTTGTTGAATAACTTAGGTAAACCTAAGTGGAATATTTGTAGTGATAAGAACCAATCCAGATAGCCAGTTCAGATCCTGATAGCTAAATGTGTGTGTGTGTGTGTGTGTGTGTGTGTGTGTGTGTGTGTGTGTGTGTGTGTGTGCGCATATTATACAGGAAAACTTTCCACTTCCTTTTGTCTGTTTTCTCACCACTTGCAACTTCCTTGCTGCTGCAGACTCCTTGTTGAACTATCCCCACTGTCTGCCTCCACAAGTCCTGAATTCAACTCCTACTCATATGCTGCTATTTCATTTTTTTAAATCAAAGTAATACAAAGTGAGTGAAAGGAGTGAAATGACAAACTAAATGACTGTGGATTTCTCAAAATTCAAATAGTGTTCATCCAGTTTGCACTCCCTGTGAAATCAGACATCAGAGACAGTGAATGCTCCATTACTAATGCTTCCCATTCAGACAGTTGGAGATTTCATACAGTCCTGTGATGAGTCTTACATCACACAGAGGATGTGGTTTTGCACAGTGTTACTGTGGTCAGCTCTCAGAACAGATATAATAATGCTGTTGTCCTTGACTACTGGAAAACAATGTCTTGTTTATGTGCTTGTGACTGTTGAGTTGTTAGTTACTCGAGCTATTTATTGTACAGATGTGATGTAATGTTTTTTTTTTTCAGTATTATCCTAAAATCTATTTTTTGAATATTCTCAACAAAAAACATAGTTTAAATGAGTGAGGGAGTTTAAAATGAAGGTAGTGCCTGTGCTATAATAACACATAATTACAATCAGAAGAAAGATCAGTCTCTGACACTAGAAAAGTGTCAGATTTAAGGGTTTGGCACATTTTTGTAGTCTGTGCTATTTTCAACCCTCATGTGGATATGTGTGTGCCTTTTCACACATTTTGATTTATAGGGCAGGCAGGGAGCGTTCCCCTCTGACAGGGCCAAGTGTTTGCCGAACAGACGCAAAGGGAGGACACGCCTGGAGCTGTGGGGGAAGCAACACAGCTCTAATAGATTCTTGGACCTCCTCTACACAGCAGACGTCCTTTTCCTCTGTCTCTGCCTCCTGTTGCTGCTGAACCAACGTCAGGTCAAGTCAACTGAATTTAGATGAGTCAAAATCAAACTTAACTTAAAAGACTTTCCAGTCTGTCTTTAGGCCATTGATTCATATAGGGAAAAACTCCAAAGAAAAATGTTTGATGACAATATTAATAAATATCAAAGGTTCAGTGTGTGGGGTTTAAGGGATCTACTGACAGAAATGTAATATAATATTCATAATTATGTTTTCATTAGTTTATAATAACCTGAAACTGAAATGAAAGAATAACTATGTTTTCATTGCTTTAGAACAGGCCCTTTATTTCTAAAGAGGGACATGTTTGTACAGGCACTGGCTCTGGAGAGGGCCTTTGGCGGTTGTCAGGTTTTTAGCGGCCATCATAGTTTCTCCTACATACTTGGAGGAGGAAGATGGGATAAGGGGTTTTCAGTTGGTTGCAATCTGCAACCTCACTGCTAGATGCCACTTAACACTGGAGCTTTAAAACATTTTTTTTAAATGAGTCTCATCGAGTACTGATGACAAGTGCATGTCTCATGATGCACAAATAAAAACAAAATTTAGTATGATGATTTAGAGAGTGATTTATGGTTTTCACAAATATTTTTTCAAAACCACAAACAAATAGAAAACACCTTTCCCTTTTTAAAATTCTACATGAAAAACCAGGCGCTCGAGTTTTCTACCTACAGCTAAACACAACATGCATTTGTAGACCAGAAGCTGTGAAATACACACACTTCACTTTTCAAAGGTGCAGGGTTTGAGACCAGTTGTGTAACCAGGAGGCCAGCTCATAGCAACATTACCATATGTGGCATACTTGCTGATTGTGTATTCGTGTTGGTCCAAACACATCTGGCTAGAGATCTGTTGTCACAGTGACATATACTGTGACTGACAATAGAAACCTTATTTGTTCTTATTTCTGTTCATAAGTCCCGTTCCGGAGTGTGTGTGCTGCACTCATTTGTTTTGCAGATCTCTCCCCTCTGTTTCCTTCTCTCTCTTTCTGTTCCTCTTCCACTCTCAGATTCGTTCCTTCCTGCTTCTTTATCTCACTCTGCGTCAAACCAAACTGGTGTGGCAAGGCCTAAAGCAGCCCTGTATCTTTCTCTTCTTGTCTGTATCTCTCTCTCTCCCAGCTGCATTCCAGTGTATGTCAGAGATCATGTGTGATAATTCTGCCAGTTCAGACCAATGGGAATTTCTGTTCCCTTCTGGGGGCATTACTGTCTTGATGAATGATAAGGAATGGTGCTACCAGAAACACAGTCTGTCTCACTCAGTCTATCCACTGTGTTTGTGCTTCAATTGCCTTTCTTTTGTTTTCTCCTCACAAGCACAATACAAGGGTGGAGCTGAGGCCTTTGACCTCAGGACATCAGCGTCCCGCAGACCGTCTGAGCCAGAGCTTATCCCCGACAACAGCCCTTAGGACAGAAGCAGTAATGACCATAATGATGATGAATGATTCCTCGAAATGGTGACAGGTGTATTTCTGAAGTTTGTTTGAGAGACCAAGGCCAAACGCTCCAGTTTTCTTCAAGCTACAGTTATCTGTAACTACCCCACTCTTCCATCCCTCCAAAAAATGTACCTCTCAAAGACAACAGTGCAACAGAAGAGGACTGTGTATGTATGTGTGTCTTGCCTGACCTTTACTCCAGTGAGGCCCGGAAGTTCACCAAAGAGGCCAGGAGTCAGACGAGGGAAGATGTTTTTCTTCCCTGCCCTGTCCTCTCCCTGCTTCCCTCCTTAAATGTCATTACCTAAATGATTGCTACCAGTGATTTCCTTTCATCTAATAATATCCACTAATATTGTTTCACTGCCAAATGGGCGGGGCAATTACCAACATTGGAGTAGCACAAACATGGTTTTCCTCTTCACCCCTTTACTGAACAAATGTAGACGACTTGCAATTCTTCAAAGTCAGAAAGAGAGAGACAGAGCAAAAAAAGAAAAAAAGAAAGCAGTAACAGGTCTGATTAGCATCTAACCAGAGTTAGATTTAGTTAGCCCTGTGTGTCTGAGGACTGATGGGCCTAATTACCTCAACAATCAGGAAATGCCTCTCTAAACGAGCTCCCGCTCTCTGCCAGCTGACACAGCCTGAGCCAAGCTTCATGTGTTGTGCTCCTAGATGCCACTTACCACCTCAGCTCAAGAGCACACGGCAGGCCTGCTTCTTGCTGTCATGCTGTTTGTCAGAAAGTTTTATATGGAATGCCATGATGTGCAAAATTTTTCATTAAAGAGCAATTACGCTCTAATTGTTTTATCTCATAGGTTCTTACTGGCTACAGTGACCACATGGCCTGTTGGTCCAGGACTGTCCTGATTTCAAGTTGTGTGTGTAAAAGATGTTTTCACTACCAAACTCTCCTGGTTTACACTGCGATTAAAATAATGTTATTATACTTGTTTTATGCACTAACATAGACATTTATCGTGTTCTGTCCCACTTGCTATCTAAACCAATATAAAAGCAGGGAGGATGCACCACACATCTGAAATCAACATCATCCAGCAGCATCATCTCAATCATTCTAGCAGAACCTGTCACAGTTGGCTGCCAAGCCAAAGAGAATTAGAACAGAATTAATGTCCATTTTGTGGAAAGCTTTACATGAAATAAGCAGTTCTCCAGTTTGAAACTCAGTGTGGATGAAAGAACATAACAGTGCTGTTTTTGCTTTGACTTGTGGTAGCTAAACCAATACTACAATCTGTGACCCCCAGTCACAAGCTGACTCACAGATTTCGCAGTTAAACCCTACTTTACATAATTTACTGTTCATGACAAATGTGTTGAGGGGAACTTTCTGTTTCTTTGTGCTGTGAGGGAGTACAAGATTACAGATAGAGATCTCAGCTTTTACAGGAGGAGGAGTAATAAAATATTTATTTGGCCAGTAATTTATTATCCTTCCATAAAAAAGACTGATGGAGATGTATTTGCAAAAGGAAATCTAATGGATTTAGGGACAAATCTTTTCGTGAAATCTGAATGATGTGAAGCTTTGAGTCACCTATGAGGCACCTATGATTCTACTGATGGAAACACAGGTTCAGTCACTTTTTAAAAGCCCATCCCTGTTGCAACTGTGCAAGCAGGGTAGCAGGAACACAAGATACAGACTGGTGTAGTTCAATGAAATTTTATTCACACACACACACACACACACACACACACACACACACACACACACACACACACACTTGTTCTCACTGCCTGTATGGGGCAGTAATTGCTGGTGATTTCACTGATGCCCTGCAGCCTCTTCTGACAATGAAACAGACTCCTTTAGGTTCTGAGATCTAGAATGAAAGGGGAGACTTTGCCCTGTGGTGGCAGCTGCAGTAGTAACACTATGTAAATAAGAAACTCTGTAAACTGTAAATATGAAACTGTTCACCTTTCTGTTGAAATTACTTATGTCATTCAAAACTGTGAGTAACAAATAATTACAATACATTAGTGTTATATATTACTAAAGGTAAACAAATTATTTTTTATATCATCAATAATCAAATAAAAAGTAAAGGACTCATTCACAGTGATAAAACCACAATAATTTATCAGCTAAATCTGCAGCTCTCCACTACTCTTTAGCCAACTTTAATGAATTGTTTTGGTTTAATCATGGAACATTTGCACCAACCAACTCAGAGAACCTGTCCTGGTTTGCCAAACAAGGCTCCATGCTGGTTTCAGTCCCACCATGGTGGAGAGAAGTCAAGCCGGCTCTACTTGTACGGAAGACAACCTCACTGTTTGCTTTTTGGTGTTTCTGTGTCTGGCTTAGCAATTCACTGATGACAGTCGGAACATTTTCCTTATTTGGTACAATATGCTGATATGTATTTTAAGAATGCTCATTCTAACAGGATTCATTTTGAAGTTTCAAATGTGGTGCTCCTCTGTGCTGGATCAATGTATTATTGGTCTTTTATTTGTCTTTTCAATTTGATTGTGCTCTGATATCATGAAATGAGGGGAGAGAGATGTGAATGACAGGTCCTGTGCCATGGGGCTCGCTGAATGAATGTGTCAGTGTCTGAGCGGAAAGTTTAGTGACAGTAATCAAAAACTCCAAACTTACACTAGAATCAACAGAGTTACAGTGACATTGACTTTATATCACTTTCACCCCCCTTGAAGACTACAAACCTATATGACCTGATTTTTTTTCAATTAAAAAAAAAATCATTTTTCAATCAGTATTAATTTCCAGATCACAAGAATGAAATCCAGGGCTTGAAGACTACAGTATTTTCTGCACATGTAATAGCTGAGTTATGAAAGGAAGAGACAATGCAGTATGAGTTTTCAGCTCTACTTGTACATACCACCCAAATATGTGTTAAACACAATGGCTGAGACTACTTCTACTTTGTGTTTGCATGTGAGCTTGTCAGGGACCAAGCAGTGAGGCAACGAGGAACACAGGTTTTTATTCGCCCAAAAAGAAGTAAATAATATAAACCAAGTATTCAAAATCAAGGTCTATAAAAAGAGGTCAACAAAACAATAACTATACTCAAACTACAGCAACAAAAATGAATGCTCACAAAACTGACCCGACACAATGAAACACAAGGGAACATATATACTGGTCTGGCCAAACCAATTAACACAAAAGGGAGAAACAAAATGGACGCCAACTAAAACTAATACAAAGGAAAACCTAACTAAACCCGAACCCCCCTCTGACATGGCTGGACATGGTCCGGCCAAATGACCTCGCCACAGGATTTAAATGGTCCAGCCCCTTGGCCATGCCTTTTGCTTCCACCTGACGCATCCCCACATGCAGCACGGTAACTCAAAGAACAAAGAAATTATTAATGTAACAGCAAAAACAATACTTATTCTGACTTTACAGTGTGAAAATGTGTGCACGCCATTTAAACAGTGTAAAGCCAAATGAAAAATAAAGAAATTATAAATCAAGTAAACTGTGATGTGGATTTGAATTGTTTAGTGAAGAGTGTTTGCAAATCAAATAAACCTGTGTGGTGGACTGCAAATTAACATAACATGTACTGAAAGTAAGGTGAGTGTGTCCACCCTACCACCCAAAACTGTTCTGTGTGGCGTCTGCCATCACAGAGCTGAATAATGAAAGAAAGTAGAGGAAAGTTCAGGCAGGTAAACCTTGAGTCAGTTTTTCCCCTCAGAGTCCAGTTCCCATGGAAAGTCTGGTCACATGTAAACTCAGCCTTAATGACAGGGTGCTGTTGCTGGCCTGAAGCAAAACCCTGACCCACCTTTCTAACCTGGCCATGGGGCAGGCAGCACAGAGAAACACACCGAAAGCAAGTCAAGAAAAGAAGAACTGCTCTGCTTTGAAATGCCAGAGGTCGTGTGTGTGGGGTGAAGGGCAGGACTGTAGAGAAGAGAGGTAGAGAAAGGTATAAAAGACAGTAGACAGAAACAAGTTAAATTGTGAAAAAGGTAATATACACAGATGGAGGGGAAGAGGATTGAAGATAAAACAGGAGGATGGAGGGTAAGTGAAAGCAGGAGGCAGCATAACAGAAGCCAGCATCTGTTGGGACTTCATTATCAGCAATGGCCTACTCTGAAGAATCGAAGATATGAAAGTTATTTACCTTTGTTTCCACTGTTTAGTTTACTTCATAAGTCCATGTGTCATTTCATAGTTTTGATGTCCTCAGTACTAATTTACATTGAATCATTGAATGAGAAGATGTGTCCAAACTTGTGACTGTACTTTGCAACTTTCAATTTGAAGTGTTTTTATTGTATCTTGTTCTATTTTATTGCCCTTTTCACTTCTTCTAAATTAATATATTTGTCATATTCATGCATTTTATATATGTATGTAGCACTGAGGGCAACAACTGCATTGTACTGTGCTACCACAGCAATGACTGTATAATCACAATAAAGCTGAACCTTCGACCTTGAGCCCATTATGGCCAATGTATCTAAAGTATAAATATATAACGTGTAATGTTATATAAAGTATAACTAAGCAGTGTGACAATCAACATCAAATTGTCTTGATCTGTCATTAACATTGTGATAAAAGTTGCTGTGGCATGGTAATGAGGTTTCTGGCTCGGACTGTAGTGTATCTGATTTTTGCTTTTTTTTTGGTCTTTTTGATTTCTTCCTTTTCAGCAGAGTTTTTGAAATAATCATTGATGACATACTTTTGAAAGATTTAATAAACAAATAAGTGCTTCATAATCTGATGATGCAGTCAGGTCTCCACCATGGTGGATGGTCAGGTTCCCCTCTGTCCTCTCTTTCGTCTCACCAAAATAGAAGAGTAAGATATTGAAGATTACTGGCAAAACAGCAACTGCATTGAAATATGTTTTAGTCCATTTTTGATGTGGGGGTGAATGAAGAGGCCTGTGTGACCAAGTTGTTTATCAGCACTATGAGAGGCTCTGTGTGTTCCCAAAGATTGTGGTTTTGGGCGTAATTAAGCAGAAATCTGTGGAGGACAGATTGTCCTTCAAGCTGCAGTATGTTACAACCTCACACCCCCCAAACCTCCAATGTCCCTGACTCTGAGTGTCAGTTATTGTACAACACACATTCCAAAAAAGTTGGGATGCTAAATAAAATATAAACAGAATGACTCATGGGCTGCTTTCATGCTTTGTTTTGCACACCAATGCATAATTTTTGTGTGTGGCTCAGAGACAGAATAAAACATGGATGTAGTCTACAGTACCCGTAGATTTTTGAAGAGCAATTTTGAAACCAATTGTAGGGCGCCATCTTGGCAGTGATGATGTTGCCTAACTGCAGGAGGTGGAGTTAGGCAATGTCATGCCAATACGTGGAGTGAGGGTGGAGCTGAATGAAGGCAGTTTCATGAAACAGGCCCACCAAGCTAGCTGACTAACCTGGTGGTACCAGCCCACTTCGGCACTGGTTATATTACTTTACACATTTCTTCCTAATATGCCAGCATAATGTTATATGTCAACATTTCAGCCTCCAGCCAATCACAATCAGTTGGTGTCTGGAATTTAATAAACTTTTCATTATAAGTTCATTATAGTAATCTCTTTTACACAGTCATGTGTTCACAAAGTGTTGAAACTCTCTCCTTCCTTGTGAACGACTGAGTCTTTCCAGAATGAACCTTTCATACCCAATCATGATCCTATCACCTGTGACCAATGAACCTGTTTACCTGTGGAAGGATCCAAACAGGTGTTTCTGGATCAGTCCACAACTTTCACAGTCTTTTGTTGCTCCTGTCCCAACATGTCGCTGCCATCAAATTCAGAATAAACATATATAGTAATGATAAGTTATTATAGGTAAAACATTAAATATATTGTCTTTTCACTGTTTTAAGTGGGCATATGTCAAAAAAAGAGTAGTAAGTTCCTGCCATTGATGTTAAAAGTGTTCCCAGTAACACTGGAATCCCCTTTGCCTTGTCTTGGCTCTCCTTACTTTCTTACTGGCTTTCACTCTCTCTGTGTTTAATCCACTTTTTGGCACCCCTGGGACAGATAAGTATCATTGGACAACATTCCTTGAGAGAGACTGTCACACAGCTGGTAAAATGTACTTATATGCTACAGTGTGGATCTTAGACCTTATCAAGTACATTAGGAAACAGAAGGAACTGTTCATGGTCCTTATGTTACCTGTTATGGTTAAGCCACATGCCATACCCCTGCAACATTGCTAGTTTGATTGTGGCCACATTTGTTTCATGTCACACCCCTGTCTCTTTCTGCACATGTTCCCTTTCTGTCTCTCTTCTGCCTCTATCAAATAAAGACAAGACATTGGAATAAACAAAGGCTAAAACTATCAAAATGAAATCCAAGTTGTATTGATTTGGATTTCCTTTAACAAGCAGCAGAGCTTCAGTGGCAACATCTAACACTGGCCTCTTCCATCATCTTACTCCTCAAAGACAAAAGGAAGTAGATTAGCATATTTTCTTTAAAGTTGTCTTTGGATAAACTGAGTGAATACACTTCAGTGTCACTCCTATCTATGTGACAACTCACAGTTTTTGGACAGATCGAAGAGTGCTGGTGGAATCCCTCCAGGGATCAAATATCGATGTAAGGGTGCCCAGGGAAAGTCTTTAAAAAAGCAACAGGATGAGAGAGAGAAGGAGGGGAGAGGTGCAGAAACATGGCAATGTGTTTAATACTGAACATCATGGAACTGTTCGTGTGAGTAATTAAAATGCAGAAAGACAGAAGGATAATTGGGCAGAAATGGAGAGAGCAACAGATGGGAGCCAGAGAACCCAGTGTGACAATAGGAAGGAGAACCATGACAGCAGAGAGCCATCTGGAATCTGCCTGGTGCAACACACACACACACACACACACACGCATTGTTACTTATGTCACTTTTGGCGAATTTACATAGACTTACATTCATTTCCTGGAGACTAACCTGAAGGACTACCCGACCTTAACTTAACCCTAACTTTAACCAATAACCTTAACTGTTGACCTCAAAATCACAGTTTTCCAAAATGGGGACACAAATTTTGTTCCCAACTGCACTAGCTGTCCCCCCCACCAGGAGGTCATGGGTAACTTGTTAGGAAGCACACACACATACAGATTATTTAGGTCTGAGAGGCGTTTTTCTTTTCTATTGCTTTTCCTTTCAATTATTCCATTTTTATATTTTGAATATAATTGATATAATTGATGTCTGTGTGAAGTTATGCCTCGCAGGACAGGATAAATGTTTGCCTAGTTAACAGAGAAATTTAATGCAATCACCGCATTTCCTCTTGGGGTTGCTACATCCATCACATGTACTGCACTCTAGTGACTCATCACTTTGGAAACATAGGGTCACACTCGCTTCATGTTAATGGACCGTACACTCTGACTCAGAGTCTGAGAAATGGTCCCTTGGTCACGTAGATGTGTCATGTGACTCATAAGAATTCAAGATTATCTGTTTTTTTTATCTACCAAAGTGAACAGTGGGTTTATACTGTGCATTTTCTGAATGCAAAATAGGAAAGTTTAATGACTTAAAATACCAAATATTGTTGTTATTATTTTAGAGCACACCGGTGTTCCACTTTCTCCCCTTATAACCCTTCAGTCTGACTCAGCCATGCTCAGAGGAAGTGCACACTGAGGAGCCAAGGGAGACAGCTGTGTCCAAACACTGGCGGGGAAGGCAGCAGATTCAGAGCTCAGTGATATCACCGCCTCGATTCACAAAGCATTCGCCAACATCTTCTCGTCTCAGTTTCCATCTGTCATTATCTGCTACAGCCACATGGAAAATATGCAGTTATGGAAAAAATGTAAAGTAAAATAATATGTGCAGTTGACAACTGGTAAAGTGCACATGACGATGTTATTTATGCATTTATGATGATGATGTTATGGTATTTCACATGTTATTAGTGTCCAACTAAATCCATCAGTTGTCCATTTAGTATGAAAAGTTAAAGCTCACTTAGCTTGTCTTGGAATATGTGAATAACTGTCAGCTGTAATTCTGTTGTCATAACACCCTGTGTCATGTGTTTTGTCCACTTTTGAAATGCTAATCTTTTTTCAGTGTACACATTCAACCTTGTTTCTTAGTTACTAAACAAGCCAAAAAAAAAAAAAATTAAAAGATTGAAAAATAAAATCACACGTCATGTCTTTCCCCAAAGGAATGAGTTTTAGAAAACCATCTACCACCTGCTACTGAGCTCTCTGTTCAGCTGCATGGACATCCACGGCAGTAAATTCACTGCTGTCAGCTCCAACACACCCACACATTGTTCAGACTTCCCAGCGGCCACATTCACTGGTCTGTGTGTGTGTGTGTTGGAGTGTGTGTGTCAGGCATCTGCCTGTGTAGAACAATGTGGCCTAATTTCTAAGGTGGAGAAGAGGCTAAATTTCATCATGCTTGTACCAACTTTCAAAGAAATTTTTAGTCATAAGTTGTGTGATATTAATACAGACAGAGGGAGGCTTCTTTGAGTGAATCTATGCACGATGCTGTTTATGCATATGAAGCATTTACATTTACTCGACACACTGTTTAAAAGATTAGAGCTGTACCCAGTATAGTGAATGTTACTCATATTATATAAATTGCTTTCCACTGAGATAGTTCCCTCTGCCTTTCAATCTGCTGTTATTGAATTATATGTGATTTTAGATCATCTTCTCTTTTTTCTGAATTCCTGAACATTTAGAATATGACGGATTACTTGACTGCCATTCTTCTGAGAACCTTTTTGAATATTGTCAGGATGTCAACCACTTTACACCACTGAAAAAGCTTGAACCAAAGTAGATAAACTTGTTACATTAAACGTTAGGGCTCTTATTCATACACATGAGCAAATTTCATGTCCACTTCACTCGATTTTACTGTCTTTGGAGCAATGAAATCACCCAAAGGAAAGACACATGAACAAGGAGATCCTACAAACACCACTGAGAAAGAGTCATATCAAACCATGGACCTTCCTTCTGTAAGGAAAAAGTGCAAACAACAAGGTGAGCTGGAGGGCAAAAACACACACACATACACAGGGATCTTCACACACACACACACACACACACACACACACACACACACACACACACACACACACACACACACAAATATATGAACATGGTGAACAGGCATAGACATGCTCATACTCATACATAAGCGCATCTACACACACATGCACACCAATCTCTTATATACATGTATGCATACATACTGTATAGTATGTATTCTACTGTTAATGCACTGACAAAATAGTATTATAACACACACACATTTGCAGAGTCTACATGAATACATGCACACTACATAGTGCTCCCCTCTCCTTGCACTGCCAGCAGGGACATCTGGACACCAGTGATGTTAGGGCCCAGTGGAAAGCTGAACCTGATATTTGGGCTCTGTGTATTCTTGTCTCTTTGTGATGTGGACACACATCTGTGTGTCTGTAGCTATTCGTAGAGCGACCACTTCAGCAGTTTTGAGGGGCCTCCCATAGGAATCCATTTTGACTGGCACATGGTTGCAGGATTTAGTGTGTTTGTCAGCTTCTCCACCTATCCACCCATTCCTTCATTCACCTTGGCTTTCTATCTCAAAAGGCTCCTTACTTTCCCACACTTGTACATATATGTTCACTCTCCACTGGCAAAGCCAACATGTCTACAGGACTGCCCCATGTTGCCAAAAGGATGCCAACCCCTGCCAAGTGAGCAGGTTGTTTTAGAAGAAAAAGCAACCCACCCTGCTCTCAGGGGCTCATGTGTTGTGTCAACATGGTCTCTCAGATCAGTGCCAGTTGTTCAGCCTCAGGCCAATACTCATTAAAACACCATCCTCATGGTGCAGAACAGCACAGATAGGTGGACTCACAGTGGGATCGTGCCCACAGCTCTGCCAACTGTACTGAAGAAACAACACGGAGACGGGTGTCTCCATGCCAGCTTCCTGCCATCAGATTAACACGGTCTGGTATGCACTGATAGTAGGCCGGCAACATCCACAGACTGTGAACAACAGCCATGCACAGCTGTGAGGGACTCTCAGTTTTTGGACTGAGATCTCATATAAGCACTTTAAAACATCAGACTTCATAGGAAATAAAGTCAAATGCTGCAGCAAAGATCGGTACAGATGCAATCAGTAACTGGCTGAAGGAAAGGAGAGTCTTTAGCCAAGTGACTACACAGAGCTGCGACAGAAAAGATCAATCATTTTTAAAGGGGTACTCCACCAATTTTACTATCCTGATGATGTCATAGTGATGTCATAGACACCTAAGCAATGGAGCAAGCGAAATAAATGCATCCCAATTATTACCCCAATAACTTGTCATCCTACAGTTCCCGCAATCAGCTGATTGTATTTAAGCAGCCAATATCAATGTTCACTTTACTATTTTCAGTAACTGACAAAACAGGTAACAAAAAAGCAAAAAAACTTCCTGGATCACACTTTCAGTTGGTTTGAACCTGATGGTGAGAAACATGGTGAGGTGAGAAACATCTCATTTAACTTAACCATGATGGATTAAAAATAGCTTGCTGATAGGCTACGGCTGTGGAAATGAGATGTCGGAGCCGTAGTAGCTGCATCAAAGAGCCGTCTCTTTTAAGTGTGACGGGGCGATTAATATTTTGCATTAGCCCTGTTGATTTTATTAACTGGGCCATAGTGGAATCAGAGTGAAATCAGAGTTCAGCCCAGAGTCTCTATGGGTGGTTTCACAATGGTCAAGTTCTAGTCCTTGACTGAAATGGCCCTTTAGGTGCAGTAGAAATGCAGGAAATCTGTTTCAAATTAAAAAAATTTTCTAGGGGAGGATGCCTAGACCCCCCATTATTATCCAAGTTGGCTACCCCCTTTTAAAAAATACCCATGCTAGGCACTAAAAGTCAGAATTCAGTCTATTCCAAGTACCCACATGATGTTAAACTACAATAATAAATTGCTATTTGTATTCCGTTCAATTCATGAAACAGGATAGAAATCCATTTGATTGTGGTCACTGGTCTTTCTGCACCTGCTGCACTGCCACTATGGTACCAATATGGAAGCAAATCTTCCCATAGATAGTGACATTTGACCCCTGGTGGTCAGCAGACAGAGGGGTGCCTCTGACATTAGATTACTACAGCCACACCTGCTGCCGGGCCAGGAAGGGGTCACACCCTCCTGTCTCCCTCCACCTCTGGAAATAGACCCTGTTGCTACAGAAGTTACATAAGCCCCTGCTTTGTTGAGTGGTTGATTAATGAGCACAGAAGGTAAGAGACATGTAATATCTATTTTAGTTTCAATGTGCAACAGTGTGTTTTTGCATGTTTGAGTTTACATTCTTGGGAGGAAGTGAATGTCCTACCTCTTCCTACACTATTTCATGCAATCTCGTTTTGTGGGTCTTTCTCTTTGGTGAACGATAGAACATATGTACATATGTAATGCCTTAAATTAAAAAAGAAATAAAATATGTAACAGTTTTATGTATTTTTGCCTGCCAGTGTTGGCCTTGGTAATGGAAAGCTAAAACTTTGGAGGCAGAGCAGTACACATAGGCAATTGTAATAGAGAGAGAAAAAGCAAAAATAACTACAGATCATATAAAGCTGAACAGAGCAGTACAGTTCATTACTGAAACAATCTCACAGAACCCCAGAGAAGCACACGTTTCAAGTCCGAAATAAAGAGAGGAGGCACGTGTTAGTAAAAGAAAAAATATTTTATACTTTAATATTAACTCTGGCAGGTATCAGCTGTATTAAATACACATATTGCTTTCCAGTTTTTTCAGAGTATATTAAGTTTTCCGTTCACATTTAAGCATGTAACCAAATTGATTCCAGTCAACAAGTGTCAAAACTTAATCTAAATGGTCTGTTAATACCAAGGCAAATATAATTTGAAACAATTATTATTTACATAAATACAAAAATATATTTCACAAAAAGACAATAAGGAGCTCTATAAAATTACAAATATATTTCTATTATAAAAAGCAATTTTTAAATACTCTTCCAGCTCAAGTTTTGGATGAGGGAGTGTAACCTGGTCTGTGTGGTGGGCTGATTTGTGATTCTGACAACAAATGTTCCAGTGACTCGTTGTGGCATATATTCCAGTCTTCATTACTGACAATGTTTCATGGAGTCCATTACCTCATGGCTGCTGTAGTGCTCTTGTCCTCAGGTTCCGTACAATGCTAATTTTGACCCTTATTACAGTCCTTACAGCCTGGTAGCCAGGCGGCCCCGAGTTAGTAGAGCACTGTTGGATTAACTTTAGGAGAGTGCTGGGCAGATCTGATGCTGTGGTGGAGCCACTTAGACGCTGCTGTGCCATCCAGCTGTATCATGTTGGGTGGTTTTTGGTGTGGGGCCGGGAGCATGTTAGCTGCTCTAGGGGGTCCAGACATCCACTCCCTCGCTCCTTCCCTCCCTCATGGCTTCATTCCAGGCTGACTTTGAGCCTCCTTGTCACATGCCTAAGAACAGACAGAGACAGACAGACAGACCTGATTAGAACAGGACTCCCTGGCTCCTTGGTTGCCCACTCTATTCTCAGAGTGGTGAGCAGGCTGGTTATCGTAAACACTGGTGGCCCTAATAAACACCATTCTTCGGGGCTAACAGGGTGCTGGCTGACTGCCCAACTGGCTGACTGAATGTCCAGCTTTACAGAGCGAATGGGCGCCTGTGAGCTATGAAAGACGGACATTCAGTGGCTGAAACACAGAACAGAGCAGGGCGGTGGAGGGAAAACACATGAAAATAAGGAAAGCGTTTCAACTCCCACTTCTGTCTCATTCCATTCCTGACATTTACAGTTGGAATTTCAGGTTTGCACCAGCACACATTCCTCATACTCTGATGCAAGTTCCAACACTCACAAGCCCTGTAGTAAAGAAGAGGTCCAACACAAATTAGCCGTGTATGTCAATTACCCATGATGTCCCGTTAGATATGAAACAATTTACTGCTCTAGCTCCATTTATCTGCATCTTCTCTGCTGCACACTGTAAATAATGTAATATCTTTTCAGTGCAATAACATAGAATTTTCTGTGCAATAGCATTTATAGCATCCTTATTCTCATATGAATATAGAATGTCTATTACTTATGGATGCCAAAGACAAGGGAAACATGTAACATTGTGTAAATACTTTACCTCACTTGTCACTTTATTGTCCTATGCCACTTATTGTTTCTTGTTTTTTTTATTACTGCCTTATTTTTTAATTAGCCACTTACTGGTATTTATTTTTGAGTTACTGTTTACTGTTTGTTACTGCTGCTGTGACAAGTAAATTTCCCCTAAGGGGAATCAATAAAAGTGATCTTATCTTATCTTATCTTATTGCTTTCTCTGCTACAGTTTCATTCATGTACATTTGCAGAGCTCTATGTCTTTGTTGCACTATAAGTGATAAAAGGATAAAAGGAAAAAAGATGGGAAACAGAAAACCCAGAGTTCATATGTGGTGTGTACAAATGGCATGGTTTTTGAGGTGGTCTTCAAATCTTCAAGTGATGGGTGAAGAAGTATACCCTGGCTTTCTCTCCAAGTGGCCCCAGAGACCTCATGGTCCACATAACATGCCTCAGCTCCTTCATAGCCCTGGCACATCATTGTGGTTGTTAGCATAGCTAGCTTTAGAACAAATGTTCCTGTTAATCCCGAGATGTGGGTGGCACAAGCATTCGGGCTAATTCATCAGGGACTCTGAGAGCTAGGTTGTGTTAGCACTTACTTTCTAATGTCTTGTCAAGGTCGGCAATGAAGTCCTCCAGTTCTTTAGTGTCACCGAGTTTGGCTGCAGGGGAAAAAAAGAGATTCAGAATAGTATAATATAAGACTGAGATTGAAGGTATGCAGAACATCAAACCTCTTATTTGTCTTCCATTATTATTTACAATACGTCTCACTTTGACCCATGTCTCATTACAATGATTTGGTTCTATCTGGAGCCCAGAGTGAGGAAACCATTTTTCTTTTTTTTTTTTTTTTAATGTAAAGTCACAATAGTGTATGTGTTTAAGAGGAGTGTAGCTTACGTTTTGGTGACATAAGAGGATGTGAGTTGGTGGTTGGGGAGAGTACGGTGGGGGAGTTCAGCCTCTCATCACTGAAGCTGAAGCTGTTTCTGTTGAGTGACTCTGCACCTATTAGAAAGAGAAAGAAGACAAAACGTAGACAAATGAGTAAAGTTTTCACTTTTCAGTGGACTCCACACGACACACACAAATCTGATCTGTGTCAGTGGAGCATCCTCAGGGTGTAATCATTGCATTCTCCTCTAATGACAGCCTTCCTCTATGGCCTGTCACACTCATGCATGTGCTTGTATTTGCACACACAGGGGTGTGTATGCAAACAAACACATACTTTGACACAGGCAAAATGTACAAGTCTCTGTTGTAAAACCTGTAGTCCAAAGCCAGTGCTGGCCCTGAGAAGATATGACTTCTTCTTCTTCTGTGTATAATCTCTGCATTTCCATGAACAACAGATTCTGCTCTGTTTCCCTGGACAACTCAAAAGCAAAAAATACCATTTATAACTATAAATCAGTGACTAAATCTCCATTGTGACTGTTAGAGACGCAGCTATATAACAGGTTGTCCTTTTTAAAAATCTCTGATCTGTTTAGAGTCTAATATAGAGCGGAGCACATTCTTGTTTGAGCGGCTCTTTTTGCCTCCCTAAACTCTAAACGGATGGTTACATAAATTATATATTGGCCACTTTGATTCTGCATGATCGTATTTTGAAGCCACCACATTGTCACTACTTGTTTGTTTGTTAACCAATGGAGGAAGAGACAAAGAAGAAAGCAGAGACTTTTTAAAGTTAGAGTTGAAAGCATAGAATTAGGCTTGACTGTCTGACTTCATTATTTAAGACCAATTCTTTTTGTCATTTACATCAGGTTGCAGATGTGTCGGATCAAAGAGTCACCCTTCCTGACCATAATATCTATGTGGGGATGAAGCAAGATTAAGATTAGGTAGCACTTAAGGCAGTCCTTGTCTATTTCACTCCTCCATAGTCTTAGATGTCGACTGCTTACTCACTCCCCCCTCTCTGACCTGTACCACTCCCACCAGCACTGAGCACACAGCATGGGACAGAAGATACCGCACACAACAGGGAGCACTCAGGCGCAGACTAACACACAGAACTGTGACCTTAACATCAGCATCTGACTTCATCATAAAACCCTCACAGTTCACAGTTGTCTGCTCTTATATTCATGTCTATTGCTCACACTCTCCCTCTTCTATATCTCATTCTATCTCTGTCCCTCACTTAAACATGCACACTCTCGGGCGGATCTCTGAGATCCTGCACCGTTTGTTTCATTTATCTGCATGTTGAACAGTCCATCCATCCATCAGGCTACAACACAATAGGCCCTCCCTGAGGGGGACAGGTCCCTCTTCATTAGACTGCCATGGAGAGGACAGACCTCATACAGGAATCTGATCCCATCAGCAAATCAACAAGCGCATTAGCACCACTGACACAGGTTTGAGACACCTTCTCCCTGCTTCAACCACTGATGCTGTTGACTGCAAGTGACGAGTGAAAAAAATTAAACTTCAATCTTGATGTTAAATTTTTTAAAGGAAAATAGCTGTCGTTGTTCACCATTTCTTAATTGTTTCTGTTATGTGCAATATTTTTTTGTGTATTTATTTTTGTATTCCATCTATCTGCATTCACTTTTACATTTAATACCAATACTAAGTGCAATAATTCAACTTGCTGCTAACTTGCTCTGTGCAATATCCTGTACATAACTTTTGTTCATTTACATATGTCTATACATGTCTCTTAGTACCTATATTTATATTGTATATATGTTTTTTAATATCTGTTTTTTTCACATATTTTTATATTTCCACTGACTGGCACTATTGTTGTTGACCCATTGTCAGAAGCCATTGCAACGGAATTTCGTTACCCAACTTGCAACTGCTGTGTATATTGTGTAATGACAATAAAAGAAGTCTAAGTCAGTTATTATGCAATTACTAAACTGCTGCGCCAGAGGGAACAAACATTCTATTTCATACACAAAGGTGTTAAATGGGGGAAAGTGACTGTCTTGCATGCAACTGGAAAGTGGACAGCCTCTCTCCACTGCCAAATGGTTGAATAGACAGCCTTTCCACAAAGCTGAACACTATGAAGATATTTTCACATCTTCCCTGGGAAGTCCCAGCCCACTCACACGTGTTTGGCAAATTATCTTTGCTCATGGGGACCTGAAGCATATCTTTCTCTGTATGTCAGCATTTGAGGCTGAATGCCATTTGGGTTAGAGGCTGCCCAAGGCTAGCTCTGAAGCTGGGGAAGCGCACTTTAAAAAAAAAAAACAAGTACATGTAATATATGATAGTAAATCTTTAGGGAAGCGGTCACAACATGTGGGCAGGTGTGGCAAAATATGCAGCAGGAGCTTATTTTAACCTCTTTAAGGACCTCTCTCTATCTCTCTGTGTTCATATGTAATCGTGTGTGAGAACATAGCATGGATGCAACAGTTTGCCAGTCCCCCCAGCTGTCCTCTTGATGGCACATGATAAAGTACTGCACACAAAGGTATTACAGAGCAGGAGGAGGAGTAGCACTGACTCCAGCAAGTTTAACAAGATATCTTCTGATAAAAAAAGACTGACTCCTTGGGACTGTTTCTTGTGGCAAAGTGGGCAGAAATCCCTCAGCCACAAATGACAAATGCAGAGCACAGATCCTAACTATAACAATTCTACAGTGCCTGATCTCCATTCTGGAGTCTAGTGTCATGGGGGCTCTGCTGTGGGACTTTGTGGTTTAAGACGCCCACATGTACAAAGTGTCACCCTCTCAGGGATTTTCACGGTTCCATCATGCAGATCAAAATAAGCTGATATACGTGTCATTACATTGTCCAAAGAGAAAAAGTGAGATTCTGTTTGTTGTCACATTTGAAAGCTAAAGACACAGCTTGGACAGTGCTGCCTACACCTGGTGAGTAAGAACTGCTGAGAAGCTCACTGTCTGAGTCGCTGATGCCGCTGTCGCTCACGCTGGCGCTGCTCCTCCTCTTCACCGTCTTCAGGTGCTCGTCGTACCTGAAGTGTCGCTTCTCCACCGGCGACGTGAAGTCCTCGATCACCGCGTCGAACTCACACAGCACGTCGTTCAGGTCCTCCTCCTGGACCAACGATGCTGCAGGTACACGGCAGAACACACGTGGAAATCAATGCGTTTACATCCATGAGAGACATTTCTTTGATGAACTAAGCTCTCAGGGTAACAGTTAAATAACTAGTATGGAAATATTTCTACATGAAAAAAACAACATAAATGCATGGCCATAATAGTATTTACTTTATGCAAATTCTTCCAATAGGAATGTTATTGGAGAAAACACTACATTGTGTAATAGATGCGTAAACAGTCGTATTGTTATTAGAAATAAAATTAATACAGAATGGAAAATAAATGTATATTTACCTTGAGGTTTCAACTTTGGAGACTTCATTATTCCAGTAATCGAGTTTACAATCGTCTTGAAAAGTCTATGTTTTAAGTCCCTGTCTGTCTCCCAGTCCAGTGTGGAGCAGTCCTGAAAGGTCCTGAACCAACCAGTCCCAGGGCCGCCGCTTTTAATGAGCCCTGCCGAGAGGGGGCGGTGCCGACCGGGGCAGGGAGGGGACGGGGAGACAGAGAGAGAGAGAGAGAGAGAGAGAGAGAGAGAGAGAGAGAGAGAGAGAGGTGTGTGTGTGTGTGTGTGTGTGTGTGTGTGTGTGTGTGTGAGAGAGAGAGAGAGAGAGAGAGAGAGAGAGAGAGTGTGTGTGTGTGTGTGTGTGTGTGTGTGTGTGAGAGAGAGAGAGAGAGGAGAGAGCGCGCGTGTGTGCAGTGACCAATAAAACTCTCCCCGGTTGAAGTTACACTCCCTCCTGACGTCTCCCTCTTAAAAGCATGTTTGTAAACAACTCATGTGTCTCTTGCCAGACATTGGTGGAATACAGAGATATTAATAATTAAGACCGAACGCATTACAGATTTTATTGCCAGGCAGATCATGGCAGAAAGAGGCCAAACTGTGATTTATAGACAACCAAAACATAAGGAGACAACTGTTTTGCACTATTGTGTGATTGTGTGTTGATTTTTTTCAATGATATGGGATCTCAAAGTTAATTGAATATGCTTTATGTACAGCAGCAACAATTCAACCTTTAAATCACTATATATCAAAAGGTGGTTATTATTCAAATATCCATTTCACATACAAAGCATGTGATCAGTTTATCAGGTTAAAATAATGAAACCTTGTTACAGATTGAACAACCAATATGTGAGAAAATATTAACTTTGCTTCACCATGGACATCTAAAACATTAAGGTTGTGCTTACATGTTAATGCATCAGTATACTTTACCACAGGGAGTTTTGTGCCTTCATACATTTACCTGTGGCTGATGAGAGATGCTTCTGTTCTTTTATTCAGGTAATGTTTTGACTGGAGGACTGGTTCTGTACAACATGATCTCTATCTTATCAGGTGCAGGTTTATCAATGATCTGACATCTTTATCAGATCTGATGACACTGACATGGAAAAATTACCCCGACCTTATCGTCAGCAAAGGTTAAGTTGGAGCGACATCTGGTGGTGTGCTATCATAATTGCATCTCACAATATGGACCTTTAAATTAGTTTTTAGTCACTATTGCTTTGATACATGGTGCACTGATTTTTTCAAAAATGTTCAGGAAACAAAAAGTTGGAAACAGAAATTGAAAAAAATAATCTCAACTTATTTACTTGTTTCTGAGCCTTCAACTATATCACACTTCATCAGCATGTGTGATACAGTAGAATGGTCCAAAGCAAGCAAGAGTGTGTCTGAAGTCTGGATGAGCAGCTGAGTGCTGAGTTGATAACTTTCCTGTTGAAATGGCCACAAACAAAACACTAAACTTTATCACCTCTGACCTCTACAATAAGAGAATTTCCAAACCGTATTTTCATAGTCAAATTACAGCTGGTTCCCATCAGTATTCCCAAGACCTGAGACAGCCAGTTGTCCAATAAAGCTAACTGAGAGGTAATGTGTCTCCACAGATCAGTAGCATGCAAGACAGCCATGCTGAGACTTTCACACCTCCAGTGCCCAGTTTAACATGATCAGCAAATGGATAAACATGCCATGTGTTTGCAGCTGCACGTGTTTGTTGATTCTGGAGGCCCTGCGCGGCTGCTTAACGATGGGCCTGGCCTCAGCAGAGGTGCTAAAAGTGACACCTTCAAGACACCATGAGAAGATAGTGTTCACATACTTGGGATAACAGGAGTCGTTATTGGCAAACAGAATCCATTCATTTAGTATGTACTCGCACATCGCTGAGCTGGACACTGAAAATAAGAATGTTGATCCTATTTATTGAAAAATAAATTACATGATATCTACTTACATATTTACATTCATTATCATTCATTTACGATGAACAAAATGTATCATATGTATATATCAACTTAGAAATGCTACCAGTATTTCAAAAAAACAAAAACTTATAGTGCACTTACCAATGAGTTTTAACACTTACTTTAACTGGCCTAGTATTTTTATGATAGAGCACTTTGTATTCTCTTGTAAAAGGCTGTTATTAATTTTTTGCACCCTACTTGGTTTCATCATTCAAATCTGGCAAAAAAGAAACTTCCCAGCAGCAGAGTCTTAATTTATGCAGCAGTTGAGTTTCACAAGCTGTATGACATTACACAAAAGGCCTAATTGATAAATGTATTAATATGTTTGCTATTGTCTGCACACAAGGAATGTGATTTATACCATTTATGTACAGTATGTAACATCCTTCATACATGACCAATACGTGTGGAAGTAGACGTGCACATGCATGTCTGGGCGTAGATGACAGGTGTTTCAGTTTACATGCATGTATATTTGGATGTAGATGCGAATAGTAGACTGTCATAATTTAGTATGTATGTGTGTTTATATATGTGCATCACTCAAAGTCACAGCCCAGTAGTTCTATTCTCATGGTGATGGAGCCCATCCAGCTTTTGGGGATGATTCGGATGAAGCGGGAGAATATAGGAGGGTAGATGTAGTTCTTCACATGGCTGTTGTTATCTGTATTGCCAAAGAAAGTCTGGATTTGATGACAGAGAGAATTGTTTAGAACCATCACTTGTACTACCTCAAAGAAAACTTCAGTTATCAGTGAACTGGTTAATGTAAATACAACTTCCATGTGATTTTGCAGCAGCTCACCTTAAAAGGGAGGCTCTCATCATCTGTGTACTTATTCCAATGTATCCCATTGTCGCTGTACTCCAAAATGTAGGAGATGACATACATCTCTTTCCCCAGAGACTTGGCTCCTTGTGTTATGATACCTGTGATCTTCTTAATTTGAGGCAGCTCCACCTGAAGCCACTGCTTCATGTCATTATACTGTGGAAGAGAGGGCACAACTAATTCACATATTTTTGTTTTGATGAGCTGCGGCTGTGTGCAAATTACTAGCAAGTAACTCAGACCATGTGTTACAAGAACAGCAACATTCTGTGTGATGATCATTATAGATTTGGATGCATTCATTGGGTTCTGTCATGTCAGTATTATGGTTTTTACCCTAGCTTGCCATGCATTGATGGTGCCTTGTCTGTTGAGGCGAGCAAGGGAGGGTCTCCAGGGTCCCGAGTACCAGCTGGAAGCTATAGAGCTGGCTGTGATGCGATGGTCTTCTATCAGTCCACCCTCCATCCCCAGGGGCACTGAGCAGCCTACGGCAGGAGATTAAAACAGTCACATTTACAGGAACCCCAACTCTATGACAACAGAGTATACAATGCATATGCACATGAAATTTGGTGTTATTATTTCAGAAATTAATTTGTAACTGGGAGAAATTACTTTTCACCACAGCACCACCTAGCTCATGGTTTATGTGAATCACAAATATGGAGAAATTACAAAAATGTATTGATACCTTCATTCAAAAATATGTGACACCATTCCATGTACTTTGGAGAATCTCTTGGCATAGTTTGTTTTAAAAATGACGCTGTCCAAATTAAGAGAAAAATGATAAGAGTGGGGAACAATGTACATCCCCAATTTCAAAACACCGTGACACTGTGTAAAATATAAATAAAACAGAATGTGATAATTTGCTAATCTTTTCTGACACATGCTCCATTTAAAACAATGCAAAGACAATATATTTACTGTTTTACCTGATCAATTCATTGATTTTTAAAAATATGCTTATTCTGAATTTGATGGCAGCGACATGTTTCAAACAAGTTGGGACAGGAGCAACAAAAGACTGTGAGAGTTGTGGACTGATCCAAAACCACCTGTTTGGTGGTAAATAGGTTCATTGGTAACAGGTGATAGGATCATGATTGGGCATGAAAGGTTCATCCTGGAAAGACTCAGATTAGGTTTATCACATTGTGAAACACATGAATGTATTGAGGATATTACTACATGGGCTTAGAAACATTCTGTATAACTGTTGGTTAGAGTGGGTGTGGCCTATATCAGGAGATTAAGCTTTATTATATAGGGAATTTAATTGACTTGTGTTCTGGCTTGCCAACATCCATTGACACGTACAGTAACATCTTACCATCAAGCTCACAGCCGTAGAACTCCATGCGGACTGTAGCCGTGTTGTACCATTGGATGGGGTGGAGCCTAATGAACCGTCCAACCAGAGGAGGAAAGAAGGTGTTTTTCTTTGTCGCATAGGCTTCCTGGTTACCAGTGAACACCTAGGGAAAGATGGAGAGGGAGACAGAGAAATAAAGAGTTGACACACTTCTCTCTTAGTTTGTAGCTGTTTGCATTGATAAAGGAGGTGATCAAACTTCCCACACCTTCCTGAGGTCTCTGCTGTCACCCTTATAGAAGATCCACTTACGGCGATCAGTGCTGTAGGAGATAGAGTACTTCACCACAAACTGGGAGTGGAACATCTGTCTGGCTCCCTGGGTGGCCACCTGGCTGATCACAACGGGCCTCTGGAAGTCCACCTGTGCATGGGGAAGTCCACAGGTAGCAGATTGTATTCACAGTGGTAGAAACGTGCATGCATGCAAATTTAGTCACACACTTACACACACACACACACACACACACACACACACACACACACACTTTTGACATCTACAACGCATACCTGAATCCAGCTGGAGTTCTGCTCTGTGCTCCATGCGTTGTATTTACCCTGATTGTTTAGTCTGGCAAGACGGGGCTCCCAGTATCCTTCAGAGACATAAATATTGTTATGCTTTCAGTGATTTATTTGCTGCAAGAGCTTTACAGCAATGCTTTTGCAACATTTCACAAATCATTGTGACTGCAGTAGGACCACAGTGTATTTATTGCAAAACACATAAGTGCAGACAGGAGGAGGTATGACTACCTCTAGTGTTGATTGCAGTAATCTGGTCATCTTTTACGCTGCCTGATTCTAGACCCAGTGGACGGTAGCAGTCTTGGAAGGGACAGACAAGCAATATCTCAATATTGACACACAATATACTGTAACAGAATGTCAGTGTAGTTGGAAAACCATACAGTATATACAGCAGAGTATTGTTTGTACCATTATCTAGAACCAGAAATAGGGTCTGCATGCCCTTCTGTTGGTTGAATCCAACTTCTGTGTCCAGCTGCCACAGGCCAGGTTTGGATGGATACATCTCCAGAGTAGCAAAGCTCCCTGCAAAGACAATTTGGAAATACAGACTGACATGTTGTTGACATCAAATATAGCGGCTATTCTCAGCATGTATCCTGTTCTGAGGTATTGTCAATTCAAGTACTGTTGAGTGTGACTTCTATTCACAACTTGAAAGCTCAAAAACAGCAAGAGATGAATTCACTGAACAACAAATACAATGTTTCTCACCAGGCAGCAGTGGGTAGACGGCCTGTCTGTAGCTGGTGGACTTCTTGTGGAGGAATGTCTGTCCATGGAAGTGGACACTATGAAAATCTTTTGGAGAGCCCATATTGATCAGGTGCCAGCACACCAGCTGGTTGGTGTACATCCTCAGGCCTTTCAAGTTGTATATAATACCATTGATGGCTTAGGAAACAATAGACAAAAATGATATTTTCTGTCAATTCCAGTTAGGGGACTTTGTTTTTCTGTTCTGTAACTGACAAGTCTTGAATACATGGAAGAAAAGGGAATTCATCAGTTCAGTGAATTCTACATGTAAGTAACATATTTTGGTATAATGATATATTATCAACAGTGGACGTACATTGTCCATGTAAATTAGCATGTTATCTAATTTTTGGTCATCATGTTCAAAAGATTTTGGGTGGAAGATCATTTAAACCAGGTTAGTTGAAGGTGCATGCATTGCATTACAATGGAACTTGAGGTTCTCCTTGAAGTTGGGGTCCATAACTCTCCTTCGGTTTTTCCTCTGCATGATCTCATGGTTCTTCTCGTAGTACCAGCTCCGCGACTCATCAAAGGTCATGAACAGCATGGTGAACTCTCTCCTGTCCGTTAACCCTCTGTCCAGGGTGCCCTCTCGACAAACCAACAAAGGCCCAATCAAGCCAGAGTGCATATCCCTTTCCTAAGAGACAGAGCATACACTAGGTTTAATGTTAGTTTTTAAAATGTGAATACATTCCACTGTGCCAACCCAACCACATTATTAATCTATCATATTTAGTTTCATCTTAATGTATGAGTCCTATATGTGTAGAATCTGTATATGGTTCAGCATTTTTCAAAATATTAAAATGGCATGCGTCTGCAGAAAAATAGCATAGTTCTGGTGAAAACTGGTGCAGTGTGTGCGCTATCTTCAGTTTTTTATGATGCTACTGGGGGTGCCACAGTCATAAACTTAAATTCTACATACAGCAGCTTTAATTTGTATTTGTAAACATAATTTCTTTAATGCCTGCCATATTTAGTTAATAATAATTTTCAAGTTTTTGAAAGTACAAATTACTCACAGGATTAACGCCTGAATAGTAGGCCCAGGTCCGACAGTGAGAGTCGCCTGGCATTGGCCCAACCATCGAATTCACCTTCCATATGTATGTGAAGGTGGTACCAGATTGAACTTCGTTGTCATATTTAAACCAGTACTTGGAGCCATCCTCATAAGACAGCCCCTCTGTCTGCTTGGTATAGGAAACCCCGTTCGGGTGTATGGAGTATGGACGGTTGGCATTGTTCCTGAACACCACCTGGAAGACAAAGAGACACATCCTGTGGTTGGGTAGTCATGACTTTAAGGGCAGCACAGTGGTTCATCACTGTCACCTCACAGCTAGGAGGTCGTGGGTTTGATTCTTGGCTGGGGCAGTTCTGTATGGAGTTTACATGTTCTCCTTGTGATGCGTGGCTTTCCTCTGTGGGCACCAGTTTCCCCACCATCAAATAAATGCAGGGTGAAATGCAGAGATCAAACTTCAACATGTTGCATGTTCAACATGCACTGTGTGTTTGATTGTATGTGACAATAAAAACCTGATTTATAGGAATATTAAAACATTTTAGAAAATACACTCATTCATTTCCTTGTGTAGAGTTGAAGAGCGACAACTCTCACACTCTCAGTCTCTATGGTAAATATGAAGTTACAGCCAGAGGTCAGTTAGCTTAGTTTAGCACAAAGACTGTAAACAAAGGGAAACTAGAAAAGCACTTGGAGAGCGCAGACCTCTGCCAAGCAGCACAGTTCCCCCAGCTTATTGTGATTTACACCCCAAAATATTAGTCCTACCTTTGATTTATCTATTTCAATGGATTCCTGGACCATAAAAACATACCCTTAGCAATTGGAATCACATTGATATCATTTTTAGTTTAATAGTTATACCCGAAAATCCACATTTCCGTAATGGTGGATTTCCAGATCACCTCCACAATTAAAATTAAAATCATTAGTTCCTTGTCCCAGAAAGGACATTTCCTGAAAATTTAATCAAAATCTGCCCATAACTTTTTGAGTTATGTTGCAAACAAACAAACAAACAAACAAACCAAGACCCGGCAAATACATAACCTCCTTGGCGGAAGTAACAACTCCCAATGACTATCACTGTGCCCAGCCAGGAAATACTATCCATCCATGAAGCCACAAAGTGTTGTTTTTATACTTGGGCTTTTGTATGGATGAAAGAAATGAGATTTAACAAGGTAATCAGTGAGCTTTAGAGATGCTGGTAGATGGATTTTGTTATCTTTGGACAGAGCATGGCTGACTGTTTTCTGTTTTGTTTTGTGGCCAAAGCTGTAGATGCTACAATTGATACAAAACATGAAAGATGACAGTGAAGCCTATGTAAAGAAAATGAAATTTCCAAATTTGAGATTCAAGAAGAGCTATACAGATTATGACTTTGCGGCTGATGGTGACAATCTTACCATGATACTTTGTCCAACCTCAGCCTTGATGACAGGTCCCAGGATGCCGAGATGCTCATCTATCTCTCCACGGATTTCAGGTGTGCTGAAGCTACTGTCCATGTAACTTCGGAAAACCACCTTGGTGAACTTAGTTTCTCGGCTGTCTTGTTGTGACTTGTCTTGCCTCCTGTAGGATAACAGGACCTTGTTTTAGCTTAGCATATACATACCTGCTGTACACTTTTCAAATGTCATATGAGCGTTTCTCACTGCTATCACTGAGCTTACCTCTGTCCATAGCCAGCATAGTCCCACTCAACCTCCTCTGCAGCAATGAAATAAGTCTTGACATTCGGGCCTGAGAATTTTAAGTAGTATTTAGTGGTCTCATCCAGGTTGAGATTCTTGATGTCTTCACGGCTGCTGTAGGGGTCTTTGTACATCACATACTCATATTCATCTGCTTTCACATCATGCACATCCAGCCCTAGATGATCTGGTGCATCCCCAGGAACATACAGCTCATAGTCACTGAAATCAGGCCGGGGCACACCGATGACCAAGGGCATGTTAATGAGCTCCTCCTCATCAGAAACAGGTAGTGGTGCTTGAGGTCGTGACCCCCGTGGGGTCATGCCTGGATTAAATCCACGAGGAGAGAAGGGTAAGCCACTCCTGGCCTGAGGCTTGTATTCCTTCCTCCTCCTTGTTTTCATGCCTTGGCCCTTGTGGGGCCTCTGTCGACGGTTGACCTTCTTCGTCTTCCTTGGGGTTGGTGTTGTTTGAGGGATCTCTTTCCCAAAGTATTTCATCATGTAATCAGGGATCTCCATGGGTACCATTTGGTGAGTTCCCTCATAAGTCCAGTTATGCCCCTGTGTTTTGACGGCAGTGGTTTTAATTAAATCTGTGTTGTTTTCTTTAAGGTAGATAAACACTTCCTCACTGCTGTCTGAGCCACTTAGCTCCTCAGAATTTACTGAATCACTGGAGAGGGACAGGTTACCTGAAACCACAGTATCATTGGAGAAACCTTGGACAGAGGATGTGTGGTTCAAGTCGGTGAAAAGAGCTGTGACGTTCTCCCTACTCCCTAAACTAATCTCCCCTGATGAATTTGATATGGATAGATTCAGTGTGACATTCTGTAAGGTTCCGTTTTCAAGCGTGGAATTGGCTGGAACAGTTACATTTTCGGAGGAGTTCATTTGTCCATGCTCAGTGATCAGAGAGTCGTTGTCACTGGTTTTGTTGTCAGTGTTTTCCACCTCCAACTCAAAGACGGTCAACTTGCTTCTGTCTATACTGCTGATGTCACCGTCTGTAACATCAGCTCTTGGGTGGTACAGCAAATGGTTTGATTTATCTGCTGATATGTTAACATGGGCAATTGCTGTGTTATTCTCAACTTCATTATTTGTACTGTGTGAAAGGAAGGTGACATCGTGCAGCGTACTGTGGAGATGATTGGTGCTCAAATTGGATAGAGGTACAGAGTAAGAGAACACATCCCCTCTGGTGAGTCTCTCCTCGGAGATGATGCCTACAGAAGTCTGGTTATCACCATTCAACGTCACATTCATTCTTTCAGTCTCCGAGATGGAACTAGAATTTCTTTGTGATATTATAGTAAGATTGGTAGTTTCTTGTAAATTTCCCTTAAGCTTGTTAATCTCTGTAGACACATTTCCAACCCCTGATGAACTGTGAACTGTTACATTCTTTGTGTCAGACACTGAAGCATTACTAATGTTTGAGATAACTGGAGCACTGCTGTTTGCAGTTACGCTATCATTAAAAACTGTTGTGTTCTCTGCTTCATCCACAGAAGAGTTGTCAAAAGCTGATGGTGTACTACTGTTTAGCGTATTCGTTGTATTCTCACTGATGGTTAGCAGATTAACCACTGTAAGGTTTAGTCCATCCATCTCTTTCCAATTTGGGAAAAATGTCTCATTTACTGAATTTGGCTTTGTCATAGAGGTTTCATTTTCACTCTTTGTGTCTGTGAAATTTAGGTTGATATTCGTATTTCCATCAGGCACATCAATAGCATCATAGTCAAGGAAAGAGAGGTCTAGCTCCTCCATATCTGAGCTACCAGATTGGTTCTTCCTGGACCTGAGACCTAACTCATCTGCAAACATGTCTGTGTATATATCTATCTCCACTGGTTCTTCTTTGGCAGGTTTTGGCTTCTCTTCTTCCTTCCTGATTTCATCTAAGCTCGGAGGGTTCCACAGAGTAAATTCCTGCCTGTGTTCTGCTGGATCTTCATAGTCGTTGTACTCATACTGGTAGTCACGATAGCACTCAACATCTTGAAACTTCACACGCATTCCTTTAGTTGTCTCATGGGAATTCAGAGAGGCCAGGAGCCAGACCCCTGGTTCAGGAGAGAAACACAAATTATCCATGAAAGACCTTTAAAAAACTATGCAGCTGTCACATTTTACATGCAAAAAATTCAGATGGTGGAGTTGACTATCAATAATCTCTATGGAATTACACTCACAATATTTCACAGTCTTATATATACACAACATATTGAGTCTATGCTGTCATTATATCTTCTCAAGTATATCTGAGTACACAATTCAAAATTGGACATTACAATCGCATTCTAAGTCCTGACTGACCAATGTTGTCCATGTTCATATTGATGGTCTCTCCAGTCATGGGGTAAAGGCTGAGAATGTCCTCTGTCCGCTCATTCAGCTCAAACGTATGGCCATAGAAGGTAGCTGTCTGGATGTAGTCCTGCGCTCCAATGCTGGACACGTGCCATGTTGTAATCTCACCATTGCAGAAGCCCAAGAGTGGGCCGCTCTCAAACACATAACCATTAATTGCTGTGAGGATATTTACATGAATATTAGTCATCTGACAGGCAGCTAAGGGCAAAGCAGTGAGATGTATGAACAAAAAAATGGAGTGAACATATCATGTCTTTTAGGATGAGCTTATATTAGCCTCTGTCTGATTTTGGTAAAACTTACTGTGCATGACATTGGACTTGTAAAAGTCTGGGTCTGCCTTGTTGACTTTGGATCGCTCACAATATTTGCGAATGTTTTGATCGAGGTACCAGCTCTTGTTCTCATCGAACACAGCAAACATGGCATGTTGCTCCTTGTCTGCTTTCAGCTGTTGAAACAAAACAAAACCTCCATTCAATTTTGAATATACTATATTTAAAGAATATTTTTGATATATAAATCTTGACTCTGTCTTTTAATTTGACAGTGTAATGCAGGATCCACACACACACACACACACACACACACACACACACACACACACACACACACACGCACACACACACACACACACACACACAATGTTCACCACATTAACCTAAGGCAAAAAAGAGAACATTAAATTCACCTGAGAGGAACATGAATCAATACTTCACTAATATGTCTACAAATGATCAGAGTCTTTTTACCTGGACGTTCCTGACATTGAGGGACTGACTCTTGCAGATGAGGATTGGTCCTATGAGTCCTGAGGCGATGTCACGTGGTGTGTCCACTGCACTGTGGTACACTCGTGTCAGACATCGAGAGTCTCTGTCCAAAGGCTCATCCTCTTCCACCACTCTCCACACATAGGTGTGAGTCTCACCTGGCTGAACACCATGAGTATGGTTGCCTGGCAACAACATTGACATAAACCTCACTAATTGTATATATATGTTTTTTATAATCAAACCAGAGTGGATAGTCCACTATACCCAAGTGTTCAATCAATTTGTTTTACAGAGAGGGGAGATTTAGCACCTCCTGCTGGATAGTTGACTCCCTCTTCTGACTTCTCTATCGTCAGTCCATGTGGGTAGATACTGTAGGGCCTGGAGGCCATGTTCTTAAAAACAATCTGTAGAGGACAGATAGATGTGTGAGAACATGCAGTCTGTAGACACTGACAAATACTATGTCTGATGACTTGAAGAATGAAAGTATTAGAGTGAGCACATGATTTGTGAGCTGGCTCTGTGCTCACAACCATTGTTTTGAAATACCACGTACTATAGGGTTAAAATACTGACTTTTAGCCTCAATTTCATAATACTAAGTCCACAACTGTTGAACAGTGTAGGAACCACAGCCATTTTCTCACATAGTTCTCCAACTGTACGAGACGGTTATTGACATTAATATAAACACAAAATTAAATCTTCATTGTTGATTTTCAAATTATTTGCTGTCAATAGCTGAACTCTAAGACCAGATATCAGCAGACACTTTGTAGCTTTCCTGATGGTACACTGCCAGGCCAGTCTCAGGGATGTTTTACATCCAGTCACTTCTATAGGTAACAACACACCTGCTCAGCTGGACTGAGGTCAGGTGACAAATTAAAAAAAAATCCAGTTAGTCATAAAGAGCTCATTGGTTCACTTGTCCATGTGAATAGGATCACCATTCAGAAGCAGTGCCCTAAATTTGGGACACTGAGTATAGAAAGGGCTTGGACTCCTACACTGTTAACTCATGTGCATGTGATGGCCTAAAACGCTTTTGAATTGAATTGTCCTGGAGCACAGAGGCAAAACAATACTTTCTGACCAGGCTGTATTTCAAAGGCTTATAATGGCCTCTGAGGCTTATGGAAAATACATACTTCAATTGTTTTAAAGTCTCATCATCATGGCCTGTTAGTTTGAGAATATACAATTTACGTATATTCATTCATACAATTTTTCTGTTTTTAAATCATTTAGTAAACTATGTACTTAATTTGATTATAATTGATTATAATCTCACCGTGATAACGTCTCTGATTTGTGCTCTGATCACTGGTCCCAAGATCCCAAGCTCATTTTTCCTTTGCTTGGTCTCTAACCTTTCAGTGAAGGACTCATTTTTGTACAGTGTGTAGACGGCCTTCTTGTATTTCCCACCTATGCGTGTTGGTGACTGTCTGAGGTACTGGAACTTGAAGTCCCTACAGAAAAAAGATTTTAGCTTTTATTTAATTTTCAGACAATGATAGAACATCCCTTAAACAACAAGAGCATTTAAAACATTGATGCCATACAACCTTAAAACTACACTGCAAGCTGTGTGACACCTGTGTATTAATGGACTTGGTCTAATGCAAAATTGTTCTTCCAGTTCAAATAGAATTTAATGAGCTGAGAGATTCACTTAATGGATGCAACAGACTCAAAGGTGAAAAATAGCTCCTAATATGTTGAGCCTCTTCAGTAAAGCAAAAATGAAAAGAAAAGCACATTTACTAATCAGAAGCACTATCACTGTCTCTCTTTTGACAGTAAAGCAATGTGTATCAGCTCGTTTGAAATGCTATTGTAATGAATGAAAGGTTTAAATAATCATGAATACAAATGTTATTTTTAAAAGGTCTATCAGTCATATAAAATAGATCTGAATGCTGCTTACTCGTCAATGTGTTCAGGCATGTTAAGTGCATAGTCCCAAACAATCTCCTCTGCAGCAATGTAGTATATCCACTCCCTGCTGTGTCGTTTTTGTTGAATGGTCATCCTTCGCCGCGGTGCTTCAAAGTCATCACACTTCTTCACATCCACAAAACCATGCATGCCAGCTGCAACGGCAGAAGTAACATTTTTCAAGTAAATTTTGTTATGTTGTTTAAAACTATTTATGCACGTGGAACGGTGTATGTTTTCATTTCATGAGTAGAGACGCGCTTACCCTCCATGTGCTTGATGGTGTGTGAGGAGAGCAGCCAGCGGCCTGTGTGAAGAGCCACCATGCTGGCGGTGGTAGAGGAGCCACTGATCAGGCCAACGGACGACACTTTATGCCCAGACTGCTGCAGGACCTGACCGTTCATATGCACTGAGAATACCTCAGGCTCTGAGCTCATACCCACCAGATGCAGGCTCACAGAGGCATGTGTACACAGACTGACATCTAGAAAGAAAAGAGGAAACTGTTAGTCACTTTGTGTATTTTATTTGTGAATAGATTTGGTTGTGCAGGATATCTTGTGAATGTCTGTACACCACATACACCGTGACGCGTACCACTCAGTATAAGCAGTGTTGGAGCAAGTATTAAGATAATGCATTTGATTAAAAGCAGAGCACCACAGCAGTAAACTAATACATCACCAACAAAGTGGCTGTGTTCCAATGTAAAGGATGTAAGTAAATAGGTATGTTCATCAAATGTAAACATCAAGAATTAAGTTTCATCATGAACTGTTCCCTGTTAAAGTTCTGATGGATTAACAAAGTAATAATTAAGCAAACAATACATTTTTCTGATATACAAAAAATAATGGGCAACGTGGAGGCAAAGATTGTCGGTACATGTATTATAGGTACATGTGAGTGTATTATTCAATTTATATAGTGGGTACTGAAAGAATTATTTGATTGGTCAATCGACAGAAAACTATTAACAAGAAATCAGTTAATCATTTTCAAGTAAAAATTTCTGTAATTCCATCTTCTCAAGTGTGAGGATTTGCAGCTTTTCTCTGTTTTTAAACCATATGGAGACATCATCTTGCATTCTGGGAAACTTGGTGATTATGGGCACTATGTGACGAAGTCGTTAATCAAGAGATCAATTCATAATCTTCATAATCTTTAAAGAACTAGATGTGTTCTAGCCCTACGCTAATCAAAAAAGACTGAGTTTAAGTACTCAGTGTCTTTGTAGTCAGTTTATCACACAGTAGTGTGAAGCAACATAGAGCAGAGGAAGATCTGAGGTGAATATTAACATTGATATAATGTATATTTTAATGTTTTGGCTCCAGATAGTGCCAGAGTGACTTCAACAATTCTTTATAGTGTTGGGCCGCTTAATCTACAGTATAATAACTTGTGTGATTAGTAGGATTTCACATGTTATGTATTATAAAGAACAATATTTCCCTCTGACATTTGGCGCGAGTAAAAGATTTAAAAAATGAAAAAGATTTTTGAAGTATATCAATGTCAAGCTTAAAAAGTTTTTTTTAAAGGTTTTAAAAACCCCAGGATACCTGAACAACTAATGACTGAATTATAATCTAATTCAATGAGTTAGATGACTGACTGCTGGACAGACTAACCAGGGAGCGATCCTTCTGTGAATCCGTTGATGGTGTATTTGACATGGTTGTCTGAGGCATGGCTGTTTGGTTTGTATTTGCTCTCTTTTTCATCAAAAACTCCAAAGAGGAACACGTACTCCTGGTGGACGTCGACCTGGTTCCCCAACTCATCTAGACTGCCTGCAGAGAGAAAGAACAGGAGAGAGAATGAGGAAGTTCCAAAATAATGGCCAAGTTATTCAGGTGCAGTTGTGAATTTTTGTGATTTCCCCATTACCCATGAATGAAAACACACATTTTATTACTTGCCTGGCTTGCAGATAAGTATAGTACCAATGAGACCAGAGTTGTAGTCCTCGACAACATTTTGGTGGGAGATATAGGTGTAGGTGAGACAGGTGGGATCATTTGGCTGTGGAGACACATCTGATGTCACCTCCCAGTAGTAAACATGCTCACAGTTAGGCTGCACTACATCATCCTCTTTCTCTTTCTGTGATGTGTTGTCAAAGTAGTGGGCTCCTGCAAAAGACAAAGCCATTCAGTTTGAAATGGAAAACCATCACAATAGTCTAATCAATTCAAGCAGCGAAGCGAAGCAGGGGTCTGAGGACATTATTGACTTTCCAAACAAGATTTGTGAAATGGCATTCCATTCAAGTCCCAAAACCAACAAAGGCTTAATGAAGACTTCCAGGCAAGATGTTCTTTAATTTTGACTTTGTCTGCACTCAGAGTGGATTAAGGAGCAACAACAATGGCAACAATGTCTCATTATTTCTCTTTATATGAATGGACACAGTCAGTGACTTCCTCAGGCTAGGCAATGCTTCCTGTTGGACTTCAGTACTGTCTACTTTGATAATTCGCCTGTCCTGGTTAATATTTTAGAAAAAGACAAACAAGTTTGTTTGTTGTGTTGGCCAGTGTTGTGTAATTACTGGAATGAGTAACATCGTGAGCACCCACAATGACCCGAACAGACAGACAGCGTTGTAGACTTTTGCTGATGTCTTCAGGTTTACCACAGCTGTCAGATTCATCTGCAGCTGGGCTAACAGGCACCCACCCTCTGACTGTTTCCCATAAGCGACCCCATGTGGGTGGATACTATGCAGCCCGGTCGCCATGTTTCTGAAAGTGACGACAATTGTCTCCCCCTCCTCTGCTCTCAGTGTGGGTCCGAGCAGCCCTGCGGAGAAAGACAGGCTTAGGTTTCCATGAAATTCACAGCATTTAGCACATCATCATGACACACCAGGACAAGCAATGTGCCATGTGTAAAGTGTCATACTGACTCACCACTGTTTTTTCTGTCTTATTGGTGGTGATTCACTGCCTATTATTGAGCAGCAAGTATAATTTCAACATTGGTCCATACTTTGTAATGTACACCACTGCAATAAGCATGATATATACGGTCAGGCAAAAGGTACCTTGGTAATAATTTCAGGGAAAATGGAGAAGGTATTCAAGGTATTCAATTGGAGCAAATACTTGATTTATTAGCAGTTAGAAGGAAGCATTGTGTTAATTACTTTAATAACAATTCTACAATTCTTTCTAGGAACTGTATCTAAAATTGACAGCTGGATAGATAGAAATAAAGGATGTTAATATCATCCTTGTGCCTGAACATTTTATGTCTTAGTCAGGTTTTTGGGTCACCAGGAGCTTCCAGAACCGCTTCAATACTCCTTAGCATGAATTCTACAAAACTATCTACTGGATGGATGAACACCATTCAGCCAACACATGATGATTCATTTGGTGTGAAAAGGATTGTCTGGCAAGTCTCTCCAAAACCCTCCACGGTTGGGTGGAGATCTGGTGACTCTGAAGACCATAATATGATTCACATCATTTTCCTACTCAACACACCATTCAGTCAACCCTAGTTCCCTGTATGGGAGCATCTCTATTTGCTATATGTCTACACTCGTGAATTCAGGTTTGTCCTATGGTTTCTTATCCAGCTGTATAATTTGTCTAATTACTCTGCTATTTTGTGCTATTTGTATTCACATACTGAAATAAAGCTGCAGGTATACATCTTAATTTCTCCTCTAATTAGTACCAAATTACATAGTTCTTTTTAGAAAAGCTGCAGAGAAAAAACAATTATATACATATCAATTGCTCTCCAGAAGATGATTACAAATGCATGTTTCTATCCAGGTAGAAATTTGGAGACAGAATGTGTGGTAATAAGAGCTAGACTGTGTTCTCATGTAAAACCGAGGCAAAGTTTACCTAACCAGGAGGGATGAGTCTTAGCCTGTGTGAAGCCTTTCTCATATTCCCGGAAGACCACTTTCTTATAGGTGGGACCAACCCTGAGGGATGAGAGAAAAACCCAGGACATGAATCAACACACAAGAAAAACATGTCCTACATGTACTCATGCACTGTTTATCAAGAAGATACAGACTTTAAGATATGATGTAACAAGTTTTTTTAATAGGTTGCAACTAATATGTGTGTGTGCGTGTGCGTGTGTCGTAGTAACACTGATCATATGATGAAGAACAAGCTGCCAAATAAAAATAAGACAAGAGTCCTTAGATGAGCTTAGACAGACAAAAATTATTAATTAAATAAATAAATAGATATAATAAGACAAAAATGCAACGTAATATAATACAATTTCCAAATACTGCTGGAATCTCATAATGAAAAAAACAACCTTCAACACCTGTTTCATAACATATTCTTGTAATTTAACATCACAAATCTTTCAACCAGTATCCTACCTGTGTGTGTCATTCCCGGAGTAGTTCCAGTCTATTTCAACAGCTGCAATATAATAGTGTCTCTCCCTGGGTTGATGCTGGTCCGCGTTGACATGGAGGACAGTCAGAAGAACCAGGACGGGCAAGAGACCCCATGCTCCAGCACAGGCACAGAGCCTCATATCTGGAATCAGTCCTACAGATGAGACAGGTCTGTTCTGCAAGGGAAGAAGCAATGATCTGACAGAGTGGTCTGCTCTGTGCTTTATCTGTCACTGACAAACACACACACATGCGTGTTGAAACATCATGTCCCAGGGCAATGAACTGCGCCTTGGCATTTTTTTTTCTCTCTTGTAATTGAAACCTCATGTGTTTTGCTTTTAGTCATCCCAAAGGGGTGGGCTTATTCCCAGTATGTCTGAAAAAGTACAGTGAGGATGAGTGCGAAAATTACATTGGAATATTTTCTGATCTCAGAGTGTCCCAGGAAAAACCACACCATAAAAACAGAGTATAACTAAAAAGGCAAAACATTACTGTATATGTAATAGATGGAGGCAAGTCATCCCACATTCTGGGTATTTATAATTATTTATGGAATAGACAAATTCTACAATGCAATGTAAACATTTATGTCATCTCAGCATACATCATTTGTGAGAACCTATCCAACAGGTGCAAGTTATATGAGACTAGGTGTTTTTAACCCTTTATAGGCCACTCATTGAAATACTTTGAAATTCAAAAATTCAACCTTAGAGTGTTATTGGAGGACATAAGAAAACTTTATTTCTGTTGTAAAATTTTTCACAATTTTTCACTTTTGTAAATTCTGAGGAAATTACCAAAGATAGTCACTTTTCCAATAAAGGGTTAATAACAATAACTTTACTTGCCCCAAAACAACAACTCTGTTCTTTGCATTCAGAACTACTGCTGAATATAAGCATACCGTACCTCCTTCAAGAACATGGAGTCAGTTATGGAGGAGTCATTTGTCAGCCTTATTTCACCTGCAGTTCATCCAAAAAGCAGTGGAAAGAAACTAGTACCAGTAGTGGATTATTGTTACTGATGCATTCAAGAGTATGTCCACTCTTGGAGTAAAAAACATAGTTGCACCGCCTCAATGGATTGAAAGGTATAAGTCTCTTGAATCTCTGACCACGCCAAACATCATAGCTGGGTGTGGACAGGTGTGATTCGTAGCCACTGTGATCATACTGTCAGGTGTGATCTGTAGTCATTGCGATGACACCCAGCTGTGATGTAACATGGTACTATAATGCAACAGCATGCTGTCTGGATGAAGTCACTCTTTATCATACGCAGTGTTATAATGTCAGTTAATGTGGAGGCAACTGAACTAATTTATGTAGTACTGAGTAACTAATAGCAATACATTTTATAAGATTATCAGATGTTTTGGATATAAAGTCTATCTGCAATGTAACTATTACAACCCCAATTCCAAAAAAAACTGGGCGATTTGTAAAATCTGGAGAAAAACAGATTTTGATGTTTTGCAAATCATTTTAACCATATATTTAATTAAAAATAGTGTAAACACAGCACATCAAATATTGAAAATGAAAAAGGAGTATTGTTCTGTGAAATGTTGAAATGAAATGAAATGCAACACGTTTCAGAAATGTTGGGACGGGGGCATGTTTATCATTGTGTTGATTCACCTCTTCTGTTAACAACACTCTGTAAAGGTTTGGGAATCGAGGAGACCAGTTTCTGAAGCTTTGAAGGTTAAATGTTGTCCCATTCCTGCCTGATATAGGATTTCAGCTGCTCAACAGTTGGGGGTCTCCTAGTCATATTTTTCATTGCACCAATTGTTCTCAATGGGTGACAAGTCAGGACCGCAGGCCAGCCATGTTAGTGCCCGGACTCTTCTACTCTGGAGCCATGCTGTTGTAATATGAGCAGAATGTGGTTTGGCATTGTCTTGCTGAAATATGCTAGGTCTCCCTGAAAAGGACAACGTCTACTTGGCAGCATATGTATATGTTGCAAAACCTATATATATTGTTCAGCATTAAGGGAACCTTCCCAGGTGTGTAAGCTACCCATGCCATGAGCACTTGTGCATCCTCATACCATCACGGATGCTGGCTTTTGAACTGTGCACTGATAACAAGCCGAGTGGTCCCTCTTCTCTTTAGGGTGGAGGACACAGCCTCCATGATTTCCAAAAGGAATGTCAAATTTATGTTCGTCAAGCCACAGCACAGTTTTCCACTCCAGTCCATTTTAAATGGGCTCGGGCCCAGAGAAGTCGTCGGCGTTTCTGGATCATGTTTATGGTTTTCTCTTTACATGGAACAGTTTTAACCTGCATTTGTGGATGCAGCGACTACGGAGCCCCTTAGGGGACATGGAAGAAATTTTTTTGAAGGGTAAAAAAAAAAAAAAAGATCAAGTTTTGCGAGATCTCGCAAAAAATACTTTTGTCCCCTAAGGGACTCCGTAAGCGACAAACTGTGTTCACAGAAAATTATTTTTCAGAGAAAGTGGTGAAGCTCTTTCCATATTTACTTCTGAGACTCAGCCTCTCTGGAATATACGTTGCAAATTAACCTACAATATGTTTAATCTGTTTTTGTTTTGTTTTCTAGCATTACATAATTTTTCTGTTTTGTTGTCTCTGTCCCAGCTTTTTTGAGATGTGTTGCTCATTTAAAATGAGCATATATTTTCGAATATAACAGAAAAACAAATAGCCTTTAATATACTTT
Source organism: Centropyge bicolor (assembly GCA_037975185.1). Taxonomy (NCBI): domain Eukaryota; kingdom Metazoa; phylum Chordata; class Actinopteri; family Pomacanthidae; genus Centropyge; species Centropyge bicolor. The sequence continues at coordinate 1,203,156 of JBBMOC010000070.1, forward strand.
AAGAAAACACAAAACATTATTACTAAATATCAGAACGTTCATAGTTATGTTCATAGTGTGCGGCCACACAACAGGAAAAGTAAACAAAAGTCTGCACACAATATTAAGTCTAATACGTCTTTAAATCATGTGTAACCAAATAAAATGATACAAGGCAAAAGTAGGAAATGCAGCTTCCTGCCTTGGCATCTAAACACAAAAAAACAAATTTAGGACAACCCACAATCCGCGCACAAGGGAATCATGTGGGCACACAGCGGGTGTTCGATGACGTCAACTCGGCACCTGCGACAGTACGCCTGCGCAGATTAACCAGGAAGCGCAGAAGAACATTGACACGAAACATTGTTTCGGTTATGTCCTGGAAGAAAGGAAAATAACACGTAAGTCTGTTCACATCTTATTGGCGATATCCTCATAAATATATTCAGGAATAATGAGAAGACCTGCGTGTTGCTTTTATTGGAGGTTGAGAAATCTGACGACTGTGTTGAAAATAATGCTAACTTGCTGCTTCATAGACCTTTATAAGCATATTGCAACATTGGAAGAGATTACCTTTTTCTGACGACAGTAACTTACGGAAAGGAGAGTGGAGACCAAAGGGCTCTGGTGTATGTGCCTGTTTACTGTTTACCATCCATCAGAGGATAGTACATAGAAGCCAGAGGTCAGAGCAGGACATATCTGCAGTGGAAGTGAGTTGCGTGATGCTGTAGGATAGAAGATGAGCGCTAAGCACGCTCAGTAGCAATTTTAGCATACAGAGAGGTGTTGTTAGAGCTGTCAATCAGCCAACCCTCATTTATATACATGGCTTGGACAGAATCATATAGACAACTGTCAGTATAATGCAGTACAATCACACAGTACCACCAGCTGCAACCTCCAACATTACCATACCACAACAACATTATAAAACAGTTTTAACAAAACTGAACTTTTTAAACTCCCTGAAGAAAGGATTTATTGCAGGAGTCTTGTACGAGACAGCATTAGTTTTAGTTAGGTGTGCCTAAACTGGTGGCTGAGTGTGATCTGTGGTATTTCTTGTGACGGTGTTTGAGGATGTGAAATATTCCCCTGACTTACATATTTAGATTTTTTTATAGACAAATGTGATGGAGCTACAGCTTTTTAAAGTCTAAGAACAGCCGCAGCAACAACAACAACAAAGTTACATAAATGAGGTATCGATAGTCCATAGTCTACCTGTAGGACTTGACAGCTTGTCTGTCACATTTTTCTGCAATGCTCATACAGCATAATCCAAGTGGTTTTTAGCCTCAAGATCTCGCAGTGTTATTTTCCTTTATTTTCCAGTGTATATTTTCATTGACAATTGTATGCTCATCTGTATAACCTGCTGTTGTTGAAGGTGTTTGAGCTTTGGAAGATGACCTCAGTATTGTGGAATAGAGATTAACCAATCTCACCATCTCTTTTGCAATAGTTCTGAAGCTACAACTCAGCATACTTAAGATACTAAGCACCAGTCTGATACCAACACTGTGCATGGTTTGTCTGTGTTTTCAATGTGTTCCAGCAGATTTGACTGTATCCAGTCCCAGTCTTAGACATGGCTTGCTGCCATACCTGCTGCAGGCTGTGGTCCCACTCGTCGGCTTACACTCTTGCCCTTGGCCTGGGCTTTGTAACCTTGGGAACCAGTCGTATCCTGCTGCTCAAATTCTCTGCCAATGCTGGTGAATGACTGACACTGAGACAGATTACTTTTTGTTTCCAACGGATAGATAATATGATGTGATATCATATGATATGTTTTCAAGTCAGTGGCATCTTCTTGACTGTTTCTCTTTCTTTGTGGTGCTTTTCAGATAATAAGTATGAGTTCCTCCCTGCATCAGTCAATCTACTTGCTGAGGCACTCAAACTGGTCTTCTGTCTGGTTATGTCAGTCAGAGTCATTGTCCAAGGTAATCATTGAAGTCACAGCTGTCTCATTGTGTTTTGTGTGTGATGGCTCGACATGTTTATTCACTCTTTTTGTCGGTTTCTTCAGAGGGACTGTCATCTAGAGAGCTGGGCTTTTCCTCCAGTGCTTCGTTCCTCAGTTCCCTGAAGTGGGCTGTCCCTGCTTTCCTCTACTTCCTGGACAACCTCATCATCTTCTATGTGATGACTTACCTGCAGCCTGTTAGTTAAGACTTAAATATTGCATAACATAATAACTGAAGCAAATATTTTGTGTACTAGCTTTACATTAGGGCCTCTGGAGAAAATTCAATTCATTTACCCCCTATTAACATGCAAACTACATCCTATTTGTAATTCCTTGAAACCCCTTCAATGAAAACATTATCTAAGTGTAGATGTAACCTTCTCATATCATACTGGCTTTTCCAGAATGTCCTGTTTAAAGATGTCTGCTATCACTCTGGTGTTTTATCTATAAACCAGCTGTTTCTCCTTTTGTTCCCAGGCCATGGCAGTGTTGTTCTCCAACTTTGTCATCCTGACCACAGCTGTACTCTTTAGAATTGTTCTAAAGTAAGTGACTCAATTCACAACATTGTAATGTACTGTTCTTCCATAGGATAGTGTGCATGTAACTTCTTCAAAAGTGATTTCTTCCATGTAACCAAATAATATAACAATGTTTTCCTAGAAACTTGCTTTCAGTGGCTTCTTATTGAGATTCTATTTTACTATACTGTAGGACAGTATTACTGAATGTACTGCACTCATTCTAATGCGATAATAAAGCAAGCTTAAGTCACGCTTAATTTGAGTAAAATACTCAAAGTCATCATTTTTTTGTTGTTACACCATTTCATTCGTTTCATTTCAGACATATTACTGTGTAATTTTGCATATTTAATAGTTTGGGGATTTTTTTGATTTTAACATAAAATATAGCTGACATAAAACTAAAATTTTCATTTCTCACCTTTTCCATCAGGAGGCGCCTGTCCTGGGTTCAGTGGGCAGCATTGGTTGTCCTCTTCCTGTCCATTGTTTCCTTGACGACAGGATCAGGGGGCAGCCAAAACGTCATAGCTGTGCCAGGTCTTCACTCAAACCCCCTCTCTACCCCCTCCAACTCCTGCCTGCTCTACACACAGCTGCTGGAGCAGATGAGGAACACCAGGTAACATGCCTAATGCAGACATATGTAAGAATTGACGAATGAAATACCTGAAAATAATATTTCCCTGTTTTATCATCGCACTTGTGTAACATTGTTTGACTCATGATGCGAAGTGTAAGACAAAAAAGGATCAAAATCGTGTTCCTCAAGAACCAGAGATTTTTATTCCACGAATTCTTCTTTCTTGTCAAAATCTGTTGCCAGCAAATGTTTAATTCGAGATTTAGCAGTGTTATGCCAATAGTAGCTAATGTAGCCTCAAGCAGAGATGAGGAGTTTTTCTAACTCCATACCCCCGGAGGTTTTTCCCCTTCATCTTGCTTATTTTGGGACAAATGCCGGTCAGTTGTGCTGTTTTATTTTCTTTTATTTATATCTATTTCCCTCCACAGTGCCAGTGAATCGTGGGCATCGTCCCTCACCGGGCAGGCCTGGAGGGACAAGATAGTGGGGAAGCTTCGATCTCTTGGTGTGGGTCATATCCTGCTCCTCCTCCAGTGCTTCATCTCTGCAATGGCAAACATCTACAATGAGAAGATCCTCAAAGAAGGAGACCGAGACCAGGGCACTGAGAGCATCTACATCCAGAACAGTAAATTGTGAGCGTGACTGACAGAGAAAATAAGAAGGTAGAAGACACATTGCTAAAGTAAATTATTCCATTCTAATTTTAGTCCTTTGCTGCATGATTTTGTAGGTACGCCTTTGGTGTGGTCTTTAATGGTCTGACCATTGGGCTTGGCAGTGAGGCACGAGGCCTCACCATACACTGTGGCCTCCTCCATGGACATAACATCTACTCCCTGGGTCTGGTGCTGGTTACTGGTGAGTTAACTCTGGATAGTGAACAAGCCCTTACCTACCTAACAGAAAAAAAACAGCTGATTTATGAGTGTCTTCCAAAACAACTTATAGAAGTGATTTGTGATCTGATACCCCTCTGGTTAAGTTCAAGCAACTAAAAGACATGTTTGTTCTTGCAGAGCAGTAGACAAGAAGGTTGACACCACTCTCCGCTCTGTCTGTTAAATATTAAGCTACAGACAAGAGATAATTTAGCCTAGCAGGAAGACCAGAAGCAAGGGGGAACAGCCCTGGGAATATTTAAGCTCACTGGTTAACATGTAACATAGAAAAGAATTAGTTTGTAAAAGCAGTTTTCCATGCCTTCAGTTTTTATGCTAAGCTATGCTCACCAGCTTCTGGCTGTAGCTTCATATTTAGCGGACAGATAAGAGAGTGCTATCAATCTCGTCATCTAACGCTCCAAAAGGGAGCAAATAAGCATCTGTCCCAATATATCAAAAATTTTTCTTTTAGGTTAGGAAAAGATAACGATCATGATTTGTGATATGAAAAGACTTATTCAAGAAACCAACTTTTAAGGCTGGTGGGAGAAAGAGGACACAAACCTTTGTCTTCAGTTTTCAAGTCCAACTCTTTACAACAACAAGCAAACTTATGCTCAAGACTGTTTGTGGTGATGTTACAAAATGACGCTACATCCAGTCTTGCTACTAAATTTCCACACCGACTGTTTTAATAAACAGTCACTGCTAAAATTTTTCTGGACTACGTAGGTATTTTTTGCTTTTGTTTATAATTTACCATAAGGAGAGTGACTAGATAACCATCTCAGAATAAAAGCTTTAGAGTTATTAAAATCAACGAGCAATATCAAAGCTTCCCAAGTTGTCTATGAGTACATGAAAAAGAAAATACAAATTGTGCATTTGAAAAATTCAAATTCTTCTCTGTCTTCTCCACAGCTGCCATGGGTTTATGTGTGGCCTTCATCTTGAAATTCAAAGACAACATGTTCCATGTGCTGACAAGCCAGATAACCACCGTTCTGATTACCGCCTTCTCCGTCTTTCTCTTCGACTTCCGCCCTTCACTGGAATTCTTCCTCCAGGCTCCCATGGTCTTACTGGCCATTTTTATCTATAATGCCAGCCGGCCTAAGGATCTGGAATACAGCCTGCCGCAGGAAAATCCACGTGTCCAGAGGTCCAGAGGGGTAGGGAGCAATCCACCAAAGCCGCAAACCTTCAACAGTCACGCACACAAGCCCACACACTCCTTTTCTCACAGTGTCACTCACCTAACAACCCCCCCCCCCATGTTTAGCCCCTTTCTCTCCTCCCACACACACACACATACCAAGTTCTCTGTAGGAAACGTGGCTCTCATTTCTCTATAATGTGATTTCTTCAATGCAAGGGGAAACTTGATTCCCTGCTATTCAGACTCGTGCTGGTGCCTTACCTCAGTAAATTTCATTAGGTCAGTGTAGTCTGTTGGATTTAGAAAGAGGAAGCTATTAAACACAACAGATTTCTATAGGGGCCTTATGAGGATACTGTCCTTGACTTAGCAGTACTGTGAGATTGTTTCCTTGACCAGTGCCCAGCTACAAAAAATAGTTGATAATAATACTACTTAATAATACTTCCACCACTTCTGCATGCATTCTGATTTGCTCTTTATGTGTTTTCTGTCATAGGATGGCGAGGAGTGGGTGCCCCTGACAAAGCCCAATACAGACAGTGGATCTGAGGAGGAGTCTTTGTAGTACTGACTCACCTGCAGGACATAAAATATTCTTCTTCACTGCCACTAATATTCATAGACTTGTAGTCCTGGATGCAGCATTGTCGCTGACTGCTAGGTCACATCTGTCAATGCGTTTACTTGAATGACTGTCAGCGGGAAAACATTGACTGACAGTGTTGATGGACTGTGTGGTGAACTCTGTGACACTTGTGATCACTAAGGCTTATGTGTAGAAACATGAATAATACATGAGTGTGTATGTGCTGGGAAATCATTTTCACTGTATTTGCCATTTGGGGTCATTAAGGATGTAATTTATTTCCTCTGATAATTTCTGGTGTATGTACAGAATGCACAGCTATTTGACTTCTTGCAGATGATTGATGAGTTTAATGACAAGAAGCCACATTACAGACAGTTTTATGATTGTAAGACCTTATTGTTGGCACGGTGTATAATAAGTATTACTTCAGCCTATAGTCAGTATTTACTTGGAAACTTAAACAGCACAGTCCAATGCAAATTTACAAACTATAGCTTACAGGAACGACAATTTTAAATTGCCAAAAAATTTACACACAACAGGACTGTTGTTTCTATTACAGTGTACAGTACCTTTGTAGCTTTCTATTTTTCTGCTCACAGTGTATTTTTCTAATTGTGTACCAGAACCGTGAGCTTTGGCACAATACACCACTTAGTATGCCTGACAACAAAGTGGCTCTTGATTCTCTTACTTGGCCTTGATCATTCTTTTTCTTTTTTTTATACACATGGCGGAGTATTGATGTATTACAAATGTGAAATACTGTGAAATGTAATTCTTTTAAGGTTCTTGTTTGTGCAATTAAATTTTAAAATGTGTGACTATTAGGTACTCTGAAAAAGCTGCTACTAAGTATAATGCTGTAATTCCATCTAAATATCAGTGTCAGTGATGGCATTTAAAGGGTGAAATATTCAAATGTAGCAATAGGGAAAGAAGTGATAAACCTCATAAACCTTAATTATACAATATATTATTACATTAAGTACAACATTAGTTCCCTAAAGCATGAACCTCATTATATCAGATAAAAAATTCTAGATGTCTTGTGTATAATTGAATAGACATTTAAGTTAATTTAGCATGTTTACGTTTGGAAATTGAATTTCAGCACTTGGCTGCCTGACATGTTTTTAAATATTGTTGAGGAGGTTAAAATACTTTTTTTTTCATTCCTAATTTAGTACAGTACAAATATTCTTAATATTTGATAGGATTGTATTCATTAAATGGTCAAGAAAAATATACTGTCAAGCAATTTCCCTTCATCATCTTATTTGGCCACTGGGAGGGGATGTCGCATAGAAGAAGAAGAGTTTACAGTTAAACTATGAAAGTGAATATTGATATGTTATGTACAGCAAGCAATTCAAAGACCATTTCTGGTAATAAACAAATGTTTATTTGTCATATAACACAATAGAGTATAAATAACATTGTGTAGCAACAGAAACTTTACAAGAGAGAAATATTGTGACAGCTTCTTTTCATAAAACAATCGATAACTGCACCTCAAATGCAACAGATGTCCAATAAATACATATATGTCTTATTTTAGCCCATTATCTACAAACTAAAGGTCTGTGCTGATAACATGAATATGTATATTGGACCTGGAAGGCAAGTGATGGAGAGAGATAATATAATAACGTGCAAAACACCTTTTGTTTGAAGTCAGAAATAACAAATCCATAAAACAAAAACTAAGTACACAACAGATCCCTGAACCTCCAGGCTCATCTACACACCACACTTTGACTAACTGCTTTAAGCCCCTTGCAAATTACCATTACTTACAGTATACTATGCTATATATAAAAGAACTGGATAGGTGAAAGCAGCAGTTTTGAGGCTTTCACTAAGTGCTACAAAACATTCAAGGACCTCACTCCATCTGAGCCAGCTGCCTGGTGGAGGATGGGTAGGAAAGATTAAAAAAAAGTTATGGGTGAAAGGAAGCGAGCCAATAGTGCCAAGCACCAGCTGCGAGGCAGAGGGAGAAGTTAGTAACCGTAGCCCTGGTGATATCCATCCTGGTAACCGTGTTCGTATCCATGCTGATGGTAGCCATAGCCACCATACTCATCCTCAGGGCAGCGCATACCCAGTGACTGCTGGATGGCCATCTCCTGTCTGCGTAGCTGCATAGAGTCTACCAGGTCGTAGATGATAGCCATGGACCACATGGGTGAAGGGTACCAAGACTTAACATTGCCATCCTTCCCTACCAGCAGCATGGAGAAGTACTCTGGGCTGATCTGGAAGTAGTTCCTCATGTCTTTCACCAGGGTCGCTGACAAGCCTTCACGCTCAACAGTAGCACTCCCTGGATGGAGAAGAGATTCAGGTTGTAAAGTATTTAAGACGGATATCTTATTTCTACGGCAGAGAGACTGCAGCCTTGTTTTCTTTTGCGGTGTTCTTTTGTTTGACATTTACTGTATCTATATGGTGAGTTCAAATGCCAAAAGCACACAGCAGGACACATGATTATACAGCTGTGAGGTTGTATGGAGAGCCTCCCTGTCACATAACAAATCTTTGAGGTTCCTATGAGGACATGGTGGAACAGTAAGCAGGCAGGTAAGATTCTCTTTACCATATGGTGGACTGCTGATGAGAAGTGAGATACAGAAACACTGGCCTACACAAGGAGCTTTGTGGAGTGACTTGGTTCTGGTTTTGCATAAGGAGGGTAGATCTAAGGTAAACTTTCTTATTTGTAGTGTGAGGAAAGACAGCTGTTTTGAAATGAAATAAGTGATGTGAATGTCAGTTTTTGGGCATGGCCTTAGCATTCAGTAAAAGAAAGTATGATGTGCATAAATGGAGGTATTTATGTGTATATGTGTGTGTTTGCTACAGACATGCCTGACTCACAGTCTCATTCATTATTTTATAGAAAAAAGTTCTTACCATTGATAGGATATAGTTCCAAGACTCCACCCATATCCGGTGGCTCTGTGCCGACCAACTTCAGGATGGCGATGTGCCTCAGACCTATGTCACCATGACAACGACAACCACAATGACAACACATCAGAGAGAAGCAAATATCTTACAGTAAACGTCAGACTTTAAACAAGAACACTGTGCCTGTAATCTGCTGACCAAATGTTTTTCATCCAGTGGTCCTTCTGCTTATTCAAGCTGGTTTCACTGTGGGTGTTTATTATTGGAACATCCTGAGCACTGGCTTCTAGGTAAAGGGAGGAGAATGTGGTGGTCTGGAGAGTCCTGCCAAAAAGCTGTTTCCTCTGAAGCGAGAAAGCCCACATTAAATACAGGACAACGCAGGCTTTACTTGGTGAGAGCCAAGAGCTGAATACCAGGATCAAACCTCTCAGGCCTTCAGCCCAGTCAGCAGGACAGGCCTTTGTCTGGGGCCGGGAGGGAGGGAACTGCCCTGGGTGCCAACCCAGCCAAGAGCAACACATGAGGGTGAAAAAGTCCTCACAGACCCAGGTCTGGGCCTGCTGATAAGCAAGACAAGCTTTTTTCTTCAGTCACCTGACTCACTCACATGGAAAAACAGTGCATGGACATACTTACGTACTGATGTCACAAATGATTGTTTTTAATAAAGCATATTTTATGAGAGGCTATAAGCTATAACTAAAGACTTTTGTAATAGTTAATAAATAATTTGTCAAGGCTTCATAGATTGGTAACAAACATAAGAATCATAAGAAAAGCTTTAAAGCTGGCAGGTTGTAAAAATACCTTCAGCTGATGTTGGTGCTGCTGCTTTGTCTTTTTAGGTCAATTCATTAGAGGAATCCGGCTGACTGATCATTTACCTGAGAGAAAAGAGCCACAGAGCATCTGGATCTAAATCCTTTCAAAAAATATACCACTTCCAATTCAAGACTTCAGGAATTATTTTAGGTAAAGGAGTCAAGAAACTTAACTTAATCCTCTTTTTGTGTATCTCCAGTGGTTTAATCACTGACCACACCCAATCAACATTCACTCAGTTCACTCATCAGTGATGCCAGCTGAGGTGAAACAGACTCAACAGGGCAGTGGAAGACCACTCCTTAAAGACAATTACTGACCATGCTATACAATAGGAACCCATGGTCTTTAATAATGACTCATTTACTGTCTAATCAAACAGTAAGAATGCAGTTGCAAATGTTAATTAGCTGTTGCTCTTCATCTCTCTAACAGAAGTGGTGAAACGGTCCTCTAATGACGTGAAGACGTAAGTACTTATATGTATACCTTATTATAGAGAGGTGCAGTGATATTAACTGACTTATTCAGTGACAGCAGTAGAATAAGCCGAAATTCCTAAAAACAAATGAACAAAATAGAAGTTCCTTTAGTTTCATAGTTTTGCATTAAAAGAAAAACTTCATCTTAGAATGTAGTTGAATATGTGGTAACTCCTACTTGAGCATGCATCATAGGAATCGAACGGCAGATAGTGACAGTCAAAGTCATAAATGACTATCTCAAGCATTACGAGCGAGTGCTGAGGAAACAAGAGCGAGGCAGAAAAGTCAGAAATCTTGAATTCATATATACAAGGCTGGAACATGAGGCTCAAGTAAGGGAGAAACTCCAGATGACAGCATTTATTTGGTTTTACTGAGAAGTGGAGTTCATCGTGGGCTATTTAAAGTTTACATTTATCTTGAATAAATCTGTCTTTTTGCAAAGTTTAGATAAATGTCTCTTTTTGAGATATACAGTAATAACATTTAAGTAACTGTGGAAAAGTTGACTAAGTGGCAGGCCATCGTCAGGGAAAAAAGAAAAGAGCTTTTTATCCTCAGAACAGAACAGCCCTTTGCCAGTTCTGTCATCTGGGATCCCCCTGCACATCCTTCTGTGCACATACACACAGTCCATGCACAACCAAAGAGATTCTGGTCTGTTGTAATCACTGTAAACATGTATCTACAGGTGAATACATGTATTGAAACTAGAAAAGCACTCGGAGAGTGCAGACCTCCGCCAAGCAGCACAGTTCCCCCAGCTTATTGTGACTTACACCCCAAAATATTAGTCCTACTTTTGATTTATCTATTTCAATTGATTCCTGGACCATAAAAACATACCCTTAGCAATTGGAATCACATTGATATCATTTTTAGTTTAATAGTTATACTTGAAAATCCACATTTCGGTAATGGCGTTTTTCTTCTGGATATAGCTCCGTAACTATTGGAGATACATCAAATCCCTTTGCACTCTACTGCTTAAGCAGACTTTCTGCTACAAACCGGTGCCAGCTGCATGTTTGTATCTGCATTTGTTACCTCGCGGTGTTGAAAAATGTGATCCCCCTATTTTTCTCATGTTTTGGATCGTAATATCCAGAATATTGGTGGGATCCGGATCATACTGGTACATTTTGTAGAAACTATCATGACCATGTCCTGTATTTTTTTTTGCAAGCAATCTGGGTAATTTTCATGGAGTTATATACACATATGTTGAAAATGCCCCGATCTCGCAATGATAAAGAATCCTTTATAAAATTCCTGGATCCAGATCACCTCCAAAATTTAATCATTTGTTCCTTGTCCCAGAAGGGACATTTCCTGAAAATGTCATCAAAATCTGTCAATAACTTTTTGAGTTATGTTGCAAACAGACAAACAAACAGACCGCCGGCAAAAACATAACCTCCTTGGCGGAGGTAATAAGAACTCTGTTTAGCAGACTAAACATCCATTCTGCCAATGTGAATTTACACAAAGATGATTCAGCCTATGGTCGCTTCACTCAAAAATGAACTTTTTCTGTAGCAGCAGGAAATAATTGGAACACAGAAAGAGCACCCAGCATCCCACTCTTGCTGAGCACATGCAAGAAGACAGAAAACCCAAAGAAGAGAGTCTGGTCATGCTGATTGCATCACAGTGTCAAACTAAGATTAAACCAGAAAACACTACAAACAAACTAAAAATTATTTGAAATTCACTCACAATTCACACACAAAAACCTGTTCTAACTTAGTTCTAGTCATATCTTGACAAGTAGATTGTGTCAAACATCATTTGTATACATTTGACATGTCCTTTTCTGAGGAACAATCACTTCACCTTACAGAGAGGCTACACATGCTGCCTTCCTATCTTTGTTATTTCTTTGACCCCTTTATGAGTTGTTTAATTTACTCTAAATATTGTATGCAATTTCCGTTAAGATATTTGTGTACAGTAGTCAAAATTCTACTAGTGCTTTCTATAAACTTTTCAAGGATATAACACAGTAGACAGGATTGTGATAAGTAATTTTTGCCACCTTTTCCTTCAACACCTCGAGGTGGATGACCATCACATTTCACAACTGTGTTGGTGATTTACGCCTGAAGATACCAGCCAAAATTGGTGGTAGTTGTATGATGTGTTAAAGAGATATGGTGGTGTTTTATTAATGGCTACAAGGTTAGGTTGTTGGTACCATGCTTCAATATGTCATGCACATGCTCATGGAGAACTTGTGTACTAAGTTTCATTTTCTTACAGGCATGAGACAGAACTGCGGAAAGATCATGATATATTCACTATAATGCCTCCTGGGGGCAGAATATTAAGAAATGTTTCACAAGTGCAATGTGGCTTAACGTCACATTACCTAATAAAAAAAAAAATCTAATTTAGCATTGGAGAGTTATGGCTTGTTAAGTTCATCACGCCATGTCTTTTTTTTTAAAATTATTTTACCAATTACAAACAAATATTAAGTGATATCCAAAAACAAACTCATATGTTTGTTTCTAAAACATCTAAATATAGTACATACCAAGTTTGGTGAAGACTGGATGAAATATGCGCCAAAAGAAGGAAAAATCGTGTTTTCTACAAAATCCAAAACTGCAGGAAAATTGTATAAATGCAAAGGGATGTGGTCTATATCAGTCAAATCACTGTATAAAATGTGTCCTCTAGTTCTGATGGTTGGTGAGTTCAATACATGCTTTAAAAGGCTGAGCCCATCGCCATAGGGCACCTGGTACTAGGTAGGATTACTTTGGATACAATAACCCAGAAACATCTAGCATTGACGTACGCTCCAATAGACGGCCATTCCAAAATAAAAATAAATAAATAAATAAATAAAAAACAGCTGAAAAAATGTAATAATAAAAACTGTATTAGATATTGAAAAGAAAAGCAACAGCCACCATACGATTTGGCACTATATAAATACAATAAAAATCAATTACAATGTAAAAAGCAATGATGCGTCTATCTGCAAAAATATCTGTGTGGAAGCCATCCAAAATGCATGTGAGAGCTGTTAGCTTCTACTGCTACTGTGAGTGAAAAAGCTGAATTACACTGGAAACAGAGAAATTGATGAAGCAATGCTGAAAATGGCTGAAAAGTCATCTGATATCAATTGAAATACTTTGCTTTTGAAAACTTGGAAGCTGAAAAGTAAAACTGTGCATGAGCTGATGAAACTGAATCATGTTGCTGAAACAGCTGAAAGGCAGATGATATACTGTTAAGGTTGAAAGTAGAAATAATATGCTTTCACACTGTGAAACAAGATTTTATTTTGAAACAACCACCTCATTCTGACTGAAGATGCTGAACTTTTTTTTATGAAAAACTAGGTCCAATCCCTGGTTTCCTGTTAAAATGCAGTTACTCTATGGAGCTTTTAATTAGAAAAAAATAACAAACACTGCATTGTTCCCTGTTGACATACCCTTACTTTCTTAGTCTTTTCTATTGAAAAAATGGGTCAATTCCTTTAGTTTCCTGTTAATACATAGTGGCCATTTTGGACTTTTATTTTGAAACCTTAAATGGACATTGTGTAAGTCTGTATGTATCTGTATGTGTGTCTGTTATGGGTCAGTAAAAATCCCCACAAAGGCAGAAAAATCAGTTTGTGCGTGTGTGTGTAATTTGCTTCCATTGAATTAAATTGTAAAAATTGCTTTTAAAAAAGCCTGGTACCTGAAGAATGATAACAGTAACAAACAATCTGATAGCAGTATTGATCTGAAGGAACTGAACATTTTAATATTTTAATGGTTTCTGTAGCTGAAACACGTGGGCAGGGGGGGGTCACTGAAGCCCCAAGTGGCTGTAGCCAAAAATGCATCTGGTGATTTACTTTGAAGAGGAATTTTTTCGTTCAAATAATGGATCTACGCTGTCAATAAGAAGACACAACAAGATATACTTGCTGGTCTTTTTAATTAACTTATCATGTCCTAAGTGTGTTAGGACAGACAGAGCCTGCTTCCCTTAGCTGCAGGTCAAAGTCTGAGTGCTGTTCTGGAAGTACACTCAGTATCACATTCCAGGTTGTGCTGTTACCTAGTGGAGATACACTACAGACCTGTCTGTGTCTGAACATATATGCTGAGGTTCCTATTAGATGCCACAAGGCAGATTTTACAAAGAGCCTGCAAGCCTTGTCTCTGGAGAAACACTAATAACTGGGGTTTGTATCTGGTTCACTGTCGGGTTTTGCAGTTTGTGCAAGTTCAGTTTCTGTGGTCCTTCTCGCGATGATTCATCACTAATTGGGCATATTAGTCAGGACATGCATCTGCTGATACAATGCTTTTTAATTTGCCTCTAAAGGTCACCACATTACAGTTCCTCTAGCTGTGTGTTTGTTGTGAACCTCTGAGTTCAAACTGCATCTGTCAGCAGAAAGTATGCAGAAGCAGTTTGTCGGCAAAAACGTATGGAAGAAAAAAAAAAGTGTGAAATAGCAATAGTGTCAAAACTGCGTTCTAGTTCTCACTCCAATAAAAAGCATAAATAGAAAAAAGGAAAAACCTGTAGATCGCTGCAGCATTACTTGCAGCAATCACACAATAATTGTTTCTCTGCGGAGCTTGAACCACACTCATACACTGCAAAGTAACGAAGAAGAAAGGTGCTACATTTCAAGCACGAAAGTTGAGCCTCATTTGTCTATGGGTCTCTCAGTATTACTTACCCACTAGGTTTAGAAGCTGTATATGTTTGTCCTTAGTGATGAAGTCACTGAGAAATATCATCCAATTCTGCAGTTCCCTTTTGCTCTGTGGAGCTTTATAGCATCTTTTAAGTCACTGTTTTGGTTTAGAAGGCCACAACGTCACAGTGTCATTTTCAGCCATAGCACAAATCTGTTTTCAGCAAAACAAAATGCGCTAAAAATACACTGCAAACTACCTGCTAGGCACCAAATGGCAGGAAATAACTGAATTAAAAGGTGATGATTTGGGCATTTTTATACTTTTATTCAATAGATAAACAAAGCTCACCAGCTGGATGCAATGTGATATTCATATTTCACAGCTTGTTTTTGTGTTCCATTTCAATGTCGTGCCTCTGATTTCAATACCTCTGCAAATAACATTCTCCGCATGGCAAGATTCCACAAGTGCAAAAGTGTTTCTTTAACTTGGGTGAGCTGACAGTCATTTCCTGTCCTTTTCTGCCCTGAGGAAAGTGAGTTAATTGACTTCACAGGTTAGTTTCCGAGTGACTCACCAAGGTTGCAGGCCTGGCTGCTCAGGCCGTACAGCTGCTGCTGATAGGCCCACTCCTCATCGCTGGGGGTGGAGATGATGAACAGGCGACGTCTCCAACGGAACCTACAATCACAGAAAATTTTAGCCTGGATTTAAGTAGCACTTTGGTCCGGCAGTGAAAGCTCTGTTCTAGGACAAGGCGTTTGTGCTTGTACACTAACACATTCCCGTACTATTACTGCCAGAGGGTGACAACCCCGAATTATGGTCATAAACCTGCCAGATCTCAGCACTGATCATAAGCTGGAATTCACATCTCCATGGTAACAAAAGTCAGCCTGTCCGGTATAGACATCTTAGGAAAATCTGTGATTGCAATGATTCAGCCTTGAGGTACCGCAGGGTTGATGCTATTTTTAAGGTCCATGGAGCACACACACACAGGCTGCTGCAATCTGCTCAATGCTGCCTATAAACACTATACTACACTACACTACACTAATTGTGGACCAGTTGAACAAAGCAAAAGATATTTGATGGGAGAGGAAACAGCCTGATGGGACAGCCAGTAATTCTGACTGCCAGCTCCTTGGCCAAACACTTAACTAAGACAAAATCTGGAATTCAATTAGATCATTTTTTTCAGTACAACAGCCAGTTACACTGAAGCAGAGATATTCACATACTGTATGCCCTTTCTAGTGGTTGGTAGTTGTTTTAATGATTTTTAATGATGTAATGTTTTAATGCTAAAAATGCATACTGGGAAGACGCATATTAAGCCATATGACAACTGTGTGCAGCAGCGGTTGCCATACAGTTGGATCATCATGAAACAGCAGTGCTCCTGTGCACAAAGCCAGGTCCATAAAGAGTTGTGGAAGAGCCTTGATGTCAACCCTATCAAATATCCTAGAGAAGACCTGGAACTGCAACCTGGCCTTATAACCCACTGTCGGTGGGCAACCTCACCAACGCTCTTGTGGCTAGATGGGCGTTCCAAAATCTTGTGGAAAACCTTCCCAGAAGAGCAAGCTGCTATAGAGGCATATTAAAACCCATGTTTGTAATGTTTAGGTGTTCACATCCTTTTAGTCATGTAGTGTATTTAAAACCTTTTCAAAACAACGTTACCTGGAGAGGAAGTTCTCCAACGATCTGGGCTTATCCTCTTTTTTACAGAAAACCCCATCTCTCTTCTGCTGTTCCATCTCTCGGATGCGGGAGGAGAAGGTGTCGATGTAGTCAAATACAGCCTTCATGGTGATGGGAACCTCATAAGATTGCTGACAAAAGAACAACAACCAGTTACACTCTCCCATAGGTTGATTTGGAAAGTGGTGAAGCCACAGGATAAATAAATCAATATGCAAAAAAACCCCACAGATGATACAATAATAGAATTCCAATGTTTAAAACAATGGTGAAGCTGTTTTCAATAAAGTGATGAAATGAAGTCTTGGAATGTGTTAGTAGATGTGGTGTGGCCTTTGCCACATCACAAGCATTCTTCATCACTTCTTGGAAGATGCACAAGGAATATCGTTTAACAGCATCCCATTTAATTTACGAAATGCTGAGCATTCGCAGCAGGGATATCTAACACATACAAGAAAACGTTAGGCAGCCACACGCTCTCACACCTTCCTCAGGATATGCTGAATCTGCTGCACAGCTCGTTCTCACTCTTTCACACTTCTCTCCACTCTGCCACTTTCTCTCTCAACACCCACATCCTTGTATGTTCACAGACTTCCTGGCCTCTGCCTCTGTCAGCAGAGAGGTGAACACTGGCCTCTTTGATGAATCTGTCCAAAAACAGCCCAGCGATTTACCCTGGCATGCACACACACATACACGCACAGACGTTGGGCAAATGTCATGTTGTGTGAATTAAAGCAGTGTTTTAGTGAAGGCAGAGTTTTTGCAGTACAAGGACAGGTCAGTCCATCTTCAAAGAGGAAGAAAAGAGAGAGTGGAGACCAACAAACCAATAACAGAGCCATGAATAAAGCAGAACAACATTTCTTTTAACAGTAATTTAACAGCACAGTATGAAAGAGGTCTTTGAGAGGGAAAATATGATTACAATCATGGTCAAATTGTTAAAACATCATGGCGTGCTTAGAAGTCTTCTATAGCCAGTCCCAATTCAGGGGCTGGATTCTTCAAACGATATGGCCCATGAAGATGGGTTCATTTTAGCACGAGCTAATTATCCCTAAGCATATTTTGCAGCTAAGGCTTGTTTTTGACATGCTAATGTGCTCGGTTGAGATAAAGGTAGCGTATACATATACTGTGTCCCACCTGTCTTTCCAGATGCATTAATGTTAATGCTTACTAAGCTCACATCTTAAACAAATTCCGTATTAAGATGATATCTTTATTTATTTATTTTAACTTTTATGCATTCTGCTGTGTTGTTTCTACTGTATTGCAAATATTACTTTACTTTTGCTGATTAGGAGCCATCTCTATCATTAGAGCACCTATAACAGTTAAACAGTTAAATGTTCAATAAAATATATTTAAAAAAGAAAAGTTAAGGTGTCACCAGCGCCCAGCATACACATCCATAGAGTTATACTGCTTGAGTGGCTAAAAATTAAGTGGTCACGCAACATGATGAAAAATACAACCTGACTTTACAAATTGACTTGGTTTCCTGAATGCTTCTTTAAACAATTGTGGATTGATGGAGGACACATCAATATTGTCCTCCAAATTCAGGCAAATATAGCAAAGCTTTTGAAATTTGACCTCATCATATTCTGGCTAAAAGGACCTTAGATGATCTAGTCCCTAACTCTGAGACAGTGGAGAGCAAGTCCTTACCTTGACTCTGATGTCAGTGTCGGTGAGGACCATGTAGAAGTCATTATGTGTCATGCTAAACTCTTTCCTCAGCTCTGTGATCAGATCCTGATTCACCAGGTCCTCCTGACGAAGACCCTTCATAGGCTTGTCATTCTCTGGAAAAAAAAAAACGACAGTGGTAAGATACCGAGAGACAGATTATATTTGTTAATTCACAGCATGATTTAAGCGTGCAGTTAAATGAAAAGGGCAGTAATGTGTTGCTTGTGCTTAAAGCTTGTGCTATGCAGTAAAGAACATGAAGTGAAAGTTCAAGTTAAAAATGTAAATCTGACAAAGGTTTTACATAACTATGAGAAAGTAAAATTGTGCTGAGTTCCAATCAAATAAACCATTGTAACACAAACACAATGCGAGTGCTCAGCTCAGTTTCCCAAAGTAAAATGTGTTTTCCATTTAATTTCAAAACAATGTTGCTTTTGAAAAATGTGTCTGACATGACAGTGAAGTACACTCTGCAGTGAAGAGCAGGATGGAAACATGCAGAGTAAACCAGAGACCAACTCGACAAAGAGCAGCCTTTATTCACTGATATCTGGCAGGGTCAGATGCCTTTGAAATTTACTGTAGCTGGCATTTACACAGGCCAAAGCAAAAGCTTTTAATCACCACTCCCTCCATGCATGTGTGCACAACACACACAGACCGCAGAACAGTGCTTTCTAGTGGTTTGTTCGCCCACTCTGTACAATGTAATGTGCATGAGCAATCACATCAGGAAAACCCCAGCACATGCTGTAGACAGTAGACTCAGACTGCACACAGAAATATACAGCAAACAAACTCAAATATGTTCCAAGTACAACACATGCTGTTGACCAGACAACCAATTTAAAACTCGAGCTATGAGGTCACCCCAAACTGCGGGACAGAACGCTGAAAGAACCAGTTGTTTGTATACAGTACATTCTCTCTCTCTCTCTCTCACACACACACACACACACACACACACACACACACACACACACACACACACACACACNCACACACACACACACACACACACACACACACACACACACACACACACTGACCCTCCAGCCGGTAAATGGAACAAATCTGTAACTGAGTCCTATTATGGGTGGAGGCAAGTGATGTCATCTTTGCACTTTTTCTAGCATTCCATTTGGATAAAGCCTCATTTTAATGTGGAGTGACAGACTCATAAAGTCTTACAAAGTGTTTTTTTTTTCCGTGTCCGGATGTTAACATACAAGCCACAGGCTTGAGACAGCTTAAAAAAATGTCTCAAAATATGAGGGCGCAAATGACACAGCACATCTCATAAAAACAGCGGGGGTGGGGAGGGGTGTGACTTAACTGTCTCCAGCTTACACATGAGCTCCAGAGTAGGCAGACATATCCTCTGTGTTGAGGATGATACACAAGGAGGGAAGGAATGTGTCTGGCAGTGGTTCCCCCTCCGCCATTACACATGTGATAGAAGCCCCTGTACTTTATCAGCTGCTGAGCTCATCTTACCTGTTATAGGAGGACTAGCACACATTTCAAAGTAATATAAAAAGAGAGAGACTAAACAGCACAGGCTTACAGGCACATTAACGTAAGAGTACAGAAGCCAGGCTCATAGGAATCAGAAGCAAGCTCTGTCTAGTATCACCTGCACTGAGAAGTACACAATACTGTGGCCTTGGCAGATGTTGTCCCTGGAGCAGAAATCACTGCTGAAAGCACCTACTTTGGCATCATGCAAAGGTAAAACAAGGACAGGACAGCAGACGTGGCAGGAGACAACTCTCTTGGCCTCCATCCTAGCATGGACAACATTCACACAATCATTTTCTCTGGGTGTACTGTAACTTCAGTAACAATAGTAGTCACATAGTGAAAATGTGACTATTGTTTACAAGTACTCCTGACTCATAAAACTGTGTAACAAAGTAACAAATAAAATCTACTATGTGGCGAGAATGCAGTTAAAGGTATAATAATGTAACATTTCCACCTTAAAATGTGTACAAATTATTAAGTCCAGAGAAGTCTGTAATATTATTCAAGATAAAGGTGCATTTTTCTGGGTTGCCATTCAATGATGTCATATAACCTTCATGCCTCTTGTTGCTATAACTTTCAGGGAAACACCGGATGATGCATCAGAAATCAAGGAAGGAAGTTGGTATCATGGGATTAAAACTTTAATATAGTTAATATATTGTCAGTGAACATGATTTCTGCCTGCCGTTCACTTTCATCGTCAGTGGTGGTTGTTAAACGATGAAGACGATGAACTCGCAGAATGTGCCCGATTTCACACAGTGAGACACTCACAAAGTCAAAGCACAGCTCTCAGCTCTCAGTGGAAAACATTCACTGAGACTTCAGATTCTCATAAACAATTATTCAGAGTAGGTACATGACTCAGCAATCGGAAAGATCACTGAAAGGACGCATTAGCCCACCCCAGATGGAAGTGTTGGATGGGTTAACACTGAGAGAACTGCTAGTCATTGATTGCGTTGAAAGAAGTGAAACTATGTGCTAGCACTGCATGTGGGAACTACTTACCCAGCTGGTAATGGTCAATTTTCATGGTGGAGTTGATCAGGGAGCCAAAGATGGTGATGATGGAGACTTTCCTAATGGCCATCTCACACACAGATTCCAGATACTCATCCTTCTGCTGAACATACATACTGTTCTCCTCACTGGGAGACGTAATCAGCTGGAGAGAGGGAGGGAGGTTAGAGTGTCATGTATACACACTGAAAAACATACACACACACACGCACACACACATAGACATACACAGTGTGCTGCAGAGGTGATGTTTACATTAACCTGCCGGCGGAGGATTGGGGCATATTTTCCCAGCCTGCCCGCAGCACTGTTGTGTTAAGAATCTATACGGGCTCCAAAACAGAGACACACAGTCTGTTAGCACACAGCTGTGCAGCCTGTCAGATAGCTGGAGGATGGTTGCTCCACATAGTTAACCACCTATTCATATTGCATGCCACTTCAGTATATAAAGCAATGGCATTTTAGAAAAAGGGGAAACAAGCGTATGATTCGCTGCCCAAAAGCACAGATTTTTTTACTGGGTTCTTGACCATTATAAATTGAACAGAATTAGATTACTTATCCAAATGTGGAGATTCATCCACATTCATAATTTTTCAGTACTCTGTTTTGGAAAACAAACTCTTTCTCATTGCACCTGCAATACTAATCACCTCCTCCTGCTCCACATATCCAGGTGGAGTGATGCAGGATAGTGCTTTGTCCAGTTTCACAACATGCCTTGGCTGAAGCCCTGAGGCCAGTAAGAAGTGAAAACCAAGACAAAGTACACTTAGTTTAGTCAAGTTACTGTGATATCTAATGGTTTTGCCAGACATTTCTGTGCACTAAGTTCTAATTAGCTTATTTACTTGTCTGACTTCCTGTCTCTTTTGTCAAAAGGTAATATTGTTTTATCAAAATTGTTTACCACATGTAATTTGGTGGTAAACTCTATTAAAGTTCCAATCCTTACTGATGTAGAAGTGCAGTGAATGCTGAAAATTTAATTTAAAGTAATAGTTCGACGATTTGGGAAATTGGATTGTTTGGGTGGGAAATCTGACACTCACTCCTCCTAATAATGGCTTCTAATAATCTCCCACCAGTGTGAAAGCTATTAAAGCTGTTTGAGTAGTCAGTAAGGTTAAAAGTGCACTATATAAATAAATGCAACCCATTTACCATTGTTGAGCAAACAGATATGAAAGTGGTAGCTGTCTGCTCATCTAACACTCAGTAAGAAAGCAAATAAGCATGGAGCCCAAAATATCAAATTATTCTTTTAAAACTGGGATGTGATTGCACTGGGAGTTAGTATGCAGTTTGAAAATGCTACTGTATCTGAGCACTAATTTTTCCCTCTGGTGGAACTCTGAAACAGGGGAATTGCCAGACAAGAGAGGCAGTGAGACTCTTATGAACTGAGAGTTATGTCATGCTCTCACCAGCAGCCGCCTCCTGTTCTCGAAGTAGTCCAGGAAGGAGGCCAGAGATCCCTTCGGAGGGGGTGTTGGCTTCTTGGTGGGCTTCGGGTAGTCCTCCTTCTCAGGGTACTTCAACAGCTTCTTTCCATTTTTCTTTCCCCCGATCTTGCCCTCTTTCCCTGCCTTTCCTCCTCTCCTCTCTGCTTTCTTGGCTGCCTTGTCATTCTTCTTTTTCTTCTTGTCAAGCTTATCGTGCTTGCCCTTGACCTTCTTGGTGGGACTGATGTCAGTGAAGGTTTCTGCCTCCTCAGGATCACTGACTGTTGGCTTACTGGGTTCATACCTGTCCTCGTACTCATTAGTCAACACCTGCACAGACAAACATATTATATTTCACATTACTTATTAAAATAACATGACAATGACTTAGCCTAAACAAGTCGGGTAACAAGCCAGACAGCCATTAGAGTTAGCACTCTGATTTTAAAGGAATATTCCAGAGCCATATAAACTCTTTTCACTTTCTATATACCAAGCCAAAATGGATAAAGAAAAGTCTACACAACTTAAGACACCTACACATACCCCCAACCCTGAAAATGGCATTTTAGTAGCAAAAATTTCACAGCTTAAGGACTAAACAGGATAATAATTTTGCCTAATTTAGCTCACTCCTATAATTTGTGGTTTTAGTCCTGCTATTTTTCACAAGTTTAGTAGCCTATGTACACAAACACTTTAATCAAACCAAATACAGTTTGTAATCAATGAAAAAGAAGCAAGTATATTTATATGCAACACTTCAGCTAAATTCACTAAAATCACCTTCTCTCCTCCGTTTTTCTTCCTGGTGGGTTTAGTCCTGGAGGGCTTCTGTGTGGCAGGTACCAGCTTGCGGCTGTGAGGATCTCTGTTGTCCTTGTCAGTGCGATTATCTCCAGCCGGGGTGGTTTTAGCCGGGTACCTCTCCCTCTCTCTGCGGTTGTAGTAGTAAGGATCAACAGTGGTTCTGGGGGCTGGGAGCCACAGCGCAGTGGTGTGTACCCTGGTTGGTCTCTGGGTGGTGGTAGTGGTGGTGGTGGTGGTGGTGGTGGTGGGTCGTTTTGTGGTGGTTGTGGTGGTTCTTCTGGTGGTGGTAGTGGTTGGTTTGGTGGTTGTTGTTGTTGCTTTAGTTGTGGTTGTTGTTGCTCTGGTTGTGGTGCTGGTAGTTGTCGGCCGGGTTGTAGTTGTGGTGGTGGTGGTGGTGGTAGTTGTGGTTGGTCGTGTAGTTGTTGTGGTGGTCGTTGTGGTTGTTGTCGTAGGCTTCCTTGGGATCTTCTTCCCTGGTTTTCTTTCTACTGGTGTATCTACTGGTCCAAGAACACAGAAATACAGATAATAGATAAAAGGTTTTCTTCAAATACCTATTTTGTGAGAGGGTAGCTTGAGATATTACATTGCTACAACAATATTACATTAGTCCAAAATAGTTTGACTTTTTTGTCGAAATACATTCGAGTGTGAAAATGTCCACTCAGTGCCTATTTTTCATTAACAACCCTTTTCAAGTATTACCAGATGACATGTTGAATCAGTGCAGACTTATGCACATAAGTCTAAAGTCTAATACTAGATACTTATGTATTTACTTATGTACAATGACTACTACTAATATATTTGTTTCATTATTTGTAAGGACTATGGTTTAAAACCCAAATTCCATAAAAACATATTTTTTCACTTCCCCTCCAGTGATATCCAGTCGTACAGATATGTTATATGATATGACATTTTTGAGATTGTGCAAAAAGTGCCTAGAGCAACCCTCCTTTGCAAGAACAATGTCCCCTTAACTCTGGATAATCCACAAACAACACTGCTTCCACTGGAACTATTTTCTTCTGATGAAATAGCCCCTATGAAAACAGTGGTCTTTCTGAAAAGAGATGTTGGTGTTGAATTTTTGAAGTATGAATTTTCACTGATGTGAGAAAAGTACACTCATCACCACTGTATTTGAGTGGAGGTAGAGGTTTCACAGACATGTTTCTAAAAATCTGGTCAAACCAAACCAAAATCTGCATGGCTGGATACCACTAAGAAGAGAAAAAAAATTGATTTGTCATTTGAACTGCCCCTTTAAACAGATGCCATTTTAAAGCTCCAAAAAGTGGGTACTTGTGGCCTCTCTGTGATAACTATGACAAGTAAACAATTCTCAACATATTCACCTGTGAGTGTGCCCTCCTCCACTTGGCCCTCCACGCCTGCTCCTTTACACTTCTGGACGAAACCTTTCTGTCGGAGCTTCTCCAGCTTCCTCATGGGTGACTGGTCAATCACCTCGTACATGGCCTCCAGCCTCACAGGGTAGGGGTACCTCTCTTCCACCTGCAAGGTCTTCTTCAGCAGCACCATCCCAAACTTACCTGTATGCAGTCAGTGATTTGTTAATTAAGCAGCACTGATACTACTGAATGATAATATTATGTTGCTACTTCTAACGTTGTACTCTATAGGCTACAAAATAGTATGGAATTAAGTAATGATGGTATATAGAGAATATCATAGAGCCAAAATGAAACTGACAGACATTACAAATCTGTCTGCTACTTCAGCAAGATGGATAGAAAATGTATCAATACTCAGCACAGTCAGGCAACTGATATTTGAGAGCCATAGTCAGGGCCATTGATTCTAGCTTGCACAAACCTCAATCAGATCATCACTGAGCCAGGCAGACTAGACTAACTAATCTGCTCTCTCTCTCTGGTACCAGAGGGGGATGCAAGGTTAACAAGTGGGTTGACAGCTCCCCCTTAAAATGCCTACTTCCTGCAGGTCTCCATATCCTTGATCAGACCTGGATACAAACAGTGCCAGCTTTTCTGGCCGTGGAAATCTGAACAGGTACAAGCACATCCACTTAACATGGAGTAAGTTGCTTCAGACAAAGGAGACTATAGGGTGTCATTCCCCCAGCTAAAACATGCCCAAACCACAGTCACAGCACCGTCACCGAAACACATCCCCTACCTTTCTCCAGCTTGAGGAAGCTCATGAGTCTGGGGATGAGAGCTGTGTCCAGCGGCTCCTCCATCACCTTGCCCTCCGTGGTGATCCTCCTCACCTTGCCTCCCATCTCTCCCTCCTGGTGGAACATGACGATCTGGTGGACGTGTCTCTCGGCCAGCTCGCAGTACACGTCAGGCTTCAGGAGAGACATCATCAGCCGGTAATAACCGTCTGAATCATGAGGTGCAGAGATCACCAGGACTCGGTTCTTTCCGGCGAAGCTGGCCAACAGGTTTGGAGACCCTGCGCTGCTAGGCATCCGGGCCACCCTGGCCCTGGCTCCTGGAGCGCCCTCATCCTGAAGCATGTCGGGCCGGCCGGCAACCCCTCTCACTGACACCAGACCCCGACCTTCTGCTCTCTGGCCCCGCATGGTCCGCGGAACACCTTCGTCAGCCTGCACGTTCCCGCCCTTCTTGGAGCCGTACACTGAGATGGCCGAACCGAACCCGGGGCGCACGCGGACGCCGAGCCGCTCTTTGTCCGCCGCGCTCAGCTGCACGCGTCCGAGTCGCGAGCGCCTCTGCAGCTGCAGCCTCCTGAGGTGAGTCTGTCTGTCTGCCTCACCTGTCCAGGTGAGCAGACACATCAGAGTTAAAGTGAGAATAAAAGCTCCCCGCATGGTGGCGAGATGACAGTGGAAGCAGGCTAAACGCTCAGACACAGATCCAGTCCTGCAGCGGCTTCACAGCCTGAGGTCGTTAATCAGTTAGCTCCAGATGAAGACATAGACACAGTGTGCAGGGTGGACACATAACACTGTGATGTGTTTCAGAGCATGCCTCCTCCAGAGGAAACCCACTCCTCTGGCTGCTCTTTATGGGGCACAAGGCGAAGAAGACAAGAGCTTGTAGCACTTATATCCAGAAAGTCATCTCAGTCACATAGACTCCCAGGAGAGCAGCGGATCACGTCCAAACTCTGAAACCATTACTCAGCCCCCAGACTAAAATGAAACGAGTAACGTTATGAACCAAGTCACATATTCAAAGTAAACTCACTTTCACGTTTGCATCTTAATAAGTTCACGCACTCCTCGGACATTGTTTTGAGTCGATCTCAGGAGAAGAAGGAAGGAGAAAAAGCGAGGCTCCAGCTCGGAGTCTGTGCAAGAGAACGCTGCTCCGCTTCTTCCCAGCTTCTCCTCGGCACACTGAGCAGCACAAGCTTTCCCAGAAACGTCCACACAGAGCTCAGCCTCCAGCGGCAGGACCTGCCCCTGGACTCCGTGTCCGCTTCAGTCTGCAACACCCATTTCACCAGGAACACACGTGTGCCACAGTGTCTGTCCCCGCGCGCTCACTGCAGCACAACACACAGGCAGCTGACTCAAAGTGTAGTTCATATCATGTCAGAGGAGTCACAGCCGGAGCCCCCCTGCTGGAAGAGACATAATCAGAATCAGACTCAGGATCAAGTTCCTCCTTTAGAGCCAAGAGAGAAACGCCCCCAATCCCATCCTCCATGATTCTCTCCATTTTTTCCCATCTGCCTCCACCAGGCTGTTCCTTATTCTGTGTCCAGAAAACAGATGATTTAGAGGGAAACACAGTGCTGGTGTATTTTTAAACTTCAAGCTGACCACTCATTTACGGTTCCCCTGACTGTTTACCGTGAGAAAAAGCAAAAATGAATGTTGTCTTTACATGTTTACTGTCAAAGTAAAATCACTGCAATGACTGGCTTTGCTCTTTTATGATGGCTCTTTTAGGCCAAATCAGACTCTTTCCATTTCCTCTGAGAAAGTTTCCCAGTTTGAACTGTAATTAAGGCCTAAGTAAAGAAAAGTAAACCACTAGGTCTGAGCCACATCCACTCTCACTGCAAGAGCAAAAACACAATATAGCATGTGCCACTGCTACAGCATGCTGTATGGCTGCTCATTTATTCAGAGCACGTTTTCCACCTAGACCCACCTCTGCCTGTACAAAACACATTATCCAATCCTATAGCCACATCTTATGTGTTTACAGCAGTCTCATCGCCTGTCTTCATTCTTATCTTGGATTTCTCCCAAAGTGCTGCAAGTTAACTTTGTCAGTGATGAAATGCAACACAGGGTCTAAAGCATCTGGTAATGATAGACATTCCTGGCCAGCCTTTGTTAAAGTGATGCTAAAAATATTGCAAAAACAATTAATAGTCTCCAGAATGCGCACAACTAGCTCAGCCGAAGTACATTACATTACAATCACCTCTTGATCTCTTTTATCTCAAAACCCTCAGCAGGAACAAGAGTATGCCAGCTGTTTATTGACACCGTCACGCTGGGAGTGGAGACACACTCAGCTACAGGCTGCTGCGTTGTGTCTAGAAAACAATGGATACCATGCAGAACATGCAGCAGAAGGATCCCGTGTTCCTCCTGATGTTGGCTGATATTAACAGCTGCAGGATAGCGGGCTATCAATCACATGATATCAGCATATTTCTGTTAAAGTGAGCAAGAGGACAGGGGTCGTGCTCCTGCTATGGTGGGTTGGACTTGCCAAGATGGACTTGGATATGCTCAGTCTGTCTCTCTATGTATTGTGCTGTCAGCCTTACACAGAGCACTGATTGCTACATGCATCCTATTCTAGTCCACAGAGGTCACAGAGGTGATGTGCTCTGTAATTACATTTTCTGTGTGCAAAATCACTGCACTTCTCTGCCCACTATACAGACTGTTCACTTGACTCTGAATGAGCCAGAGAGCAAATCATTCCCAGGACTACCAGCTGAACCATGTATTTTACTTCCATCAGATCTTTATTACATTCAGACAAACCAGTAAAGTCACACAAGTGGTGTTCCACATTCATATGAAAGTACACATAGACATCATGCATTAAGGAAGCAGATGTGTAAGCCATAGCAGAGGTTTGAGATGCACTTAAAACATGCTGCATGTGGTGTTCACATGTGCAACTGATACTGACTCACAGGCCCCATCATCCAGGACCCAGCACATCTGATAAATGTAAAGTATTCATTCATTTTCTGAAGTTTACAACATGATTTCTTTTACTAAGCAGGTCAGAGGAAACGATAGTTGTGACTCATATTGTAGATACTGTCCATAATATCTCTTGTCGTTAGTCTGACACTGTAACAGGAAAATATTCAAACTGTGCTTTGAGTATGTGTCAACACTGGAAAACTGGCAAGTTTATTTGGTGGACACTGTGGTCCCACAAAGCACAAAGGAAATGGCGGAGCTATTTACAGCTGGAAAAAATTAAAAGAAACTGCAAATGGTGGTTAGACAAGTCCAAAAAGATCTTGGAAAACACATATGAACACCTGGAAAGATTGTGCTGTTTCCTTGTTAGGCTTATCTAAGATTAGCTTCTAGTACATCTATTAGCACGTCTTGCATCATTTTCCTGTTTTACAATGTAGCCAATTTAACTTAATGTATGCTAAACTCAGAAAGAGTATGCTATGCAAATGTGCATACAGTACATACTGTATGTAGTATGGAACTGGGCACAGCTGAGGACTGAGTCTTGGTTCTTCTACACCACCCCCTTTCCCTGACATCCCACAACCATCTGTGTCTCACATGTTCAAATGCTTTCTTGGTGAATATGATATAAAACTTCACTGACATGTTGAGCTCTTTCTGAGATTTAGAGCCCAAAAGGTTCTGATAATTCTCACATGCCCCATAAAACAGTTAGTGGTGTGTGGATGAATGGCAGCCTGCTACATCCATAATTTTCAGATGGTCTGTGTTCAGTAGATATGGCCACATCTTGGAATCTCACCCCACCCTATTTATGACCCATGATGTCTATTTGTCATTAACTTGACACAGTTACAGACACGTGATGAAGTTTTTTTTAAGTACTCTTCTGTCAGAAGTATGTTTCTGTTTTTTTAAGTTCTCAGTTCAAGATGCCAACTGTCCGTTCAAGCTTAGAAGAAAACCTACACTTCAGCTTTTTAGAGTTTCACAAATTTGGACATATTTTGTGCATCAGCTCTGCTACAAACCAATTTGGTGGAAATACTAGACACCATTTGAGAAACAGTGTCTCAGTCCACAGTGACATCCTGACCCTAATGAATTTTTGTTGACGCAGCACGTCCTGTGTAGGGCTGCATTCATAAAGACAATGGCCTTTGACCTTGCTCCTTGACCTTTGAACCGTCCTTCTGTTTTATCAGCCTGCCAACAGGTCAGTGAGAGAATAACCCGTCACATGTTACACAAATACACATTTATGTGACACATGAGTGTGCACAGACAAATCTATATAAAACGCAACAGGAGGAATTCCTTATGATGTAATATGAGGGACTGCAGCAGAGCGGGCTGACCTTTGAGCAACCATTAACCATGAAGACCAAGCAGATTACTGCCTTTCTTGACTTCGTCCACATCACATCAACTCCTCAACACAAGCTACTTCAACAACAGGACATAGTGACAGTATAGGTAGAATATTTATTGACAAAGCAGACTGCATCTATAGAAACTGTCCTATAACGTATTTAGGAGGAGAATGTGACCAAAAAATGCTAAAAAGGCTGATTACAGAGACCAAGAAGTGTCTTTTAATTTGTATCTGCTATATTCCTCCCAACGAGCTTCGGAAGCAGACTCCTTGACCATATGCACCCACAAAGTTTTCAGCTTTGAAACCTAATGACAGAGAGGACCTGGTTTAGAAATAAAAGGGAACTGCTTACACATGGCTGAAATAACCTAATGATTCTCATATGTCATCATTTAGTAGAGCTCAGCAGGAACAGAAAAACTATCTGATTGAGCTATATGCAGATGTTGATTCAAATCAGACACTGACTTCAGAGATGATCAAGGGGAGCTGGGTTCATCTTTCACTCATTTCCCTGCAGTCTTTTTTCACACCCCAGTCCATTGTTATATTTAGGGTTATGTCCTCTGCTTTACTGTGTACTACTGTTTTTTCCAACAGACCATGACTTCACATGTGAGAACACAGAGCAGTTGTGAAAGTATGTGAGTGCGCATACATGTGAATGTGTGTGTGTTGGTGGCTCCTGGGTGTGGAGTTGAGTGTTTTGCTGAGACCAGAGACTGCTTCCACGCCTGCTGCGCACACCCTGTGCAAACAGTACAAAATTAAAAGCCACTGCAGTGTAAAGGAATGATTTATTGTATTATATGTACTTTTTAATACTTATAATATGTACTATTATAATAATACTAATAATAGTACAGAGGGAGAGAGAGGCGAGACTGCAGGCCACAAGAAAAACAGCAAATGCAGTTAACAATAACAGGAAACAATAAATATTAGTGATGTGTACAGTTGTGTGATGTAACGCTAATTACCATTGCTTTCTGAGCATGTTCTGTGCAGATAATCTGTTTGACAGTGTGTATTTTGGTTTTAACAAAAGTCACACCAATTTGTTCATATGTTTATCTTTAAATCATATTAATCAAACCGTTCACATGGTCTGTTTCTAAGCACATAAAAGTAATACATGCATTTTATCTTATCTTATTACCAGTTCAGGTACAGGATCTTTATCGTTATCATTCTGAAAAACCTTTAAATATATCAAGCGATATGGCAGACAAGCTACCCATTGAGAAATGTGAATAGATTCTTCAGTAAAGTTTGCTCAGCTAAGTAGCCTCTAAGTGTGTTAACCCACTGATGCCTATGGGTGCATATTAGGATGATTATGTTCAAGTGTAAACCAGGCTCGGACCAGTGACCTCCTGGCTGTGACTCAGTTTCCCGAGCACTGCTCCGTAAGGCCAAGGCCATTCATCATGTCAATAGGGAGCCTTTCATAGGGGTGAAACATCATAGAGGGCCTGTGGTGTAGGAGGACAGACTATGAGTCAATCCCCACATGGGGCTGCCCAGGCCATGGCTTCCCAGGTAATGACTTGAGCATGTGGGGCTTTCAAATCCTACTTGTTCTGTTTGTCCTGTGAAGTATAGCCATTTCATTATAGGAATAACTTGTTTAAGAGTGAGGCTTGGACTCATCAATGAGATTAATTTGCGATGGTTACAGGCTGCAAATGATACATTGCTCATATATATGTTGAAGAATTTTTCTTCTTTGTGGAATTTGTCCTTATCCAAATACAGGACCTTAGCATAACAGCTGTTGTGTGTGGGACAGTTGTAAATTGACCTGCAAGGCAAAATTTTCACTTGGGATTTTGGGGTTTGTAAATATAACTGATCTGGCATATGCCTGCTCCGAAAGTTGGAAGAAGTACTCAGGTCCATAAAACTAAAATGTATACTTTATTTAGTATTATTTATATCTAATAATTTAAGTATTATTAGAAAACATATCTTAGTTTCAAAAGTAAAGTACTTACTTTGCAATTTCAGAGAATATTACTCACAGCTGTAGATTTGAGACTTGGTTATGACACAAAAAGGATCCCAGATTGGTCCTAGGGTACTTTAAGCCCATACTTTGAAAGGACTTGGCACAACTTATATAAAATCACAATTAAAACAGCTTTGAAAAGATAATTCACGAATGCTATGGCATTTGGCTATTTTGACATGCAATTTTCTCTTGAAGACTTATCACAGGACTTGGACTTGTCTCCAAGAAGATGAGGCTTGTTCTGATCATATTATATTTTTAGATTATTCCTGATCAATGAATGTGTAAGGAGCAGTGATTTGTTGTACTGTAGCCAGGTAAGGTGAAAATGATTTCAGCGTTTTTATGTACTATTATATCTATGACAGTGTGTCATAAGTTATAGGCTGTTTTGTGTGTAATTAACCTGCAAAATAACTAATGACTGTCAAACAAATGTAGTTCAGCCAGCCAGCCCACAAGGAATGGATCATTTAAATGTAGAAAACTGAATTTATGTTTGTGCGCATAGCTCTGAACTCATCACTCCATACAGGGAAGCACCAAGCTCAGCAGAGCACTGATGGAGGAAGCCCTGGATAAATGTGAGTGAGAGAGGTAGCACTGTGAATGTAGCAGACAGCCTTTGCTTCATTGCACTTATTACAGTATTTCTCTCTTGACTAGAGTACATGGGAGCATAAAATGAAAATACTCAGTACTGGAAGTACATAAGTACATCAAAGGTGTACAATTTGTACATCATTACACTGCGGAAGTGAGAGCAGATACTAACATTTCAACACTGCCTACTCTTAATAGGATAAAGATCTTCATTGCAGATTTATAATTGACTGAAATGGGTATTGACTTAATTGAAAGCACTGATCAAAAATGGCAGTTTAAATGTTCTCCTTCCAATCAAAATCTGACAGCTACTGTGAACACTGAGCAGAATATACTGTGACTCAGTTAGACGGTGTATGGGTGGGGTCACATCCACTTCAGCAGAGCCAGTTGCAATGAGCTGCATCTCCAAACTCAGCAGGACAAAGCACATTCCTGCATTGCATTAGTTTTGAATAAAGAAGGGGAAAGGAATGTTGCCTGATATATCTTGGATATAGAACACACTGTGTCCCAAATCCATTCCATGTGCACCCTTGTTACTGGTATGCTAATGGTTTTAGTGCAGTGAAAACCGGGGAATATCCGAAGGAAACCATGGAACAATAAAGGAATCTTTGAAGAAACAGGAAGACATTACAGTAACAGGGCTTTCAATGTTTTATTTGACTGATTTTAAGATACTTTATGTTAAACTGACTGAACTGAACTGAACTGACTTGAGTAATTGTCATGTGGAAAGTGAGGCATCCCAGCAGTGAATATTACCAGGACATGATAAACAAAATAGAAAATAAGCATGAATTTACACTCAATGATGTGTTATGAGAAAATGCGTCACAAATATTAAATATATTCAGTATTAAATATGTGTAAATCAGTCATTTGAAACGTTTCTGTCCTCAGGAGTCTAGTCATTCGTTATACTGCAGCACAGTTTGGATAATGACTTGCAGACTTCCATGTTGGGAGAGCAAGGGGACTATTAACCTTGAGTACAAGCCACACACACACACACACACATACAGAGAGGGAGAGAGCTCTATATTTCTAAATCGAAACACATATCAGAATAGAAATCCTATGCCTGGCAGAAGGAAATTGCAGACATGTAATAGAGCACAGATGAGGACGCTAATGAAATCTGGCTAAGTCATATTGTAAAGAGATCTAGAGATGACAATTAATCCAGGCTGGACAGTGAATGTTTTTCTTGGACTATCAGGTTGATGATACTTGATAGACGTCTTTAATAAGCCTATAGATGTATTAGAGCCCTAACTTGTTGAGTCTTTGGAAAATTATAACTTAGGAAGAAATGTCTGTTCCCAAGTTTGAGTTAAGAATTTCTAATAGTTTGGATACATTTCTCTATCATCTCATCATCTAACATTATTTTGTTTTTGATTTTTTTATTCCAACCAGCAGTTTTTAATTGTCCAGCATCAATGTGTGCTTCAATTAACTTAACTTATATTACATGTATATTCTATCACTTACCTGTGGAGAGCAGCTATCAGAAGCCATGTCAGGGTTGACCACAGGGCTGCTATGGCACTTGTTCTCTCCTTGTGTTCTAATTCATAATTGCAGACTGCACAGATGTATCGCAGTGTGGTCACATGAAATCACACCCTTGAATCATTTCATAAGGATTATTCCCTCTCAAAACAAATGCCTCTGTGAACCGAGCTGTGGCAGGGAAGTCTCCACACACGATGAACAGTTTGTCTTGAACCTACATTGTGAAGTCCAACACTAACTAGAAAAGCACTCGGAGAGCGCAGACCTCCGCCAAGCAGCACAGTTCCCCCAGCTTATTGTGACTTACACCCCAAAATATTAGTCCTACCTTTGATTTAACTTTTTCAATGGATTCCTGGACCATAAAAACATACCCTTAGCAATTGGAATCACATCGATATCATTTTTAGTTTAATAGTAATACCCAAATGTTGACATTTCCGTAATGGCAGTTTTCCGAATCACCTCCAAAATTTAATCATTTGTTACTTGTCCCAGAAAGGACATTTCCTGAAAATTTCATCAAAATCTGTCCATAACTTTTTGAGTTATGTTGCAAACAAACAAACAAACAAACCAACGCTGACAAAAACATTTAGCTCCTTGGCAGAGGTAAATATGTCCACGAAATACATTTGCAAATACATATGTAACTTAACTTAAATAACAAACATATTCATTTTAACCAAGTCATGATCGTTTCCTTAACATAACCAAGTAGTTTTGATGCTTAACCCCCAATCCCCCCCCCACCCGACCCCCCCAAGCCAAACAGCAACCGTTTCACAACATTAACCATGAAGGTTCAGTGTGCCTCGCTGGTACTCTCCAATGATCATACTGTGACCAAGTTTTTAACCTTTGTAGGTTGTTGTCTACAAACAACAACCTACAAAGGTTCTAGGCTCTGTGCGGACTCCCCTTTGTCTGTCCAATCCAGCAACACTGCCCATAAGTTCTTTCATAGTTTTGTGAGAGCTTCAAATTGTGAATGTAAAAATTGAAAAGAAACATCATAGTATTCAATATGAGGTCATCCAACACAATGATATGTCCTTTCTCCATACTCTAAAGTGCAGTCTTCGGTTATGAATATAGATTTTTTACTTTCAATTGAATTTCGAATTTCCAGTGAGTTCTGAAACATTTGGCTGAATATGAGCAGATGATATTGCCTGAAACACTTAATTTATCCTGCTGCTTTTGTCAATAAATAGAAGAGAAGCAGTTCCATGGGAAGCCACACCATGACACTACCACCACCATGCTTCACTGATGAGGTGGTATGCTTTGGCTCTGGAGCAGTTCCTTCCTTTCTCCATCCTCTTCTCTTCCCATCATTCTGGTACAAGATGACCTTTGTCTCATCTGTCCATAGGATGTTATTCCAGACCTGGGCCGGTTCTTTCAGATGTTTTTGGCAAACTCTAATCTGGCCTTCCTGTTTTTGAGGCTTACCAACGGTTTACACCTTGTGGTAAAGCCTCTGTGTTCACTCCGGTGAAGTCTTCTCTTAGTTGTTGTCTTTTTTCTTGACCAGGGAAAGGATTCTTCTGTCATCTGCCACACTGGTTTTCTGTGGTCTTCTGGGTCTTTTGGCCTTGCTGAGCTCACCAGTGTGTTCTGTCTTTTTAAGAATGTACCAAACAGTTGATGTAGCCACACCTAATGTTTCTGCTCTCTCTCTGATGAGTTTCTTGTTCAGCCTAATGGTGGCTTCCTTCACTGTGAAAGCTCTTTGGACTTCATATTGAGAGTTGACCTCACCAGATTCCAGATGCAAATACCACGCTTGAAATGAGCTCTAGACCTTTTCTCTGCTCCTTGTAAATGACATAATGAGGGAATAACAATTGTTGTTGTTGTTGTGGATGTTGATGTTATATAGCACAGTGTAGTATTCTATAGTATTATTATTATACCACATATTATATTATTATTATATTATATTATGATAACTAACTAGTTGTATATTACTACTATTACTGTTATATGTAGTAGAGTGTAGTATATATCACATATATATATCACTACTGTATTATTATATTATACATGTACATGTATGTTATACTCTTGGATGTTATACATTGTATATGCTATTTCATACTACTATTACATGCTATATTTTATTGTTATATTATATTACTATATGCACTCTACCATTACCATCAGCATACCATACCCACTGCTGCTATTACTATGTACACACTCAGGTACACACATATACATATGCATATTTTCTTTAGTTCTCCTACAAGTGCCTATTTTTGATTCAAACTCCTGCTATCTCTACTGCCTAATTTATTGTGTCTATTTTTATATATTTTTATTTTATATTCTATTTTTTACTTTGTGTTCTATATTTTTAAACAGTGCAATATGTGAGGAGCGATGGAGATGCCAATTTCTCGGAGGGAACCTCCTAAAGGGATTAATAAAGTACTCTGTCTGTCTGTCTGTCTGTCTGTCTGTCTGTCTGTCTGTCTAACACACACCTGGCCGGTCCCTTAAAAGGTGGAGGGCTCATATAAAATGTGTTGTAAGTCCTACACGAGCCGAAATACTGAAAACTCTGTCCATGTCCAAATATTGATGGACCTGACTGTATCAGCAACTTGCTTTAATGCTGCTGGAAAAGTAAAACCCAAAAAATAAGATTGGGACTGCAAATTAAGACATGATCAACAGCATCAGTCCTTTCAGTAAATGCTCAGAAAGACACATTTATCTTGAAGTGACAAAGCCCCCAGTAGTTATAAGAATTATGATGCATGACCATGCTCTGAATAATAGTGTTTCTGTTATCTGGAGAGGTTATTGACTGAGTGAACATCTCCTCACACACCTGTTTCTATAAGCCTTTGCTTATCCAGCATGTATGTGTGAGCTGATACGTAGCTCCCTTATGGGAGTAGAAACAATTCATTTTCACGAAAGAATTTAGAAACCTCTAAAAATCCTCAGCACCTAAGAGCAGGCTATCACAACCACAAACCTCCCTCATGTGGCAACATTCAGAGTCTGGGAGTGTGGAGTATGGTATATAAGTATGAATGTCCATACATGTTTTTTGACGTACCAGTAGATAAACACTCCCAGGCATGTGGGCCTTTTTCATATACTGCATAGACCAGTGCAAGCAAAACATCTAAGCAAACATGTATAAAGGGCATCATTTTATACTACTGAGGTGCCACCCTGATGTTTTCAATCAGCATGTGAAGGGAGCATCGTACAGTGTGTGAGTCGGTCGATAGTGTTTAAATAGTGCATTCCACAGTCAGGCTTTAGAATAACATTCCCTTCATGCACCGCTATTGGTACAAATAACTCCAAGTGCTCAGTCGGCTAATGATCCAGGCTTAGAGATTCTCATACACATACTGTACCTGTGCAGACTATGCATGAGTTCAGTATATCTACTGAAACAATCATATGTGTTTGTTCTGTATATGCAGCAGAAGGGTCAGAACATGCACACACACCACAAAGCAAATTCTACACACAAGATGTCGACTGTAATTATTTACCCTGTTTGATCATTAGTGTTATAAGTAGAAGTGTAAAGACAGAGCTAATGATTTAGTTTGGTGCAAATGATGCATGGGGTTTACAGCTGGATGCACTTATTATGTATTTAGTTAAAATGAAAATAAACTCTCCTAGTAGAGCATTCTGTATTTATTCCTTCTGTGGCTTATATAGTAATGTTTTGATGTTTAATATTAAAACCTGGGGAATCACATTTGTAAATCTATCATCTCTCCAGTCAATATCCTTCATGTAAAACAAAAAACACAAAACAACAACAGCAAATTATTGTAAATCAGAATATGCAAATTGAATCTCTTTAATGAGAAAAGCAGTTTTCTGAACAATGTCCAAACAGCATGCTGGAGTAATTGCTGGAGACTGATAACATATTTGGGGCCTGAGACAAGAACATGCTTTTTAAAGAAACTGTCAACAATCATAGACATATGAGACATTGAGACATATAACAGTTATTACATGTATTGTTAATCAACTGTAAGCATTGGATGTATATTAACAATAATTTGTATCATTTGTAAAGTAAATGCAAAGCATTTTGTATAAAGAAACATTTGCCATGATACATTGTTGCACTCATATTTTGCAGTGTGGGACAGCTTGATATACTGATATATAAATGACCAATGGCTGGGACAGAGATCCGAAATCAAAGCTCTCCTCTGTATGCCCATCAGTTTATGTGGCTTCATGACGGCTCCACCCAGGTCAGTGCTCAGGTCTTTGAAAAGTGCAATATGAGGTGAAAAAACATACAGCTGTGGCTTAGGTGTGTCAGTTTTCTCCCTGCATGTGCACCCACTAAACACCACAGATGGTAAAAATAGACGTATATTGTATAAACTCAGAATCTTGTACTTTCTATACCTGCATTGCAACTTGTACACAAGCAGAAAAAAAGACCAACTTTTTCCACTTAAAAGCAGTCAGAATCTATTTCAGGACTGTTCTGAGCTGAAAAACACTCCAGTTAAACATTAGCACATTAACTTTTCTGAGGAAGTAGAAGGAGGCATCCTGTCTGGTGCACAGTGTCCTTAGGCCTGGGCAAGTCTGGTGGTCAAGTTTACTTTGGGGAGGATTAAGGATGAGAATGTTTGCTCTCTCACTAAGCATGGCTAGAGTCCTTCAGTGTCTCCACTCCCCCCAGCCGACGTCTCCCGATGCCAAGTCCCCTGTGGCTGAACGCTCTGATAAACACTGGACACCAAAACATGTCTGATCTCTGGAGGAGAGTGAATAGAACCCTAATACCAGGTTGAACATCTTAAAAAGATCAGAGTGAAATTGGCTAATAATCTATCGACACCACTGACATTCACACATGCCTGCACACACACATACACACACACACGCACACTCTCTCACTTTTGAGAGCACATAAAGAAGTCAACAGTCAAAACTAGGTGTTCAGCCAATGATCACAGAGAAATTGTACAAAAGCCTTTTATTACCTAAGACACTGGCAGCAAGGCACCCAATAATTGGATGCTTCAGTATAGGCCAAGTTTTTTTTCTCCCAACAGTAATAATGAGAAAATTGTCCCACACTTGGGATTACAATTATTTTGCTTAACCACCAAAGCAAATTATTAGCTCTCTGACTCATTACAAATGTTCCTAGACAAGAAGTAAGTGTGGCTTATGAAGCACACAAACAAGGACTGTTATGTTTTTTTGGTCTTGTGAGTGTATGTGTTCATAATCATCATCAACAGTTGTAATATTGGAAAGTAAATATTGTTTACCTTCCGCTGTTTCTCTTTGAAAGAGAGCCCTTAGAATTCATGCATTAGGCATAATACAGTCATGTGGAATGGATTATAATGGGAAAGCAAAATATGGACATATTTTGATGATATATGGTGTTTAGGTCCTGGGTACCTTGGGTAAATGTTGCACTGAGAGCACATTATATAATTTGGGCTTTTTTTTTTTGAGCAGTCATGTTATAGTTAGGCCAGTTTGGCCGTTGTTTAGTTTCAGTTTTTTGTCCAGTTTTAGTTTTTTCCTGCACATCTGTCTCTATTCCAGTCTGTCCTGTCTTAGTCCCCTGTTTTGCCCTGTCTAGTTCATGTCTTGTATTTGTCTTGCTGTATTTTGTCTTAGTTTTATGTCTTGGTTCTGTGTCTTAGTTCTGCCTTAGTCTTTTTTTGTCATGTTGTAGTCTTGTCATGTATAAGTTCTGTAACTATTCACCTGCCATATTGTTTCATCTCTGGTCTCTGTATTTGTCCACTAACCCCGCCTCTGCCTCACCTCTCCTAAGAGACCCTCCCATCTCATCTCATCACCTGTGTTCCCAGCTGCAGCCTATCACCCATTAGGACTTTTTAAAAGCCAGTTCATTTCAGTTTGCCCTTGCCGGATCGTTGTTTGTCTGTTGGTTCTTCGTTGTACTTCCAGTTCCAGTCTGTCGTCTTTGTGCACCTCGTTCTCTTGTCTGTTTTTTGGATTTTTCCTGGACCTGACCCTTGAAGTGAGTTTTTGTTTGAGAATACTTTTGCCTTCATTAAAGACTTGATTTAACCTTGGCCTTTTTGTGTGTGCGTTTGAGTCCATCACCCCAGTCTCCGTAACAAGCCAGAGTTAGCCAACTATAAATAAAACTGTGATTTTGGAAGAAAGAATTTCTTTCTTCCAAAATCACAGATAATTATCTTTCATGTTGATCTGTTGTCTCTCATTTCAACATAAAACACATTTCAGGCATCATAGCAGAGAAACTGAGTGTCATTGTTCCATGGTAAACACATGTGTGTGTATATTCCCAAGTGTCCAAACTTGAAACACTTTGCCGCGTCTCTACGCTGATACAACAGTCCCATTGTGGAGCAGAGAGGCAGACAGTCTATGTTGTACTAATGTTGACATTTCACAGAGACAACAGCAGTGTTACTGGAACAGTGACAGTTCCAATGAGAACAAAGTCTCTTCAGCGCAAACTTTTTCCACACAATCACACAAATGACTGTGTGAAACAATATCACTTACGCATCATTTGAGTTCAATATAGAGCAAGAGTGTCATGTGAGTTCATGAAAAAAAAAATCAAATATAATGTACAGAGTAACTTCAAGTTCAGTCAATGTTATATATAGTATTATACAGAAATTACTCTAATATTAGTGTAATTTAGGTCTATTAGTGAAACTTGGGCCACAGAAAAGTAGTCAACATGTGTGGTCCTCACATTAATTTTGGAACAGAGAAAGACAAAAGGCATGATGGGTAAAGTGGTTTGTCCCATGCTTACTTTCAGGCCACAGTCATAGGTCCATGCAAATAGCTGTCAGTCATTGCAGGTTGCTAAAGCACTATGCTAAGTGATTTGCAGTGGCTTCAGTTCAGCTATACCCTCAACACCTTCCTCCTTCCAAACAACAGCAGCTCAGGCTTGAATGGCGTGATTCTTGAGGGTGAATTTCATGAAGTGGCAACAGTGAGTAAGTTATTCCCATTCACAGTCATTTCCTGGCCTTTCATCCCTCTCTCCCAGGCATCCTCCTGTGGAAGAACGCAGACGGGAGCTGATGGTCTGTTGAGATGAGGAAGGGCTCTACAATGAAACGCCCAGGAGGGGGTGTGGCAGAAAACACATGTTTTATACAGCTACATCTCCAAGATGAGGACTAATCAAGAACCTTAATCAGACAGACTGAGAGTTTGTGAAAGAATTGGGATTCATCCTTGGCCATGGGGATGGATCTAATGGTTGACTACAAGAAGTTAAAGTGAATTACCAAAATTATCTGTTAAGTCCTGGTAAAATGGTCAGTTTTAGAACAGATGTGGAAGTGTACTGAAAACATAAAAGCCAGGGTACATTCAGAGAGAGGATCCTAAACAGTGTCTTGCAAAAACAAAGTTTTGATCATTATTGATAATTATTTTTTTTTAGTTTACCACAAAAAAAAAATTTAAAAATGCTTTTAAATCAGGTCCCAGAATTGTAGTGTGCTGAAATCTGCAGTTGTCCACTCACTCGGCTGCTTGTCTCTGTCCAGGGACAGCTGTGTCTGACTCAAATCATGGTGAAGTAATGCGCCAGGCCCACAGCTGGTTTGGCAAATGAGGACATGAGGGTTGTTCAATAATGACACTGAGTGTTGTGGACTGACAGATTGAAGAGAGGAGGAGACAGGCTCTGGCTAAGTCTGCTGCTTTCTGCTTCATAAATGGCACAGATGGTCACAAAACTGAGGTAAGAACCATACAAAATAGTCTGAGAGAGGTGTGTAATCATTCAGTAATGGATAACCATATCAGTTATCAGTTATTAAATCTACTTTCTTTTGATCAAGTTTCAGAAGAGTGACATTACAACGATAATTGCTAATGAATAGGGAAGCTTTTTTTTGTAAGCCTGGAGGGGATCATGTTTGGTCATGTGTTTGTGTGTGTCCAACTGTGTGTATGTCTGCATCTAATCTCACATATGACTGGTCCCCTCAGCTTAATATGGTTTGTGTGTATTTATTCCTCACTTCCTTTTACCGTGGGAGGTAGGTGGCACAAGTGATCACCAGCTGCTTCAGTTTGCCCCTAGACATGCCTGGTGCTAGTGATACCTATTGATTCTGACATCATTCAAGTCTACCTATATGCATGAATCACATGTTTGCCACCCACCCAGATTCATTATTGTCTCTGATTTAGACACCCACATAGACATTTCAATCCACCTACTGGTCCCAGTAGGCTATATAGCTTTTTAAATAATGTCAAGTAGCACAAGTTTTCCAGGTGATGTCTTTATTATGTGTTGTGTAATTGGGAGACACACTTGCCATCCACTGCAGGGAAATCACTGCTGGAAATGCAATCGCCTAATAAAAACACTATTATCTCACAAACTGTATAGGATGCTATGCTACATTTGTCTCTGATACACAGGATGGTTTGTTTTCTTAGTATTCTGTTATTAAGTTGGCTGCGCTGTAGCTGCTGCCATTTTCTAAATAATGATATCTACTAAGCCTGCTAAGCCATATTCTTTTGTGCATGACACAATAAAATCAATCGATCGATCAATCAATCAATCAATCAATCAATCAATCAATCAACTATAATGCTGTAAAATCTTCCTGCTTTCCTTCTGCTATGTGCTTTCAATTACAAACAGACATCAAATTCTCAGTGGCTCAGCTGGTTAAACCTACAGGCCACTGCAAGAGCTTCAGCAACCACACTGTGTTTTCCTCAGGAGATCTAGTTGCTTTTTTTTTTTTTGGTTTATATCTTGACACTTGCAAATTGACATTCCCCTCGACCTCAGCTGCACTTTGTGTTTAGTGCCAGTTAGCAAATGTTAGCATGATAACAGGCTAAATGAGGCTG
Organism: Centropyge bicolor; assembly: GCA_037975185.1. NCBI lineage: Eukaryota > Metazoa > Chordata > Actinopteri > Pomacanthidae > Centropyge > Centropyge bicolor. Next base: position 1,245,566 of record JBBMOC010000070.1, read on the forward strand.
GTGAGCACAGTAAACATTATACTTACTGAATATCAGCATGTTGTCACTGTGAGTGTGTTAGTATGCTGATGATAGTGTTTAGCTCAAAGCACTGCTGTGCTCTTTTTATGATCTGGACATTTGAACGAAATGTCTCTTTACAGCATGAAGTGTGCAGCAGCCTGTAGCATTTGCTTTACTGGGAGCACAGGTTTTACAACATCCAGAGATAAATATTTCTATTTCTGAGACTCAAAAGAACCTGGACCGTATGTGTAAAACCTACAAAAACAAGCCTTGACAAGATACACACCTTCTGCATATGTACTGTCTATATTTAAAACAAACTAAACATAGTGCAAGGTTAGAGCTGTGCAATGTGACATTTATATCGCATGTGCTGCAGAAAAGGTGGTCTGCGCAATGAACACGAATTACCACTGTAGCACCCATGTGATCCAGCTGTGCAATGTTTGTCTGTGGGGTGAATCAATATGTGCATCTCTATAAGACTTGGTAGTTGTAGTCTATCATCCAAAAGAACGGCCATATATATATAGGTACATGGCAACTGCACCTCCTACTACATATACATACACAGTGCAGGATTGCAGCCTTGATTTCCCACCAGGAAGCAGTTTTCAAATCTTGCTGATAAATGTCATCGGATCAAAGGCACATTGCGTGGGTAACAACACATAATTTATAGACCAGGCAAACTCATCAGGGATTCATGGTGAAAGATCTTGGAATGTGTCACCCTCTGTCGCTGATCAGTCATGGAGTGTGCAAACCACAGGAACTTCAAGATGCCCAACAACAAGACAGAATGTTGTGTAGTGTGAACAGTACAGGGATCTGATGACTTTGAAAGACATGTAGTGTGACCAAGGCACTGGTCTATCAAGGCAAGATGTCCATCCCCAATTAAAATGATCATAATCACTGACTTTTCAACCAATTTGGTTGAGGTTTGGTTTGTTGCAAATGCCACTGACACTTCTTTAAGATAAAAAATACTTTGTTACATTAAAAATGTGGACTTTCATACCAAAATATTTACCTTATATAATTACTTTCTAAGCATAATCTTTTGTTTTTCTCAATGTAAAGTGGCTGACATGATGTAATTTTGTTTAAATGTTTGGAAATCAATGAAGACCTAATTAATTTTAAAAAGGGTTGCAATTATAACAAACATTTAAGTTATACGATTAACTAAATGTCAGACAGGCTGAAATGTGAAATATTCACATTAAGTAAGGCACAGATTATGTCCAGAAAGTATACTATGTATGTTTGTTTCTGTCAATCACTAATAAGACAACAAAAACTTTAGAGATTTACACTGTATGATCAATATGAATTGAATATAAATTATATTGTATGTATTGTATTTATGAGGATATAAAGTTCCTAAGATTTGTATTTCTTATTTGAAGCCTAATATATGGATGTTTTGGAAATCAAGCGATATTATGTCACATGTCCGATTAAGTGATGAAATGCACTACTACAAAACATTGAACCTTTGTAGCACCAGTGCCATGTGCTGTTACATGCGAAAAAAAAAAAGTCAAAGTAGAACCCTGAAAGCTATTTCTCCCCATTGTGAATTGAAACAGGCCTGTGTCCAAAAAGCCCTCCTTGTTTGGAAGAGGCTGAGGAATTTTGTTCTTCTGTTCATATCATAAGGAGAACCTCACCTGACAGATTTGAACTGAAAAAAAAAATCACACATTAGGAAGAACCAGGTCGCTCTTGACTCAGAGACTTGTCTTTCTCATTGCTCCAGTGTTTGAAGTTAATCAAATGAAAAAGAAAGAAGCTTTGGACTCCCCCTCGAAACAAACGAACAACCACCCCCCCATATCAAAGAAGCCTTTCTTCTGAAATGTTTGAGCACACTTTTTCATTGGAGGTTTTCCTACCCCAGTGATATCATTAGGAATGTCTCTGCTAATGTGAGTAACAGGTTTCCTGCTTCCTATGTTAGAGCAGACATACTGGAACCTGAGGAATCCCAGGCACAGTTCCATGACACAAGACTCTCACCCCCAGCTGAGACAGAGCTGGATCACTTAACAGCCATGTCCCTCCCAGTGTTTCCACTGACGTCACCTCACATACAGCACTGTCAGAGAGGGAGACTTCGGGGGAGTGAAGTTAACTATGACAGCATCCTACTGCTATGAAATGCTACACACAGCTACCACTTGTTATCCCGGAACTCTGCAGTGGGTCAGGTGACAGAGATGTCCTGATGTTGCAACTCCAGCTGCCCAAATGAATTCCTTTCTATTAGCCTGGGATGTAATGTAATGCTGTTTAGGAAATAAGAATGAATTAGGATTGATTGATAACCATAGCCTTGTTGTGCTTACAGCTGGTATCCTGGGGCTGAGACCTGTGTGGACTGGAAGCTAGTGGGCACGAGGCTAGCTGCCTCAACGCAAAGCCCAGCATGGGAGCCATTTGAGGAATCCAGAACCGAAAGCACCGTCAAGATTTTCAGTCCCAGACAACAGTTCAGCTCTGCCTGAAGCTTCCCAAAGCCAGGGTTTGGGGCAGGTTTTTTTCATTTTCAATTTTCTGATCCTCCTGGCCCTCCAATGGGAAGCTGATGTCAACTGGGTTCATATCTGGCCACTTCATACTGTTATAATGTGCAAGCAGGGTAAACAGGGAGTATGGCCTGAAATGCAGACAAAAAGGCAGGATTTGAGCAGTTCAATATTTTCATTTGCAAAATCAAACCTAACCACAGATTGGACGTAAACCTTGGATTACGGTGTCACAGTCCTGCATGTTGAGCAGGTTCCTCCAAAGCTCTGTGCACCATCTAGTGACCTGATTGAGTATCGTATAAACACGGTGAACAGAACAATGAAACAATAAGAACAATGAAATAGGAATTTAATCGCTGTTTAAGACACAATAAAATAAAATAATATAAAATAACAAATCATTTTAGCAATTTTAGCATAGTCCCACGATGAAGTGTACTAAAATTCTGGCAACTTTTTCATTTTAATGTTTTTATTTCTTTTATCCAATTATTAATTCATATTTATATCTACTAAACATTATTATTTTTTAACCCTTTACACTCCCCCCAGCTTTCTTTGAATTAAGTTGTGGATCATGATTGGCCAATACCAGCCAGCTGCTGTAACAATTGAACAACAATTTTCCAGCTCCTTCCCCTGATCGTGGTGGAGCTTCAGGATATCTGATATATTCCTTGTTGAATACACTTGAGCAAATCATGTGAGGTGGTCAACCAGGACAAGGATGTACTCATAGTGGATGCACACTAACTGGAGTTGACCGCTTCTCGAGATGTCCCATGGGTGTGCTCTGTGGAAGATTTGGATGTTTCTGTTTCATTTCATGGAGCTGCATCTTTTGTTTACATAGTTCTCTGTATCATGCTTCATGTAGGACCAATAAAACCATGTTGGTGTAGACGGGTTGCTTTTAAACATCTTCAGCACCATGGGTTTTAACATCTCAGTGAGTATGATCATCTGTGTTGCTAAGTCTGTTGATAGAAAACCCTGTCATCCTCCTACACCTATTCCATTTATGCAGCAGTCTTGTTTCCTCTTTGCTCGTGTCTCTTTTGTCTATTTAATTGGGGATCCAGTTTTTTTTAAGTTTTTAAGAGACAACTTCTGTGATGACTGGATCCTCTTGCTATTCTGCATCAATGTTTTCTGGTGTAGCACAACAAAATTCTCTCAGGTAGAACAACATTTGCATTGCCACCATTAAGCTGCCAGGATATGCACAATACAACAAATACTGAAACTAGTCACTGGTAACCTCTCTCTGAAGGTGTTAAGAGTTCTTGATCCTCGGTCAGTGACTGACAGCTTGTCCTGACAGAGGTATAGCACTGCTCCTAAACCTTCACTGGGTGCACAGTGTGGAGTTGGAGGTCAAAGTTCAGGTCGAACTGGGTGGCTTATTGAGCATTGCCACTGGTTTGGCTACATCATCCCTGTGCTCTCCTCTCCATGCCATGGGTGTTCTTGATGGAAACTGTCCTTTACCTGATTTCCAAGCTCTACCTTTACTTTTACTTGGTGAGAGAAGCCTTGAATGAAGGAGCGGTAGTATTCAAGAAACCCCAGCAGGGAAGTCCACTTGCTGTCACCATTCGTTTACAATCAGCTTTGCAGTTTGTGGCATTGAGCATAACAAAGATAACTTTGACTGTTTGCCCTTCAGAACTACAATATGACCACTCCTCTCTGACCCGCCACACGCAGCACCTCCCTCATGATCCGTGCTGTCTGATCATGCCAAGATCTCAAATCCAGTCAGACTTTACACATGGTAGTAAACAAACCTGGTTCTAGCACCTCTGCTCTAATGGTGTCATTTTTCTTGGGCTAGAATAGACTGAATGCTTCCAGCTGTATCTTCTTCTTTTTTCTTTTTTTTTTTAAAGAAATTAACTGTACCATAATGAATGTGTCCTGATCACTTTACATTTCTAAGATATACCCAAGATATACATATACCTATTTTGATGAGATAGTGAAACCACAATCCCCTGATTCTCCTTAAGTTTCCTTGATCTCTCATTTCAACAGGCTCCAGATCTAAAAAAAAAAGAAATACTGTATTGCCCAATTACCATGCTATAAACTCTAATTAAGTTACTCCAAAAGCATAAACAGATGAAAGCAAATGGTGTTTGCTTTTAGCTTACAAAAAGAATTAACTGTATTGTGACAATGTTTCTGTTCATAGGAACTTGTCAGTGATGTTAGTTGCACTAATGGTATTTTCTTGACTGTTCATTCCCTCATCACTTCTGGGAATGGTAGAGGATAGGTTGTGTACTTAACAGAATATTCTAACATTTGGAAAGTTTTAAATTCATCTTGGTTTACTGCGTACTAGATGAGGAAAAATATATAAATTGTATTGATGTTTTCAGATAGCTCTGTTACACATTTAGCCTTGGGACCATATGTTTTGATCTCACTCAGCACTAAAACTTCAAGAAGCTGTCCTCAATAATAATAATAAAAAAAGTCAGTTTAGGTCACCAGCTTGTGCCTGTATTATATGTTTGACTGTCATGAGCAACATCAGCATTGTGCTAATCTTAACCAAGCACATAGGTGCCTAAACCAAACCTTAACTATAGAGTTGGCAAAAACCAGAAAACATTTATGTGACTATTTATTATATTGGCCTTTTGTATAATTTTGGAAGAAACTGACAAATGATGTCAAATGTCAAGTGTCAAGTGTTCACACTGGTCTTTTGGACGGCAATGACAAGCAACCTATTTTGTCATTTAGGTGGAGGTGTCATTAAGGTCTCATTTAGGTGTTTAGGAAGACTTTCTTTGATAGGGTCATTTCAATTTTCATTTCATTCACAAATTCTAGATTCATACTGAACATGTAGGATAATGATGTGTTGAAGAAGCAAGTATGCATCAGAGCTATTTCTACAGTGAAGTTAAAGTAAAATTTTCACACACTTTTATAGAACAGATTGCACCTGGTCGACTCTTTGTTGTGGTAGTAAGTGGCTTGCTGGCTGACAAGGTACAACATGTAAATAAGAGTTTTGGTGTTTGGTGGAGTTTTGTTTCCAGGATTCGTGCTAAGCTGAAAATGTCACAGCGCTACCTGTGTACTGAACGCACAGAAATGAAAGTCTCAAAGAAAACAAATAATTGGATTTCACAAAATGTTGAAGCAGTCTTTTGTACAATGAGACAGTGCATAATGGACGGCTTTCACATTTACCTACCGAAATATCTGCTCAGCTGTTTGTTTTCTTGAAATAGTTGAGCAAGCATAACACCCACACACACCTGGTACTTCTGCTGAAATGTCAGAGTTTCAGCACCACCAAAGACAGGGAGCACCAGGTTCCTGAAGATTGTTTTCTTTTCACAGACACAATCGCCGCAGGAATGCACGGCTGAGACGCAGAGGTCAGAGCGTGTTCAAAATAAAGCTGTGAAGAGCCGCAGAGAAAAACAAATAGTTTAGTTTCAGTATATATGCACACAGAAATATGCACACATACAGTGAGCACTCATAGGTAAAAGCACTCAAAATGTGGTCAGCAACACATTTACACATGCAGTACACACAGGACTGCAAATACAGACTACCTGTTTGGGCAGTCAATTTCATAAATGGCCTTCAGTCTCAGCGTGAGTCTGGTCTGATCTTAACGAATGCACATTGCAGTTCAAATGCTGCTGGAAACTGGGAACAAAATTATTTTTGTTTGTATACACCTGTATTTGCTGTGTAATGTAAAAGTGTAAAACACCACCATCTATGGGCCACAATGAGCAAACACACTGTGACTTTGACTCTATCACTGCTGTCATTGGGATTTAAGTTTCAGTTCGTCTCGGCCAAAGGAACTTCCTGTGTCTTTTTGTTGTCCTGTGCATAGCCTGCCACCTCTTGGTGATACTAAGAATGAGACCCCTGCAATATCACAGACATTGCCTATAATAACATGCAGACACAAGAGGGAGCTAATAGCCCAGTAATTTCTCCTTGACCTGAAGTGACCTACTAAGATGCTGTAAGGCAGGAAGACCTTCCTAAATCCTAATCTAGGTAATTCATACAGAGTGTATCTTTAGAAAATAATTTCTCTGGCTAATTTCCTACTCTTTCTGCTCCTTCTCCTTTACTGTATTAAATTGTCAATTGCTTAATTAATGGGGCCTTATGACTGGGTTTGCGTCATGGTTGTGAATGGGCATTTAAAAACAAGTACAGCTCTTTCTCCATAAAGTCCCTGTTTCTTTTTCATGTATGGCTTCTTTAAGGAGGAGGCAGGTTTTTACTATAGAACTAATATTAGTATTTAGTATATTTAGTCTGTTCCACAAGGCACAGCTTTTGTACAGTGGAAGAAATAAATTAGTTACACCTCAAAGATCTGTTATTCTGCTGTTCAACAATTCAGTGGACCGTGGTTTATAATTGTATATGTCCTTGAGAGGGCACTTACAATTACAATTACAACAATTACAAAATGATTTCCTTTTCGGTTTATTTCACTTGGTCAAAGGGTGTAGTAAAAATGGTCATTTAAATAATTCCAAGTGTGAATTGAAACAAAAATGATAATCAATTTCCAATTACACTATATAGATTTTTTTATTTTTTTTTGCAACATCCTAAAAAAAATCTTTAGACCTTGTGGGTTTGGAGTTAGAATTCCTGGGTGGTCCTAAGCCCTGGACTGAGAACTGTTGCTCTTTGGCAATCTATTACACAGTTCAGAAGCATTAAATGGATATTGTCTTGTCTTAAGCTTCTTTGACAGGATGAAATGTGACAGATTACACTAGTGCATTTTTACATGGTCCCTCTAGGATGTGTTTTGAATAACAAAATTTTGGTTCCTTCAAACCAATAAAAATCTGTTACATTTTTAAAAATAAGATAATATAGATGCACAGCAGCTTTACTCAGGTGGGTATTAAGGGGAAGGTATGGCAGTGAAGAAGGAAGGTGAAGAAGGGTAATGCTGCTGAACTTCATCTATCATGTCTGTTTAAAATGTATTTGTTTCAATCAGTGTCTCCGTTCTCTCTGTACCCCTGCATTCCCCAGCCCTCCCCTTTGTTGCCTCTCCAGTCGCCCTGCACCCCTCCTTTTTCCTGAGGGGCCTGCAGTCAACTTTGACCTGCACAAAGAGCTTGTTAAATGCCTGTGTAATCCCTGTGTCTGTGTTTGCGAGTGTGTTTTTATTCACTGATTTTTGTGAGTGCAATGTCCATGTGTGCATGTGTGTAATCCTCAGGTCGGTCACTCAGGAGACATCTTGTCTTGGCCCATCAGATCAACCTGATTGATCACACAAGCCTAAAGCTTTAACTCACTTACCAACAAGCTTTTCCTAAAGCCTGAGGCCAGCCTCCTTCAGCCAGATCAATACTTGCAACAAATCTCACCAGCTGACTTTTTCCCCTTTGAAATACAGCTTCTTTAGAGGAAGATGAAAAATTATGAAAGTTATCTACCCAGTCCAAGCGTCTAGCAGTGCCAACTGTGGCGTTCTCTTTGAATAAAGACAGATGATCCAGAGTAAGCTGACAGTGAGTCACTGACATCCACAGACATGCCTGTCTCTTCCTCTCAACCCTGGTGTTCACCTCAGCATGGAATGCAAAGGAATGTTCTTCGGTTCTCATGGCTAACAACCCAGGATATGAATCAACTCGCCCTCCTTAAATTTACACATATGAGGATGGGGAAAAATGTGTGCATGTATGCACACTAGTGAACAGATATAGAAAATTGTTAGGGTGAGAGTCATGGTTTGAGTCAGGACAGTGTTTACAGTGTAGCAGAAATATGTGGTGGAACAGTTAAAATAAGCTTGTTTGTGCAGGCAGTGCAAATAGAGGTGCATGCATACTGTGCACATTAGGCAAATACATTGAGATGAGGGTTTGAATTTGAGATGCTATTGCAGATGGTAGTAGAAAGGATGTTGATGGGGGAGCGGGTGGTGCTGATTGAAATGTACTGTAATTCAGTAACTGCCTTTTGTTGAATTTTAGTCAGCTAGTTAGCGTTTTCAACACTTATAAATAATATAAAACTTGCCTGAAGCAATGGATGTAGGGCCGGTGTCAACCAGTGATAATTCAGCAGAAGCTTATCTTGATGATATGATCATATCATGTTATCATTTTAACAAATTATGTTGTCCCAATTAAGGATTCCAAACAAATTAAAATTAACATGTAGCTTAATAAGTTACTAAAGATTTTATCTTACCCTAAATGACAGTTATTATTTTCTTATTAATACTGTGATAGCTGTTTCAACTACTTTTCAAAGATGTCACTTTTTATAATCAAAATATCTGTTAAAAGGAATTTGAATCATCAAAATGATCTCTACTTTCACTTACTGCTTTGTGGCTGTTATGGGCTTTAAGTGAACTTCAGCAAACCAAAAGATTTTCTCTGTGTTGCTGCGAGTGGGTGGTACATTTTGACAAGATTCTCATGGTTCCCATAGGATTTAATGGCCTGACAGACAGAATCTGACAACCTCTAGTTAGTTTACAACAAGATCTGTGTGTTTTGCATTTACCCTAAGGCCACATACCAAGGTGTGTGTGTGTGTGTGTGTGTGTGTGTGTGTGTGTGTGCGTGTGTGTGTTTGCAGTCTGCCTGCGAGCTGTAGGGTTTTCTGCCAGACTAATGTTATCTAAACTACCCCAACAAGCATTTTGTTTTCAATGGGCAGGGTGCAGATAAGATCACCTTAGTGAATACATTAGCGACTATCGGTACCAATTCCATCGTTCTACTCATTGTATAAGGAAGGAATGCAGGGTGGTGCTGTGGGTCTGCAGCCTCTGAAGCTTCCCCTGGCTGAGCCTCAGGGGATAATAACTCATTCCTGAGACACTGGCCTACAAATCTATGTATGGATTTTCAAGCTACTTTCACATGCTAATATAGAACTGTTATTTTGACAGACCCTTGCTGTGCACAAGTGGGTTTTCTACAAATTCAAAACAAAATAGTGCTCAGGACATGAATGTTCCCTTGAGTACATCACAGACATTGGAGTGTTGGATGAAGCCTTCATGAACTGCAACCACGCACCCCAAGTCAAAGGTCAAGCTACTGATTTGGCCTACTCTACTCTCCTGTCCACACTGAGGGCCCTCCCACTTGCCATGCTTCAGAGGGAGAGTGCTGAACATATCATGACCTGACAGCCCCATTCACCACCACCGGGCTAAATATGCAAGGTGCACGAGAGATGACCCCCACCTCAATATTTTCTCCATGGTCACTCTCCTGCATAAAAGCTCTCACTTCTCTGAATAAGCTTGGAACCAATCTTGAAATCTTTCCATCTTCTTTGCCCTTTTTACCTTCTTTTCCCCTCATCTTGCCTTTCTTTCCTTCCCGTCTTCTCCCCCCTCTTTACCCCCTTGTTTGTCCTTTCCCCTCACTCCCTGTAGTTGGTGGAATCCCAGCCCCATCCACCTAAGTGTCAGTGAAGAATGTTCCATCATTTAAACGGGGGAGAATGCTCCGCTAATATATAACCAATTACACTGGTCACATTTCCTGTGTCTCCTTTGAGCTCTCTGCAGGCTCAAAGTGCCAATCAGGCCTGGAATGCCAGAACATGGCTCTTATTTGCCAGGGGTCAGTGCACCAGTAACCTCACATTCTAAAGGACCATTGTTCCCATGGCCAGAAAACTCAGAGAGGCACACATACACATCTAGGGTGAAAGACACACACACAAACCCTGGCCCCTGGAGGCCCCACATCAAGGGCCCGCTCTGTTTAAACAGCATCCGCCTGCACAGCCACCCGCCATGAAAGGGATTAAACAAGGTGTGTGTGCATGTGTGTGCTTATACGTTTATGTACATTGCAAAAATGTCCATGTTAGTAACTCATTCAATCCAGTTTTGGGTCACAACACTCAAAAATAGCAACACAAAATTTACCCCTAAGGTGTCCTGATTTAATCTACTTCCAAAACAAATCACTGTTCAAGAATTTGTGGAAGTGGAGTGACGTTAACTCTGTTACAGTATGTTGTTTGTGATTTGCATGAATCATTATTTCAATCAATGGGCAAGTCTCAAAAATAAATCCCATCTGAAGAAATTTAATGTTTATCTGCTTGTGCATTTACCATAAAAGAAAGTCAGATTTTAAGACAAAGTTCCACTGAGTTAGCATGTTTTTTCACCGTGTGTGTGTGTATGCAAGAGAGTGTGGGAGACAAAGACAGAGTGTGTTTAGCTGATTGCAGGTACTCAAACTGTCCTTGCACAAAACATGGCGACAGAGCAAGGATGCTTCATAATGCATGGTGCCTTTCAGAGCTGTCTGTCTGTTACATTTCCTCCCAAGAGCTCAAAACATAAACAAAAGATGACTCAGTGTGAATGAGTACTTGTTACTGCAGTGTGTGTGTGTGTGTGTCTGTGTGTTTGTGCGTGTTAAAATTTAAAGAACATAACACTCAAACTGTCTCTTTCGCTTACTCTTGCCTTCACCACACATACAGTATGAACTCATCAAGCTCGCTATTCCTCCACTTAGGAATCGGACCTAAATGCTTCTAGAAGTGGCTGCAATTAATGTTCATTGCATGGCCAAAAGTATATAGACACCAAAATGTTACACCCACATGCTGCTTAAAATGCTGCTGCAACAGTCTCCATTCTTCTGAGAGGACTTCATGTTATTTTGAGACCTAGCTGCAGAGATTTGCTTCCATTCAGCCACAACAGCATTAGTGAGGTCTAGCACTGATATTGGGTGATAAGGCCTGGCTCACAGTTGGCATAACAGATTACTATTTATTTGAGGTAAGGGCTCTGTAGGCCAGTCAAGTTCTTCCACTGTAATGTGGGAAAAGCATTTCTGGAGCTCCCTTTGTGCGTAGGGACAGTGTCATGGTGAAATAAGAAAGGACCTCCCCCAAACTGTTGACACAAAGCTAGATGTTCGCTGCTGTCTTGAATATCATTGTGTGCTGTATTGTTAAGATTTCACTTAATTGGAACTAAGCAACCCTTCCCAAAACAAGAAAAACAGCCCAGGCACAAAGTACACAATGTGTATGTGGTATGTGGTCAGGTGGGTCCATATACTTTGGGTCATGTAGTGTCATCATATACCATGAGGTCCATCATCTAGATAAAGGAGTGTGTTTCTTTCTACTCGTCAGCATTTATTTAATGATAGAAAATACAACTTTCTCGTGTGGCAAATAGACAAATAATAACATTTGGCCTCCATGCGCTAATGCACATAGTGTGATGCTGTTGAAAGATCAAGTAACTCTAGTAAATGGATCTTGAGATGAGATTTTTGTCAAGTTCCTATTTCCAAAATTAAGAATAAACTTTTGAAAAATGTTCTGTATTAAAATGTTCTGTTGTATAGTCTTAGTGAAGTGTGGTGATGAATCAGCCAAAATTTTATATGTTAGCCATACATTTGAGCAAATCCAGAAATCTGAGTTGCTGTCTGCGTTTGCTGTGTGGGCCGGCCATATCATGAATGATTGGATTCCTTGCCTCTTTTTTATGTGTCTCAATACAAGCATGCAAATGCATGCACACACATGCACACACACAAACACATACACACAGTTTCACACAGGTATGCAGTCATGTTAAGAGAAACCTGACCTACCTGACGGATCGAAACTACTCCTACGCTACTCTGTTAACCCCTCAATGTTCGGCGTGGGAAACAATGCTTTGGCATTACCAGCTAATTCCTGCTCAAATACCTGAGATGGATGGATGGCTGGATGGATAATGGATAGATAGACTGATAACGTTTACACGGCCTCGAAAGGAGGAGCTCAGAGAGATAAAGGGTCCATATTAGGAAGACAAGGTGAGCTGTGGAAAAAGGAGTGAGGAAAAGGTTGTCAGTACACTTTTTCTCATTGTTTCCTCTGCTTTCCTTCCCTTGCTTGCCTATAAGAGATACTGAGGCCAAAGGGCAGACAGCCTTTTCAGAGAAACATGATTGCAGCCTTGTTGCGAAAGGCCTTTCATTTAGAAATATGTGACTTTCTGTTATAGGAGAAAGCTGAAGCATTCCCTCTCCCATCACTGCTTTTCTCCGCGACACAAAACCACGGCAGAGAGAGACCTTGTGCCTCTGAAAAAGGCCTTTCAAGACACTTGTGTTTTCAAGGTCCTGCCTTGAAAGGCTGTGGGTTTATAGACATAAAAATCACCATCCAGATTAAACTGGAGTTAAAATTTTGAGTCTTTTCATTTCAAACGGTCACATAATGTAATTCTTCTTTTCATGCTGCATCAATCAAAGATTCATATTTGATTCAGTTAATGAATATATCATGATAAATAAGCAAGAATCTTTTTCCATAAGCTCCCAATAATCATTTTCCTTCTTTAGTTTCACACCAGAACGCTGTGTCATGCTTTGGCCTTAACCATACTCAACACAGGCTGCTCTGTTATTTTGGCCTCAAGTACTTGGAGGTTATGTAGCTTAGGTCAATACCATCTGCGTGTGACCAGTGTACCACAGGGTGATGTCACATGGCTTGTGAAAGTCCGCTTTGATGTCAGCAATTAGACGGTCGAACTTTTAGCTAGCCTCAAATCTCAGCCTAGTGTTCCTGGCTCACGGGTTGCTAAGTTACACCATGAAAAACATTTGATGTCTCGATCCTTATCAGTGATAGGGCTCCATACAGCAAATGAATACTGCTTGTGCTTATGTAACATGAAAGTGTTTTTAACACGCTATTATCCATTAATGAAGGGGTTAGACTTAAGGATGTAATAGTCTTCAATAGTTTGTGGCTCATATGACTGGAAGAGTATAGTTTTAATTATATTGGGTTATACTGAGTAAAAGTACAGGCCGTGTTTTCATTTCACATACTTTTCATGTTGAAGACTTTTTTAGAGACAGCTATTTTGCTAATAAGTAAACATCACATTCAAGGACATTCCACCCAGAAAAAAACTGGGGCTTTAAAATGCTGCTCTGCACTTATTCACACAGATTTTCCTTACAGCATGCAGTATTTTAAAGCACCGTGCGTGGGCTTGTCCACACAGTGCATGACCTGAAAGCTTGTGTGATGTAGGCCACGCTGATAAGGGGACGACCAGTAGACTGGGAGGGGAGGAACGTTACAGTGCACTGCTTTATTACCTGTGTCTTTGATATAGCTTCACTGGTGGCAGATCAAAGCCACCTGCCGACTCCAGCGACTACGCTGCTACTGTAGCGCGCTGGCGCTGACGGTGGACTTCAGCCAGGAGCTTGCACTTCTGCCCTGTCACAGACTTGGAATGACTTGTAACGGTTGGGTAATGATGACTGTAAGTCACACACTCTCGGGGCAAACTGCAGGCGGAGTGTGTGGTGTGCACCCTTTGGAAAGATTGCTTTATTCACCTGAGTTCCTGTCTCTTTCTGGCACAGGTGTCTGATTTCCATATTAGGGATTTCCCTCAATTTCTAGCTCTATTTCAAAACCAGGTCAGAGTTCTTCCTCTGTCAGGTGAACTCTTCCAAATGCTGGTGGGTTGATTGTTGGGTTTGGATTTGTATTAAGAAACAGAATCCTATTCCGTTCTCATTCAGTGTCTATGAGAGCTGTATTATTGATTTCAGTGGGAACCCCCCAAACAGAACTTAAGACCTTTTCCAGAAAGTTAGTGAGAGATTTCATCACAACTTAGGTTTAGGATTCCCCCTGTGCTGCTTTTTATATCTGTAAGGCACTGGTTTCAATAACACAGTTTAAGTTATAGAAAGAGTAAGAGATTCGGTTAGGAGATAATGACTGTTTCCATTCCTCCGACAACCATGATAATCCATCTTAAATCTCAGTGTCATTGTGTGCTTTGTGTGGGAGTAATGTCAACGTGCTTTGCATAGCAGACTCTTAGAAACTGTGTGAATGTGCAAGTCTGCATACATGTTCATGTTTAGCAGCATCATGCACAGTTTCCTCTGTGAAACACAACTGCTAGGTCACCTGTCACAACCAAACAGCTTCTTCTAAATCCCAGGAACAAGGGATGAGGACTTGACTTTACATTGAATTCTCCTAAATTTCACACTTGTGACCTGTGATTACAGTAATTAGGGTCTGTCAAAGAATGGCAATACTAAGTTATATAAAATGTTTGAAGGCTTTAATTGGTTCTGCTGAATTATAATGTATCTGAACTGTCACTGTGCTGCACAGTTCTGACAAGCAGACCCACAGCATGCTGTCAGCCGTGCTGCCATTTGTAAGACATTTTTTCCCGAAGGCTTTAAAACTTAGAATAATGTTTTTGGAGGAAAAATTAGTCATGGAGTTGTATACAGTAATATTGCACCAAAGAAACTGAGTTAATTGTACTTTACTGAAGTATTTCACTGATATGCAACAGCATTTTATACTTCTACAGCTATAGTTGCTGGTTACTTTGTAGATTAAGATTTAGATTAAGTTATAAAATATGATGCAGTGCTGTACCAACTCCTGAGGGAAATACCTGGCTCTTTAGCTGCTGAATGAAAATTCACTACATTCACCACATAGTTGCAAACTGTGTCTGCCTTTGGTTTGGTGCTGAGCGGGTAGCTTACAGTGAGTTTTTAAAACTTTTTTCCACTGAAAACAGCTGTCCACTGCAGCCGGAAACAAGGCTACCACAACCAGAACAGTAACATTGTGACAGTTAAAACAATGAGCTGACAGTCAGCTGAGGGGAGCAAACAGCTGATCATGTTGAGCTGATCATTCTCCGTAGGTTCATCACTACACTGACCCCTCTCACATCACACGCTGCTGTATTTGTCCTTCCAGGTTAGAGGCAGTACTGTCTGTCATTTGAAGCAGGACTCTCCTCACTGAAGTATGTCAGTTACATAGATACTCTCTTATATTTCTGCCCTGTGCCCTGGCAGTAGGCAGCACAGCGCTGGTCATAAAAGCGATCTGCCGTTTGTGGGAACACATCACCGCCAACACAGGACGCCATCCTCGCTGATGGATCATCATGACACACTGCGGTGACTCACAACATGTGTCTCTGTTTTTGTTCCTCAAGATGAAGAAAAAACCCACAAAAGGCCTACTGACCATTTAAAAAAAAAAAACACACCAGCTGTCAAATGGACAAGCTGCATTTGAGAACATGTGCGTATTTATGCACGTGTGTGTGTGTGTGTGTGTGTGTCTGTGTGTGTGTAGCCCAGACACTGTCATCATCCAGACCACAGTAAATTAAATAGTAGCTAGTGGTCAGAGAGGAGGTAGGACTTGCGGCAGGTCATGGTAAATACCACATGACTCATGTACAGTCGGCCATGTGGATCGAACAGATTGACGTGTTCAGCCAAATGTAAGTTTTTAGACCTTTGATGCTTAAGTCCTGGCATCAGTAGATAAAAAGAAACACGAACGTATAATGCCTCACAGTTAATAATATATATAACATACATATATAGAGGATGTAATGAAAACATTTCTCTTGTATCAATGAGGGAAATAACAGAACATGGTGGGATGATTTAGATGTGAAGGATTTTTGCTTTAGAAGCAGATCCTATATCTGCTCAGCTGATGTTTCTAACACCTCACAGGTATATATAGATCATGGTGGACATATGAATTTAAAGTATCACTGGCATCTCACTGAGAGTAAAATGTTCATGTTCAATATAAGTCTGTGTGGCAATCAGATCATAAGCTAGGGAAAAAGAACAGATCCTGTCCCTTACTTCACCAGCCTTTTATATTTGACATATAAAAACAGGAAACAGTATCAGCCATTATCCAGGTTTTGAGAAATGTAAATGTGCTTCCTGGATCAGTCTTGTAGAAACTGGGATATTACAACATTCAGATAAACACTTTGATCAGGTTTCTGATCATTGTCACTGTCATGTGTTCATGTGTTTCCTTTGCGAACCTCATGCAGCAGTTTGTCAGCAAAAGAAAAATGATGACTATAAAGAAGGAAAATTGCTGAACATAAAATACAGATCATGCAACAATATTTCCTGTTGTCCTTACAGGTATCAACATTAAGAAGACAAATCAAGCTGAGCGGTAAATGCTGCAGTACTGAGGCAAAGAATCGGAACTGGCTTCATCATCAGCTGATGTAGGTGGGTCAGTACAGGGTGGTGTATGTTTTTGGTTTGAAGAGAGGCCCCTGCTTTCATTAAATCCTGCATTATGATGAGATATGAGAGGGAGCTTGAGCAATGACAGGTTGCAAAAGGGAACCTCTTTTAAGGAAGGACAATCTTAGGGACTTCATCAGGTGAAAGAAAACCAATATCAAGCTTCGTTTAGCATAGCTAATTTAGAAAACATAGAATAACAGAAAAACATACCATCATCACGCTGAAGTGTAACAGTTTATGTTCCTCCATGAGTCAATTGCACTACAGTTTTCAGCCACCCGTGGCAGCACTGAGCGCACTACTGCTGAGCGGCTTTTCCTGCAGTGAGTGAGGAAGAAATCTGACGCATTTAACATTTGTTGTACCAACTTGAATTCAAATCACCAATCTATGGTTTTCTCCTGCTCCATAAGAAAGAATATTGCCTTCTCTCTGGTGACGTAAAAACATAAAACAATACAGTGCTATGGTTTGCAAAATTTAATTCTATCTTATAGTATTTTTGTGACACTTTGAGGAGTCATGACTTCCCTATCTTATGAGCATGCAATCAGTACAGGGATAAGCATGTGATTTTTTTTAGCTCTGATTCAAGACCCTCATAGTACATATCACGGTCCTGGACAGTGACTAGAGGAAACCCAGATATTTCAGTATATCAGGCGTGTTTTATTGGAGTATATTTGCACATGTTGGGATCATTATTTACATGGACCCCCACATCATGAACTGTTTACAAGGAGGAAAGAAAGGGAAATAAACTGAATCCTGAGACTGTGGTGAAGTGCGCATTTACAATACAGGATAAAGTGTATAAGAGAGTCAACAGTTGTTTTTACCTGTTCTTCCTGTCAGTTGCTTAGTGTGTAATTATTGTAAACTGGAATCAACCAAGATGGGTATTGCCACATCAGGTACACCCACCAACTTAACTGAACCCACCTACTGTGCTGTGGTTAAAGCTGGTGATTTTCGTGATGGATAACGTCTACATCTGTCTGCTGCCCCTCTGTATCTCTCCATCTATCCCTCGTGCTCTCTTCCTCCTTCACCGTGTGTGGCTTAAATTACAAAGCTTTCACTCAGAAGTGACTCATGTCGGGAGAATGCACTTCTTTCTCTGCCTTCATTTTTTTTTCAACTGTCTTATTGCTTCTCAATCACACTCTCCCTTCATTTCTTAAGATCTCAATGTAGTCTTTTTTCACTTCCCAAGGCCATGTCTGTATTGCTCTGTGCTCTTTGTGTTTTTCTTCAGGAAATTCAGCTGATGGAAAAAAAACACCTCTTTTACCAGAGAATGTGAGTATCACACCTCACCACTGCTGCACTGTATGTTGCAGGAGCCTGAGTCCTACAGTACATCTTGACAAACTGTAAGGACATGCATCCTTATCCTCCCTTTGCAAGACCGTCAGTCCTCAGATCCACATCCAGAAGGGAAAGGTGTTGAGAGACATGAGGGAGAGAAGAAGTGCAAGGCAGGGATCAGGAGAAAATGGAGCTGAGGGAGACAGACATGAGATGAGCGGATTGAGAGGACGAGAAAAAAAGAGTACAATTAGTCATTGATTTCAAAGACAGCATATAATAAAACATTTCCCCCTTAGGTAAACCTGGTGAATGCAAACACGAATTAGCCGCCCACGCTTACTCAGTGAATAAGGCTAAAAGAATGCATGGCAGCCCACTCATCGAACACCACAGAGCCACTCTCTCCTCCTCTCACTCATTCTCTCTCTCCTCTTTCCGCCGACACATCTTATAATGGGTTTCACCTCCACCACTCAAGCATGGGCTTCGGCAAAAAAAAAAAAACAAATAAAGAAATAACATATTCATTTGAAAGTAAAATTGAAACATTGTTTAAAAAAGGTCCATGCCTGAGAAATGACTGTCAGTTTTCAAGTTTTTTTTTTCAGCCGCGGGATTCATCATTAAATAGCAGCACAATGACGAGGGCGTGACAACCTGGTGAAAGGGACTGTCGGTTTTGAATCCAATGAAAAGCATCATGTTTAATGGAGATACAAGGATGTACTTAGGGAGGGGTGACAAAATCCAAAGAAAGTCCCCCTCCATCCCCAAATAAAGAAAAGATGTGTTGACAGCAAAGGCCACTAATGCTACACTGCCATAGAAAATGATGATGAAAATAAAGGTTGTGCAGGAACAATGTACATTAGTAAGGGCAAACTACTATTAAACAAATGAAAGGAATGAGGCTGAGCTTGCTCAAGAGCGATAGGATCGGCAGAATGATGTACAGAAAGAAATGTTAGCAAGTAATATACAGTATTGACCAACAAAGATGAGGATTGAGACCTGTTACCTCCTGTACAAAGACAGAATCAGAGTGTGTGTTATGTGCAACCACATTTAAACAACACACACACACTCACCTGAATCTGTCCTTGCTGTTACCAGAGCAACAAGTGAAATTTCAAGGGCTCTTGTGCTGCACTGGTAGCCCGCAGTTGATTTCTTTATCAAGCGTGCATTTTTCACTCGGTGCCTCTCTCTAACACGCACTGTCTTTAATGCACAATCACAGTCACTCATAAAGTCATTGTCGTCTTTGCACAAGCTGACAATCAGCAAATAGTGACTGTTCTTGAGGGTGGTGGTGGTGTTGGTGGTGGTGGGGTAGGGGGGGGTGGGGGGGTGGATGGTGGTGGCAGAACAAAAGAGCAGAAATTCAATGGCAGAATTTCCCAAAACCACATGGGCGTTTTCACAGTGTGTCAAAAACATCAAAAACTCTGAGAGAGGTTAAATAAATGAGGGCTTTTGTACTTTGCGTTATTTGGTATGTGGGCGCAAGAAAAAACCCCAGAAATCTCAGAAGCAAAATGAGGGAGAGATGGAGTTGTGATCTTATGCGGAGGGTGACCCAGTGTCCTCACATTTAGCCTGTCATCTATGACCGAGGAAACAGTCCACAACACATTTGGCTCACATCGCAAAACTGAAAAGTCTCTCACTCCTTTGGTCATTCTTTTGCTATCTCTCTCTTTCTCTCTCTCTCTCTCTCTCAGACACACTTACATATACAAACACAACTATATCTGATAGAGATAGAGGGAAACCACACTGAGTCAGACAAACCACAATCAGCAGTCAACCCTTTCACTGTGGGGAAGCACGGTGACATCAGACGTGACCTTAAACATGCTGATGAGCTCTGCACGCGCGCACACACACACACACACACACACACACACACACACACACACACACACACACACACACACACACATGCATGACTGTATTATTATTGTACATGCAAATATACAGACTGGCAACTGAGAAAACCCCACGTTAATTTACTGCATCTTACTCATCACCTTTTTGAATAAATTCAATACCAATCAGAGACCAACTGGAAATGTTTCACCTTGTGAAACTGCCCACTTTTACTTTGACTACAATATTACATGCGGCAATATTCCCCCTTTCCTCCAAAGCGAAATAGTTCATTTGAGAGTTTTCAATGTACTCAGCTGTAGAGACTATAAACTCACTTTCCATTTCTCTCTAACTCTCAGACTGTGTTTCAAGTAAGCTAATCAGCATCTCCTGCATTAGTCACCTCTATACCCTCTCCATACCTCTTCCTTCATCCCCGCCGTCTGCCTCCTGTTAGCGCTGGCACTGTTTGGCTGTGTAAGTGTCCTTTTGACTGTCATCTTGTCTGGGGCCTCAATACACTTCTCCCTCCTCCGCATTCTCTGCCTTAATGTGCATGAGTCAGGGTCTTAAGCACAGGTTTTTCAGTGGTAAGTGCTGAGGAGGGCTTTTTATGTGTGTATGTGTGTATTTGTGCATTTGTGTTTTGCATGCAGTTGTGTGTGTGTGTGTGTGTGTGTGTGCATGTCTGCTAATGCCAGTAGGTACCATTATCTTCCCAGTACCTCATTAGAATTAAATGTCAGAGCGATTACCTGCATCTGTGACTCACCTCTCAGCCAGGTGCTTTCTCTGTGCTCACACATACAACCTGCACACCAGGAATCTACAGTATGCAGATACTCACACACACACACACACACACACACACACACACACACACACACACACACACACACACACACACACACACACACTCCTGACACATAGCAAAAGAATGGGACATACCCTATGGCCAAACTGCTTGCCCACAGATATGCGTACCTGACATACCACAAATGAACTGTAGATATCATCACCTCATACCTCATCTACATCTTGCTGTTTCAACTCTCTCTGCTCTGAAAAGGAAAAGGATTTTTTTTTTTTTTTACAACCTATTAATATGCTGTCTTTTGATAGAACACTTTGTTTATTGGAAGCATCAGGCCAGTCATGTGAGTGAACCTTTCAGTATGCTTGATGTCAGCGAGGTTGTCCGATGTGTCATCTGACCAAAGTGTTGAATGCGTTGTGGACAAAGCGTTGTCACATCCCTCTCCTGGTTGCATCCCACTGCCTCACCGAGCTCTCTTCTAGAGCTCCATGTCTTTGGTGTCTTGTTGCAATTGATCGTTTACATAAGGATGAAGGCGCATACATTTGGAAAATCTAACCTTGGGGGACTTCATCGTGTTGCAAGTGTCTGTGCAAATGAAAGTAACTGAAGTAATTGTAGGAATAATGAAAAAAGAGTGCTTCTGAGAAATTCAAATCCTGCCCACTTTCACCGCTCCACACACCTGGCCAAGCACCTATGATGTGATAGTCAGTTTTGGAAAATTTCTAGACCTATTCAGCTCAGCCCCCCAAACTCTGATGTCAGAAAGGTGTGATGAACATGGTTTTTCAGACACTGTTACACAATCTGACAAGCACTTTGTTTGAAGTATACCAAGGTGCTTAGTGCATCAATTTGTTGCTGTATCAATTTACTAATAGGCTAAAGTTTTTGATTTGTATGACAATACACAGCAAATAGACAACCACCCCTGTTCAGCTCAGATCTGTCTCCTTCTCTTGTTTACTTTCCTCTCTTCCTTCCCTCACCTCACCCAAGATGCTCTGTGGTAGCAGACACGTGGTAGTGGGGAAGGAAAGAAAATGAGCAGTAGAATACCCACACCTGGCTCCTCTCTAAAACTGGCCGTCTACACACCAACCACCACCTTCTCCATGAGCACTGCATTTTTGAATGATCAACAATCATAAGCACAGCAAATGAATACACCACTTAGCATTCAATATTTCCACATCCCCAAGAGCCTTACCTATGGAAGGAATAAATCATGGTACAACTTGCTGATTTAGCAAACAACCACACACATGCCTAAATGATGCACACCTCAAACCTTTTTCAAATGATGTCTATGATCCACACCTCTTATTAGCTGTGAGATGACAGTTAATAAGGTATCAGTTGGGCAAAAAACACTTTAAAAACCCTCATGATTAGTTGGTGTAGTTTCTGTCTATAATCACAGGTGACTTTTCTTCCATGTTGTCCACTTACCATCTCACACTGTCTGCGTCTCATCCTACCCCAACCCTTGACAAATCATCCAGCATGGCCATTACTCACACCAGCTCTGCTCCAAGAAATCAGCAGCTGACAGTATAATGCACTAAATAACTGCTCCCATCCCTGTGTGGCGCACCCATTCTGTGGTGTCCCCCCATGGAGAGGATTATTATGGGGCGTGTGTGGGTGGAGGGCTAGGTGACAGAGGTAGGTGAAATGAACTCAGAAGACCTTTGGCTAAGCGCTAGAGGAAGAACTGTCAGTGCAGAAGTCCTGGTAATTGACGATCTACAGCATTCCTGCTGTTAATATATCTCTCCCCTGCCTACTAAAGCAACGCCGCTCAGCCCAGCCACCTACGCAGTCATAAGGCCGCTCTGTATCAAAGACCTTGAGCTCACCAATCCAATGTTGTCTGGCTTTAAAAGAGCATGTTTTCACAGATTTTCTGAGGCTTCAATTTTCTTTTCCCTTTACATGTTTTGTCAGGAGCCTCATATTTCTTTGACCTCTTGAGCACTCTTCTCCATGTTCGATATCATCCCTGGTACACAACACAGACCTTATACACACAAGGCTCACTCTACACATACACATTTGCCCATAAATGATTGTTTTTGGTGTTAGGTAGTGTCAGTGTTGTAAGATGCTGTGCAGATCACATGCATTAAGTGTGGAAGCCGAGAGAAACTGTGAGATCCTGGTAGTTCTGCGGCACAAATGAGGCAGAAATGCCTCCATTATTAGACTACACATCATTGACTTCACATCTCCCTACATGGGGCACTGTATGTCTCTCTCTGTGACTCTCTGATCTTGCCACATTCATAAACTGCTTTTTGCAGCATTTACTGCCACACATGCAGTCACACATTTGTGCGATTAATTATGGGTTTATGCACCATTTATCTCCACAAGACCACAAGACAGAGATGTAAAGGTGTTGCTGCGCTAATGTAAACACGTAGACAAGTAATTTCAAAGACTCTTCTAAATGACACACACGTACAGTGCATGCCTCATGGTTTTAGGATGATACATGCTAAAACCTCTCAGTGCTTTGCGAGTTGTTTGAGTACTGTGTACTTTACTTTATTTTTCAAACAGGTCTCATCTAAATTGGGTTTTTCAGTTGTTCAGGTTTAATGCTTTATTTTGTTTTGTTTTACACTAAATACCCTTTTGTATTTGGGATTATTTTAATTAAAATTTAGCATTTGCATTGAGGTGGCTGATGTAGCATGTTCATCAAGCATTCAAGGACCTCATGATGAGGACCTGCTTGGAGGAGTAATTAAAATCATCAAAAAGGGAAAAACAGTTAAAGATGTGGAAGACATGCATGACAGCATTTGTGGCCTTTGTGCTGTACAGGAATCAAACTGTGACTTTAGAACACTACCCCCTACTCAGTGTCAATTTTGAAAACATAAAATAGAAAATAGCCAGTAAAAAGTGTATTTCTGTGGATTTGGGGTTCCTTTCAATCGCACTATCAAACAATAATATCTAGCACTCCAGTGTGACTGTACTGTAATGTTACATACTGCCATTTCTGTATGGAAAGAAATTAACCCTTTTACACAAGATGTGAGAATAAATGGTATAGTATAGTATATTGCCTCCAGAAATTAAACTTGTTGAAATCATGTTGAATTAATTATATTTATTTGAAGTACACAATTAAATGAAGCTCTGGCATCAGTTCAGCCAGGAAGACAACAATGCTTCTCGATCTCAAACCATTTCTCATCTCTCCTCCTGCGCATGCTCACGCACATTTTCCGCTCTCAGTGTGAGGGGCTGTCACTGGTAATCAGCTGTCTCATCAGCTGATCTCATCCATCCAATAGCACAGTGTCACACCCTCATCGCTAACCTGTCATCTTCATGCTCTCCTTTTAAAATACGATCTTTCTCTGCCCTAGCTCTTGCATGCTACCTCCACATTTCCACCTCACCTTCACAGAATCATCATCCACTTCTTCAACCATATGCTTTCACAGTCTCCAGTCGCCACCACCAGTGTCAGGACTCCGGGGGTTTATCCAGCGCCGACTCAGATAGTAAATCTTCAATCAAGTCGTCTCCCCCCAGAGTCCAAAGCCAAAGACTCTCCGTCAAGTTTCAATATCAATATCATCATCAATGTCACATGTTGTAAGAAATAATCTTTCTTCACATACTTGTTTGTCCTGGTTGAAATAACAGTTATATATAAAACTGTGTTACTGAAAAGCCAATCAAATTGAGTTTTAGTGTCGCACAGCTGTTGATTAATCACTTAGATTTGTAAAATGTTGAGTGATCACTTAAATTGGAAATTAGCTACAACACCTGCCTTAAAAATCAAATTAACAAAGATTGAACAAAACAGTGGCCATCTTTGAGCCAAGCCTTTTACTTTTAAGTGTCCTTGTTTTTACATATAGTCACATGTCTTCTCTGTCTCTACTTCAAAGCGCTTCATAGCACTTTGTTCTGCCTTGTTCCCATTGTCACTGTAGACCTGCTGATAGTCAAAACAAGGTACGATTTGGCCCTGAGTGGATCGATCCCCCACCCACACCTCTTTCCTATTCAGCCAGAACACGAGCCGTGCCCAGGAAGTGCACCAGCCACTGCAGACATCACAGTATTTACATATTCAAAACATTTCACATACGCAACAGGTTCTGATGAAATATTTGTAATTGCTGGTTTGGTCTTGTTTGCTGCTCTGATTTAAGGTGGAAAGGGATTATTATATTATAAATGATCTTTTTTAAATAATTGATGTATACAAACTGCTCATCATTACTGTCAGCATTTAGCTTTGATGACAGAGGCAGGATGACCAGTAAAAATGAGTCTTTAAAGAGCCCTTTTAGTTTCTCTTCATTCAAGGGCAGCAGCACTTGAGCGGCATTGCTAGGTGTGATTACTGCAGGGCTGAATAGGAGATGGAGAATAAAACAAAAGATTCACAAATACATGCTACTGGAGGCGCTGTCAAAAAGCTACTGCACACTCCTACACAGTGCCGCCCACACACACACGCACACATACAGCAAGTACACACAAATGGTGGCACACAAAGCGAGATAGTTAGTTGCACACATACACAAACACACACACACACATAGTCAGAACACACAAACCAGCACATGCACAAGCACATAGACAAATACAATGGCCCACAGGCTTCTTTTGAAAATCTCAGATTTTTTTTCTCCCCTATCCTTTTCTTCAGTAGAACCATATGGGGAATGGGAAGAGAAAAAGTGCAGCAGAGGTGCAGGTTATCTTCATATTTATTCATCAGGGTTCATCTCTCTCCCTGCAGACAGCACTGCATGAGAACATCAGATGGTGGGTAGGATCTGCCTGCTATTCTCAGCTACAGGCTTCTCAGAGCCCGAGGTACTGAGGTCCCATAGGCTGCTTCAGGTCTATGGTGAAATAACCCTTTCCTTGAGACTGTAAAAATACATCTAAAAGGATGAGGGACCTCTGGGATTTGTAGAATGAGCTGGAGTCGATCATATCATGTATATCACAAAGCAGAAACATTTAGCACCGCAGGTTTTCGTCCTCTAACACTGGGGAGGACATGGGTGACTGATCTGATTTCAGATCTGCCTCTTTCTGCACTTCTGTCCCTCTCCTCCATTCAGCCCTCTACTTCATATTCCCAACCCCAAACTTGTACATTCCATATCATAAATACTTTATTTTATTTGTAAGATTTTTTTTTTATGTACTTGTGGGAATGAACATATGCACTCTGTAAAAATGTGTGGGAATTTTTGACCAAACTACACGTGTGCATGCGAAGAATGTATGCGTGTGTGTAAGTGCCGGCTGTTGTGTGTGTGTGTTTGTGTGGGACTGAGGAGCAGAGGCTTAGGTGAAGTCTGCGTTAGCCAGGCTGAGTGGATGGATGGAGAACATCCGCGTTAGTCGTGACTGCTCAGGCATCTGTAGGAGGATCTGACTAGCACTCACTGCTCCCTTATATAACACACTGGAGCACATTGAGCACTGATTATAAGGCCACAGGTCAACTCTCTCAACACCTCTGCAATAATATGTGTGTATATGTGTTTGAGTTTGTGAGATTTCAAGATCATATGATTTTAGTATGGGCGTGGTTAGTTTATACACACACACACACACACACACACACACACACACACACACACACACACACACGGACTGAATAAAAGAACTGAAATTAAAATGATTAAAAAGCCAACATGTGTTTACCTCATGTTCTCTATTTGTTTAGAACTTAACAGGTTTTTCAAGATTACAAGCATTCATTCACTTTTCTTCAGGCTTATGAGTTGTTGATGCACAAAATCCTCCGGGCCTGTGGTCACAGCATGCACTACCCTCCTGTGAAAACAAATGATGAATGAATGTAAATGTAATATCTCAATTACTAGCAACAGTTAAAAGCATGCAAACTCATTATACACAAAATTAGGGACTAGAACAGGAGCCAGTGATGAGGTGGGAGAAATCCATCACCTGTCCTGGGTTCTGTGTAAGAACGGTGATCTGACAGACGCTTATGCTTGTGTTACACATCATGCCTTGCTTCTGGAACATTGGCATCCTCTCTGAAATCACAAACTGGGGCAGTACTGTTCTGCTATTGTTCGGTTCAGTGTAAAAAAAGCTAAACTGGCATAATGACGGGTCTTCCTCACGGCTATATCATGGGATGTAAAAGGAGCTACTGTTACAAAACCACTGACCACTCACCTGTTCACATACAGTAAATTTACCTTCATCATTAGTTAGTGAGTGAGTACTTTCCTGGCGACAGGACTTTCAGGATGGCAATGTCTACTGATGGTACAATTCCTTGCTGTGCTTCTTACATAAAGTGCATACTAACATATAGCATTCACCATGGACAGTCAAATTGAGTAATAGAATATTTTCTCAAAAACGCATACAGCAATACTAATTGTAAAAATGGCAGCAACAATCAGACATACAACCTCACTGACTGAGTCTTAGTTGACGAACTCATAAACTGTTTTCAACTAAAGGTACCGTCTTACCCTGACCTGCACTCAGTTCTCATGTCATTGTTTCCTATTTATTTTGATCCTTCTCCAGTGTGACTTCCTCATGCTCTTTGCCAGTTCATCTTTGTACTTTGTTCAAGCGTTTCAGCCCTTTCTTAGTATTTTCCCAGTGGTTTTGGTAGTCACCTTGGCATTGTTTTCCCTGGAACTCATTGGCTATTGATTCTTGCCTGCTCCCTGTTGGATTGACCTGCCTGTTTGGACTACCTTATCTGGTTTTGGCACTTGCCTGCCTCACCATTCTGCAAGCTTTGTATCATGTGTGAATAAATTATTTAACTGTACCAGCTACATCTTTGAAGTCTGCATTTGGACCCAATCTCTTGTGAAGTGTCACAGTTACACTGTAGGCTGTCTTTGGTTTTGTCTTTGTCTCTGAAGAAATATACAAGACTATATTAAGAACAATTTTTCAGCCCATTCACAAAAGCTTAATTCCTATAGAAACAAGATTCTAGTTCTCTAACTTTGACACCTGAATGATTTTGATGGCCATGTTTTTTTTAATCACTCACTTGATAGGAAAAATTCAAGAAATGCCACGTATTTCTTTAAAATTTGGATGACTCAACTTGGGGCCTGTTGGGTTGTGTGTGTTGTTGTCTGCTGGTGTCACAAGTTTCTCAGTTAGAGGGTGAGAAGTGCCGACTTCACCAAAAAGTGAACACAAGCTGGAAGAAGGACTTTTGTAATTTAAATGCCTATTTCTTTCTTTGAATAGAAGACACACAGCCCTGTCTACATCGGTGGAGCAGGTTCCAGGGAATCAGCATCACGAGAAGATGTCCTAGGCATCACACATTTCCACCATAGTAAAGAAAGCCCAGAAACAACTATATTTCTTACGGAAAGAAGCCAAATTTCTGTGCCAAGTAACTGTTATAGAGGAGCAATAAAAAGCATCCTGACCTAAAACAAGTTGCCAAGGGACGTGCATGGCCCAGGACAAGAGGCCTCTGCAGCAGGTGATCTAACCCACCCAGAACATCATTGGTTCGCGTCTATCAGTAGTATCTGTAAGGTGTGCTGCCTGCACAGAGTCCAAAGGATGTTGAAAACGCCCCAGCAACAGCATGTTCACCATGCTGCCATCGGGCAAGCAATAGAGAAGCATGCACTGTGTCCATCTATAGAACTTTTGTTTTGTGAGTAACAAAAAAAACTTCAATGTGCATTTGTTAGTACAGCCCTGTGTACTTGAATGATAAATTGATAATAGAATGGCAAGAACCTTGTCTATTTGAAATTCCAAGAGGACACCTCTAAAGCTTATATACGAGGAAATTATGGCTGATTCAAGTAGAAAAAAGACAGCACATACAAAACAGTAAGGAATCTGTAACATTTCAACTAAAAAAAAAGAGAAAAAATTTTAGAGCAACACATTGACTGCTCTAACAAAGGTTTGACTTGAAATTTCAAATAAATGAAATACAATGAAAAGTTGATTATGCCCTATTTAGATAGTCCTATTTTAGAAGATATAATGTTATTAGATTGGAGAAAAAAAAGAGACAATACTGTCTGTTAAATGAGAAACTGAATTGGTAACAAACACAAGTGAAATTGCACAAGAATTTCCACATTTTTATAACCACCTTTAGAAATCAGAGGATAATCCAATCACACCTAACAATATTCTGACTTGCCAAAAATGTCTAAAAACTCTAGACAGTCTCAAAGCAGTAGAGAGGTCAGGAAAGCTATTTCATCAATGATGGCGGGAAAATGGCCAGGTTTAGAAAGTTTTTTTCTCAGAATAGAATGAGGAATATGTTTAAAAATTGGCTCCTATTGTAACAACTGTTTAAGAATCACTTTAACAGGGGCAGCTGCCAGAAACATTTTATGAGCCTCTGATTTCTCTAATTGTAAAAAGAGAAAGATCCCACTGACCCAGGAATTTTCAGAGCCATTAGTCTGATTAATGTGGATTGCAAGAGTCTGATGCAAGTTCTTGCTATGAGGTAGACAAGATAATACCACACCTAATACATTCAGATCAAGTGGGATCAAGAGGGAAGGTCATCCTCAAACAATGTCAGGTGTCCTTTATACTTTATGTGGCTTAATCATGACGAGAGCATCCTGATAGATGCCTTCTTCTTGGGTGCCCAGAAGGCATCCTGTAGGTCGAATGAGGCTGTCTATACTATGATAAAATATTTGGCTTTTGTGGAGGGATTTCTCAAATGAATTCAGACCCAAGGGTGGCAGAAATAACGAAGTGAGTGATATCACCCTTCTTTAACCTAACACGTGGGATCAAACCAACAGATCCTCACAGTCCTGTACTCTTTACATTTCGGAATCCACAACATGAACACTGTTTCTTCAATCCCTAACCCTAACCCAATGCAGAGTGATTAAAGTGCCTATGGCTTTTTAGCACAAATGAAAACTTTTAGATGTTTCACATTCCAAACTTCAAAAAAAAAAAATTAAAAATCACCCATACATTGATGTGTGATAAACTCACCATTGCCTCACTGCAATGGTGAGTTTAGAAGTTTGTCTCTCTCATGATTTTCATAACATGCAAAATCAATGAACACCTCCAGCCATCTTACTTCAAATGTTACCAAAACTAACAGACATTCTCTAGATGGTAGATGTGAAATACTCTAAATTGTGTTCAGACAGGTCAAATGGGGAATGCAGTTATATTTAGTAACTTGTTGTAATTTGTACTGTAAGCACAACATTTGTTGTTTTGTCCATTGTTGGATCAAACATCACTAAAATATTTGACAACTGAAACCAGCAAATGAATGTGCTATTTTTGTCAACCAACATTTTTGTTGTAAGTGTTTTAAGGTCAAACAGACAGAAATACCCCACTCTGGCACATTGGATGTCATTACCTAACGTTGTAATGTTGTGAATGGACAGCCGTATCTCCCCAGTGGTGCAGTCAGTAAGTTACGAAGCCCCTTTTAGAACCGTAGTTGCGAGTTTGTACCCTGCTGCACTCTGTACAGTTGAATTTGACTCATACAGGTGCTCTCAATCTGATTGATGCTGCAAAACAGTAGTTCTGATAAGAACCCTCTCCCTCCCTCGTTTTTTGTTTTGAACCGTTAGTCACCTTAAATTTTCAGGTTTCATTAACAATTCAAAAGTAACTTTATCTCACAAACACAAACAATACATACAAAAATTTCATAACACTGATTTGAGGGAAGATGTTTCCATGTTCTATAGTCATGTTTAATTCATTGTCTGAAGTTTGAGCATGATTGGCTGAAAGCGGAGCGGTTTATAGGTCTTTTTTCATCTATATTTCAACACGAAAAATCAAAAGTTTTCCGCACATCCAATAACAAATTACAAAAGTCTGCCTAACCTGCAACCTATTGCATTCAATTCAGATGTTTGGTACACTACAATTATCAAGACAAGCAAAATCAGTTCATATCTGCATCTCAACAAAACTTGATACAGTGCTACCAAATTTGGCACAGACAAATTTGGCACGTGTCTTTGGATACATCACACATTTGAAATAGTCTTCAGATATTTTGACCCATCCATAGTGTGATTCAATGTCTTACTGTAATAAGTACTGTATGCACAACATTTTCTATTTCACCAAATGTTTGAATGAATTCTATCACCAACATTCACCTGTTGTAAGTATTTCAATTTAGATGGACAAAAGTACCCCAGTTTTCAGACACGTGAGGCCACTGCCTCAACTTGTGAAGAGGTCGTGGAAAATCATGTCTCACCAGTGGTGGAGCCAGTAGGTCCAGGGTTCAAGTCTCCAGACAGCCATGTCCTGTGTACCAACAATGTGGCATGTTTTCAAGGGTTTCCTCTGAATTAAATAAGAAACAAACCTTGTATTAATCTGCTTGACTCCTGATCATTGCAGCTATGTTATTCTATCTACAATATAATTTTTCAGAAATATCAGACTTTAAAATAAATTTAATTTTTTTATTTTTTTATTTTTTTTTTAAAGGAAGCTATACCTGTATCAAAAAGATTCTTCTAATCAATAAACACCCTGTTCCACTTTAAGTGGACTCCAGCACAGTGGAGGACTGGCTCTCTCAAATATGAAATTACATAGCATTTGAGATAAATAAACTAGCAAAACACTGAGCAAATTATGATTCAAAGTTCAAGAACATTTTATTTATCTGCTATTCTACGACACAGGCTTGCAAAACGAAATGCAGGTACATGTGGGTCCACCTAATGTTATAGAATTATTATCACAGACGAATAAAGCAAGAAAGACAGAAATAAAAACCAAATTTATAACATGTGCAATGGGCATGGGTAAGGGCACACTACATTTTGGTATCATTATCACAATATGAACAGAGCTACACTTCTATATGGAGCGACCAGTCAACCTGTATATAAGGAAAAGATCCTTTATATGGGATCAAATGTTGGTAATGATTAGATGGAATAAATGCTATCAATGACCTCTATAGAGATGGTTTATTTTTGAGGAACTGAGAAAACTGTTCAATCACACTGATAAGGAGGATTTCTGGAAGTAGTTACAATTTAGGAGCAGTACTCAAGTAGAATATGAATAAGCCTGAGATTAATAAGGCAAAGATATTGATAGTGAAACACGTAGCAAAAAAAAACTTGAAGGGCGACTCACTCAACCTCTACCAGAATCCCAACAAATGTCATGCAACCAGGACTTTCTAAAGCAGTGAAACAGGGCTGACAGTAACAGGTTGTAATTCAGCAGCTAGGCTTATCTTATGTAACTGGAAAAGCCCACATAGAGTAGAGTCTATCGAGTGGCCTCAACAACTGATGGAGACTGCTTCTTTTGAAAATTTGATTGCCAGGATAAATAATGTGACATCTCAGAGGGGATGGGGATATTAGATAACAGAATATAAAGCAAGAATTCCTTTTGACTGCCATTGTTGTTTATATAGCATCGCTGTACTTCTGCTCTCTTTTGTCCTCTTTTATTCTATTTTGCTACGTCAATTTGTACTATCTGTATTTTTTCTATAATGTAAAAAAGTGTTAAAATGAAAAAAAAAAACGTAAAGGACAAATGAAAGAGTGGTAGATACATCACTTCATAATATGTACAAAGTGATATTATGCAAACTATGAATAAAATGAAACACATCAGTCAAAAGGAGTAGTGAGACATTGGTGGAAATTTTACAGGTTGCTTTTTAAGATTCAAGATTATAATCTCACCTTCTCTCCCTCTCTCTCTCTCGCTGTGTGTGTCTGTCTGTGTGTGTCTTTCTTCTTCTTTCACACTCTTTTTCACAGTGAATGTGTGTCCAGATGGAGTGTGTACCGTGCTCTCAGATGGCCTTCTGTCTGATCATCCCCCATACACCTCCATGTTTCACCCGATTGCAGGCATGCGCAAGCAAACACACACTATCTCATCTTTCTCTGACACACACACACACTTACACCAACAGATATAGCAGCATAACATTTCTGCCATCCTTTCCATCAACCACTGAGTGTCACCGTCTATGGTATATCTTTGAGTTTGGAAGAGCTGCAGCGCATTACAAAGTGTGCACATATGCAGTAGGTTTAATGGGATTTTAATGGGAATGTTACTTTGTGTGCTGTTTTGAGTGATAATTTGTATTTCCAGTTGTCAGAAGTGCTGATGTGCAAAACAAGTTAGCTAAAAAAATCTTCTGAATTTTTCTCATTTTTTGCATTATTTAATTATAAGTCTCTGCATATTCTGAATGTCTCTCCTCTCAGTTACTGTCTCTCTGTTAGCACACAGTAATGACGTCTTTCTGCTTTTACAGGTAAGCTAAACAAATGTTTCTTGGCTGGTGGGTCTCTGTTGGTCGGCTTCGGAGTCAAAGTGTTATGTTGCATCTGGGTCCTTATTTGAACAGCATACAGCAAGTTACACGCCTTTACATGTAGCAAATCAGGCCTACACAAAGGAAGAAACACTGGAGGCAAAATTTGATCAGAAGAGCCATTAAATTCAACCTGCATGTCAGCTGCAGCACACATGGCATTGTGGCCAAGGCTACCTCAGTGATGAAGAGGCAAAAAAAAGAGGGACTGCGATTTGCTCTCATAAAGGCTTTCGATTACAGTGCACTGTGATTGTGTGTCGGAGGGGAGGGTAAATCCAGACATATTCAGAGAGGTCAGGCGGGTCAAATTCCTCAGGAAGAGAATGTGGAGACGAAGGCAGAAACATGGGAACTCAGGAACCCACCCTGCAGCTCTCTCTGCACCCAGCGTTGCTTAGAAACCAAACAGCGCTCCTCATTTTTTTTCCTCCCTCCTTTCTTTCCTAAACCTACAATTTTCATTATGATTTGCTGTTAAGAGAAGCAGTGTTAAATCTTGAGGTGAATTGGTGCTGATACTGGAGTATGACAGTGGGCACTCTAACAATTGTGTTCTGATTGGCGAGCACTCGCCCTAAGAATTACCTGGCTAAAATACCAGGTGTGGTTGGCAAAAGAAAGGTGTTATGTGCATATGGTAGAGAAGACATAAATGAAGGTGAGAAGAAAATGGAGATAGAGCAAAAGAGAGGGACATGGAAGAACAAATGTGAGAACAGGGAATTCCTCCTTTTGTTATCATGTTCCTGTTCTTCCTCAGGCCATTTTTAACAGATAACATAGAAGAAACACAACATGAATTAGTCAGTAGCCATCCCACTACAGTCCTCATTGTTCATTTCCCATAAAACTATACATTCAATCAGTTATTCCTAAGCTTGTCTAAACATCCTGACGAATGTCATTTTGTGCTTTGACCTTCAAGGAGCAGGTAGAGTATTTAATATTGTGTCAATCGCTTATCTTCAACACAGCCAGGATTCTCAGCCCAATTATGTACATTATGTTTAATACTGCTCTTATCAGTAAAATGTCAGAGGAGCTGAAATCAAGGCTTCGTCGAAGAGTATTATCGGTCAAAGTGCCTCCCAAATGTTCTTACAGTTACAGATGCGATTACGTAAAGTTACGCAATCTAAAAATCGAAAAGGGATTTGAAACTACAACCTTCCGATAACTCACACTCTCTCCGCTCTGTTAAATTTGTACCATATCTAAAAGACAAATCCACTGTATTCATGCGCTTTTCCTCTTTGATGCGAAGCTGAGAGGAGGGAGGAGGATGGAGAAGGAGGAGGTAGAAGAGAGCAGAGATGGGGAAGGACAAGGGTGGAGGACGTAGGTGTAAAAGCAGCTGGGGAGAGGAGGCAGAACTGACACACAAAGGTGGATGATGCTTCATTTCCAGAGAGAAATCTTCCCATGAGTCCTCTGCCTCCTCCATATACATCCAAACAAGCCTGCAGCACCTGACCACTGAAGCAGGGATTTCTCTGGCTGTTAGCGTAAAAACACACAGGTGAGACACAAGGTTAAGTACATGGGGAAAAGGAGAAGAATCCAACATTATACTGTGTAATATGTAACCCTTGGGAGGTAGTGGGAGAAGTGTGTGTATGGTAGATACAATGGTGTGTGTATGTGTGTGGTAAGGGTATGTTGAATTCTAACAAGATGGGACAACTTTTAATAATTTTTAGACGTCAACAGCTTGACAGGAGGATGTCATTTTTTTCTGATGGGAGAAATAACACAGGTGTGTCCTAAAACTCCCATAACTATACCTGCTTGTGTGTGTGTGTGTGTGTGTGTGTATTTTTCTACAATTATAGGAAATTAATTTTCACAAAACAAAAGACTGACCAATATTAGGGAATTTATCTGTGTTCATGTGCCTAAACCGTCAGCTTAGGATTACAATAACACCTTTTCAATCCGCTGGATA
Source organism: Centropyge bicolor (assembly GCA_037975185.1). Lineage (NCBI taxonomy): Eukaryota > Metazoa > Chordata > Actinopteri > Pomacanthidae > Centropyge > Centropyge bicolor. Next base: position 1,280,595 of record JBBMOC010000070.1, read on the forward strand.
AAATGGATCTGTTTAGCTCAAGTGCTGCTGTGCATTCAGCAGCATTATGACAGAGCTTACATCTCATTAGAGAAATGTAGTTACATGAGACAGTGGAAAAAATAGAATTATTTAAAGCATAAAAAGATGCTTTTCATTACAGTGCAGTAGTGTAATATCTACAACAAGGGAAGGCACTAACAATGCCGCAGTCTGAAGATAAACTATGTGCTAAGCGTCTGCTGGAGCTGTTGTGAACACTCGCAGAGTATTGCAAGTGATGCAGTGCCTTAAGGATTAGATATCATTTAACTAAGGGTTGTGGTAAAATGACTGCCTGCTCTGTTCCAGTGAAACCATGCCTGCATTATACCAGGACCCTGAAACTTGCATACCTACATAAAATGGAACCCTTATTAATGGCTCCATCTCATTAACTTTTCCTCATATGACATGTCAAAATGTCTGATGTGAAAAAAGCCTTGACTTGGACCATCACTACACTTGCCTAACAGAGTGTGTCACTGCAGAGGCTGGTGTTCGTATGCTTACAATGAACTAGGTCGAACAACATGTTGTTCCACCACATCAGGAGGCAAACATGTTTATAGGAGTTCTGAGCGATAGAAAGGAGTGAGATACAATAATTCAATCAAATCATGGCACTAATACCTGCGTGAAGTGGTCTGTGCACGTTTGCTGTTTTTGAAAAATTACAAATATTGTCAAATAGCATAGCATTAATCATGCATTTATCGCAGCAGCAGATGTAAGCAGTCAACTAGTTCAGTCAGATAATTAGGTCCACCGTGAAAATGGGAACTATAAAAGTGATGCATTGCATTGTGCGATTGTTAGCAACAGAACTTTTTCATTCCAACATAAATTTAAATTAATTTTAAATGAAGGGCCTGGTCACTGGTGACAGCTAGCAGCTAGTCTGTCTGTTCCAAAGATGGATCTCAGTCGAGTCACTGAACTCGCTTGTGTTTTGTGGTGTGTTTGTCTTTTGGATGATTTTTCATGCAAATACCCAATCAATATTATGGCTTGCTTTTGCCATAACTGTACAAAGAACTCTGTGCTAGTTTTTTCACTTATTAGCTAATTAGCCAGCTGATTAATTAGCCTTTGGCTATCCCTCTAGCAAGTTGCCCAACTTTGTGGTGTTGTGCTGTGCTCTCAGTGTGTTAGTTCTCGGTGAGTTTGTTCTGCAGATTGACTGTGCAGCCGTGTTGACTGTGTTTCTCTCAGGTGTCCAGGACAAGTTTCTCCAGGGGGAGACAGTGAAGGTTGATCGAAGCTAATGATGCTAACAAAAGAATGAAAGAGTTTAGTGTTATAATTTATGGTGATAATACTTTTAAACAAAGGCGTCTGTGTGAGGTTGGAAAATAAAGGTACACTATGTTAGTGAAGTGACATTATGTCAACTTCAACTAAGGACAATGCAATTTTAACACAATGGTACACAATGTAAGTACAATAAGCTGTGTGCAACTTTAACATTGATGTGCCATTTCAGCCTGGTTCCAGAAAGAATGTTAACCAAGATGATCTGCAGTGTTGTACCCGAACGCGTTCAAAGAACGTTCGTTCATGAACTAACTCATATTTTGGGTGAACGTGAACGTCCCGTTCATTTTTGCTTATGAACGTTAAATTGTGAACGCACTCATTCTGCTGTTTCTTGAACGGCACTCTGATTTCGTTCAGATTACGTTCGTGCCAGATTTCAAGAGCCCTCGGCGAAAAACCAAGCTAAAACAGTAAAAACACATGGTAAACGACCATTAAAATGTCGCGGATAACCACCCGATCTGTCAACCGCAAGTCCTGCCTGTCGCTCTACCAACTTCGTCATCAGCGGTCGTCAGTCTCGTCGTCAGGATGCGTTTACTGAGAAACTAATTCCCATACAGTCGGGAATTAGCTCGTAGCTCGTGGCAACGTAAAAAAAAAAAAAAAAAAAGAACTAAAAAAGAACGAAATAGTTCATTTTGGGGAAGCATGAACTTTAGTTCACAATTTTGAATTATGAACGATGAACTGAACTAGTTCATTTTAAAAGGTTTGAACTGAACTTTGAACTAGTTCATATAGAAAGTGAACTTTCCCAACACTGATGATCTGATATGTTATTGGTTGATGCTGGAGGTGGTTACTGAGGCTAGTGTAAAAATTTGACAGCCCACAATCTCAAACTTTATTACACATATTAATATTATTGCTAAAAGAGAGATTTTAAGTTTATTGCAGTCTTAAAAACAGGCTGGTTCTGATTGGCTGTAGCGAAACAGTGCTGAAGTGGGCCGCTACCACACGGTTAGCCAGTGAGCTAATAGAGTCTATCTTAGGTTGACTTTTAGTTAGCCTGTGGTAGGCTTGGTAGTTTCAAACTAGGTGGGTGTGTTTCAGCAAATAACGTTCTTTCAGCCCAACTCAGCTCCACCCACTGTCCACCTTTGGCCATTTTTGGAATAGCTGGAAGCTAGATGGAATCAGACAGTGCCAGATGGAAACGGTGGATTCACCTACAATGAGCTTCACAATGGCTCTTCAGAAACCTATGGCTGACATTACAGAGGCCAGAGGTCCATGTTTTATACATGGTTTATGGTCAGCAGCTGCAGCATTTTGACAGTGTTCACAGCCCCACGCCCACAAACAATGTAGTTATACACAAAGGTCGGGAGAAGACAGACTTCAGACCTTAAAATACACTTTCAGCAGACACTAGATTTCATTAATTGTCTGACATACAGACAATATGAACATAAACATTTGTAATTCTCTGGCTTGAGTGAATAACTACCTAATGGTGATTTCCCAATTAAAACTATGTCAAACCCAGTGGTTGGGGATGTTTTCTCTTCCTACACAAAAATAGTAAGTAATCATACAGTAGTGATGCATTCCTTGTGATGACTCAATATAATGAACCACTTGACTTGTGAGTCTAAATTATCTTCATTATTACAAACTCTTTTTTTAGGGTTAGGCAGTACAACTAATACTACTTACTATTTTTTCAAGAATAACTCCTTAGGAGCCAGGTCGGATTGACATGGGGGTAATAATCTTGTAAAAATTAATAATTAATAAATAATAGTCTCTTCCAACAGTTCAGAGTCTCTTTTCTTTTTAACACAATCGTCTGTCTTGTGTTCATTTCCTTTCCTAGTATGTTCTGTGACATTTTGTGGTTTGTCAGCTTATATCCAGACATGCTTTAAATAATAATTTATGCCTGATATGACTTTCCATACAAAAAAAGTACAGTTACCTCATTAAAGTAAAGCATGTCATCTCAGACATATATGTTCTAAAATGAGATTTCAGGTGAGGACAGATAAAGTTTCCTCCATCTGCAAATATATGTGAAAACAGCTTTCTAGCATCAAACTCTGCACAGACACCATTATACACAGAGAAGCTCAAACATCCAAATGAAGAAACAATAAGTATAGCACACTTTTCCACAGAGGGGAATGATCTAGTTGCTCTGTCTAGTTTAGAAAAATGTCCTTTATAAAAAGCATAATTATTATTAGAGTAATTATGCATTTGCTAATCCTCGATCTTTCCCATCATTCATCCTTCTCAAATTAGTCTTCCCAATTTGGTTTTACAGGATGTCATGTGAAGAGAACTCACAGAACCAGATTTTTATTCAAATTTCAATATTTAGCCACAAACATTTCAGGTCTCTATGAAGCTGACGTGTAACTATCACCAATTAAACAACCTAAGCTGTCGTGGTTAAGAACATAGTTACTGCTGGGCTTCAGGCAAAAATGACTGAATGAGGGACAGCTGACAGGACTCAAGTTGGGGAATTCCAACAACGGTAACACACACACACCTGTCCACATGCACACAAGCATTTATGTATCTTCACACATTGGCACGTGGAAAAAAAAAACACTTGGTCACACACAGCTGTGATGGGTACTGTAATGGGGCAGGTGGGGTCCCCTATAATGAGCCAGACTCGGCCCAGACAGGATGGAAAGGCTTGGTGGAGCACAAGAAAAATAAAACACTACACTGTTGCTTTAAATCATCAGTAGCCATGATTGCCATCCATGCGAGAGTGGGATGGAAACAGGCTGATAAAGTACTCTGTTAATGCTCTAAATACCTACTGTAGCTTCCTTCCTGCAACATATCCCCATCTCCTAACTTTGCAATGTATAAAAACAAAGCTTTCCAACATAGATTACCCAGAGAATAATATACTGCTTGGACCATGGGAATTCAAAAGATGAATTTGTTCATTGTGTGACTGAAACACATGGAATCTTTGTTATGAAATGTGAGCCATTAAAGTCAGCCAGCCAGGCTCCTTCACGTTTTCACAATCCTCCAGGTATTCACACTTATGTATGAACTCTGGACCCAGCTGTCAGCTACCATTGGTCAAGTGTGGCCTGCAATCCATGACATCATCAGCTCGACAAAACCTCAGCACCCCTTTGTTCTGTCCATTCCTTTCTGCATTTTTCTCTTCTGCTCTCTTCTCTGAGCAGACACACCCAACCCCTCGCAGTGGTGCAAGATCCTACCTATGATTCCAGGGTAGGTAAGTACACACCACTAAATGAGTGTGAACCATAGACTGTATAAAACCCAGACATAGCCTCTATGATGTCACCTGTATATTGCTGAAGAGCAATTTTGAAGCCCACCGTAGCATGCCGCCATCTTGGCGGTGGTGATGTTGTCTGACTCTGGTTAATCCAAATATGGACAAAGAGGTGGAGCGAGGGCAGAATTGAATGAAGCCTGTTTGATGAAAAATGGCCACTGAGCTAGACGGCTAACCCGGTGGTACCAGCCTGTTACGGTACTTTAATAAGTAAGCATAACGTTATATGTTAACATTTCAGCCTCCAGCCGATCATAGTCAGTCAGTTTCTAGGATATAATAAACTTAAGATTTTTGTTTTAGCAATAATATAAATATAGATAATAACGTTGAGTTTGTGGATTGTTACTGTTATTGTTATTCTTCAATAACCAACTCAAGCTTAACCAATGACAACATCTGGGTATGTTATTTCTGGAAACATTCAGAAATGAGACGTTAATATTTTGAAGTTACAAAAACTTTACTGTATTTACGCCCAGTTCAGTTTAAGACATTAGTTAACAAACATGGAGGATATTTATTTTCCAACCTCACACAGATGCCTTTTATTCTAAAGAATTAACATCATAAATTATAAGACTTGCTATTATGTTTTGACTTCAGCAGGTTTAATAACTGAAGCTACTAGATGCTCCCGTTAGCACCGCTAGCTTTGATCAACCTCCACCATCTCCCCCACAGAGAAACTCATCCTGGACACCGGAGAGAAACTTTTCCATACCGCTGAATTAATGTTAGCATATTTGATGAGACCTAATTATACAAAGGATGGTGCACTGAGCTGAATTTAGTTTAAATTCTACCACTGAATATAAAATTCGATGCCATTTTCCTTACAACACTACATGTCTTTTACCATTGTTCAGTATATTTGATCTTTAAAAAACAAATAAAAAGCTTGTTGACACAGAGAGCTGTTGATGTCCTCTGCTGCCCCTCCAAAGCTAAACTTAGCTGAATCAAAATGTCACTCAACTCTCTAATGCCTCTTTGTCTCCGGCCCCAAAATGAGAGAACATCTCATTGACTTTTCTCTAGTGCTTTCTCCATCAGAGCAGGTTCAACTAGCTGCATCATAACGTGCTTATGGATGAGCAGGGACAAGGACACTCGAGTCTCTGTCACACAGTACACAACTTTCCCAGATGGCCTACGCCAAAAAAAAAAAAAAAAAACATAAATCAGCCACAATGAATGTAAAAGTCTTTGTAAAGTTTAACTGTTCATTTTTTGCATTTCATGTTTATCCTCACATCCATCAGTAAGACAGACAAACTACAAACTAAAGAAATACAACTTAACCAAACCATGTAAACCAGTAATTTTAAAATTTATGATGTAGGACATAATGTGTTCTCTAAGGCGTTACAAGATGATCAGTTAAGATAAGTCAAGGTGATATGTTGTTTCTGGTTAAAACAGAATAATTTTGTATGTCGAATTAATTGTGAAAACATTTCATAATGATATGAGAAACATTTACGTTTTAACATGAATGTGACCCTAATTAAAGGATTAGAGAATATTTCGTCACGATGGCAGCGATAAGAAACAACAACACAGTATGGCAGCATTGGTCTTATTCATTTCTACTCTTTATAATAAGTCTAACACTCAATCATACTCTCTAAAAGTGAATGGGAACTCGACAGTATGGTTTGCAAAGTCATTCATCAACTGTTTTATGCAAAACACGGACATGGTCCTTTAAATTACTTGACAACAGTCAATATATAAAACTATGCCGTCTGTGTGTGTTGGATCAGATATTAATAAGATGAAGGTAGAGGGCAGAAGATCAGAAAAGTTTCCAGTGCTTAGAGTGAGAGGTGTGTTCTTTGCCGGGACATGAGTAGAGAGTCCCCACTGCAGAGAAAAGACAGGGGGAATTCCCTGTCCAAGGTGAAGGGAAATCACACACACACATGCGCATGCATTTGCGTACACGCATGTGCACTAGTGTTATTTTTTGACATTCATATTAGTATTTCCCTGTCTCCGCCACAGCTATATGAGCTATTCTAGTATATGAATAAGTGTAAGATTGATGACTGTTAAAATCATATGGTGCATATAAGGTGATGCGTTGTCTGTGCGCCTGTGTGTGTGTGTGTTTGGTCTGGGTGGGAGAAGACGTTGGTTTGTGGTGAGTGTTTCCTGTCACTGACACGTTAATGGGACCACCCTTCTCTCGGAAGAGGGGGGAGATCATCCCCCCTGATCCTCCATGTGTGACTCCTGACACTGAACTTAACTTGCTACTGCTGCTTTGGAATCATTACCTGCAACTGTTTATCCCCACAATAAGACTATTATTAGGACTCTAATTTTTAATCTACTGCCTTTCATTCAAGGGGTTAATTTTCACAGTAGAAATATTAGGATGGGTCTCAATCACTGCTTAAACCCAATTTCCTTCAGTTTTGATTTTCAGTCTAGAAACAAGCACACATGTTGTATGATTGATTTTTAACACACAGTTACTTACACGCACACTTTTGGGGGAGGGATTCTCCCTTCCTTTCATTTGTTCTGTCCAAGATTCAGTGACATCAAAATGATCAGGGTAAACTCAAGGAAATGAGTGCTGTGAAACATCCACACACTTCGTTTCATTTACTGTCACCATTACCATCCCAAACTTTCCCATGGACAATCCCTTCATCAAGACTTCAACCGTCTGACGCGTCACCATTAACAGGCAAATCAAAAGTACCTTTCTTGGCAAAGAAATCTCTACTTTCAGAATATGATGTGAGCAAACAATATCAAATTTCACACAAAACATTGCTTTGTTCAGATGTTTATACGTCTTAAGCTGTAAAATGCTGGAGGTCATTTTTTTGTTTCGATTGACATGAAGAGAAACTGCAATTCATCATCAACGGTGCAGATTTTGTCTGTTTACATGACTCATGTCCCTTTATCCTTTTGTGTGGTTTAGTAGTGCAAAAAAACCCAAACATATATTACTTTATAGTACATATAAAAAGCGCTACACTTTCAGATTTATCATAAATGCAACATACAGTAGTATTACCAAGGAAAAAAAGGGTAGAAGGTATTTCCAACATGGATGACAAGTCTTCACAGTGCTCGGGAAAAAAGGAAATTTATTATCTACAGTTCTGGTAGTATGAAGGTAATATGTCCACTCTAACTGGGCAAACTCGAGATGATGTGATGTGACCGAAGGCTCCACAACAATTAGTAACTTCACTTAATGGAGAGATTGTTTTCTAAGAGACAATACAGTGGTATTTAATGAGAGCCTTTGTCATTCCCTGTTAATGGTCCAGATAGTAAACTGTTCTCATTTACACATTAATATTTTTCACTATTATAACAGTTCATGAATTTCACATCTCTCAAGTTCAAAAAAAATCATTTGTTTGGATAACGCAGATACGGGGGACACAGTGTAAAATTTCATCAGGTTTTCAACTGAATGTTCAATGTCAGTATAACTGCTGACACAAATGGGAGAAAAGCGATTAGACCCTTTCACTGAAATTTCTGTCATTTAACTGAACAACTAAATTCATGTTAGCAGCTTGGCTGGATGATTGCCTTCCCTTCTACACAGGCTATTTTACTCTCCCACAGAGTGAATTCATTCTCTCATGTGTTTGCATGGTGCTCAGGCTCAGCTGCTGACACAGTGCCACTGCCAAGCAAGACAAAAAATCTTTGATAACCAAATGCATGTAAATATGTTATGAAAAAATATCCAGTTAGTATGCGGAGACATTTCATTCTTTTAACTCGCTGTCATCACAGTTACCTTCCTTTGACTAGGGCAGGAGAAGACTTTAGACAAAAAAAAATTTCACATCAGAACATCGTCAATAATTTTAATGTTTACTTTCAGGTGTTAGGATTTATTGTGATCAGCAGCAATCACAACAACCTCTTGACGACTAATGTGAAAAAGAAGAGAATGAGACTAACATTGAGACAGGGAAAGAGAGAAAGACTGTAAAGAAAAGCAAGAGTAGGGAAAAAATGAGTGAGGGAGACAGATAGAGAAAGAGAGAGACATGCTAGGCCCTCATCGCCGTTCGCCCACACATATTCCATCCACTTCTACATCACTCCATTACCTCCATGTAAATGACAGCTCTCTGTGTCCCGCTGAGGGGAGAAAAAGGCCTATTAACACCACAGCAGAGAAAGCCCGGGCACGGTTCAGCCCACGCAGACTGGTCCTCCTTCACCCTAACACTCCCACACACACATACACACACTCATACATGCACATACACACACACAGCTGGCCAGAAGAAGAAGGGCGGATGCGAAGAGGACGTGGGCATGGAGGATGGTCATTCAGTAGAAAAGCTGTTCCCGAAGAGTTTCTAATCCGCAGCACAAAAACAGAAAGCAAGATGAAGTCACTTATCGTGCCGGGATTGTTAGTGGGTGTGGGCTTCAACAGCAGGCAGCATGCCTTGTGGATAAATTAAGCATTACAAATCAACCTACCTGCTCTTTTTCTCAGATTCTAGCCTTCATGTCTAATTTTTCATGGCTGATGGAGAAACCATGTGTACCATGGTGGCATGGTGACAGACTGGCGTGACTGTGTTATTATGCGACATTACAGAGCACACTGGAGGAAGTTGCCTCTCTTGAGACGTCACACCGGCCTTAATTTGTGTCAAAGACGAAAGGCAGGAAGAACAACAACGCATGTTTGACAAGACACACAAATTCTCAGCCCGTTTGTCAAAAAAACTCGACACATTCACCGTTGACTGTGACTGCTGTTCCTTCATGTGCAAAATCACCCAGATACCCCATCATTTCCCTTTCATAATATTTTGGAACCAGTGGAAACATGGGATAATATTTTGAGGGGGAATGGAAAAGACAACGCCAGATTATGGACATTCGTCCCCTTTCCCCACCCCCTGAGCTGTGTTTAGGTTGCTGTTGCCCTACTAAACCACGTTTGGAATTTCTGATTGCTACGTCAACACACGTATGGGTTTTCTTTCTGTCTCTGCTTCCAGTGAAGGGGGAAACTTTTGGCTGCTGGTTCCCAGGGAAGAGTGTGTGGCTATCACTCACACAGCACACCTTTTTTCATGCAATATTAAGGCTTGCTTGACCAGGTTGTTTTCAAGGCTGCAGAGGCAGATGCTAGAAAAAAAAAAACTACTGATATGGAAATCTGTGTGCAGAAATTAATAAACTGTAAAGTGAGAAACGTTACTTGGAAGGCCGCTCATTAAAGATGTGTTCACTGGAACTGGGAACCTCTGACCTTCAAAATGAGAGGGCTGAAGGGGTTAGATCAGTGGTTCTCAAACTTTTTCAGTCAACAATGATTGGTGAGGAATAAAAGATTCTAGTTGAATTTTAGTGACGAAAAATGTCGGCAGCATCAGCAAACTCTTGTTTATTTTCCCGACATAAAGATATTCATTCTAATTAGTTTCACTCATATTTTTCCCCTACTCATCCATGCTGCCCTGCAGTGGCACTATGACTGTACCCACCCTCCAGTTTGATAACCACTGGGTTGGATGAAAGCAAAAATGAATAGTTGGTGTCAAAAAAACATACTGACAATGCTATAGTATGTCCAGTATCCTGTAGATAATAGAGTGACAATCAGCCACTCAGAGCAGTGTGTAATTATATTAATTTAAATTAGACACTGTGCAAGTCCTCCTTGATTGTTAATGTAATGTGAATTTATATGTGAGAATGAAGTTCAGGCTGGATGAGCTATTATGTTAGGTAACATGTGCTTTAACAATCAAAAAGGAACTGCACAGTGACTAACATGATGTGTTATTGATTTATTTTCAGTGTGTTGCATAACCACACTGGATACTATAACCCTGTCTCCTAAGAATTATGTTTATATACCACTAATCTGCAACAGCAAATCTGCTTTGACAGAAACGTGATGCTGCCCAGATGACCTTTCTTTATTAATGATGAAATAGGATGAACATAGAAACACCAGCACACAGGGATGTCTGGATTGTCTTGTTTATGTATTAATTCAGACGGCTTTATTACAAATCAGTCTTCAGGTTCACAGGACCTGAGACAACCAATGCCTATTCATAATTAAGTATGACTGAACTAATAAATGAAGACGATGTAGACATTCTGTGTTTATGCTGCTAGATAGTTCCTGCTCTGGCTCAGGTACTCTCGAACGATTAATGGGCTTAAAGCTGTGCTCAGGGTCATCATCTGTTGATTAGAATCAGAAAACATTTTTAATGAACATGTCTGCAAATTACATACTGACAACACACAAAAACAAACACTTGCCACTGGTGGAAAATAAAGCATGATCATTATCTTATGGTTATGTTTGGTAACTCAAAGGATTTGGTTAATATAGGAAAAGATTAAGATCATGGTTAAATATCAAGTCAATGGTGGCACAATTAGACAGTAAGTATTTTTTCAATATTCAACTAAAGCACCATCTTTGCTTAACCAAAATGTTTTTATAGCCTAAACCATACACCATGTGACATCAGGACATGAATCCTGGCCTCTGGTCCTGGGCTTTGCACGCCAGCCATCATCCACAATTGGATTGCAACTGGAGTGGAAGAAAACATTTCCAGGGAAAAAAAAATCATGCAGCAATTGTATTCACTTGAAATTGTAATTTGAATAATCATTTAGTGGTATATAAATATCATTTTTGCAGGTTGGATATTATAGTTATAGTTTTCACTATTTGATAAAAAAAATTAACAATAATAAATAAAATTCCTTGCTTTGATTTTAAATCCCAGATGCATATTGTGGGTGGCATGCTTCAAAATGAATCTGTGCGTACCGTTTTTCCAAACACATAGTTTGCTAAACTGAGAGCAGGTTTAGCAACATGTGAAGCACATATTTCCAAACCAGTTGTTTTTTCTGTTTGTTTTACCATATGATTCCTGATGGGCTCCTGTATGGTTAATTTTCTCTTTGCTGTCCATCATTTTTCACACTTTCTATTCCTCTCGCTCACCCACTCTCCTCAGTCTAAAAAGCTAAGATTGCAGGTGTTTTTTGAGAGAAATATACAGGAGAAATGAACTAGAACTTTTGTTGGTATTTGCCATGAAGAAAAAAATGTATAAAGAGCACAACAATTGAGTGTTGTAAATTGCCATTGTGAGGTTTGTGTGTACGTGTGAGTGAAAGAGAGCGAACTGCAAATGTAGGCCAATAAAGAAAGCAAGAAAAATGAGAAAAATGTTTAAAGATTGTGGAGGTGATGGACTGGCAATGAAGCAACACACACATACAGTGTATACACACACACATGCCATGCGGTGTGGGGGGAGGAGAGAGACATTCTAGTTAAAACTGCCTTCATGGATCACTCTCACTTGCATAAAGAGGGACAACTTTGTTGAGCGCAAGAGTCTGAAGAAGAAGAGTGAGGTGCAAAATGAGGGACGGGAAGTTTTTTTTTTTCCAGAAAAAAAGTGGAGATGTTTGAAGAGAGCAGCAGAGTGAGAAAAGAGGGTTGTAGAGCACGAGAGGGGAGGAGAGAGGGAGGGAGAGAGAGAGAGAGGGGAAGGGGGAGAAAGACAAGAAGAGAGACGCAGAGAGACAGACAGATGGAGGAGAAACATGCAGCAGCAGAGAAGAGGAAGAAACAAAGCGTGTTGACTGAGGAAGTGTGCATGCCATGCGGGCCATGTGCTCAGGTAGGTCCCATCTACATCTACTCTTAAACACAGGTCTCAGATTTTCACATTTACAGCCTCTGTCTCACTGCTTCTGTCTCCTGTGCCTCTTTCTACAAAACACTATCAGTAATAAGACAAGGTAGGACTTCTCTTCTTGCTATTCAGAGACTTTATTTCAGAAGAGTTGCAGTTTTTTGTGTTTTCGCTCGCTGGCTTATTTTCACTCCGTTTTGCAGTTGTTCAGTCCCATGCAGTGTTGTCTTTTGGGTTTGATGGTGCCATTGTCACTTGAAGTTTTTGTTTTGTTTAAATGTTGCCTGATATGAATTGCAAAAAATCTGGAATTGTTCATGTTTGATTTTGATGCCACAGGTGTAGTGCTAATGAGGAGATTTTATTCAGATCTGGCTGTCTCTTGCCGTGTGTGTGTGTGTGTGTGTGTGTATGTGTGTGTTGAGCTGTGATGGTCTAGTATACTGGTAGGATATTGGCAGGACTGAGGAATGTGTGAGACTTCGCCCCAGATCTCTTTGTTCCCTCTCTCCCTCATTTTCTTTCTTCTTTTTTCTCTCCGGGATTGCACACCCTACACACACACACTCACACACACACACACACACACACACACACACACACACACACACACACACACACACACACGTACACACACACATGCAGTCAAACCAAAACCAGTTGAAACTTCCCACCGGCAGGAGAGAAATGTCTGGAATGTGATTATCACGTATTTGTGTTTATTTTATCACTGCGGGTCGCTCGCAAAGCAAAGAGGAAACCAGATCAGGCGCATGCCCGGCACTTAATGTGAAACCGTGTGTATGTGTGTGTGTGTGTGTGTGTGTTGACATGTGTGTGCTCAGTGCTGGTGGTGGTGGGTGGGGAGGGGATAGGGTGGGAGGGTAAAGAGTGAGAGCTATTTGGCAGTGCACGTGAGTGTGTGGGTGGTTGTGTGGGTGTCAGGGTGAGTGGGTGCAGAGCTCTCTTTGAGTGAGAGCACATGTGACTCGAAGTGTGTGTGGGTGTTGAGTGTATGTGTGTATAGAAAGGTGAAAAGTATGTGTGTGCAAAGGTGATTGTGTGTTTCCGAGTCCAACCAAGCACCTTTGCATCAAAAGAAGGTGGAGAAAAAAAGGAATTAAAAAAATCCACTCCCCTTTCCAAACCTCTCCATCTTTCTTTCTGTTGTATGCTCATTTACACGCATGTACATGCACACACACAAACACACACACACACACACACAGTTGGGGCGCCTGTCAAACCCAGTGCATTCCTGAGCGCTCGAACACACAGAGTCTGAATGGTGGGATGAATGCGGGGAAATTCAGCTGAAACGTGAGGACAAAAGCCAGGGGGACATTTAAGAGGGTTTAACTCTGCAGAACCCTGGGAATGAGGGAGGAAACACACGAACATACACACGCGCGCTTACATTAACGCATGCCTACACGTGCACTGAAATGCGAATAACTGAGCTGTGTATACATCCCGACACACACACACACACACACAGACACACACACACATATGTACAGCTGCGGCTCCAACAGGCTGTTAGAGCCTGGAACAGGGGGGAATTCCCAGGGAGGAGACAGTGAAAACACACACTACACCTCTGCCTTCATATACACAATGGGTCTGGGAGCCAACATACCAGCAGTGAAACACACTGGTGGAGGTACTGTAGCCTTACAACCACTGCGGTACACCATTGACTTCAATGGTAAACCATTGACTTCTACGGTACGCCACTAACTTGAATTTTTGAAACCATCAATAATTTAAGGGGAGTTCTGCAAGTGACAAATTCTCAAAGAATGACAGAACAACATGGCTTGTCTGTAGGCTTCATGTGCAAAGCCTCAAACCGGGACTGACTTCTCAAATAGGCTTGTAAAAAAACAATTGGCCAAGTTTTGAACGAGGATTACCGTTATAATGTTACCATTAGAAATAAAGGACTTCAAGTCAAAAACACTCTGATGTGCCCCTTTCTGAACTCCATAAGCAGTGGAGAGAGTGCTACAATTTCAAAATATGTTGAACTTGACAGTGTCACCGGCAGTTGTATCAAAAAGAGCTTTTGGAGCCTCCAGAAACACTGTGGTTTCATCTTTTCTGCTGCCGTCACGTAACAGTGCATTATCAAGTGCTGCGACGTAAAAGCATGCCCTTGCGAGCGTATTTATCTCTGACTTCAAAGTGAGCCTGGTATCTCGAAGTTGCGATTTCATCAGGTGTTTGTCGTCTGTGTCCGGGCAGACAGAGAAGAGGCTGGAGTTCAGTGGACATTACGGGTCAACCTTTCTCGGTGCCTCTGATGTCCTGCTGCATGCTCGCTGTGCATATGATGTGTGTCAATATTGTTCCCTTCAAGTCAAATCAATACAAATACAGAATCAAAAACAGAGTTCTTCTGCTGAGAAACTTGAAAGGAAAAGTATGAGATTATCACTTTAGTCTTTGACTTTCTTTAGTGTGTGTGTGTTTTGTTTTGCGTCTGTCTATGTCATGGAAAAAACGTGTAAGTTGTGTGTTGCTATCTTCTTGCATTCAGAGCTCAATGTTTGTGCAATTTATGTCATTTTTTCAAAGCGTGTCTGATTTCCTGTTTCTCTGTGTAACTCATGAGAGTCCATAATGACCAAACGTTTAGCAGTAAATTCAAAGGTCAAGTTGTGAATTTTCATGAGGCAGTATTGAGGTAGATTTGATTTTATCCGCCTCCTTGATTCAGTAAATACGTACGATCAGCTCCAAGTCACAATTCATGTCAGTTAGTTAAATGACTACTCAGGGTAGAGTGAATTTAATCTAACAAAGCTCATCAAAAGCTCTTGTAAGATATGAAAAACCTGTCACTCTTTCAATATGTCTGTTCATTCTATCTGACATCGACATATATATGATTGTCAGTCATGTCGAAATCCAGATATAAAGTTTGTCATGGCCACAATATTCAACCATGCAGAGAAAACTGGACATGCAAAGGGTTAAATTAGTTTTGTCAGAACTGTTAATACAAAATTTTTCTGGGAAGTTTACATTGAAGAAATACCCATCCCAAATACCAGAAACTGAAGTCATAACTGTACTCATAACCAGATAAGAGAAAGAGTGGGCACAGTAATTTATTCAGGGAATTTCACAATATGAACCCCTGTCATCGTGCTGGTAATATTGTCATTGTGGTTTAGAGACCTCATAGCTCCTCAACCTGTGCCAGTGGAGTGAGAAAACAAGCAGTGAAAACATTTGTTAATTTCCCAGATTGCTGTGGCAAATCACTCTCACTCTCAAACTGAGAGTGATGAGACAGCCTGCGAGAGCAAAGGGGGAAGAGGCAGGTGAGCAATAACACATCATCTCGCACATTTCACAGGAAATTTATACTAATGTATATGCATAAATTTAACTGAGCAGGTACAATCCCATTGCAGGTGCATTCCCCCAAAGGGAGAGCAGCATGAGATAGAGATATCGCTCAGTCAAGTTATGAATTTAAAATGTTTCGCGTTTAGTCTCTGCTTAAAATTGACTGAAAACATAAATGTGGCGAGCTGATTTACTGAATCAAATTGTTGTCAAAGTGTATAATTTACCATGTTCGAAACTAATTCGCCGTTACATATTTTCTGCTCCGGGCTTTATAGTTCATTTGTAAAGATTCCTTGTTGAGTGTCATGCCTCACTATTCAGCCTGTTTTCTATGAGCAATTATGATTTAGTTAAAGAAAAACAAATGAGAAAAGAGAGGGAAGAAGCTGAAGGTTTTATGATAATTGTGACATTTCTTGCATTCTTGAAAGCTTCTGTGAAGAGCTATTTGGACCTGGTGTGATGAAAGAGGGCTCCCAAAAATCAGCCTGTGTTCTTAGATCCCCCAACTAAATAGATAAGCTGATAATTGTGTCTTTGTGTGGAGGAATGAAAACAGCCATCCGTCCACCTAGCTGTGATGCTTCAGGGAAATTTAAGAGAATTTCAGCCTATGCTCAGTTTGCTGGTGGCCACCTGGAAATTTTTCCAAGGACCCCCTGGAGGCTCCTGGACACAGCTTTGGGAAACAGAGCTACTTTCAAAATAACCTGTGATTGAGATCTTAATTTCTAACCAGAGCGTGTGAGATTTGTTTAGCAAGGAGTGCAGATTTAAGTCATGAGAACATATGAATAATAATAATAATTTTTTTTTTTTCGTTTTGGAAACTGGATAAATGACCGTATCCCTTCCGGAATTTTTGTCTGTCTGTTCGCTTGTTTGGGTTTTGAGAGTGTGTAAGAAAAGTCGGATGATCATGAACATGTAATATTTGGCTCGTTGATTTCCGTCACATTCATTACTGCAGTGGCGTCTTCAATCAAAGCTGTTTTTTCAGGCTTTGATGAAGGATACTCCTTGTTATTTGTCCCCTACACACATTTCTTCTTCCCCTTCGGCTTCGCATGCATCTCGAGCTGCTGTGATCGTCAGTGGCATCTCTCTCCGGTTCTGAGTCTCCGCGGTCTCGTCGGGCTGCACCGGGGACGGTCCCCGGAGCCTGAGGGGGCGGCGGGGGGATTTCTTGCGGGCTGAGGTTGACTGTCGGCCGCGGCGGGGACGGAGCTGCAGCCAGCCTCCACTCCGAGGTAGCAGAGCCAGTCAGTGGCATTTCCGAGCGATCCGGTGAAAAGCCCCGCAGACAGACAGACAGACAGACAGATGAAGCAGACAGTGAGACAGAGAGAAGGGACTCTGGCATCAGATGAGTAATACAGCACATTATTACTACAGCACATCGAATCTCCTCCCGCATATATCTGCCTCTGCCTCTGACTGTTTGTCGAACACTTTCTGTTGAGCCCTCGGTGATGCTGTACTTCAGCCTTTGCCTTGTGTGTGTGTGTGTGTGTGTCGGACAGATCCAGGAGCTGCACTCGAGGAAGGTGTCTGCAAACTGTTTCTGCAACTTGTAACTCCTGCTGCTGCGCGCGACTACACAGAATACAGGTAGGCCTGCTACTATTTAACACTGCTCTCATATGTATTTTCATGTTTGGCTATTATCATTATCATTATTATTATTATTATTATTATTATTATTATTATTATTATCATCATCCTGATCATCATACCCGAATAGACATACAAATTATGTTGAACAGAATGAGAAAGCTGTTCGTGCATGTGTCTTAGAATAATGACGAGCTTTTCAGTGGAATTTGACTTGATTCATTTTGTGTCTGAGTTCTGTTTGTGTGCCCGTGAGACTGTTGAACATGGCATTGCAACAGTGTGTGGTCTTCTCATTGTGCGCTCTTCGCATGCCCGTGTGTGTGTGTTTGTGCGCGCGAGCCCGTGCGTGAGAAAGAGAGAGGGAGGAGAGGTGGTATGTGAGTCGGGCTAGAGGAAATTCTTGTGTTTTGGAATGCATTTACCCCGGGGGAGACCCCGTGACTGCGGGATAGACAAGGGGAGCAGAGAGAGAGAGAGGCGGGGGGGGAGATACATGAAGAGAGAGAGAGCACTGACCTATTGTGATTGCATTGACTTTCTAAGAAATAATTGAATCAGTGATGTAATGCAGTTTAATGTAAATATCCTACTAATTTGAAAACCACTGATGGTGACAATATCATTATAAACTATTACAATTTTTCTGTTTGATTTTCCTCTCAGCAGACTATAATTAAAACCATGCACCCGCAGCATTAAATCCAATGTTGCTGTATCCAACAGGGGGCACTTGTGACACATGTAGTTGGAACTCAGTGGTTATTCATGTGGCACTAATGTCAGTTCCCAATTTTACATATTTTTACAAACCAACCTTCTTTTATTTGTTGAATTTAGCAAATTGTTACTTAAGTATGTGAGCAAACCAAACATTTGTATTTATTTCCCCCTTTAGTGTTTACAGAATTGTACATTTATTTGGCTTTTTGGCTTTGATGATAACTGGGTACTGCTTTAAACAGTCACGCAACACAATACTTGTTGTCACTGTCCTGTGAAAAACATGTCTTTTTCATGTCGACTTTTTGTGATCTTTATGACTGAGTCATTTTTCTGATCTGAGTATTTTTAATGGACTTTTTCTGAAAAATTTCATCATCAAATTTGGAGATCCGTGTTTTTCAGTAGACAGCAACATTGCATCACATGATGTTCATTTGTTTTGCTGTTAATGCAGTCAACAGGAACTTGCTGTCTGGTGATGCTCCCTCACCTTGATGTGTTGTATAGTCAGATCGCAAAGCAGAGCAGTAATGCATCCATCACTCCATGTGTGCTTTTCTTATCTACTCTAATAGATTGTGAATTTTTCTGCCAGTGTAATCAATAACATAATATCAATGTAACTTCAACATTCAGTCAAAATATTCATCATGGTGGCTTGAAATATAGGAACAAATAGCATGTAAGGGGTGTTGGTATGGTGGAGGTGTATGCTAAAAGTTGACAGCATATGTTATATACTGTAGTTGAAATTTGGACAGAAGTTAGTGGATTTACTTTTTTAGTGGACAGACTGGGGTTAGCATCCTGGATGGTATTGGACAGAGAACAGTGTTTCTGGAACAGTGCTGGTGGACTAGAGAGAGAAAGACTGCTAAAAGCTCGCCCACACACAAATGTGAGATATTCTAATGAGCAATCTGGCCCTTCTGAATATTATTCCTCTTCGCAGTGCAGCCATCCAACAATGTGTGATATTGTGCAAGTCTATCAAATTTTTTTGTAAATGTTTTGTAGATTTCAGTTCGATGAAAGTGTCAGTGATGAGAATATTTGAAAGGCTCAGTATGATGTGAGTGACGTGCTCCTCTGCCACCTGTTTTTCACAGTCTGAACTCTTCGTGATGCACATCAGTGAAAAGGTGGCAGTGACTGGCGATGAAGGACTCCTGTCCTGCTGGTAAGAATAACACATTATCTATGATTTTAATTGATGCAGAAATAGGAAATGGAAAAGTTAACCTGGCAGCGGGAACCACACTCTTTGTTTTTGGTCTTTTGCTAATTTGAGATATTTGTTCATGCATTTTGGCTGACATGAGTTCATGCAAGTTTTTAGATTTTACCAGGGTGTCTTCTCATAAAATACTACACTTCCTACTGCATCTACTACATCTAAAAACCATTCGTCACAGTAATCAATGTCCTTTCATTCGATCAAAATTCTCCTCCTGTAGCTATGATTTAAAAATAACTGCAAACAACTGAGTTCAACCATGTTCAAAGCTCTTTACTTACAGTAGCTAACAGTGCATGTGTACATAAAACATTTTAGTGCACGTAATGTAAACCAAAAAAAAAAAAATCTGACAGCATGATTCACACACAAACACACACAGAGCGTGTACGGCCCACACACTCCCACGTGTTTCCCCTGCCTCTGCTCCCTTCAGATGTAAGGCACATGACATCATTAAAGAGGTGCTCTAAAATCAGTTGTGGTACTGCATGTGGGTAGGCAGTGTGTATGTTGTGTGCGTGTGTGTTTTTGTTTCTGTGTGGGTGAGGGGAATGAAAGCCAAAGCTCCAGAGCCGTGGGCCCGTGCTGGCTGCATGTGTGTGCCCAGCCGGAGGCTCTGGTCCTGGGCTGCGCTGCCTCCCACGCTGGGGTATGGCTGGGGCTGTGTGGGAGGGAAGAGTGGGAGGTAAGAGTGGGCCTGGACTGTGAGTCAGCCTGCTGCAGAGCCCCCAGACAAGAGACCGCTAAGGGAAGAGACACACTGATAGAGTCTTCTCCCTGCCAGCATTTGAAGAAACATTAAAGTTTATTATGAGGAGTGTACTTGTCCTGAGAAGAAGTGAGTGTTGAACTTGTCGATAGGAGAGACAGTGGGGGAATCAGTCTCAGAAAGTGTCAAGTTTCTGAAGAAAAACACACTTGCTGATGAGCTGATAGCTGCTGAGTTTGCAGACGTGGTAACGAAGCACATTAGATGGCAGAGGACACCAGGATGTAGTTTGCATCTTCATTTGTTTTGTGTTCTAATGATGCTGTTTGTGTAAGACAATAAGTGATTCACTGTAGGCAGCTCTTCAACTTCCCAGACACACTCCTGTATATTTAAGATTTAAACCTTCACGTGTAACTATAGAGAGGCTCTGCAAAGCACAATCCCAGCCCGATTTCTCATTTTCTTGCACTTGGGAGACAGATGGCCATATCAGACCCAGCCCCATCTGCTGGAACCACTTGCTCTTTCTCGCTCTGTCTGCTCTCTAAAAGAAGGAGCTGAGAAGACAGAACTCCATGTCGCATGTCCATTTAATCCTCTGTGAATGACATGCTCACATTCCACACTTGTGCATGCACATACATATGCACAGTCCATTAGTCATATAATAAGTGATAGGAAGCATTCGTCAGTAGTGACTGTGCCTGGTTAATAAGTGTGTTTTTTTTGCTCTGAGTTTGCTTGGAGTGCACAAATGTGGCTTTCATCAAAGCCCATGCAAAACTGAGAGTTAATTTACTCAAATGATCGCAAAATAATTTCTCTAATTCACAGAGCTCAGTGCTGTTAAAAGGTGTGACCTGATATGGACATACTCTTTAGAAGGACACAGTCACCACATGTGACTCTTACTGTAGGTACAGGATGATCATTCACCCTGGACAGTGAGATACTTGTGAGTCTGATCATATGGAGATAACCATAAACAGCATTTACACTAGGGTTGATTGATCTCATTTATCCTTTGGTCTATGAATTGTCAGTAAGTGGTAAATATTAGTCCAGGGTATCAGATAAATATTCAAATATTCAGTTTATTATCACATGAAACAAAGAAAAATGCAAATCCTCACAATTAAGATGCTGAAACAAGGGATCTTGAAAAGTGACTTAAATGGTTCATCAGATATCATAATACCTTCAAAAAAATAGTATCAAAAAGATTTATTTTCTGTCAGCCTGAAACTTATCATTTCAGCTGTGGTTCAGACTAAAATGGCATGAAAAAACTGTCCAGCTCACCATGAGAACATTTTTCAGTAGGTTTAAAGCTTCTTACGATACCACCTCCTCTGAAGTTATCATTTTGTCGGCAGGGAGGAGAAAATCAGAAATTTTCGGAAAGAAGGCTTTTGCTCCAGACCTTTAATCAATACACACACCTTATAGTTATTATTGTTCAATTTCAAGTCCATCCATAGAGGTGGAGGTCAGGCTCAGGGCCACAATGACCTACTGAGCTAGGCAGCAGCAGTTTTTCTGGGCTGGGCCGGCTCCTCTGATAATGGAGGGCGGTTCTCCAGGAAACCCAGAGGGAGTCCACCAGTCTGGGGTGAGGGAGCTGGAGCCAGGGGACCAGCCCAGGGGTGTGGAGCAGCGGTAGATGGGGTGGTAGGAAATGCTGGAGGATAACATCGGTGTACGGAGGCGAGGCGGAGGTTGTACAGGCGAAAAGGAAGACAGGCGAGGAGCAGGTGGGAAGGACAGGGAAGTGAGAACAGCGGCAGTGGTCAGAGCAAGTAGCCTTTGCCACACTGTAGCATCAGGCTGATGGCATCTGCTGGTGTTGCTGCTCAGACAACCACCAGCCAGCGGGGGAGCTCACGTGTGACGCAGGCATCCTCACACACACAGCACATACTGCATCTTATTACACACACACACATTCTCCACACTGTGACCCCTCACCGCCTTGGCAGGGCTCGCAGCTCTTATATCCTGTGAGTGGGCCAGCCAGCAGCGGAGTCACTGCCTTCACATAGCCCACGTTGTGTGGTTGTGGAAGAGAGAGAGAGAGAGAGAGAGAGAGAGAGAGTCTCATACTGTAGCTGTTTTTCCTCTGACACCTCCGAAGGAAAGAGGAAGAGGAAAGGGGGAGGACAGAGAGGAAAGGAGGAGTGGAGAAGAGAGGGACTCACAGGGCACTGATGACAGGGTGGAGTGCTACACCGGTAGGTTCTTTTAAAGGAGTCACAATGCTGTCATGCAATTCCTAACCTTTAGACACACACACTCACATATAGGCAATAAAACTTAAACTAAAAAGATGTTTTTTTACTTATTGTGTTGCTAAAACATTCAACTAAGTGTTCTTTTTTTTCATCTTATTATTATAGTTTTGGCCATCATTTCTATTAATAATCAGCTGCGAAAAATAACAAAGTACATTTACTTAATCACAGTACATAAATACAGTTTTGTTGTATTGCACTTTACCTAAGAGGGAAATATTGCACTTTTCACTTCAGTACATTTATTTGACATGTGGCCCCTAGTTACCAATTACATCCAAAAATATGTGATGGGTTTCTAAAATATGCTATAATGATATATAATAAAGAATAATAATAAACATGTTTAGCAATAAAAAGGAGTTACAGTTACAACATTAAAATGCCACTTATTGGTGAGGTTTAAGTTTGGAAAACTGCTATTTGAAAAAGGCAAATTATCCTGCAATTTCAAACAAATGATCTGATTAGTGCTTGTAATTATGTTGATTGTCTTTCTCTGAAAATGGAAATAATCAAAACAGTTTTAACTTTGATCATTTAGATATATAGATATTATAACCCTATGAAAGGGTCCAATCTATCAAATGTACACTTTCATGGAAATGTCCCATTGTGTCTGACTAATAAAGGAATATCTTATCTTTAAATTTGTACTGGCAAAGGATGAATTTGTATTGTTGTATTAGTATTTTTACTGAAATAAAGCAACTAAATACTTTTACCACTGGTAATATTAGCATTGTACTCATTGAGTCGATCACAGCTGATGGAAATGATGGACATAAATATGAAAATAAGATCTGAGTTGTAATGAACAGAAATTATCCTTTAGTAATTCCACTGTTACTAATACTACTGTTATTAATTCATAGAACTTAACCTAATAGTTAAGCATTGTGCCACAAAGACATATTTATATGTGATGTAGTTGGAGACCTGCCTAAGGAATGGAAAATTCAACAGCAAAATGCATCACAACTCAAGCTGCTCTGGATGTTCCTCCAGGCTCAGAGGTGCTTGTCTGTCACCAGAGCTGCTGAGGTATCCCTGTGTGTGACTAAAAGTCCAGGGTTATCACAGGATAATAAGCACACACACACAGAAATAGAAGAGCGCACATATGCTAATGCAGGGCAGTGGAGAGCAATGTAGAACAAGCAGAGTGGAGAGAGATAAGACATGGAGTCATGCCTTCCCAGCGTGACCGTGACATCACAGTTGTATCTGTGTGCTCACTGTCTCCCTGTGCTGGAAACAGACTGGCCTAATATAGTCAGTGTAGATCATGCCACACACACACACACACACACACACACACACACACACACGCTTCCTCACAGAGCTAGGGGCAAGGGGGTCTGCCTGCCATATTTCCATCTCCTGTCCTTGGTTAGTTGCTGGCATGTGTGTGTGTGTGTGTATGTGTGTGCCATTTTAGTGAATGAAATGACATCACTGTTACGTCTGTTCTTGTCTATCACTGGCAGAGACTTTTAGTTGTTGCAGAGACAGGTGCATCTATGACAAACTCACCATGCCTGTGTGTGTGTGTGTCTGCGTGCGTGTGTGTGTGTGTGTGTGTGCGTGCGTGCGTGTGTGTTGTCATGAGATTGCTGTCATTGCATAATTCAAGATTTAAAATTTTCATGGTGGGATGTAAATTCTAGAAAACTGAATTGAAGAGGAAACATTTAAAGAACTTCCATAATATTGCTTTAAGGTTTTTACACAGACGTTGGGGCAACTGAAAAAGAGAAACTTTGGAAGGAAATGTATTTGTTGGGGAAACAAACAGTGAAAAGTAGTGTTTAGTTTAAATGTAAAATACTTTCTTTAACATTCTAAAATATTGCCTGTATAAATATCTGTCTGCTGTCAGCTGTCCAGACGTGTCCTATCAACACCTTTGACCATGCATGGCACACATACCTTGGATGTATGGCCATTATTTGGTGTATGAAAATATTGTCTGTCTGTGGATGACCGCATGAAATACGGCTGACATTGAAGAACAACAGCTGGTTTCTGCAAACTGCTGTTTCTGCATTTTAGCGCAATGTGACATTTTAAAGCGTTACTCGACAATTGCATGGAGACATACTGTAGCTACTGTTGCCAGTTCTTTATCATGATCTCTCTGACCATGTGTACTCAGACAGAAAAATATATTTGAAAGACAAGTCTGATTATGTTATTGCGTATTTTGCTTCCATTAGCTGAGTCAATTTAAGACACACATACAGCTAAAACAAAAGCTCTCTTTATAATGTTTTTCTAATGGCAATGAAGTTCCACATGTACTTCATTCTCTTTTTTAAATAATTTTTGGAATTACTGTTTGAATAGTCTCAGTGACCCTTGTCATATTATTGACTGGATTATTAAGAGATGGGTCATTTTGTAGATCACATACATTAAAAGATTAAGTACTGACAGTATTTATATTTAAACATATAGCCCCTCTTTCTCATTTTGACCTTCTCTTTCTGTTTCTGTGTCCCCTTCGCTTTCCTGTTGTTTGAATTCTTTTACTTTATCTATCCAGCTCTTTTTTTTTTATCTCTCTCTCAGTGTCACAAGCAACTCTGGTCAGCCATTAAACTGCCTCTCAAGCCAACCCAGCAGAATTCCCAGGCTGCTCCGCTGCCTGAGTTCACACCTTTTTGTCCACAGGAATCTCAGGAATCCCCAGCTTCCTTTCCACTGCAATCTCCATTGTGTGTGTGTGTGTGTGTGCGTGTGTGTGTGTGACTACATGAAGGAAAGGCCCCCGCCTGTGTCGTGCATGTGTGTTGAAACACATCTCCGCCCTTGTATCCACCCAGAAAAAAGCGAGCAGGCGGTGCTCAGTTTATGCCCACAGCAGACTGAGTCACATTCTAAAATGGCAGTTACTGTGAAACTTTACTCCTTAACATGAACTTAAGAAGAGACATAGATGTCACTTTTTAAAATTCACAAAAGTTCTCAAATGAATTTTCATTTACACCTGAATTAATTACTAATCACATTTAATCATACAGCAACATTGTTTCATAACTATGTTTAAATTTGATAATTTGGTAATTTGATATCTAAGTCATCATTCTCTTAATTCTACAAAAGAAATGATTAATACATACACTGGCAATTTCATTTTTGAAAATTGTTTTTCTTTATATATTTGAATTTTATCTGGTTAAATGTTCATAGATTAGTCATTTGTTATGGCCATACTGCAGTACAATTTTAACATAAAATTACCTCCCATCCCTTGAAGAAAAAAAATATATAATTTCTATCTCAGTGACTCATTGTCCTTGCCTTGCAGAGCAGCCAAATAACATGATTAAGAATAATCTGGCAGATATCAGCCAATGACATTGGTAAACTGAAATAAAGCCACACAAGAATATAATTTGTTTTCAGAACCACCTGAAAGAAAATTAAACCTTTGCTATTCCAGAACATGAAATGAAAGGTGTGCCCAGGCAAACACAGGGAGGACAGGGCTGTTATATATATCATTTTGGTGACTCCTGCAGGTTAATGCTGCTGTTTGTCAGTAGGTCTGGAGTCATTTACCCGCTCCAACCCTGAGTCATCCCCCACTTAAGCCCAGCCACCCCCAGCTCGCTCATTGAACACAGCTTTGCAGGGGTCTTCAGATCATTCCCAAGGTGGCAAACAAGATCAAGCAATATTCTGCCTCATTTTTTTTCTTTTTATTATCTTTTCTCTTCTAAGATACAAGACAGTTTTACCTTCAGAGAGCTCTGAAAATATTCATATTAAGCCATCTGAGAAGTGAGAGTCACTCCCACATTCATAAACATACAAAACCAATGGGTCACAGGTTATTTCATGTTAAGGGGTCAATCGGTCAAAAAGGTGAGAACCTCTGATTTAAGAGATTGTGCTTAGGGGAAAATACAGAATAGAGATGTGTATATAGGTCAAGTATTTCTTAACCCATCTCGTTACATGACTCACTGGAGTTATTTAAATAGTTATGAATGGAGACTGACAAAGGCCGCTCCAGCTCCACTAAAAACTCTGTGTGTGAGTGCGTGTGTGCATTTTTGCACACCACAATATGTGTAACGGGAGCGTAGCATGGGTGCAGCATGGCCTTTGATGAGTCACATGGCCTCCTGTGAGTAACAAACCAACTATGCAATTCTTGAAGTTTGAGACTCCCATTCAAAACCCGAGCCCACCCTCGCCCCAAACACCATAAGGGAGGAGAGAGGGGGTGGGGGAGGGTGTGGTAGAATGGGACTGTTGATAGGTGTGGTTGGCAGAGATGGCGTGGCAGAGAATAGACGTTGGGTAACATAGCAGGATGTAGGTGAGAACCGGTATCCAAGAAGGGGAGTGGAGAACAGGGTGGTACACCAAAGACGAGCATAGTTGCAACTCAGGATTAGAGGTAAGGAGCTCCAAGTCAGGGGTCAACAGATGGTAATGACCCCTGAGGCTTTCATTACATCATGGACTATCCTTGGCTCTGTCATTGTCCACTGGTGTCTGGTCAGTACACTCAGGTACTTTCTTTTTTAGCCGTGGTCACCATGGGGTTACTCGCATGTTATTGGCCTGTCTGTTTTTGTAAATTCTGGTACTTTCTCTTTGTGGTCACAACCAGCCTGTGCATCTGTCTTTTTCATCACAATAATCCACCTGAAATTTTTTTGTCACACATCTATCCATGCATCGATTTTTAAGTTTTTTTTTATAATTTCTGAAATGTTGTGAGATACATCATCACACTGAAATCTATGGACATATAGTATGTGTTTGCATGGGTGTGTGTGTCCATGGGTGGAAAGTGAAGTGCTGCCAGTGAGGCTGGAAGTCATAAAGACCCCTCTACTGTGGCCGCTGTGTGTGTTTTCTGTGTGGGGGGGGCAGCTGCATATGTCCCTGCCTCCTTTCCCTTATTTAGAGAAGGGTCCCTTTGCTAAAGACGCCCCAACTCTCTGGCAGGGGAGTTTCCTGCTTTAGAAGACCCCAGGCATACCCACGCGCACACACACACACACACACAGAAAGACAGAGAGGCTGCCCTTACTTTTTTCCTCCTCCCTCTCCCCCTCCTTCTTCCCTCCTCTCTTTTTTCTGAATGGATGTCCTCTCTCTAACCTCAATTGAGAGCTGTGTAACAGGACACTGCCCTCTGCTGCAATAGGCTCAGCCCCCTCTTTAACAGCCACACTATAAGAGAGTGCAGAGTCGAGCCTGAGTGTGTGTGAGAGAGTATGTCCGATAGTGTTAGTCAGGGGCTGAGGGAGAAAAGGGAGGGTGAAGGGTGAGAGAAAAAGAGAGCGAAGAGAGGGAGTCTGCTGTGAAACATGTGATAGCTCAACTTTGGCGAGGCTTATAGGGAGTTTAATAGCTGTAGTGACTCCAGAGCTCTGGGAAAGCACCTTTAGCCCAGAGGGAGCCTCACACACTGTCTGTGTGTGTGGCTGTGTGAGAAAATG
The DNA here is from genome assembly GCA_037975185.1 of Centropyge bicolor. NCBI lineage: Eukaryota > Metazoa > Chordata > Actinopteri > Pomacanthidae > Centropyge > Centropyge bicolor. Next base: position 1,308,345 of record JBBMOC010000070.1, read on the forward strand.
TGTGTGTGTGTGTGTGTGTGAGAGAGAGAGAGAGAGAGAGAGCCAGCTATGTAGAACCGCTGCTGTCACTTTAAGCCTGTTACTGATTACACTCAGAAGAATGCAACGGGAGGAGGAAAAAAGACAGGGAAAGAGATGGGGAGACATGTAAGGATGAAATCTTTTAGGAGTTGAGCTCCAGCAAGTTTTGTGTGACTTGCCTTCACAGCCGTGGACAGTGACGTGGGTGAGAAGTTGTTACCCAATAGCGTCTCTCCCTCTCTCTCTCTCTCTCTATCGCTCTCTCTCTCTTTCACTCTCTGTTGGACCAAGCAAAGTTAACGTGAGGGGGAACCTGGAATCCCTCTTTGAAGCCAGGACAGAGGACACCCAGAAAACGGAGGAAAAACTTAAAGAAAGACAACAGAGAAAACGAAACTGGAGGTGGGGGTTGGGGGGTGGTGGGGGGTCTCTCATTCCAAACTCAGCACCAGGAGGAAACACTACTCTCACCCACACGGGTAAGTGAAAAAGAAAGAAAAAAGGAAAGAAAGGGAAAATACTCCCAGAAAGTAGAGCTGCTGCTGTTGATGGATATCATATGTTGCAAGTTAAGGTTGAGAAACTGCTCCCAGATTCTTAATGGGCTGAGCAACACACTGAGAGTAAGAGCAGGAGGTTCTCGGCGCCGGTCCGTAGATTGTTAGAAATCTCTGACAGAGAACAAGGCTTCTTAAAAAGTGTGAAAAATCGTAGAAATGCTTCAATGTGACGCTTGAATTCAGATGTCTTTTATTTTTGAAGCCAGTGAATGATCACGTTCAACTTGTCAAGTCTTAAGCTCTTCTGAGTTTGAATGGTCATTTTGTGGTGGAGGAAGCGTTACCTCACAATGTGATCACATTTCAGAGGAGCTGATTCACTGTTACATAGTCGACTTGTCTGGCTCTCACACTGCTGCGAGGCTTACTTACAGGTCCATGGTCAGGATTAGATGGGAAATGCAATGTATGGTATGTGCTATCAACAGTAATAATATACCTGACGTAGTCTCATCTGACAGTGTCTTAACGACAAAGCTGATGTGAGGTGTAGCCATGTGATAAAAATAGGTCTTTGTGGTTAATAGGCAATTTTTTTTTCATACAGAGGCACCACTTCCTCTCTCTGCTACAGTCACGCTGTTTCTCCCCCCTTCTTCTGACACAGATAACACAGTCCACTCCTTCTGTTCAGCAGCCGAGCGCATGAATGAACCGAGCTTATGGGTGGGTGGGGTGGGGGGGTTACAGTCATCATACAGCATGGACAGTGCAGTGTGGCTTCTTTATGAATGGAGATGGCAGCTGGCTGATGTGATTGGCTGCGAGGAGAGTGACGAGTGATGACTGCAGGGCCGGGACTTCATGTTTAGATTTGTTTTACCCTTCGCTGTCGCTGCTGTCTCTCCTGGTTTCCACCTCTGAAAACACTGCTGCATGTGTATATGTATTTGTGTTATTGGAAATGTTTGTGCTACAAAGAGAGAGAGTGCTTAAGCAGTTATGTGAATCAGTGCTCATGGTTCTGGGTTACATGTGTTTGTCTAAGGGGGCTTAGTCACAATCTGAGCAGTGGGGTGGGTGTGTCCTAAAGCTGTGGACTTTTAAGTCATGGCTCCCTGCCCAGTTGTTGTTCTTCAAGTGATCTCCCACTCTCTCTGACTAAGACGACACTCTCTCCAACTATCATTACTCTTACTCATTGGTCATGTAATAAGAGGGCAGGTGTCCAGCGTAAATACATAATAATGCTCCTTGTTGAATCACTCAGATAAACTTGAGAAACAAATTTCTCCAGTTTGCCATTTACATTTTTGGATTATTGTCCAACTTATTTAAGTGAAATAATAAAAAGGAAGCATTTTAAGGAAGTAATACTGGCAATCTCATCAAGATGAACAATCTCTCTGAGTTACCCCCTCACAGAAAATACGAGGGATCGCAGTCATGTCAGGGATGTGTGTGTGTGTGTGTGTGTGTGTGTGTGTGTGTGTGTGTGTGTGTGTGTGTGTGTGGTCATAGAGAGAACAAAAATTTAAAATTCTGGCAGAGTTGAAACAAATACCTACACCAAAGTGACTCCAGCAGGAAGGATTTTGTGCAACATTTCAAGTACCAGACACAGCATTAAAATCTGCTTCAGTGTGCGCATCCATTTGTTTCAACCCTGTGGTCATAGAGAGCCCGTGCCATCCATCACCATGTCAGCTCCTGCCAGCAGCCCAGCCTATAGTCACACATGTATGCACACCCTGCTCTGTCTCTTGTCTTACTACAACACAACCTTGAGCTCCACCAAGGATCACTGGAGCTCTTTTGGTTCCCCAGAACACTATCTGTCCCAGTTTTGGCCACTCCAGCACGACTTTACTCCGTAGTTTATGGCACCAGGAGGTGTGTGTGTGTGGGGGTGTGTGTGTGTGATAGAGAGGGAGAGTGTGAGGAGTGGTGATAAGGAGCCAGCCGTAAACTGTCACGTTGGAGCGCAAGGATCTATTGGCGCTTATCAAGGCAGCATTTCCGGCATGAGTATGTGATAGCAGGGAGATTGGCGTGAGATGCATTGCAGGTATCTTGATAAGGGAGATTAAATTCCCTGGTGGAGATTAGCATGGAATCTGCCCTCTGCCTTATCATTCTGCCTACAGAATGAACCCTGCCCTGTCCTACTTGGCAGGAAGAAAGAGTGTAGGACAACTGCTTTCCACTGCCAAACGCTTCTCGGGCAAATACGCCATTTGTGAAAAGTTACAATTATCAGTCTTAGATTATTATGTAATTCTTATTATAAATGTTTACAGAGGGGCCCAAAGTTGAAAAGTTGAAATCAGAATTCTGGTCGTACTTCAGCAGAAGTTTTTTTTGCAATAGAATACTGTGAGACAGCTGTCTAACTGTAACGGGCAGAACAATATAATAACACGCACTCAGACAAGACTGAGTCTGTGGCTCTAAATACAGTATATGTCGGACTTGTAATAAGACTGCTGACCTGTCAAGGATGTACCCTGCCTCCCATCTAATCTGAGACTCCAGCCCCCTGCAATCTGAAGGCAATAGGTGGGGGAAAATAAAAAATATACTTTCACATTTATAAAATTGTTTTTAACTTTTGTTGTTATTCTGATGTGGTGAAAAAGTGACCAAGCAATCACTAATGACATGGGATGGCATTTGCACTGTTAACTGGACAGGTGTGACCTGAAGAGCCAAAAGTATGAAGTGTCGATTGACTATGGTGAATATTTTTAGTGTTTTGCTAGACTCAATCATACATATAATGATATAATAATTTAAGGACTGTCTAATGATTATGAAGATTTATAGTTGTGTTAATTAAAAAGCATAGACTTCACCTTTAAGTGTGATAACAGTTGTTACAGTACAGTTCTACAGTGTCTACACTTCTGTGAAAACCTACAGGAGTGAATGGAGGTAGTGGTGTGGAAGACAAAAGTCAGTGTTAAATGACATCTACAGCAAAACGTCTCCATCATGAAGGGTGGCAGGTGCAGGTGATTCTGTGAGGAGGGAAAGGCTAATGTGAGTTAGGCCATAAGTCATCGGTGGTAGAGTTCAGTTTGAACTACATTCTTTGCTCTAATGCACACACAGAAGAAACGTACATTCACACGGGCATCAGGAGTCAAGACATTGTGACGTACAGTACTTATTCCAACACTGACACTTATGTTACTAAAACTGGAACAATCTTAACTATCACTTTACTCATTGCTTCATTTCTTTTCCCCACTTTCCTTTTTGGTATGACTCGTCTTTGTTTATATAGCAACAAGCCACTCACACAAATCTGTCATTCAAAGGCAGATTGTACAGTTAAGAGCTTAGCAGCATACTTTAGACGTCACAGAGCTAAATGCAGTTTGGTTTACAATACACACACAAGAAGAAGCCCATTACGGCGTTTGTGTGCCTGCATGCGTCTTGTGTGTGTGTGCTTTTTTTGTGTACTCAAGAACGCTCGTTCCAATGGTGTGCTAACCACACACACCTTGTCTGCTTCCTCCCTTGCTCATATATGGGCAAAGCTTCCCCTACCTGGGCCTCACTGAATTCCAATAAGCAGCAGTGTGTGTGTGTGTGTGTGTGTGCGCGCGTGCATGCACATGTGCACAAGGAAGAGGCTGTAGAGACGGATGCACGTCATGGAAAACCAGGATCAATGGGCAAGGCCCACAGAGTTGCGTTTTTAAGGTGTTCCTTTTGTTTTCCAAAGGTAATCAGTTAACACAATGACTCAGCCTGGCTGATTATTCAAAGTGGCTGCAGTAGGAGGACGTTAATAAGGAACTGTGGTCATGTAGTTTTTATATAAGCTGTATACAGCATTGAAGCAACTAGAATCCAACTGATTCCTGTGGATCAGTATTAAGTCAAAGAATCAAGCTCTTGATTAAAAGAAGACACTATGGGGGTCTAATTGTTTAACCAGCAACAATATTTAGTCATCAAGACATCGGGGTGATCAAAATCTCCTCCAGTCCAGTCTCTAGGTTTCTCAGTTCACTCTGGGCTGTTTATCAATGACTGTGTCAGTGTGTTAGTAATTTAGGTCGAGGCAGTTCAGGGATCAGCAGCCAGGTTGTAGCACTTTCAAACAGAGCTTACATTATAACATTAGACCTTCCTTGTTACCATGTGTTGGGACTGATGAAGCAGATCTATGGCTGTGTTTGGCAGGTTGCAATGCTAGTCCTATCTTAACCATGTTGACTGACAAAGGCTAAATGGGGAAGGGGACACAGGTATGGCCTTACACTGACTTTGGAGGACGGGGCACTTTTCATCCTTCTATCCCTCCTCTTACTGTATAGTTCTATTTTCCCCTCTTCTGCCGCCCCCTTTCTTTGCTCTCTGCACATTTGCCAGACCTTCATAAAGCAGCTTGAGGAGGGAGTTAGCTTTCCTTGGTCATCTTGCCAGCTCTTTCCCATCAGTCCAGCCCCCTGGAAGAGTCTGCAGACACCCCTCTCTCTAGGCCTGGGGCTGAGCCTGGGGCTGGGGCTTGAGTACAGGCCGTGTGTTCGAGGCTGGAGCTCCCTCTGGAGAAGCCCTTTTAATCCCCGTCTATAGGCCTGGATTCAGCCTTTACATCAACTGACAACCACCCAGCAGCACCCAAAGGAACCATTTGGAATCACTTTACATGTGAAGCCAGTTTCATCTCCTCGGTTTGCAATAAGGATAGAAAGTGGGAGGGGGAGAAAGAGTGAAAGAATAAGTGGCGGGGGAGAAATTGTCTTCAACAGTCTGTCTGGCAGTGACCATTGGTTGGAAAGCAGGAGAATATTCTGGGACAGGGAATGACTTTGGACAGCGAACAGAGGTGGCAGGGAAGACTGAGCTTCAATAACCTCTGTCTCCACAGAATCCCAGCTATTGGCTTCCTCTCTTGGTTGGATGCTTTCACTCACGCATCACAACCAATCAACCTGGAGTCTAATGGAATCTGGCGAGCTGAGATCTGATATCTGATTGGCTGCTGGCCTCATGGAATGAGTGTTTTAATTGGTGGCAAGCTGTTGGTGAGCACTGTATTGTAGGCTCGTCTCATCTTGCACGCTAAACATCGCTTTCAGTCAGGGAAACCGTACTGTTTATGAACCCAATAATATTGATGTGACTGTGTGAAAATAAGCATAAATATCTTTACTTACCACAAGTATTGAGTATGAGCAATGCTTTATACACATTAAAGATAAATGAGCAGATGTCCAAACGTTGTATTTGCTGCTGCAAAAGGACATTGACCATTGTTGCTGGTGATAAGAAGAGTATTTTTAAAATCCTATTTTCTTAGTAATTGATTTTGATTTGATTGATTGATTGATTGATTTTTGTATCCAATTTTTGCAATTCAAAAGAAGACTGATACATTTCCAGACTTTTTATTGGAAGCAAACTGTAGATAATAAGCCAGTGCAGGACAATAGCTGACTGGAGTGAGGTGCATGCTGTACACACACTCAGACACATAGAGAGAGAGGGAATACATCCACACCCAGTTCACACATCCTACACACCCACCCACGCCACATGCCCACAGATACTTGAGCAACAAACAGCACATGCACACAACCAATGAACCAATGTCGTTTACTGCAGAAGTGCAACTTATCTTTACACACATACTTGTACAGTGGTCACCCCCTACTTTGAGGCTAAGGGTAATGATTCAGTTCCTCTTTGTTTGCCTCAGAATGCGTATGCACATGGATGCATGTGCATTTCTACATTTCTGTGTGTGTGTAACACACAGCGTATATTTGCTGTATTTGTATGCACAGTTGACACTTTGTGAATGTGTTCTGAGTGTGTGTGTGTGCGTGCATGTGTGTGTGTGTGTGAATGTGGATGTGGATGTGGTCAGGCCCAGTCATCTTCCAGGCAGCTAAGAGGAAACCCACATCAACTGCCATATACCACACTCTAGGAATAGACTTGCCCAGTGAAGGCAGGAATGGAATGGCACGCCTGGCCTCACCCCTCCTCACCCGTCCTCAGGCCTCCTAGCACTCACCCCTTCTAAGATCTACCTTAGTCAACATCTAGTCTACTGCACCCTCATCTTAAACCCCTTGTAGAATCATCCATTCATTCTTTTTGGTGTTATTTCCCCCTTTTTATCTCAGTTTGAAATGTTCAGTTCCTTATGCACAATCCCTTGTCAATGCTAGCTCTCCTGTTGGCCTGCTGGGGACTGCAGTGATATATGGCCTCTGTGGGACATGGTGTTGATACATTTAAGTGAGCTTTACTGGAAATGTGTAACATGCACGACGTCCATGCCATCCCCCCATTAACGCTCAGCACCAACCAGTATTGTCTCGAGTGTAGTGTCAAAACCACATGATCCTTTTCAGGCTTCCCACTGATGAACACTGCCAATTGTAGCCGTGGTACCCCTATCTGTAACTGAACCTCAAATTTGCTCCTGCTTGTATTTGAATGTTGTTCCTCACACAATATAACAATCATTCTGCTGTGAGGTGTGTATTTAAAAATCTGTGAGCTGGTATCACTTCTTTGAAAACCCCTGTTTTTGGATTTATTTTGGAGGGAGTTTCAGTTCCTCTGCTGTCTCTGTCTGCCTCAGCCTCTGACCTTATCCTGCAAGCACGCCCTGTCTCACAAAGCAAAGGCTTCGCTTTCAGTGGAAAAAAGACGATTGCTTTACGTACATTTGACCTCTCTGCCCAGCGGTGGTGGCAGCATCACCAAAGCATGGAAAAAAGACAGAGATAAGACATAGAAAGCCGTATCACCTTATCTCGAGCCCTGTGAGCTTACTCAGGCCCACCAGGCTGGACTTGTTAATATCACACTTGTACATACAGTGCTGGTGACAGCTTTAACATACAGCTGTGCTTATTTTTTGATTGAAATCATTTGTATTACATTATTCCTATATATCTCCTAAACCGAAAGAGTGGGGTCTCTGAACTTGAGTATTTCTTTTTTTCCCCCCATATTTTTCAGGTAGGTCAGTTCTACACAGATTTTTCCAGAAACACCGTTGAACAACCATGTGTTCCCAACGCCCTTCCAAGGAGAGGTAAGAGTCACTCATGGATTTATGCAGCTTATCTTCACCTGTTTCCCCTGTCACCCACCACACTCACCACACTCTCTCTGCAAACTTTATTCCCTTCAAAGAATAGAGCCTGAGGAAACACCCCCTTTTTTACCTTTTCAAATTCACATTATTGAGTTTCAGCAGAGAGAGCAGACACAACAATAAACGTTTCAACCTTAAGTTCACAGGTAGCATCAGCCACTGAACTGTCATCGAGATCCCTGCTGTAAAAAAAAAAAAAAGGAACAAATGATGCAACTCAAAGTTATGTGCGATGACTAAAACTTCTCCTAACCTTTGTCATCAGTGTGGAACAAAACTGCAGTGTAGAAACAAAGAAAAGTCAGACAGAAGAAGAGGCAACGGTGAAAGGTTCTGGTGACAGAGAGCTGGAATGTGAGGCGGGCCGAGAAAAGAGGAGGGTAAGGGAGGAGAGAGAGCAGCCAGCACATTTCCCTTAATAAAAGAAATTGGAGTCAAGTGACCATCAGCTGGTCAGAGTGTGTTTGATCAGTGTCGTCATGAGGCTTCAGGTATGCAGAACTACAGACCACAGAGAAAAGAGGAGAGAGATCAGCCATGTTTACACTTTTCTTTTCTCCTCTCCTCTCCTGTCTTAAAGGCACCTGTATTTAGGTTGTAATTTGTTAAGATCGGGACATTGCTCCCATTATGCGTCAGGCTCAGTGTTAGAGCCCACATGGCAGTGGCCACTGCCTGTCGTGCCTCTGGGCTAATGGGAAAGAATGACAGGAATCTGCAACTGATAATGCCATGCTTGGAGATGTTCGTCAGCAGATAATCTCCCATATCCTTCCCCTCCCTCAGGCTCCTCTTCTTCTGCTTCATCTCCTCCTTTCAGTTCACTACTACCATACTTTCCCTTCTCCTCTGTCCTCTCATCATCCCATCCTCACCACTGACTCCTACCACTTTCCTCCGCCTCATCATTTTCTTTGCTGCTCAACTTATTGCCCCCTCTTCTAACCTCTGAAGGTGTTTATCATATAACGGAGCTGTTTGTTCTTTCTCTTCACTTTGTTTTCAGATGGATGTCGACAGAGGTGCAGAGTCTTCCCACCTGGGCATGACCAACCCGGCCAGCCCTCACAATTCATGGTTCTGTGGCTGCTGTCAGTTGCTCAGTAGGCAGTGTAGATCCTGTGTAGCAATCAGCAGCTACATCTGGCTACTGGGTCTCTGACGGCTCTGCCTACTTCCCAGTCGAGCATATCCATTCTCACTCCCATTGGCTGGTGGCACATTCCAATCCTCTGATTGGCTGCAATGTCAGGGGGGCTCCATCCTGTGACCCCACAGACAGGATGTTCTCTGTGTCACAACTCCACAAGGGGCCCTTGTCAAGGCTTTTTGTGTTATTTTTTCACCCCTTCCTCTTCCGCCATTCTTCTTTTAGTTCTCTGTGTTTCTGCTTCTCTCTCGTGCTCACTCCCTCATGCTCTGTGAGCTCCTCTTTGTAATTAAATGTCCTTGGTGAGAGCTATTAAAGTTAGACTATAAATGTTCTATGACAGAAATCTGAAGGAGTGATTTTGCCAAAGAAAGAGTGTTAATTGGTGCATGTTTGAAAAGGCTTTGAGATGAAGAGATGAACCTTTGCTTTGTCCTGAACCTGGCATACAATGTAGATTTCTGTGTGGTTCAATTCTACAGCTACATTGTCTGCTGGGTTTCTGGCTAGCAATATAAGCAGCAGTTACATAACCCTTCAGTGCTCAAAAAGGTAAGTATTCATCTATTCTGTCAATGTGCCTCAAGTTCCTGACCCTGACAATTCAATAAATAGAAACTATTTCACATTAATAACACTGAGTGACTTGTGCTATCGTTTGTCAGACTGAATATCACATTTGAAGGTAGAAAAAAAAAATCTCAGCAGAATCTGGAATCTGCAAAATCTGAATTGATTCAGTGTTGCTTCTATGTCCCAGGAGTTAACCCCGAGCAAGAGATGCCAGGAATATTCTAGTAACTCAGCACAAAGCCGAGTCGTTGTCTGTCAGGAGGTTGTCAGACGGCTGTCAGACTGGCTCCTTATTAGTGGGACAGCACTGTCTTTCCTGCAGCCAACACACACACACACACACACACCTGGGATTATACCAAAACTTCACACAAACCAACAATGCTTTTACAAGACATTCACCCTCCCTGCCTTAGTGTGCAGCTGTGACAGTCACACCGACAGCTTACTCAAAGCAGATGGACCCCAAAACAACTTTTACATCCACACATTTGTTTTCACATCATGAAATATTAAAGTTAAGCTAATTTGGCGTCTCTATCGGATCATTTCCAATAGTAGACTCGTCCCCACATACACTGCAGGGAAACTAGGCAGATACATAGATGAACAAAGGCGCAGACGTGTAAAGGCAGGTGAACTGGCTTTGTAAACATATGAAGGCACTGAGCCATCCAAGAAACTGAAAAGGGACATGATTGTACACCGAAAGATGAAGGACATTACTGTATCCAGCAGGGATTCAGCGCTGCTGTCCAGGTCTTGTCACAGCAGCATTCTGGCAATGCAGGTGAAAATAGAATGAGTGCTCACAGCCCAAACGAGAAAAGAAACTGAGGTAAACTCCCTACCTGAGCTTTTCTTCTTTTATCATCAATTTTGGCAAGGTGGCTAAACAAATTTTAGGACTTCAAAGCTTTTCCTGTTCTTACATATTCTTAAAAAATTCATCAGTTAATTGTTAAATTAAAGGTCACATTAATTGATAATGAAAGTAATAAGTAGTTGCAGCCCTGAATATGAGGATTCAGCAGCCTGACTTGATCAAATCAAATGGGTATCTTCCAAAGTTACAGTCTTTTTAATACAAAGGTCCCTCTCCAGGGGCATATTGGATTAAATTTACAACATGTGAGCTGCAATTTGTCTGTAAGCAGTGCTTGCAAATCGCTTTTGTGAAATTGCCCTTGGGAAACACAAAGACCAGATTTTGCAGTTAAAAGAGTATAATTTTGAATGATATTCACTTGGTTTTATAATATGGACAGAAGAAACAATTACAGCCATAAATAGCTCTTTCAATACACACACACACACACATATGTACTTTATTAAGATCAAAAACATGAAATAATCCTTTAGGTAAGAGGTTTTCAATGTTAGTGGCCATTGAAAAAACAAACAAACACAAATGCTTATATACATAAAGAGAATGGTGTTCCTTTCACACGTCAACACACGTAGAAAGATTTGCATAAAGTTTTTGCATGTAAACAAAAGACTTGATTTCGACAATAAATGAGGATATATGCCTGGTAAGGTGGCACATTTCTTATACAATATAATGTAGGTTATGAAATAAAATTTTAGCATTAAAATATTTTATATAATCTACTGGAACTTGAAAAATGTAGTTAATATATGAATGTAGTCCACAAAAAGATATTATTATGGCATTTTAGTTACAGCAGACATCACCTTATAAATGTGGCTTTATATGATAAAAAAAACAATGCCTTCGCCACCCCTGGGTATAATAATATTGGATTTGCATGAATTGGCTTTATATCTCCCACTGAATCACTGGACTCATTTTCATCATCAGTACAGGTCTCGTCTGTTTCTCACTACTCAAACACTCAAGTTCAGTCACACCGACCCTGTTATTGTGACAATATTACATGAGCTGAATAAATCCATCAGGACACACTATATAAGAATCCCAACAATGCAAGTGGTTGCTAATGACTTGTAATTTGAGGGATGTGTGGGCAGTTTATTGTTGCTTTGATAAGCTGTTGATGACGTGTGTGGTGCAAGGACTGCATGCACAGTCAGAATGCAAAACAACAGAATGCTGAGAAACAGTGATGATGAATGGGGAAAAAAAACTGTGAACAAATAAGTTAAAGAGAGATTGAGCCATCTGCCTTCCTCTATCACACACATAAACACTTTCAAGGAGGACAGGGTAGAAGGTGAAGGTGCTGTCATTTTAAGGTGTCATCGGTGATGTCATCAGCTGGTGTTCTGTCTCATCCTATTGCTACTAACACATGTCCCCTGTCCTGTCTGCGTCACTACTGTACTAAGTGTCATGCAATGACCTCCACAGTACAGCTCTCCCAATCAGCAAGCCATCATAAGGACACCTTATGTCCTCTAGCAAATGCCCAAAAACAATCCCCTTAAATTAAGTGTCATAACCTGTCTGTCAGGAGCAAAGAAGGAAGTAGAGAGATGTCGTAGAGCCACAAAGTCCACCGATGTTAGCGATGGGGATGGATGGGTCAGAATATGGGACTTTGGCAGAAAAGATCGTTGTCCATTTTCCCATTTTCCACCATCACTCAAAATTAGTTTATTTTAACATGACCACTGCAATTCCCTAACTGTATCCAAGTTGTAATTTTGGTAACCATGACGCCAAAGGTCCCCTAACCTTGACAAGGTCATTGCAATCCAAACCACGATGTTTCCCTAACCTTAACAAAGGACATGTTTTAACCCAAACCAAATCCATTCTTTGCCTAGACCTAACCACAGTGGTGTCACATCATACAACTGATTTATTTTTCATCAGTGATGTGAAACAGTTTTGGAAGGCCCAGACAAATGACATTGTCCTGTCCATGGGGGCGGCAAAGCTGAAAACATTCTGCAGGACATGGACAAACAACATATTTTGGTGTTTAATTTGGAGGACTTGTTCATAAGTTAAAGCTGATATACTGACATATATACTGTATAGGAAGAGTTGATTTCCTCAGAGGAGTCTGACATGAGAAATCTAAATTGTCTTAAATAGTTGAGTTTTGTCCCTGGTCTCGATCAAGCCTGTATTCACATGTAGCTATGTAATACCTATGTTTCAAATAATAATAAAAAAGAAATAAAACAAACGTAAGACATAAAAGAAGTTTGAAGTTTGAAGAAGCTTGTTCAGCATGAAGATGGATGGCCATAAAGAGGAAAAGAAGCAGAACTCAGACTGGTCTCAGTTTGAGGTATGAACTCACAGATACAAACATCACTGTAAAAGCATAGGCCTTGCACTGAGTTTGTGTCACATCCTTCAAGGTCAGTGAGTCATACTGAAATAAGAACTATGTAGAAATGGAAGCAGGAGTAGCTCATTTCCCACATTTCTCATAGTTTACTGATATTTTAGAGGTCAGATCCTATAAATGTCTACTTATCACAGAAAAGTCATTTCCAATGCCAGAGTCTCATTCAGGCTTTCTTTGTTGAAGTATAACAGAGTTATGAGTAAGACTAAAAGACAATAAAAGACATGGACTGTCTTTCACGTTTTACTGTCTGTGATAAAACTAGGCTTAACTTGAACTGAAAGGCACCGTTTCTTTAAATGTTACAGTCTTGGCTGAAGCCTGACTCCTTTTACAGCTCCAGATCCTCTCTGCCCATCACACTAAATGTGTAATAAGCTGGTTTCCACAGTCCAGGTAGCAGTCACACCTACAAGGATGTGCATGTAGGGTACAGAAGGAGTTTGGATTCTAGTGTGTTCTGTTCTGAGGCATAAGTCACAGACTGCATTGTTTGTGTACTTATAGTGCACAGGTTGATTCTCTAAGTGTTAGGCTTATTTACATTTATATTCTTTTTCATTAAACACACACACACACACACACACACACACACACGTTGATATTCATTTATTATTATTGGAAATTTTGTCCTCCATATATGTTCAACTATAAGCTTATCTGTCAAATAATGTCACATTTTAAGATAAGATAAGATAAGATAAGATAAGCCTTTATTCGTCCCACAGTGGGGAAATTCACATGTCACAGCAGCACAGGGGGATAGCAGCAGTAAAAATATTAAGAAGAACAAATAACAGTCTAATGTAATGTAAAATATGAAGTATAAAAATATACAACCAGTATAAAAATATATGACCAGTAAATATACACAGTGGGCCTAAACTGAGGTAAGAAATGACAGCTTTAATATGGAATATTAAATATATTACTATACTATAATATTAAATACAGAATATTGCACATTGACTTGGTCAAGTATTGCACAGTGAGTGGAAATTACATAAAGAACAAGTATTGCACAAATGTACTGAATGTACTGAAAAGCAGTATATGGTCCATGGTCTATTGGGAGCAGTGCTGGTTATACAGTCTAACAGCTGCAGAAAGAAAAGACCTGCGATATCGCTCCTTCACACACTTTGGGTGAAGCAGATTCAGATTCAGAGATTCTCTAGGTCAGACATCAATTACAATGAATGAACTGGAAATTGAACCTGTCTCTGTTTTCTCTATAATGCTAAAAAAAATTTACCAGGAAACTTGTGGTAAACTATTAGGAAATTAGACAGAAATTCACAAATACAAAAAGTTACTCTAAATTAAAAAATAAACAGGGGAGTTATTTTCATGTTTCTTTGTCCCCTCATTTCTTGTGATCTCTCTACTGTCAGCTGTCAATAAAGGCAGTGAATGCCCAAAAACATTTAAATAAAACTCTGCTGCTGCTGGACACTCACTGAGAAACACTCGTCCAAATGATAATCCATTCGATAGCCTTGTGACTTCAAGTGTCTGAGTGAGTGTCCAGCAGCAGCAGTCGCATTTGACATCATGATGAACAGAATATGAAAATTGACATGGAAAGGAAAACATGGAGGCATAAAGATAATGGGGATGAATTGCTGTACATATAATATATACAATACATATAATTATATTATATATACATATATATATATATTATATATATAATACATTTGTTTTATGTATTTTATTTATATGTATCACCTTTACTGTCAGCAAAAAACAGAGGAATTATTAATTAATATTTCCATCTCCATCCATCCATTATTGCTCTTTGCTTCAGACACAAAGTATCAAACATGGTGAAGAAAGGCTTGGAGGTAAGCAAACATGGTAGACCACATCCACGTCTAGATAGCCATCTTACATGCACATAGACAACCGCTGCAAGGGCTGAACATGAATGTATTTGATACTCGATGACGCACAATGAATCATGACAGTTACATAAAACCTTAAGTCAAAAGCGGTGACTAAACATCTCTTGGAAGACGATATCCCAGATCGTGGACTGGAGAGACCAGTAATTACTGTAGTGCAATGTAGGCTTCCCATACTGTGCCTGTCTCTACTTTGGTTTGACCACACTTCACCAGAAATTCAAACTGTTGGTGAGCGAGGCAAATCACAGCACGTTCACCATTCCATTATCACATACCAAGGCTGTTGACTCAGCAGGCAGAGGAGGAACCTACCACAGAGTTTGGTGTGAAGGCATCCCAACAGCCTGACCCAACCCGGCTTGGAGGCATAGTAAACAATACGCTTTTCCTATTTAGCCCAAATCAAAGAGCTAGCATGGGGGCAGAAGTACTGTGGAACAGGCTGAGGGACACACAGCCCTGTATCAGCTCATAAAGAGCCGGGGTCAAACCAAAATGTCTGCTGTTGAATTAAGAAAAAACCATTTAAAATGATGTTTTTTTTTGTTTATTAATGCAGATTAAAGTTGTGTGTTATTGTTTGTTCAGTATCTCTATTGACCGACTATTGTTTTTGCCCAAATTAAGGAGTGTGGGTATTATCCCCCATCATGACCAGTAAGAACAGGAAGGTGCATTAAGTAAGACCTTCACACGATTGTTGCTTTTAGATGGACTTGAAATTCTTCTACATTTTTTTTTGCCTCTTTGTCCACTTAGGTAGGAACATTGATCGTCTCTGTAAAGTCATGAGCAGAGTTTAGCCTCCAATAAAAAATTTTAAAAAACAGCAAGCAGTGTTCCATCACGTAAATACGACACTGTGCTGTGAATAGCAGAGGGTGTGAATGTGAATCAGTCTCTGGGTCTGAGAGAGGTGGAGTTTTAAATGTTTGCCTGCACACATCTCTGCCTCTGTCTGCACAAACCTAAGTTTGTTTAATTAAACATTGTTGAACCATGTACAATCTCCTTCAGCATTACTGTACTAATGTATGGCCCAGCCACTAAAGCAAATTTTGAAAGAGATGGCAGTAGAAGATCCCCTGTCTATTCTTCAGTTTTAACAGCGACTCATTTAAACCTACTATAATGCAATGTCTGTATGCTGCATACATACACAGTGTACTGTATGCTTTGGGACAAGCCCTCACAACACACACACACTGTCTCGACAGCCTCTACAGCCTGAATAGAAGAAGTCGGTCATGCATGCTGATGACTGTGTCAACCTTCGTTGACTGATACCGTACCTAAAAATAGCAGTCTCTTCATTGGCCTTCATCATGCAGGTGACACACGGGGAGACATACGCCCACACCAGGTGACCCCAGGGTATTTCTGATGCAACAAGAGGTCAGAGGTGAAGTGTCAGTTACCAGCACTCTGCGACAAGTCTTTATATAAAATCTCACATCAGCCCCTAAGTTTAGCTCCACATGCACACAGTCACAGAAGGCTGATAGAAACACTGAGACAAGCATGAGATCGGCATTCTGGTTGGATTCCATCCCGCTGAAGCCTATCTGTGGGAAACCCTGACGATGCAAAAACGCAGCACGTTCCCTGTCATGTCAGACAGATGGACAGACAGGCAGCTGACCTCATACCACCAAAGCATGTGACATGATGGGCTAGAGGAGCAGCCACTGTCAGGGATGGACTCCGTCAAGGGGACGGCTCTCTCTCCCTCTTAGCTTCAGTGTTTCACATGGTGAGAGGTAGAGAGAGAGATGGAGTGGCTGAGAGGATGCAGGGACTGAAGGGGGAGTGAGTGACCCAGCAGAGAACAGCAGAGATGGCATGATGGAAATGAAGAGCACATGACAGGAGGTTGGAAGTGTCTGCAGAGCCATTTGTTCTCTATGTGTCTGTGTGTGTGTGTTTGCATGCTTGTGTGCTGGAGAATGTTAAAGCCCCCATTTACTTTGGTAATGACATTACGAGCACCTGACTGCCACTGTGATTGACACATAGTGGCAGACCTTACTCCAGAGAGGAGGAGGGGGTAACTTATTAAAATATTGCTGCTGAGATGCTGTTGCCTTGTCATAATAAACTACTACAACTACTACTCTGCTTGGTTAGGAGTTTGTACCTAATTCTATACCAACATGTCCTCTCAAGTTTCATCACTTTTGTCTAAATGTTCTGGAGCTTTTGGGCCTCATGAAGTGCTGCTTGCACCTAATGGTTTACATTACAGACAGACAGACAGAGTACTTTATTAATCCCTTTGGGAGGTTCCCTCCGGGAAATTGGCATCTCCATCGCATTCTCATATATTGCACTGTTTAAATATAGAATACAAAGTATAAAATAGAATAGAAAATAAAAATATATAAAATCTGAAAAAGGACACAATAAATTAGGCAGTAGAGGTAGTCGGAATTTGAATCAAAATAGGCACTTGTAGGAGATTAACAGAAAATATGCATATGTGTATGTGTGTACCTGAGTGTAGCAGCAGTGGGTATGGAATGCTGATGGTAATGATAGAGTGCATATGGTAGTATAATATAATAAAATAATATAATATAATATAGCATGTAATAGTAGTATGATATAGCATATACAATGTATAACATCCAAGAGTAGATTATGAGCAGATTATAGATTATGTTTTTGCTTTGTATATAACAATAAATCTTGCCATTTCCACAAGAAATGAATAAACAAATCAAACAGAAAAATACACAAACATAATAATTAACATTATTGTTTCTTTTACAGGTTTGCCAGAAGTACAGGTATATGTACAGGTATAATGACATTATATTGCAATTTTTGCTTTGCTAACAGTGTGGCTCTCAGGATAGCGATGTCAGTATCTCAGTTGGTCAGCCACTTTTTCAGACTAATTTATCTCAAAAAGTACTGTATGGATTACCATGAAAATTTGTACAGATATTTGTGTTCCCCAAAGAATGAATCATCATGAGTTTGATTTATGACCAAATACTAAAAATAATGACTTTCCTATCAGTCTCAACTGAACTTTCTGCTTAATTTTCAGCAAACGTTAGCATGCTGACACTAGCTCTACTTAAGTATGGCCTCACAGATGTGATAGTACGGCTGCAGAGTTTTGTAGTAATAAATAAGTAGTTAAAGATTATTATGATATATAGTATTTTATGTTGTCAGGTTTACCTTCAAAAATCATCAATGGGATTTACCTGATTAAATGAACGTTGTCATTACAGCTGTGACTCTCATATTCCTCATTTAAAATATTTGCATTTCACAAAGGTGAAGGCATGGAGTCCACGCCGAACCAAGCGACTGATGAGTCTGTGGACTTGTTCCTGCTGGGAGTGAAAGCTTTTCTGCGTGGGAGAGTTGCTTTCTTGTCTCTTAGAGCCCCTTTCCTCACCCCAGTCTCTCCTCTCCCCTCTTCTTCACTCTCCCTTTTCTCTCCTGACCGACTGGCTTAGAAATAAGGAGTAAGTCCCTCTGTTTCAAGAGGTTTGGAATTAGTTTGTCTCCTAGCAACAGCCCGTACAATACAACATGGTTTTGTGTGAGACAGAGACACAGTGTGAGAATGATGTGTGCGTAAGAAGTGTGAGAGACTTTGGGAACGGGTTGATCAGTGTGTGTGTGCATGCGCACGTGTGTGTGCATGTGTGCATGTGTGTGTGTGTGTGTGTGTGTGTGTGTGTGTGCGGTGCCCATGCATTAATCAGCTGAGCACAGTTTTTCCACTGTCATGCATGTTTGGTAGGTTTACTCTCATGTGGAAACCTGTTCCACTCTATAGGTTGCCTCACTCTTCTCTTGTCTTCCCCTGTCCTCCAACACACACACACACACACACACACACACACAGAGAGAGAGAGAGAGACACCAACACAAATACACACACAGATACATTCTTCATTCAGAGCGGACAGCACTTCCTCCCTGGGTTGCTGTTACATAAGTGCTAAGAAGCTGAATGGAAACTGGTGATAAGCTGGTGTTTTATCACGAGGACAGAGGCACTGACCATGAGAGTCTGGGTGGGACACACCGTCCGTGGGTGTATAAATGGGAGTGAATATCCTCTAAACAACCACCCCGACCTCTCCACCACCGCCGCCACCACCACCACCCACATGGCCACCATGATGTCACCAACTCTGGCTTATAGCTAAAATGTAGGTCACAATGTGGAACACCTCCTCCAGTGACACCAATATTAAAACTTGATTGGGACAAATGTGGACCGATGAAATAATGACAGGGCCTGGTCTCACTGTTCTCACTTCCTTCTTCCTCTGAGGGATTTACTGATCTCAAATGTAGCTAAAAGTGAAGGCCACTGGAAAGGAATGGGTTAAGTTTCCATAGCTGGAACTGAGAAATCTGAGAAGTGACGGAAGAGAGAGAAAGAAGGGGAGAATTCTGGGGACCGAGGAAAAAGAGGAAGACCCGGAGCACAAGCCTTTGCCCTGCTCCTCTCTGACAGGTCTCTCCTGGTAGTGCAGCCTTTCTTCTCCTTTCTGTGATCTCAGTCTGGACTGTGTGTCTGAGTGGCGGCCGTCTCTTCCTGCTCCAGAGCTCCGAGCTTGGACGCAGCCTGTGACTCATTTTCACAAGCACCTGTAACAATGTGTGCTTGTTTGGCTGTTTATTTTGTGTTTGTTTGTTTGTTTGTTTTGGAAGGGGGGGGGGGGGTCTTTTTACAGTTACACTGCTCCAGACAAGGTTCTTTCCCTCCTGGTGTTAAAGCTCAACAGTAAGCATTTCCCACTTCCTGTGCAGCGCTGAATCAGCCTCCAAGAATGTACGAGCACTGACTCACACTTCCTCCTGGATATGACAGAGCTTCCTCTCCTCTGCCAACTGATTTAGCCTTTCTCTCCTCCCTCCCTCCACCCATCTTCCTTTCACTCCCACCACCCCCAACCAGCCGACCTCCTTCCTCTAACAGTTGAAGGTTTGAGAGGCAACCAGGAGTGGAATAAGTGACTCCCGCCTCAGCGTGCATGTATGTTTGCTAAAAGGCAGAACATTGACCGACTAAAGCAGAGCACCGAGGAGGGATAAGTCACTCGTCTCAGTCATCAAGCATCTGAGTCATTTGAATTTAATTTTTCCTGTCTATATTTAGAGGCTTCAGTCTGGCCTTATGATCATTCATAGGAGCAGAACAGATGGGTCTCTGTTGCATCGCTCTAGCTAACAACAGGTCGACCATTAATGTCTCCCGGGCAGGTGAACCACAGTTCAACTCTTATTAAAACAGTTAGCTGAAAGCCTGGACGAGTATGGATGATTATCATAAACAGAGAAAACAATTCAATCATTTGTAATGTATTATACATTTAAATAAAGTATTTCTCTTATGGTGATATCAAGCCAGGGAAAAAGATTTGGTACTATTTGTCTACGTTTTGAGGCAAATAGAAAAAATAGAATTTGATAAGTGGTCTTCACAGCACTGAACTCTGTAATCCATAGGACACGCTGTCACCTGGTATGCAGGTATACAGGCCTACAGAGACTATGTACCAGTATTAACCCATTGACAGTGAGGTCTGTGCATCCTGGATATTGTTGTTAGAAAGACAGAAATCTCTGACAGGGATTTCTCAAAACCTAAAAAACGTACTCTAAATTATGGAAAAATATCAAAGGTTGCCATGGTGAAGGTAACTGCCGTTTGACAACCGACTTAGAAAGTTCATTTCATAGAAATTTTAGCTGAGGCGCACTTCTCATTCTCCTGCTTCTACCTCAAAGACAGTAACTCCTATCGCCCAAATGGCCATATTATAAGAAAGAGAAAACCCTGAAAATTGTGCTCTCAGTTAATGAAGCAGTTGATCTGCTTCATCTGCAATCAAAAGTCTGTCTGCTTCTGTAGTTACATGACTTTTATTTCCCTACCTTTTGTTGTATAAATGATGTATGTGAAGTCAAATCTGTAGGGGTGGGTGCAAGTTTAAGAAAAGATTTTTAGAGAATTTGACAGCTCTTCTTTACTCTGTTATGTCCTCGGCTCTGGCTCTGAACATTGTACCCAAAGCACACTAATGTAAAAATCTAAGAGGGGTTTCATTTCATGAAACGTGAAACTGAAATTGTGTAAAAAGTGTGCATGCTATGAAAAAACTGACTAAACATGAAAAAGTCCCAAGTGTTGTTAACCTTTAACAGTTTGAATGGAGTTGCTATGTATAAATGAGCATGAAGAGGTTGATGATGAGTGGGTTTGAAGGGGTTCCATTGTAACTATAAGCTTCAAAGAAAGTTGGATATTTTGGAAAGTTTTAATGGGATTTGAAAGTTGAATAATACCCAAATCTGTGATAGATGTGGAACAAGTTTGAATGGAGTTACTCTCTGAAAGTATAAACAGAAAGGGGGAGAACACAGAGGATGAGCATGGAGGGGGGGGGCAGAGAAACAAGAGTCACTGAACTTCCTTTTCATCCTGTGAAATTCAAGGATAAAGTCACACATTGCCATGTATTAACAGATACAACTCCATTACAAACAATCGGACCTCACTAATTTCTAAACCCTGGCGGTGTCCCTGTAATCCCTGTGTTTGTGTGCATGCTTGGACACACATGTATGAGACTGAGGAGCTCCCCCCATACCTTCTGAAAAAGTTGAATTAATGTGAGAAAGTCGCAAATGTCTTGTCAAGTTTATAGTTTGAATGAAGTTTCTACAAGAATGAATGAGTCGGACGAGGTTGAAGATGAGTGGCTTTGAAGGTTTTTCACTTCCATTATAACAACTTCAAACAAATTTGAATATTTTCAAATGGTATGAATGGAATTTTAAAGCTGAATGAAACTCATAATGTATGACAATCATGGAAGATTTTAAGGTTTGACTGAGCAACTGAAAGTATGGAAAAATAGATATGAGTTGAAAATGTTTAGAAAGCAGTATGAATGTTGGAAATGGGATCCAGGATGCAAAATAGAAAAGTGGGGAAATGTTTAACAAGCATGAATGGGACTGAACAGTTGAATAAATCTCATAATATCTGAAAAATGTTAAAATTTAAGACTTGAGTAGAGTTTCTGTCTGAAAGCAGAGAAAATTGTCATTTGTGCGAACAGAAGCTTTGATTAAAAAAGGCTTTCTGCCACAGGGTGTCATTGCTCTTGTTTGCGATCATTAAATATTGTAGCAGTGTGTGCTCATGCATGTACCATTGTAACTTAGAGATATCTAAAATTAAAATTTCTTTGTATTTTTGTATTTTAACACAATCAGATCAGAGCCAGTAAAGATTAGCAACGTTTTGCTAAACAAGACCCCTGACAGAATTGGTCAGTGGAAAAGAAAATTGGTAACTAAAAGATTTTCTTGTATCATAAAAAATAGCAGTTTGGCAAACCAAGGTCTCCTTTAAACCTGAACTTCATTTTGCAATTAGTCACAAATGTACTCACATTCTAATTGTTTTATTTATATTTTTAGATCTATCTATAATATTTACAAATTCTTTTTTATTCTATACATGTATATTTATTAACCCCTCATTTCCATTGTCTGATCAAATATCCACAAGCAGTTCATTCCTCTATAAAATGTGTTGAACACAATACTTAGAGTAACACATCTACATATTGGAAAATATGTTTATTCACTTTTGTGCTGGGATTAAGATGAGAAAATCAATACTCCTCTCATGTTTGTATATGGAAGGCGGTAGCATCCTATTAGCTTATCTCAGCCTGGCTCTGTCTCATAGTGACAAAATATGCATATCAGCACCTCCAGCACTCACTACTTAAGACAGTTCATTCATTTAATATGAACAAAGCTGCTCCCAGGTTTCTGCTCCAGGCCAAGAAATAGTCCAGCACACAGTCCTCCATAAAATCACAACTTATGGCTTTTACACACAGTTCTTGTACAGATAAAACAAACCAGAAATTACATGGTATTTAGTGATCTTTAGAGGTGCCGGGAGGAAAATTTTGTCACCTGTGGACAGGCTAATTCTTTCCCCCGTTTCCAGTCTTTACACTAAGCTAAACTAAGCTAAGCAGCTGGCTGTATATGAGAGTGGTACGATCATCTCAGCTAACTCTCAAAATGAAAGCAAATCAGAGCATTTCCCCAACTATGTGAAGTTTATCTTCAAAGAAATACTACTTAGATAACAATGGAATTAGTGAATTTAGAATCTTCTGAAAAAAGTACATACAGTAGTTTTGTCTGTCTTATAACAGAAGTTGATGCTTATATTTGAACCTTAGTATGAAGAATAGAAGAGGATCCGGATGAGGAACTTTGCCACCTTTTACCTCCCATCAGTCCCATCTGTAAAAGTAGGCCATTCCCCGACTACTCAAGTGTGAAACTCACGTCTTTTTCTCTGAGCACAGTGGAAAGTTTACCTTGTGACCAAGGTGTGCTGCTGTGCTGATTATGCAAACATCCCACAGCCAGCAGGAGCCTGTACACACACCCACACGCATGCATGCATGCATTCACCTGACTCATATATGACGTCACATATGACAGGTGCCTCCGTGGACACAGCAGGTTGTGAGGCAGGGAAGGTGCGTTCATGTGTGTGTGTGTGTGTGTGTGTGTGTGTGTGTGTGTGTGTGTGTGTGTGTGTGTGTGTGTGTGTGTGTGTGTATGCATGCGGTCTTTGAGTTGTTTGCAGTGTTTACACATAACAGTGTGATCGTTGGAGAGTGTATCACGCGTCAGGGGAACTGGGAAATAGCGAGCACTAAGAGGAGCGGGTGATGTCACACAGTCATAACCAAGGAAAATGTTGTGTAATACCTGCGTCATTCTGCACCGGGACAACACCAGGTCAAAGCTGGGAGCCGGCTGGTCAAGCTCTAAACAACATCTGTCATATGAGGCCTGCAGGCAGCACAGAGGCAGCGGTGTAATGCTGCTGGTTAGTCAAGGGCCAGTGACTTATAGTCATTAGTAGGTGGAAAGCACCGTACTGTCCAGCAAAGGCAGATAATCAGATGACTGTTGCAGGCACTTCAGATGACCAAATATTGTGGTATGTTTGTAAAAGGAAGTAGCACAACCCCAAATTCAGCGGGCTTTCCTGTGTCTTTTCGTTACCCACGTGCACATG
The DNA here is from genome assembly GCA_037975185.1 of Centropyge bicolor. Taxonomy (NCBI): domain Eukaryota; kingdom Metazoa; phylum Chordata; class Actinopteri; family Pomacanthidae; genus Centropyge; species Centropyge bicolor. The sequence goes on from JBBMOC010000070.1 coordinate 1,332,036, forward strand.
CACACACACACTTGTCCTACTTAAAAAGAGACAATGATCAATTCTGTCCATTCTAGTCAATGTGAAACCGGTCTTTGTGTTATTTCTTCTCCCCTTTGAATCTTCTCTCGGATGAATGAGGCCAGGTCATTCGTGAGTCACACAGAAACATTATAGCACATAGATAAAAAAGTGGGGGCATTCTGGCCCAGTGTCTTGGACAGGTGAAATGATGTGATGTCAACAGAGGCCATAAAAAGAGATCCCTCATTCACATGGGATGGAGCGGTGGAGTTTCCCTCACTGCCTAGGTAGTGGAGCACCTGTCAGGAAGAACGTTGCTTTATGATTTAAACAAACAGAACATCAAATCCACCTGAGTTTTCTTGCTTCCCGTTTACAAAGTATTTTATATTTTTAAATGCTCCTCAATTAAGTCATCATTACTCATCTTTATCACTCCATTTCAGAGGGTTTATCTCTTCTCTTGTTTACTTTGTGTGACATTCGATATGTTCATGGCACCCATATGTGGGGAGAAAAAGGTTAAACAGCACCACTGTGAGCTTATTTGACCACTGTTTCAAATTAGCAATGTGAACCATCAAATGGCTGTTAGATAGACCTCTCTGCTGATTGATGATTGTCGGAAGAGTCATGGTGACTCAAGTATAACATGGGAAAGAATTCAAAGATTTTGGACTCTTGCCCAGAGTACCAGTTGGGTTGCCATCTGTATTTTGCAGAGGCCTCTTTTCAAATTCTGCATATATGAGATGATTTCACAGTTTGAAAAGACATATTAGTCGGAGGACTGTTGTCTTGGAAGTGGGGAAGCCAACTTCAAGGAAGAACTTGTTTTGTGGATGTGGAAGACGAGCTGACAGTATTTGTGGACACTGCCACCATGTGGCTTCTCTCCAACCTGAGAGCTTTATTACAACCAACACTGAGCAGAGGCGTGTGGTCCCTGCTCCTCCATTTCACTATCAACAAAGAACTCTGATAAGATTCAAATGTATAAGATAAAAGTTAAATATCAACGGCTGGGAAATTTCTGCTGTTAAAATATTTGTGAAAATAGAACACAAATACAGTGTTTAAAATCCCAAAGTTTCAGCAATGATGTTGGAATCGTGCAAAAAAAATAAGAAAATGATGTAAATATTAACTGATTGAAATAGAAATACTTACATTTCAAATCAGACAAACAATGTGTTGCTTTAACATTCTGTTTCAATTAGAAATGCATCTACAACATTTTTTTTTTTTTCCAAATTAAATATATAACTCTTTCCTGATGGGCTCTGGAGAGGTGTAAAGGAGAACTGGGACAGTCCATACCTAATCTCTTTGTATATTGTTAGAATGGGATGAGAGAATGTAATCAATTCATGGAAATTGATGGTAATGTATGTATTTAGGGACGGTGTTAAGAACCAATGAACAACACAGTCAAATTGCTGTGAAAACTAATCAGGTTTTTGAGGTCGTGCATCAAACCAATCATCAATCAATCAATCAAACATTTATTGGCTAAATTATTATACAATAATGACAGTTATTTGCTCCCAATTTCAGTGGGATGAGAGTAAGTTCATCTTATGTTAATTCTATTAATATTAGGATAATATAATTCATATGTGGTATTCACAGAAACCCTCTGACTGGCAAAACCACACGCACAACAAAATGAGCAGCTAAACAATTTCCCCTGTACATTTTTAAACTATGATTCATTGCTGTGAACAGCAGCCATTAATTCAACCTCGTGTTGTCATGGTTGATCATTTATAACAGGAAAAAGCATTTCAAAAAAATATACCATGGTAATCTCCAGTAGTTTGATAAGGGACAATAGCAATGTCCCGTCTGCCACATGACAGAATGACAAATCCTCTTCCTGTAAAATGAATCAACAGTTTGGTCTGGGAGAAATATCTTATAAGTAAATAGCTTCTGGAAGTGAAAGGAGAGGATCGGGTTAACATTGCAAAGATGTCAAAGCGATCAAATTGTCTTCGTGCCTGTAGGCTTCATGCAGCCCAACAATGTTGAAAGCAGAGTGATGAATTCATGTTTCAACTGGAATGAAAAACAGAAGAGTTAGTCATTCAGCAGAAAATGCTCTGGTCACATTGCTCTCTCTCTAAAAGTGATTAGTAGAACAGTTGCCTTTCACTGTTAATAGACCATGCCAGTGTGTTTTGAAGTTATGCATGTTCTCTGACTATTTTCAAACACTGAACTGCAGAACGTTGGACTATTTTTTCCCATCATTCCAGGGACCATTCCAGGCACCCATTCATTTGGGTATGGTATCAAAATCAATCAGCTTGTTGAAACTTCTTTACTAGCGACTTCAATCTAAAGCTTATTTTTTATTTTAGCAACATATCAAATGACAACATGAAAACAATTTGACAGTGGTCGCTCGTAGCAATGACCGCACAGAGAAATATCAGCTGAACCTGCATCATTTTTGGCTGCAGCAGCAGACTGTGCTAGTTCAGACTGTGCATGAAGAAGAGCAAATGAAAGTCAATGGTTTGCTGGAAAAATGGGGGGGGGGAAAAATCAAGATTCTAAAACGTGATTAGTTGGGATGTAAGTGATTTCTAATAAATAAGTAAAGCATGATATGATCCTTTCAGATCTGTTCATATTATATGTTTGATACCAACAGAAACTATATTTTAAGGTTCTCGATTTTTACTTTATTATTAACATTTTGTACCACTGAATCCTCCTACTAACTACATTTCAGAAGAAAATGTGACATTTTTTTCCATAACATTTTTATTCATTTGACCGTTGTTCAATCAAAAAGCCTCCTGATGTACATAACTCCCTTTGCAATAAAAACACATTGGCAGCTGAGAAGAGTTAACAAACGATTCATTTATAGCACACAGCACTATAGACGGGCCATAGAGGCATGAAAAAGAAACAGTTACAATCTATATAATACATATTTGGAATATGGTGTTTGAATGCCTGATTTGAAAGCAGTGTTACCAAATAAAGGTTTAGCTTATTATTATGATTATTATTGTAATTATCTAACTATTCAAATCCAGTGTGCACAGTGCAAAAATACAGTTTTGCCAAATTCAGAGAGAGCGCTGCGGACTCTGAGTGTAGATCTAGATGAACCATCTAGATGATTCTGTATGATAGCTGTTAAAAACAACACCTCAGTGAGTGCATGTGTGTGTGTGCAGAATCACAAGACGCTCATCAAGTTAACCCGAAGCTTCCTGTGACTCACAGCTCCAAAACCCTCACACTCATCCAAGAGGAATCCGGGGGACTTCTACCACATGGAGACCTTGTTGTTGCCTTGGCACAGGGAAAATGGAAGCTTTCTGAAAGCATAATTGAGAGTTAGCTGTGTGCCGAACATTGTGCAACCTTACCAGCTTCAGTAATACAGATGTGGGAGAAGAATCCAGTTCACCTGTTTGTTAAGAAGGATGCCACAGTGCATGCAGACTGTGTGCCTCTTCTCTCCACAGAATCATCAGCAGTGGTGGAAAGTAACAAAGTACAGTTACTCAAGTACAACCTCAATTCCAAAAACGTTGGGACGCTGTGTAAAACATGAATAAGATCAAAATGTGATCATTTACCAACAGACTGTGTTTAACAGCAGTTTAACAAAGTGTTCCTGAGCCCATGTACTAATCTCCTTTATCCAATCACATGTTTGATGTGTTTGACAAAGTGTTGAACCTCTCTCCATCCTCGCTCATGAACGACTGAGTCTTTCCAGGATGATCCTTTCATACCCAATCATGATCCTATCACCTGGTACCAATGAACCTGTTTACCTGTGGAAGGATCCAAACAGGTGTTTCTGGATCAGTCTTTTGTCCTGTTCAGACTCAAATTCAGAATTAGCAGATATTTACAAAAATCAATGAAGTTGATGTGAACTGTTCTCAAGTCAGTTTATGTTAAATAAAATTAGCAATTAAATACAATTAGCAGTTTATCGCAATCACATTTACTTTTTACACAGCAACTTTCTTGGAATGGTCAAGGTACTTGTACTTTGCTTGAAATAGTTTGCTTTATACTTCTACTCAATTACAATTCAGAGGGAAATGTTTTATTTATTACTCTACTACAGGAATTCATTAGTTATTAAAGATGAAGTCTTTAAGAAAATTGTATGATCAGCCTATGAAATATGATGTTTTAGATTAAACACAGGGGTTTATACTACTAGCCCCACCTCAACTACCCGCATTATCAAAATTCTGCTCAATAATAATGTGTGTATAATGTGTGATTATCCCATTATATAATGTACAACAGATGACATGGCATTCAGAAATGTAAGCACTGTCACATTCTGATACTTAAAGTACATTTGGCTGATGATACTTATGTACTTTTACTTGAATGGGGTATTTCTGTGTTGTAGTATCTTTACTTTAAGTAATGAAGCTGAGTGCTTTTTCCACTGATCAGGCAACAGCAAACAGACGACAAACATCAGCCTGTCATTGAAATCTATATTCTGATGACCTGTGCTTTCACTTGTCCAGATGTGGGAAAGGGCTACTTTACAAGCTAGGATTTGGAATGAAAGGATTTGTGCCTGACAGGTTGGAGCATCATGGCTCCACCTCTGGGGGATTCGAACATTTGAACACACTCTGATCAGGTTCATTCTTCATTTTAAAGCTTTAGATGTGATCACATTTACTGAGAACAAGGACAGGTTGAACACAGGACTTGTATTTTTCCATTGTTTCTACACCAGTCATTTATCACATGGAGCACATAAATAACTAATAACTTCCACAGGAAATTAGTCACTATTTTCGTGACTAGTCCTGAAGGGACTTTTTCACACTTTGTTATTTTATGAATGGACGCCTTCAACCTAAAGATCTTTTTTCAGTAGTCTATATTTACATCACACGAAACATTTTTGCGGTACTTTGTTCATCCTGACCGTCTCCTCGCGCCCACTGAGAAGCACGCGACCCGCCGCCGCGCCGCTGACTCCGGCCTGAGTCACGGACCGCAGCAGCGGCAGCGGCGGGCGGTGCGCTCTGCTCCCGCTCTGTATAAGAGCGGAGCGCGGCTGATGATGCTCGACAGGGCCATTTCACAGCCCGGCGATTCATATTCAGTCTATACGTGGACATAAAGTAGCCAGTCAGGAGAAGAAGTCGTTTAATATTTACAAAACAAAACAGAATCCTGTTTTAAAATTCCAACCAAAGTCAAAGGAGAAAGCAACTGTACTTTAGTATCAGAAGCTGAACAGCTCAGTGGGCACAGCTGTGAATGCATGGGGAAGGATGTTTGAAATGTTTCACAGGTGGGGTTAATACATCTATGAGAATCCAGCTCATGTCATGAGCTCCGCCTGTATGTTGAACAGTGTGTGACTTTCCTTGAAACTGCAGAATGTCACACAAACAGTGAAGAGAAACAGGCATGTTCAGACATCATAACATTCATCTGAAGGGCAGCACTTTAAAATGTACTTTACTTTTCACATCTGCATTTAATAGGACATGTATAGGCATCCCCTCCTATAGATTTTAGTATCACATAATTGATATATAAGTGTATTGATGTTTCTTTCAGTGATATTCATATAACATGTCACTGAAATGCATTAAGGGACTTTTCTCTTTTTAACTATCAGAATGAGCAGTTAATTTGATTAGGTCACTCTCCATTCTGTTTTTAATTGATAAACGTTGTGACATGATTTTGGTTGATTGATTCCACTCATATTTACTAACCAAGAAAATTACGTGTTCTTTTTTCCCAGATCAATTTCTAGGGGCCAGTAACAGAAGCAGCTGAAGACAAACTAGAACCTTGCCTGGTTTATTTAAATTAAAGACATTCTAAAGAAAATCAAAACAAATCAAAATGAACTCTTCCAAAATGAGAACGTTTCAGAGTGTTTGGTGTGCATTCACTGAAGTGGTCAGTCACTGCCTTGTCAGACTTCAGATATTTGGCTTTGTGCATTAACGGTAGTCTGAGCTCCTTTCAGACACATTCCACACAAAGCCAGCACTTCCACAAATGACTATGATTTCCTCTTGGCTGCTGAAAACACTTGGTCCGCACAGTCCAAGAAATATAATTTCTGCCCTTCTGTACATCCATTTCCTGTTCTAAAATACTTGCATATGTTTTCTCTGTCAACTAAAGTGTGACTCACTTGGTTTAAGAGTAAAAACAAATACGAACGGAACAAATAAGCTGACTCACACCAGTGACTAAGACATTTGGAATACACCTTCAGGATTTAGGAACAGCTTTGATCCATATACTGAGTGTGTGTGTGTGTGTGTGTGTGCGTGTGTGTGTGTGTGTGTGTGTGTGTGTGTGTGTGTGTGTGTGTTACACAGCCATAAGTTAGCATCCATCTCTTTCATAACTACAGTGACATCTGCTGGCTCCAGGTTACACTGGCTCCTTCTTTCTGTTTCTGTGAAAACAGAATCAAGGAGCTAGCCAGACCTCTGGACTTCCTGTCTCTAATCTATATGAGGATGGAATAGGTGGAGGTAATATAGCCACCTGTATTATTATGCGTCAAATAACTCTATTCTCCAAATAATAATTTGCACTTATTTTTACTACCTTCCTCCATAGATTGTCCTGCTTTGATCTGCTCCATCCTCTGCTTGCATGTTCTTGTCCTGATGCTACTGGCCTCTGTCTTCGCTGTGGCCCACAGGAAGTGACTGAAGGTCATAGATCAAAGGTCCCTGGTTCTGAGAACTCTGAGGTAATACGCCTGCATTTTTGACAGAAGGAACCAGGGACTAAACTTAGTTCCTGTAGGGTAGTTCTGTTTGCTTAAAATGACCCTGTCCCTGGATTGGTACTTTCTTTTGGAGTGAGCTTGGACGTGCTGACCATAACTGATTGGTCAAATGCAGATACCACAGCGGCTGCAGCTTGTGTGCCACTTCGTTCATAAAATGGAAGGAAGTAATCTGAAACCCCTAGGCCAGTAGGACGCCCAAAAAAATCTCAAAGTTTCAACATCAACAGGAACTGCACATTAATAAAAAATTAAATTCATTATTATAAAATCTCATCAAAACTTTGTAAATCTGCAAAAAAAAAAAAAAAAGCTTACATTAGAGTTGTTTTCACTGCAAGCACTCATACTGATGTAAAGAACTACACGAGTGTGGGCTGCAAGTCACATGACTACAATACTCAAGTCCACTACCCAAACATTCCGTGTGAACTGAGCCACCTCACGACAGTGTCTGTATCTGTCACGATACCTAAATCATTTGAGGATTCAGTACAATAATCACTCTTCTTTGAGATCAGTTTTAGTCTCCACCAACCACGAGAAAATAATCTGGATCTTTACCTTGTGCATGTTTGAGTTGGTTCACCAGATAGTCACAAACTTTGGCTGTCTGCCATTTGGTGCTGGCAAGATAGAGAACACTAGATTTTCCAACAACTAGAAAATGGAAAAAAATTGCCTATGATGCTTAAAAAAAAATCTAAAACCAGTACATCAACACATTATTATGATTATTATTTTTGGCATTTCTGCTTTATTATGTAGTGACCCTGGAGAGAGACAGGGGGTGGCATGCAGCAAATGATTTGGGGTGGAATCAAACCTGGGCTGCCGCAAAGTACATTGTACATAGCACACAGTCTAACTGGTAAGAAACTGGGGCACCACCCATCCACGTTTGTTGCAAATTAAACCTTAATAAATACATCCATATGCAAAAAGCAAAGGATCAAAACAGTTGAGTCCAACTGCGTCTTAGTTTCAGGAAATGTAAACTGAGTCTCACATAAAACCTAAAAATGTGTACGAGGCCATGTCTTAGCGTGGAGCTTTGATATTTTCTTAAATGTCAACCTCCTCCCTGTTCTCATTTTGAAGGTAAGTGGAAATGGGGAAAAAAAAAAAACCCAGCCTGCCACAGCACTTTTTTTTCGACCCAAAAATTCAAAAGGGATCATGAATAAATTAAAGGTGTATTCGCTGAAGTGGTTGTCAGTCCATCAGACCAATGGAGCCACCTGTGGTTGTGATAATGAAATAACTGTCAAGCACAATGCCTACAGGCCCGAATACAGATGAATGATCCCACACTTCTGACTCATTTTGTTACAGCAGCACAATGAATGTCATTTAGCCAGCACAATGAACATTCCCCATCATATATTTTCTAAAGTTTGGAGAAAAGGTTCAGGTGAGAGTTATATTGTTAAATAATTCTGGCACCATAAGGGATTAAAAGGTCTCATTTTAATATTATTATAAGCTTATTATTCATGCATTTCACACCCAGTGACTAAGTGCTCATGTAAAAGGTTGTCACACCAACTCCATCCACACTTGCATTTGCCAAATTCTGGGGGGAATTGTGGCATCTTTTTCTCCAAAATGTCAGAAGAAATAGGACAGTGGTGACCACTGAGAGGCTTGATAAAGCAGCCAGAATTATGGCAGCATTACAACATAGTACTAACAGGACTCAGATCGTCATCAGGGAAGCAAAGACTGACTGACACAACAAAAAAATCTCTTGTGCTTTCATTTGTCTTGGTTTGATTGGCGGACATCTCCAGGTCAGGATGAGATGTTGTGTGTGGAGTCTGACAGATGATTTGCAGTGTTGGCATCCACGGTGTTACTAGGACATCACTTAGAATTCTTCTTCTGTGAACCATGAATGTCTGTACAATTTTTCATGGCAATCCATCAAATAGTTGTTGAGATATTTGAATGTGGCCGGCGGATGGAGCGACTGGCATTGCCATCCTGAGAGCCGTGCTGCAAGCATGCTTATATCATGACTAATGGCTGCACTGTTATATTTCCTCTAGCTTTTCCATCAGAACATGATGACAGGGTCTTATTCTCCAGTATCAGATGGTGTTGAGGACCGCAGAAGACTATCCTGCACAGTCCACAAAATAGTCACAATGTATAAACTATCACAATTACTTATTCATTATTATTCATTATTATTGTTATCCGTTAATGTGCGGTTCCTCTTTTACTAACTGACAGTAGACAAAGTTAGTCATTTCATCTCCCATAAATCACTCCATCATTTGGTCTTTTTAAAGGATACGGCATAGTAAATGTTGTTCAGCAAATCCCAAAACTGAGCTGCACACTAATAATTATCACACGTGTCACCTACTGAGGAGAAACACTGAAGGGGAAAAAAAGACTGGATGCACAAAACCTTGATGGATCACAGACAGAAACATCAGAATAGCTCTTGATTTCTCATGGCGACTTTGTTCTGATTCATTATTTTCTCCCCAAGATTTTCTCTTCTACTATGATCACGGACTTCATTCAGATAAAGCCAGTTCCTGGCTGGAGCCGGTCCACTGGATCCACCACGGGGACATTTAATGAGGCATTATGTCTTTGTCACAGTGCAGGGACCTGACTGCGACATGTCTGCAGCGGACTGTATGTAGTGCAAATTCAGGGCACCATTTGCCGGGATAACAGGCTCCCCAGAGTGCACAGGACCAGCGAGAGCACCGAAACCAGACTTCAGCTGTGCTGGAAAAACAACGCACCCATGAAAAAGACGAGTGGCTGTCTGATTCTCACAACTTTAACATTCATGGAAATCCAATTCAACACAGCCATTATTAACTACTCCATACACTAACAGAATCTTTTGTCAATCTCAAGCCACCACTGAACATATAGAACTGCTTGGGTAACAAGTCTTTCATCTGTGACTGGCCATCTGTTTTGTTCTCACTAGCTCAGTAGCCCAGAACTGTTCTTTCATTTGCTTTTGGTTCAGATTCAATGCAACAATACTTTGATTTCTACATTTTTTGGCTGCATTTTTCAACACAACACTGATGTGGTTTGGGAGCTGAATTTCAGATTATTTCAGGCTACCAATTTTACATTTAAAGCCATACTCTGACCAATCTATTGCAACACACAAGCCAACACAGTATTTTTATTCTATACAAAGAAAGGAATGACTAATTGTAGGTTAATAGACTTGTCGAATTTACAAGATAAATTATCAAGAACAAATAATTAAGAATGTGTCGCATTTCATAAAGTGGATCAACAAATTTTTGATCCAGTTGTGTCAAGTAAATATAGCTATCCAAGTTATCAAATTCATCCCATCCAGTGGGAAACATGAATGTCCTCACACAGTTTCATGAGAATCCATAGAATAGTTTAATAAAAGTCTTCCAATCAGCTTTTTGCTTTAGTTCTGTAAGGCTTCTCATTTTTGCATCAATGATGCCGTTATAATAGGAGACAGGTAACATCTCTTTTTTGAAATACTGGGAACTCATAGTTAATTCAGAAATATGTACCACAAAAAATTCCACCATTTAAAAGATGATCAAATACCACAATACCTGTACAATTTTGACAGTTTCTTTAGTCGTTCTGAAGCATTTAGCTGTGCAGAATAAAGCAATGAAACCTGATAAAAGACATGTTGTTTGTGGCCATTTTTTGTGGAATCTTTCATGTCTAACTACATAGTGAGTGATGTGTTTATAAAAGAAAATAGTATGTACTACTCCAAAGTACATAATTAACCCAGTGGAACTGTGAGAGACTACTAGTTGTTTTGTGCTGATCTACCATATCCAGCTGCTGCTCTAAAAACAAACCCACATTCACATTTGGAATGGGAAGCGTGGCAAGAGAATAGTAGAAGTTACATTCATTGCATTTTCACAGGTTATGTGCACATCACGTCACTCTTATTGTTTGAGGTTGATGCTGAAGCAGTCTCTACTTTCTTATATGTTTGTTAATTTTCATATTGGATTCACACATTTTTATTGGACTTTTTGTATTTCTTTTGTTGGATTATTATACTGTTGTATTTTGTGTAATGCAGATTGTTTTAATTTTGTTGTTGTCTAGAATTCTACAATTTCATTTAGCTGACGCTAAATACAGCACAAGCAAGGATAAAATCAGGAGAGAACAACCTGGATAAGTGCCATAAAACAAAGTTCCAGTTAGATCAGGCCTGTGCCTACAGGCGGTGAGGGGGGAATACGTTACAACATACAATAAGACAACAATCTATATTTTTGTTTGTTTGTTTGATTGGAGTTTATCAAGTGCCAAGGTGTTCAGTGAAGAGCTGGCTCTTTAGTCTTTTCTTAAAGACTGAGAGCGACTCTGCAGATCGAACAGAGTTTGATAAGTCGTTCCACGACCACAGAGGAGAAGAGTCTGGCTCTCGACCTCAGGCCCTTTTGAGGTGGTTGTATCAGGTGAGGGTGTTCAGGTAGGAGGGAGCCGTTTTTGTTGTAGTTTTGTAGGCAAGTGTCAGAGTTTTGAATTTGATGCGGGCAGCCACTGGAAGCCAGTGGAGCGATCTGAACAGCGGTGTGACATTTGCTGTTCTTGGCTGGTTGAAAACCAGACGTGCAGCTGCATTCTGGATCATCTGCAGAGGTTTGACCGTGCATGCGGGGAGGCCTGCCAGTAAGGAATTGCAATAGTCGATGCGTGATATTACTGTACAGGAAGTTGTGCTGCATGTTCAGACAGGAAGGGTCTAATCTTCCTGATGTTGTACAGAGCGAATCAACATGATCGAGCAACAGGGGCCACATGAGCCTTGAAAGTTAGTTGGTCATCAATCATGACACCCAAGTTTCTGGCAGACTTTGTGGGTTTGAGTTGGGCTGATTCAAGCTGGATGTTGATTTCTTGTTGTAGAGAGGACTGGCTGGGATGACAAGGAGCTCAGTCTTGGAGAGGTTGAGTTGAAGGTAGCGTTTATTCATCTATGTCGAGATATCTGCAAGACATGGTGAGATCCGGGCAGAGACCGTGTGGTCGTCTGGGGGGGAACAACAAGAAGAGCTGGGTATCATCAGCATAGCAATGGTATGAGAAACCATGGGAGTGCATTATTGCACCAAGTGAGGTTATGCATATTTATTCCTGAGCAATCCCTGTGGATAAGCTGTATGGTTCGGACTCCCTCCCTCCAAGACACTCTGAAGTATCTCCCTGAGAGGTAGTACAGGAACCAGCGGAGGGCAGATCCTGAGATGCCAAGCTCAGCGAGTGTGGAGAGGAGGATTTGGTGGTTAACCGTGTCAAAGGCAGCTGACAGATCTAACAAAAAGAGAACTGAAGACTGTCCAGTAGCTCTCGCAGAACGCAGTGATTCTGTTACGCGGGCGCGGTCTCTGTAGACCAGACTGATTCGGGTCACACACTTTGTTGCCAGAGAGGCAAGCAGAGACTCGGTTAAAGACAGTTCGCTAAAGTACCTTAGACAGGGAGGGCAGGAGCGAAAGCGGTCTGTAGTTTTCGACCTGGACTGGGTCAAATGTAGATTTTGAGTAGTGGAGTGACTTGAGCTTGCTAAAATGCAAGGGGAACACACCCATAGCAAGGGAGTCGATCATGTACATTACTGCAGGGTTCGTAAGAGGTTGGATGGTATGTAATTGTGTAAGTTTCCCCATAGCTCATCTCACAAAGAAAGCATAATGAATAGGATAACAGCACCCAGTAAAACCAGAACAGCTTGCTTACCTCCGTACATACTGTATTCAAAATTTGAGGAGTTCCAGGTTTTACTAGGTGCCATCATCAAGCTCACCCTCATATGGCTGGGCTAGAAGATAACACGCCAATAAAAAAAACTTTTAGTTGAATAAACAATAAAAATGTCAAAAAAATAATCCTGAAAAAGTACAAGAGCTGCAGATGTAAATAAAGACAGTTTTTGTTTATTGACTCATAAAACATCCTTCAAACAATAAACCCATTTCAAGGGAAGGTCTCTGTACAATGCTTACTAAGCAGTTTTATTCATCTAGAAAACGTATGAGGGGCCATGCTTAAAATCACAAGGCCCCTTCAAATTTAATGGCAGGTACTCTGGAAAAAAAAATTACAGCATTCCATCAACAAATATTTTCAAGCAATAAATATGCATTTATAAATAGTGTAAATTTACATCAAAATAAAAAAAAACAAACAAACACAAATTAAAGTTCACTCTTTTGTCTATGTGCAACCCTTTTCTTCTGTGACTTGGCTGTTTGTCTACAAATGATTTCCTCTCCCCCAACCCAAAGTAATCAAAGACTCATAGTTTCAGCAAAATGAAATTTAACGTTTTAACTGATTTTAAAGAATGGGGAGAAATGTTGCAAAGAATGTGTCACTCAACTTTTCACATTACAAAACAGATTTTTATCTTGTTTTCCTGACCAAGGAGGTGTCTAACATACAAAAGACCAGCTATGCTAATTTACTCATTTCATGGAGGGGAGGGAAAAAAGCTCTTGCGCCAACTCACAAACAGAATACGAAAATGGAAAAAGAAAATTATCAAGTCAGTAGTCTTTGTGTGATGATGTTGCCAGTTAAAACAGAATATGTACAAAAAATTTAATTCATCATTTTTATGTGGGATTTTGTGTATTTTATAAGTCCAGCTGGGCCAGCAGTAGAACAGTCTGGTCATGAGGACAGGAGAAGCTGCCATCCCCCTCCAGTCCACTGGGGGGAGGCACACCACTCTGGGCAGGTTGCATAGACACACAGCTTTCACGCAGCTGCCTTATGGGATAGCTACGGAGCGCCGTTTGAGGACTGCCAGCTTACTTCCTGAATATCAGAAAAAAGGGTTTCCGGAGAGTTTCCGATTAAGTCCATTGTGGTTCTGACTGTCCTCAGAACAACAGTGTTACCATCAGGAGGAGGAAGGCAGGGGACTTGCCTGTGGAAAGTTAAAGAAAGAACACACTGAGCTCTGCAGACAAATCTCATGAAACTCTGACATGAATGTGGGCATCAATAGGGATCTCTTTTATGTTTAAATGGATCCACTCTCACTGTTCTCACTGAGAATACTACTACTGCTCGTGGTTTTGTTCCCAATACTTACGAGTGTGAACTGGTCATAAACCTGCATGAGGTCCTCTATCTTGTACTGCTCTAGCACCACAAAGTTGTCCAGGTCCGTGCTCCCCCTTCGGGCACAGTCCTGGCAGTGCACCACGTAAGTTTTCCTGCTGTTGCTTTCGCTGGTTACAAACAGCAGGTCAAACACCTCCACCTAAAGACAAGAAGTATAAACAAAATTGAAATGTGTCATTAACACAACACAAAGGCAGCACAAAGGATTTGGGTGTTATTTAGAAAGGGCATGCTCACCTCACAGATGCTGCAATAATGTGCCGGCTCGTTCTGGGTCCTCCCATGCCATGCCAGCTCTTTCCCAGCAGCCAACAGCAGTTCCCGCTGCATCTGACACTGCTTTAGAGTCCGTAACAAACAATACCTAACATATAGAATCACACATTAGATGAGCATAGGTTAACACACACACACAAAACACAGGAATCAGAAAATGGGTTTTATAATTGGATAGAAACAGCGAGTTCTCACTTGATCATCTCAAAGAGCTTGTGGTCTGACACTTTGATGTTTCTGGCCATGTTCCAGGAGAGGTGGATCATGGGAACGATGGATTTGACACTCTGCAGTTTGTTCCACTCGTAACGCTCCACTGCCAGCTTGTACTGATGTGCTGAAGACAAAATACAGAGAGGCACTCGTCATTTTTATCTCTACGCTGGTATAAACATCTATCCAGCATTCATATAGCTGTACCTGCCTACACCTTGAGGCTGAACTGAAAGTCTGGAGGGATGGGAATTTTTGCCTCAGGCTTTGCACTATGTTTGCAGACAGCACGGCCATGAACACATTTGTAATGTCTAACTTTTTTCCTTTTCTCACCTGTGAGGGGCCCAACATTCCATGCAATATTGTTGCACCAGCCAATGGCCTGAACCCAGTGAATGGTGCCTGTATTCAACCACACCAAGTCCCCAGGACGCTGGATAAACCGATAGACAGGCACATTGGTCTCGTACAGGTCCTCCAGGTTGGGCCACCAGGAACCCATCAGGAAGTTGATGTTGTTTCTGTACCAGGAGAAAAAACAAAAACACGCGTAGCAATCAGTCTTAGCTCTGAGGTAGGCTACGAAACTTGGCCAAATAAAATTAAAATCATTTATGGTGACATACTTTTCACAGAAATCGTTTATGACACCCCAGTACGTTTCAGGCACAGCAAACCACTCACAGTCCCCAGGACCAATGTTGATGTTGACTGAACAGAAATTGTTGTTCTCTTGGTGACCTGCAAAAGAAAAGGATAGGATCTGATCGAACAGAGTGACAAAAAAGACAATAGAGACAATAGTGGCATTTATTACGTCCATGTATACCTGGTGTCCTGCTCCCTGGCACCTTCATGTAGAGCTGGACAGTGTTCATGCCCAAGATGGTGTGTCCCACATGACTGAGCAGGTTACCGGCTGACACCACCCTGGCAAAAGCTGGCAGTTTAGACAACTCCTGAAGCTGCTGTTTCCACCTGTATAGGGTAAGGGTAACAGGTTAGCATGTCACAGTAAAGGGGCAAGTTATTCCTTTTCCCCTACTAAAGATTAAAAACAATATAATGTGAGAAGAAGCTGTGTGATAGTTTATGCAACCAGATATTTGGAGGGAAACGCAGCGTAATGTAGTCAACAGTTCACTCACTTCTTTTCATCAGAGAGGTCGATGTTGGTGCCAAACTTTATGTGTTTGAAAGGCCCTTTCCTGCGCCGCATGACACTAAGTGAAAATGAGAGTATAATGTAGTTAGCAACAGAAAACAAAAGTGCACACACACTAAGAGCTGAAAACTGAGGAGACAGAAAGGCAAAGAAAACTCACGCATCTGAGGAACCTGCTTCTGCTTCCATCTCCTTCTTCTTCTCATTCTCCTCCTGTCACAACAAAAGAATTGAAGACATTGGCAACTTTTGGAAAAAGTCCTTAGATTTAGCTTAACATCAGTTGTTAAACTGGTATACTACGCAGATCTTCCTTAAAAAAACAAACAAACAAACAAACAAAAAAACAATGTATAGACTGATACTGATTAGGGATCGCCGATATTCGACATTTTGACACATATCGGCATCGGCCTTTTTTTTTTTAATCTGACGGCCGATAAGAGATCAATTTAAAACCGGGTTATTTTGGCGCGGATGCAGCCGGTACCATAAAACGGTACCATTCTTCGGTACCTAAACGCATCATGGTGACTTTGAGGGAGTGGAAGAGTCCGTGATTTTCCAGGCCGGACTTGAACACAGCATTGCACGCACAAGAGCGTAATGACGTCAGCAGCCGTGGCTTCCATCAACAAAGCAAGCATGGCTGATAGCGGCCGAAGGTACGGCTCCACTTTTCAAAATGCATGCAGATTATGCTCGCTCAGTATTTGTGACGCAAAGTGCGAGGCCAGCGGCGGAAATACTTCTAATCTAAGAAAGCACCTGGTTATGCATAAAGATTTTTCTCAAGGCTGAAGAGTGCATGATTTTTGACAGCCTGAGATCTACAGCTACAACTCCGGCATTCAGCACCATTAGCACGCCTGCATCCGTTAGCGACTCTACTATACCTTTATTTATTTTTACTCCATCCTCTTTTGCTCATTTGTTCTCGCTTTATAAGAGATGCTGCTGAACCTGGAAGCTAACTGCACTTTTTGTTACAATTTCAAACACAGATGCTGTTGTTGATTGTCTAAAATGTTTAATAAACATATGCTTAAAGGCATAGAAACAAAGTTAAGTGCTGGAGTTCTTATTATTCAAAATTTTGAAACCAATATTTTCACTTTTACTGCAAATGAATATTGGCTCCAAATATCGGTTATCGGCCTCCTTGACTACTAACAATTGGTATCAGTCCTGAAAAATCCATATCGGCCGATCTCTAATACTGATATACAAAAGTAATCCCTCTCCATCATCACTTATGACCCACTGAAATTGTATGGTGGTGCATTTATCTGCCTGAGGCCCTTCTCTCTTCCTGCATTTTCTTATTTTGCCGTGTTTGGGACATTTCTGAGCTGTAACCTTTGGGCAGTGGGTGTATAACTCTGTCTCGTAACAGCAAGCAGGTGAGGTCGAGACTTCATTAAAAGTTACCGACCAGGTGACAGACTGTAATATCAGGACACATCTAACGGGAAGCTAGGAAGATGGCATACATAGCATAGGCAAAAAACACAAATATAGTGAGCAATGTGAAATGCCGACTGGAAAAGCTTGTTCAAAAATGAAAGTGAACCTGGGGTTGGCTTTCACCCACTAGGGAAAGAGTGAAGGACAGGCTGGGGGGGAGGGGTGACACAGAGTATGTCCACTTTCTGTTGGATAGGTAGGTGTCGGCGCTTACGGCGCAACGTAACGTTGCTACAATAGTACCTTGCAGTGTATGTGCAAGCAGTGTATACACATACTAATGCCGTATTTTGTCCCACGGTGTACATAAACAGTATTCCCTCAGGGAATATCAGTTAAGGTAATTTCCCTTGACAAAATTCCTTCTTTCGGAACATCCTGCAATGTTACTGATGCAGACATCATTTACTCTGTGCGTTACCCTGGTAATGCAAACACCTCAGATACGGATATTTGCTGCTAATTTTTACACTACTGAAATAAAAAAATTGAATATATATTGAAACAAAACTGATACCACCCCAAAAATGTATGTGGTATGATTCAGTTACAAGAGATAATGTGTCATTCCTAAAGGGATAAATATTATGTAGATTATTTAGACATGGGTATGTGATATCATATGTTGATTATGTCGGATTATTATCATGAAATATTTATATCATGTTGTCCTTAAACGTGCACAAAATTAATGCCAGGTCTTGTACACCTTGTCGTCACTGTTGCAGAAGCCCCAACTCCTTGACAATGATTTTAACCTTATTATTAGCCTATTTATCTACGTGCCACCATCAATATGAGAAAACCTGTGGAAGACAAAAACTTTTTATGAGAAGACTATTGGCAATGTTTGCTAGGTCAGTGCTAGGCACCTTAAGTCCTACTATGAACCGATAAATAATTTTACATTTAGAAAAAATAATGTGCTAAGTTTGAGATTTGAATCATTTTCTGCCACACAGGTTACCACAGCAGGCCTAAAGCAATACAGTAGGTTGGAGACTCAGTGGTAGTGGAAGTTCTGAAAATGTATGCTTCTAACAATAAATTCCTAGCTGCAACCCTGAATACACATACTTGCAGTCCAAACACTTTGTTGCCTGCTTGCAAACTCCATAGATCAGGGAAGAAGCGGCCAATACTATTGTGTTAACTAACAGTAACTTGTGCAATGTTTACCTTTAAGTCAGTACAATTTAACTGTACTTTTGACAGGAACTTCTTATGTCAGTAACAAAGATGGCTGCTGACAAATTTATCAAAGTTAACTGGTATAGTATTACTTGTGTATTATATTAGATCATACAATATATCTCTGATTACATATTTGGCAAAAGCAGTAAGTGTGCATCACATCATGGATTTAGTATATCACTAAGTTAATGGTTCGGTGACAAACACACTGGTTCAACTCTCGTCTGGCTGTTCGATATATCACAATTAGTGTGTCTGTGTGTGTCCATCTCCCACTGACCCGTAGAGACTCCTGAAAGGAGGAGGCCTGGTACTGAGCGTATTTGATGATGGTGGTGTGGGAGCGACTGCTCTCACAGCGCCACATCTTCTTACTGCCGCTGGGGTCCCAGTTCTCATCAGTGGGCTGAGCCAACTGGGTTCGCACCTCCACCAGATGGTCTGGGTTGGCCTCCACTAGTGTCTTAGTAGAGAACAGGCCTAGATCTGTGCATGTACAATGAAAAGAGAGAGGAGGCAAGGAAGAAGAGCAGTTACAGGCAAGGAGCAACATATTTTTTAAAATTACCCAAAGTTTAAAGTTTTTAACAGAATTTTCTAATTACATTATTTCATAGTCATAAATAAAATGTTTTTCAAATACTTGTTGTATTCTTTGTACTGACTGAGGGAGACACTGAAAGGTGAGGAAATTGTCAATCTTACACCAGTAGTGCAGCAGGGCTAGACGGAGTGGGGCAGGTAAGTTGTAGGGTGTGTGGTTCTGCACCTATTTTGTCTTATTGTAGCTTTGGCTATATAACTTAACTGGCTATATAACTTAGCTTATAACTTAAGCATGCAACAGTCTGTCAGAATAATGTATTACATAATAAGGCAGTAAGCTGCTGTAACGGAAGAAAAAATGTTTGTAAATTCTTGGCAAAGCCAATTACTTCTCAGCAGCAAACACATGCAGTAACATTTTCCACTTGCAGGTGGTGCTGTTGTCATATGTTACATTTATCCACACACTCCCTCCTATGATTACAGAGACACACCCACAGACCCACGTGAGAGTGGAAAAGACAGAAACATCCAGGTGCCCATGCTCACAGCTGCTGCCAGTATCATATTTAAAGACAAATAACAGCAAAATCAAACAACTTTTGAGACATAAAACTGATGCACTTCACCAGGGTGGAGTGCATGTTTTTTGGATCTCTGGCACAGCTTTGTACCTAGTTTGAGCGCTCCAGCTAGTCCTCTGATGACAGTGACCGGGTTGGCAGGGTTGGTGCAGAACTGATGAAGGGGAGGGAAGAAAGCATCCCTCTTATTTTCTAGCTGTATGTCAGAGAGGAGACACAGGAGTGGTCAGGGAACATGGACTGACTCCAGACTTAGCGTGAGAATCAACACTTTAAAAAGGAGCTAACTACAAGTGTTTGTATTTAGTGCTGTAGCCAAGATACTGTTGCTCTAACACTGCACACAACAACATCATGAATACTTCTCCTTCTATGGTGTTTTTGCACGCACATAGATACTGGGCGTTGGGGGATTGAGTTTGTCCTTTGGCAGTGGAGGAGAGGGCGGGCGAGGGGGTCGTGGTGGGGGACACTTGTCCAGGAGGATGCTGCTAGTCGACAGGCCGTTCTTCCCCAGGTTCCTGCAGCCAGAGCGTAGGTGAGAGAGATTAGTCAGTTTTTCAGCTCAGATAAGAGCAAGTTGTAAGCAATAAACAACTAATTTGAATGCAGTGTGCAGAATAAAACAAAACTGAGCATCTACATGGGAAAACCACATTGCAATTTTTGCCCCATGCAACACTGAATCATGTCACATTATTTCACTGACTTTACATACAACATACCTACCAACAAAACATTTGCAATCAGCTAAATGACCACTCAACCTTTCGACATTTGGGATTAGATTTTACAGGATCCGGGCTTTTAAGAAACCTTGTACTGGAGAACCACAATGAAACGGAGGTTAGCCTTTACAGTCAAAATTGTTTTACTAAGCTGTAGCAGTGAAGTGATATGAATAGCATGGGTATCTATTGCTGATTAAAGCGTCTGTTTACATTATATTAAATTAATCAGAAGTCCTATATAATTCCCTATCGACTTACAATCCCTTGTTTCTTGTCAACTACTGCACTTGGAGTACGCCAGAGGAGATGTGAAAGGACAAAATGTTTTTATTTTTGGCTGTTGCCCTTTCAGGGGTTACATGCATTACTTCTTCAAAACTACATGATATTACTGGATTATGAAACCTGCCAGTGAACTAAGATGTACCAGTTCTGACTAATATAGTGACTTCATTTTTACAGTGGATTGTTACTTTTAAATCAGCCAAGTAGGACATATGGTAGCTGTCAGAAATTCCTGTAATGTCCGATGTCAGAATTACAACTAGAAGGCTGATCTGAACGGTTTTCTAACTTGGCAGCTCACGAATGTGGTCACGATGATATATGTGAACGTAGTATAGGAGACGGCCACACACACCTTAAGATGGACTCAAATCTCTGTCTGACATCAGCTCAGGGCTCATGGTGGTACAGCAAAAGCATTTGTGCCTTTGAAACCAATTGCATTAAGTGGCAGTTTTTTTTATCCAAACAAAATGAGGATGAGGATTTGTACACATGATACATAACTGCCACAAGCATTCAGTGTCATGCAAGGTCGTCTTTTTCAAATGGCGATGGGCTAGTGTGAGCAGCATTTTGCATACACCTCTGTTCAATAATACAACTTATCATTTGTTATCTGACTCAATTAAGTTATTAGTTGTAATCACAATCACAGCAATCAGTGCCTCTAAAACATTTATGAGCAAAAGAATTTTCCAGTTTGGGACAAATAAAGTACATCCATCCATCTATAAAATTGTCAATGTCTATTTATGGATTGCAGACATAAATTACCAAAATAAATTACTTTAAAGAAGCCAAAAACAACCACAACAATGTAGCACATCACTTGCACATTCCATTGAATTCAATCTTATACAGTGTCTCTTTCTTAGACCTACGCACAAAAGAAATTTGTCATATGCCATAGTTTGCCTGGGGATAACTGGTGCCATGCAGGCTTCTTACCTGCATGCTTTGAGCACTTCACTGGAGCTGGGGTAAATGGAAACGGAGGACCAGGGTGCCAGACCAGCAGGGACAGCGCGTCTCTGAGCTCCTCCAGAAGATTCTACCTTCAGTGGGCTCTGGGAGTCCTCCAGCCCCTTCCCATTGACTGTGGGCCCCTGGACGTCGGTGTTGGACGGGCTGTTAAGGCAGGAGAGGCTGTTGGTGGTGTGAGGGTCTGTAGAGCGTGGAGAGGACGTAGCAGTGACTAAAAGTGGGGAGGACGCCACCAACTGCTCTGACATTGACTTGGCGGCAACATGGAGACCAGGGTGGACGTTGTTGATTTTCTCTGAGGAAGGCCCGCCATGGTTACTGTAGTTATTGTTATCGTCATTACTGGTAGCATTGGCTTTTCCCTTTAGCAAGGCTGAGAGCTGAGGATTGTCTGAACTGTGCACGCCAGGGGAAGGAGAGCCAGGCTGAGACAGGCCAGCAGAGCTGTCCGTCACCCGCGGCTGGACGTGATTAGTCAATCCCTGCGCGGGGGTGGTGCTGGGACTTTGGGGTGTCCCTGTGGAATGCCTGACGGCGGCCTCCGGACCTGATGGCAAAGTGGCAGCTGCACCATTGCTGCCATTTTTGCCCCCTGAAGGCGTGGTGTCTTTGGTGTGGACCCCTGAGGTAGTAGCGGAGTGGGGGGGCGAGGACAAGTGGTTGGGTGTGGTCTGGGGAGAGGTGGGGGATAAAGAGGAGGCTGAGGAGGAGGCAGTGCAGGGCCCAGAGGAATGTCCAACCTGATTCAGAATGCCGGAGGAAGAGAACGAGGTTTGAGGGGAGGAGGAGGAAGAGATAGGGGGTTCTC
This sequence comes from Centropyge bicolor, assembly GCA_037975185.1. Taxonomy (NCBI): domain Eukaryota; kingdom Metazoa; phylum Chordata; class Actinopteri; family Pomacanthidae; genus Centropyge; species Centropyge bicolor. The sequence continues at coordinate 1,354,237 of JBBMOC010000070.1, forward strand.
CATTGGGACCTGCCATATGTGAACCTGGACCTTTTTGAAGCCCCTGAACAGAGAGAGAGACCAAAAAGTACACAATGAGAAATACATTTAGTAATACTGTAAATAACAAAAACTGGACCATTTCACGCTTCAAGATCAAAAACTCGCAAAAAGCCATGATTTTAACCAAAAATAGGACACATGCAGATACATCATCATCATAAAAGGAAATACTATGCTAACAAAAAGGCCAGAAAATACAAAGCAAATGAAGACACAGAAAGGCAAATATGAGGACATTTGAATGACAGAAAAAAAATGGGAAACACTAAAAAACCCAATGGATACCTGAGTGGTAGTGTTGCGTTGTTGGCTCCTCCAGGTCTCGTCTGCATGACTTGGACTACTGGTAGTGCTGCTGGTGCTGGGGTGACTGGCGGCTGTGCAGTTGTGAGGTAGAGAGTTCTGCTGCGGGTAAGGCACGTTTCCGTTGCTCGCGCCACCACCTCCCAGTTCCAGGGCATGATTTTTGTCCAGGTGTCCCAGCAGCCCAGCTGAAGGACTTGAAGAACAGGATCCATTGGCTGTGGGCTGAGTGACACACGGGGGCCGGATGGCTGTGTGATTGAGGGGGGAGGTGCGGGAGAGGCCTGCATGGTGGAGAGTGGGCTCAGCGAAAGGACCATTGGGAAGGCTGGGCCGTGGCTGGCCGTCCGCTGCTGCCTGGTGTCTCATCTGACAAAGAGGAGAGAAACAAAAATTGATAACTGACAAACAACACAAGTTATTGAAAGTTAGCTGTGTGGCTACATTAGCACTAAAAAACTTACCAAGACAAATGGCAGCTTTACACAGAAAGCACAAAATTCTTCAGAATTGTACTGTAACTTCTGTATAATTATGGGTACATGTGTTTACCTGCTGCTGATGCTGCTGCATGAGAGAGAACTGGTTCTCCAGCTGCTCCAGCATCTGCACTTGGGGGGGCTTGAGGTTTGCTCGGTTGGTCCGCAAATGATCCAGGTGCTGCACATTCACAAACATGTTGTATCAATTCATCAGCTTCCAATCAATTGGAATTGGCAAAGTAAAAAAAATGGCGCATATTAATTTACAAATAAAAAATGATGCTTTGGAGGAAGGTCTTTGTACAAGGACTAGTTTTCATCTAAAAATGTGATGTGATGTGATAAAAATGATGTTTAAACAAATGTGTGTAAACGTCTTGTGTGGTGTTGAAGAAAAAGTTCTGGGCACTGTAATTATAAAATTAACTTGGCATGTAGAGGTTAAGACACCGACCAATATGCCCCAGCTAAGGACTTTGTTGCCATCTCTCTCCCCCATTTATAAAACCTTAACCAGTGACCCACCAGGATGATGTTTTTCTTAAAGTATTTTTAATATCAAAATGGGCTCCTGGCATCATAAAGAAGACAAAGAAGTAATCCAGCACCTCCAGTATCATTTCATGAAACTCTCTGCTGACACATTCTTTTCTCATTTGCGTGGAACTATATTTAGATCAAAGACCAAAATCACCTTTTTGGTCTATCTGCCAATTTACCAGCCAAAATATTTTACAACTGGGCACAAAATTGTAGCTTCACAAATTTGAAGATTTGCTACTTTACTTTTAATTGCTTTCATAATTCATTAATAATCATGGATACATATGAATTAATAATTTATTCATATTCATTCTGATGTTTTTTGCAAAATTTGGGCAAAACAAGCATTATGAAGATGTCAATTTGAATTGGTGAGTGCATTTCTCACTATTTAAAAACCAAGCAATCAATCATTTCATGAGAAAATAATCAGCAGATGAATTCATAATGAAAATAACCTTTAGATGCAATCCTATACAAAACAGTGCTATATGAGTTTTTTAACAAGTTGGGTTAGCACACCCATAGTTACACTTGTGTTACTGGCCGAGCCAGACCAAGACCATTAATAATATACATATAAAAAAAAAAATTGAAACATTTTCTACCTGTAGCTTCTGTGGCGTTAGGTACCAGCTGGGGATCTGCTGTTGATTGGGGCTATTGACCCATGAGTCTGCAACACCCTGTAAGTTTGACAAATCATATTATGGCTCAACTTCACAGTATTCCAGCAAAACAGTAATGTTATTGTTCTTAGCTGTACCTTAGCTGGGCTGGCAGTACGCTTCCTCTTGGCAGGACTGGCCTGTGGGTCTGTGTGATTGCTGGCAGACTGGCCTCCCTCCCCCTTACAGGCCTAGAAAGCCAGCAGAGAGGCTCGTGAGGACATGCTGGACTAACAATAACAGAAAAGCTTCTCTTCTTCAAATCTACTATAGTTCAAAATTAGCCCTAATATCATGTTTCCAAAAGGGCACACAGCCATGAATCCAAACTTTTCTTCACTGTGACATTAGAAGATACACTTGTAAATGCTACATTTACATGCACAACAATTTGAGGGTTTGAATACTGCATGTATGACAATACTCAGATTAAAATGTGATTTGTATTATAGCCTTAATCTAATTTACAGAAGTTGATTAAGGTCATAATCAGAGTATTCATGCTGTGATAAATGTGGGGTAATGCAACATTAGTTGCATTAGCGGAGGGGTGTTTGGACATGCAGACCACATATTCTGGTCTCTTCAGAGTTTTCACTTGTTGACATTTTCTCAAAACTATGCAATGGGTTGCAACATAAATGTTTACACATAACATTTAGTTACATTTACTGAATCACACCTCAAATTTCAACCCTACACCAAGTAAAGACGACATATTTTCAGAGAATTTCTTTTATTAAAAACAAAATTTCTATTACTCCCATTCCTTCATGTTTGGTGATAGTGCAGACCAAGCAAGTGCTAATGATGGAAATGATGTTATTTGCAGCCAAAAGAGGATGATGTCAATGTTAGAGATTATAATAGACGAAAGTGCATGAAAACACATTAGACATGGCAAATAAGAGGACTGAATAAAACTGATGTGTTGATGGTGGGGGTCAGTCTTCAAATCAGATGTATACAGCTATGATTTGTCTCATATTTAAAAAGGGGTGTGACAGGTAAAAATTATTTCTGCTAGTTTCAACCGTATTTTAAAAACAAAAAGTGCACATGTCAAATAAATGTACTGTGACTATAAAGCATGCATTTTCAGCCTTCATTTCTGACTGGACAAGATTTGTGCATCTTTATATAAAGTATAAGAGCTGTGGGACATAATGAAGCTTTGCTTCATAATTTTAACACTTGTCAGGTGACATGGAGAGGCACTATGAAGACCAACTCCACTCTAGTAGAGATTATTGAATTAAGGGCCTCGCTCCAATAACTTCAGACTGTATCACATTTTATCTTTTGGACCAGAAGTCCATACTGGCCCAAGATGCAAATCAGAATTTTAGAAACGTCAAAATATTGTCTTATGTGGATAAAACATCTGAAAGTATGAGAGCAAGGTCTCAGCTTTAATAGTTCTCATTAACGTACTGTTCAAGTAATTTTCCAAGAGGCTTGAGCCTCTTGTATAAGCTGGATCTCACCTGCTGTGCCTGTGCAGTGTTCAAGGCCCCCTGCCTGGACGTGAGCTCAGCAGGAATGGGTAGGCTCCACGCCTCCTCAATACTAGGAAGCATTTTACTCTTATTCTGCAGACTACCTGGCTGTAGGTTACACAACTGAGCCTAGGAGAAAATTGTGTAAAACACAAACTTTAGTGCTGAACTTGAGTTTAACAGAAAAGGCACTACAAGGACGACTGTTTACTTTAGGTGGTGTTCTAGGTAACTATATACAGAATATAACAGAAATGTTCAATGCCATGAAGGTATGCTTTACAATTACAAGTGAGAAAAATGTATTTAAACACACCAATATGAATTATTATTCATATCTCAGTGGTCAGAAATCAAAATGACAAAAGCACAATCTGCATTATAAAAAGCACACAACAGCACCACAACATCTAACAAATAGGGTGGGCTGATGACTATTACCAATTGAAATGCCAACCCTACCTGCAGCAGTTTGATGCGTTGTGTGAGTGCAGCAGTGTTGATGCAGGCCTTGCTGCGTGTAGCATTGATGTAGCACTTGATAGCATCATGCGGCTGGCCACAGGATTCATAGAGGGTGCCCAAATCCATCCAAGCGGCCGCGTGGCTATGGTCCAGTTGAACAGCACAGATGTATGCCTGCAGTGCATCCATAGGCTGATTCTGCTGCTGGTAGAGCACCCTGAGGGCAGAGGCATAGAAGGGAGATGATTCTCTCTTCATCTTCCAGGATTTAGGTGCTTATCTTTCTGAGCCATCCCAACTCTCGGCAACTCCCAGAGGACATACCCAACCCTTGACACATCTATCTATAGATCCTTTTGCTATCTTATACTGCTCTGTTATTCACCCCCTGCCTATGTACTCTGTGGCATTGCAGTTGTTGTATCTCCATGAGGAATACGGAGAGTGATGAGCACAAACCACCCTTGAACAGATGAAATTTTATATATATATATATATATATATATATATATATATATCTCAATACTACAAGTTCTGTTCTTACCCTATGGAGCACCAGGTGTCGGCACTGGCCTCCGACTTGTCAATGGACTGACGGTAAGAGATGAAGGCATCCTGCACCTTCCCAATACTGGAGTAGCACCTGGAAGAGAGGGAATGGACAAGGAAAAAGGAAAAAAAGGTATGAAATGTGAGAAACAAAGGGGATATAAACATATGCTCACAAGTACAAATTACAAAGTGGTTTGTGTAGAGCAAATAAAATTCTGTTGAAATGAAACCAATCCTTACTTTTGCAACCATTTGCTTGCATCTATAACCCGCTTTACACTAGGTGCTGTCCTTTTCCTTTTTGACTAGTAATACTCTAAATCCAAGTTACTCAGATAAAACATCCAAGCAAATGGAACAGAAATGTAACCAGCTAAACAAATGTGTTAATATATGTAAGATGAAACATTTCTGGCCCACCTTGCCAGATGCAATATGAATAATGGCAATTAGGCTTAAAGGTACTGACAGATTAAGAAAATTATAATTGTTATAAAAGCATTCACAGGACAGCAATGTAATGCTGCACTGAAGTTCATAAAAGTATTAAATTTAAACATGCATATGGTGGCTGAAAGTGTCTTGGATGCTGTATCTGTAACTCACCTATGGACTACATTCTATAGCGAATGTTTAGTGTAAAGAGATGAAGAGGAAAGTTTCTGTCTATGTTTACGTCTATGCAGGTCAATGGACAAAGGGCAATTCTTGTACATCACCATGTTGAGTGTTATGTGCTGAGTGCTTAGCGTAAAAAGGGCAAACCAGTGACTGGCCATGCCTAGCTAAAACCTTAAGGGACTCCATGGACCAAAACAGGTGTTGCTTATCTGCTCAAACGAGGATTTTGTCTGAAGCGCATGCCTTCATAGGGCTTGTGAAGCATTAATCACTACCAACTATATTCAACTGATAAAAAGCTCATATAGCCAAGATTATTATCATAGCAAGCTGACAGAAGGCTTCTCTGTAAAACAAACATTCTTATCAGGACTCACAAAACCTGACCTGTGAGAGCACAGGTTAGAGGCTAGCCCTGCCAAATACACAAACACTTACACCCTTGTTTGTCTTACCTGCCAAGAAAGTACCAAGACTGGCCAGAGTTTGGGTCTGCTTCTAAAGACTTCTGCAAACACTGGATGGCATAGCTGCCCTTAGTGCCTTTATCCCCCAGCTGCTCCACCGTGTGATGCATCCAGCCTGCAAGAACAGAGCAAAAGATCAGGTTTGAGTTTTTAAAATTAAATACCTCTAACAAACCAGCTGACATTGCTCTTGCTTTCAAAGTAGCATCAGTGTACTGAGTGGCAGAGGTTATGTGCAACAGCAGAATTTGCAGTGTGGCCATGAATCATATAAAACAGATAGTCAAGTACCTGATTCCAAAGACACACTGTGCAGTCAGAAAGGTATGACCGCTGTCTGATGTGCAAATGGATAACACTCATAAACAAAACAAATGGTTTGTTCTTCAAAAGCTCTGTAATCAAAGAGGAAGGGTGAAAACAGGCAGACAAAGAGGGGAGGGAGTGTGTGTGTACATGCACGCACGCACACACACACACACTCCTGCTCTACAACCATTTCCACAAGTGCAGACACACACACCGGGTAGTGGGGCAATTTCCTACAGACAGACAGATGCACATACAGACCTCCCCAGTTCTTCTCTTGTATACCTGTGGCAAGCTCCACAGGTCACCATGACAACCTCCACAGGCTAGACTGGAAATGGTTTTTACAACTGGATGGGGAGGGGGGGGGCTGTCTACACAGTGTGGAAAATGGAAATCTCTCTGCATTTGCACTGACAAATGTCTGAAAAAGTGTTGATCTAACATCCTGACTGCCATTTTCACAGCTCTGCCTTTAAAGGTGACCATAAAGCTTAGTTAATAAATTATCACAAAAGTAAACCCATCTTTCTTGTCATATTTGCCTTTCTTTCTCAAAGCACATTTCCAATATTAAATCTGACTACAATTGGAGAACAACCAGTGCATTTACCATAATTGAAAACTGATACCATAAGGAAAATCATTTTGTTTTAATCCAAAGGCAATCATTCATCTCTCATGATTTGATAATAAAGTTAACACTAAATTGTAGTTCTACAGCATTCCATTTCTATTCTGACTGATTATGGAAAATTACACTGACCACTGAAAAACACTTGACTGATCGCGTAAATACTGGACTTGTCTCACAATTCTGCTGCAGTAGGCACCATATAACCATACTTTGACAAAGGCTGAAAATCAAGACAGCTGAAAGTATTTTGTTAACAGGCAGAATGATACCTCAAGGCATAAAGTTTTTTTCATTACCAACAGTAAGTCAAGAGAGAAGATACACAGCTACAACTGTCATTACTGCCTTCCCTTGTCTTGAGGCAAAGCCAAATGTATATATACATATATCTGCTTCCACCTGTGCAGCTCTAACCTTAGCTTTCAGTGTGATTATTTCAGCAAAATGAGGATTGTGTAAATCTATCTATTTTGTTTTCAATTCTTTTCAATTTTATTTTATCCCCCCCCCAAAAAATTGCATTCAAAACAAACTTCAAGTGTAAAATTTATAGGAAATGAACTTAAAAGATAATCTGAGTTGTTTTGACTATATATCACAGCACATTTCTATTAACTTGAACATTTCTCTGCTTTTTCGTAGCAGTTCATTTGGTGTCACTTGTGACTGTGCAAGCAGTTCCTTCTTGTGTTGCAAGCTCATCTACCAGATGAGCTAACCTTACAGCCTTGTAGCTCACTAGTGCCTCAGTGGACAAGATGTAAGAAACCAAAACCAAACCATTCGGTTTGACCCTTCTAGTAAACTAATGTAATTCTTGCAGTTTTATTTATTTATCATTTATTTTAAGTAATCAATCATAGACAGGTAAGATGGACAAGGAAATGTTGCAATATGTCTGTCCTTCCTACTGCCTCTGACCCACAATCTGATTTCTAGTGTACAAGTTATATACTACAGTTGTCGTGTACTGATCAAAAATGAATCCAATTTACATGTTCCTTCCTCCTTCCTAAATTCACATTGCAGTGAAATCAACTTGTATACCAACTTGTGTCTATATTGGAAATGCAGAAATTCGATCATTGCAATGACTGCAAAGTAAAAACTAGGTTTCTGTAGCACATTCATTAGCAAAATAGTTTTCCAAATTACTCTAATCCTCATGAATGCACTCATACAACAAAATTTTGCATACGAGTGCACATGCCTGTCTAAACCCTGTGTGGGGGAAGGGAACAAGAGAAAACAATGCTCCACTGCAACACACACACTCAAACCAGCACTGAGAAAACAGGTAAAATAAATAAATAAAAAGTAGCAGAAAACTACTTTGTGTGATGTGGGAATACATTTAACTGAATAAAGTGATGGCCCAAAGAAAGGACATCTCTAGAGCACACAGCACAATGCAATGCCCCATTCCAAACAGAACCGAAGTATGATAGATGATGGCTTCAAGTACTTCATGATACAGAATGCCAAAACATTACAGGAAATTTCAGCCAGTGTAACCTGTTAGTTTTCACATGTGGAGACAAGAGCATTAGCCCATGGGAGCAAGGGACACTCACCAAGTTGTTGCAGTGTGGTCGCCTTCACCTGTGGAGCAAGATTTTCCGTCTGCAACAGATTTTCATAAGCTTCTTTCGCTGCCCTGTATTTCTTCTACAGACAGAACGAGACAGACAGAGAGGTTGTTTAAGCCAGACAGGAGGGTAAGTGTGTTTTATGGTTCTATCTGGACAGACACAAAGAGTCTTAAGACCTCCTCACACTCTTAATGACCAGTCAGACACACACACATGGGGGAGGGTCATTGTGGAAGAAGACAGGCCAGACTCAACACGTCTGGCATATGTGTGTGTGTGTGTGCGTGTGTGTGTGTGTGTGTTTAAGTGTACATGTATGTCAACTGCAGTGCATGATTTGTATTTTAGGAAACTTGAGTAGCCTGACCTGATTTGAGCCCACTGTTTGTTTCAATGTAGTGATCTTACTGACCTTGGGTCTCATAGTGGTTGAATGTTCTCTCATCAGCTCAAGCACAGTGTTAAGAGCAACCTGCCTTCATCTCTACAGACCCTAAAACTCCAATGCCCCTGAGTGTGTGAGAGTGTATATGTACCCCCACCCCTGGACACACACACAAATAAACACACACACACACACACACACACAGGTCCTGAACTCTTCCTGTCTGCTCACAATAAAAACACTGACACTTGGGGCACATAAATAAGCGAGGCTCTTAGCAGTTCCTTCCTGCTTGGACTAATGGTTGTCATCAAGCCAGGGCCTGGACCAGAAAACAAAACAATGACAGAATATCTGAATAGCTGTTTGACTCCTGTGATTAATTCATAGTCCTCAACTACAGATTCACTCAAATAAAGACTGTAGTAAAGAGCTGAAATTCTACGAGCACAGAAAATCACCTGTCCATTGTGTTTTGGGTTTTATGTATCTATAATTTAGAGTGAAATGGTTTTAAGCAGCAGACTGAAATTTCCCTCAATGGCACGCTTTCCAATGAGTCTAGAACCCTGTATAATATAGTATGTAGGGCTGAACTATTACTATCAACACCACAATATGGCCAAGTGCAAAACCCAAATCACAGCTGCAAATTTTTAATAAAAGTAAAATGTGTCACAACATAACATTATAATTGAAGTATTGTGGTGCTACAGAAATGTCCCAGCCTAAAAATCCTATTCTAAGAAAACATGCTGGTTTGGTACACACCCAGGAAAAAACTAATTTCTAACTGTGAAAATAGCTCAGTGTTGTGCAGCTAGAATATCTGAAGCTATTAATAATTAGGTTGGTGAAAACATGGGGAAAGTGAATGACACTGTGGGTGATAGACCCTTACCATAGTATTGTTTTTATAGTTACCTGCAGTTCAGTATACCTTAGGCTGTGACTTTTATAATGTTTGCCATAACCATATTTGAGGAGTACCAATAAACATTCTGAATGGACACCTGCCAACCAATGTAAATCCTTTCACCCTTGTTGGTGGAGGATTTGCTACCATATGATGCATAAGCTTTTTTTCTTCTAGCTGTGTTTCATTCATAGTTCTGGTTTTTACATTGTGTACTTCTGTAGGTGAGCTCAAGCAGGCCTGTTTTCAGGAATGTTGATGTAGCATCCACTCCATGACGGTTCTAGCAAGCAGACAGATGTAGTAACACCACACAAGCACTTACAACATCAAAAGTAAACAAGCTAGTGGCTTCCATGTTTAACATGGCCATAGCTCAAAATACTGCTGAAATACCTATTTGATTGCAACATTTTGGTCTGTCCGACCTTCATTGCGTATATGGGCTGCATCACAACACTTTCATATATACACATAGGAGGCGCGTAAATCATCCAATCAGAGGACTACAGAGATTGTTTGACTGATGATGACCTTGGTCTTCCTCAAAGCACATGTATCAATAGTGAGAAAACAGTATTAAAAAGATTAGAAACATGCCATTACAAAAACGACTCAACATAAGAATACCAATAAATCCATGTAAACACAAAGCTCTCCAAGGGTCAAAAAATAACTATATAAATCTTGGATCTTAAAGTGTCATCAAGCATATTAACTCCATTATATAAACCAAATCCATTCTGTAAGTCTAAAGGAAAGGTAGGGACAAAACACTTTTTGACAGAACACCACTAAAAGGCTACAAACAGGACAATTCTCCCTTTGTGTAAGCAGACATTTAAGGGCTAAAATGGAAAAACACAGGCCTACAAGCATCAGGCTTTTGTAAATGACGCTAACATTCATGTGCTACTGCATCACAGGGCACAAAATGAACAGGATATTAACTTCTGACAATACGTGCATTCTGCATTTTGAACTATTCTGAACTATTATCTGTAGGATTAAAAAGACACACTTATAGACAGTCAACACAATTTAGGCATAAGTGATTATATTTGCGGTACATTCTGGTGTATTACTGCAAATAAGACAAAGAGCTAAAACCTAAGTCAGTGACTTCAATCAAGAGACTGAACAACTACTTATTGCTTAGTCAACATGGGGAAGGCATTCCTCCCCTCTCGTACATAGCCTGTGTGAGAAAGCATGTGTGTGTGCCAAGGCAAGATAAATTATTGCTCAATAATTAGCAACTTATTTTATTTCCTCTAGCATGTAAGCACAGAATATTCAGAATTTTTAAGATACCATGAGAGCTAACAGCATAACACCCTTTTGCTCAAAAGCATTAAAAGCAAAAAAAAAAAAAATCATAATCAAAAAAAAAAAAAAAAAAAAAAAAAAATTCCAACTCATTTTAACTCCCAGAACCATTTACAGAACTGCTTGTACAACAACTTGGGTTATATCATCAAAGTGCCCCAAATTTTGAAACATAAATGTTTGATTGCTTACCTGGATCTCATACAAATGAGCAATGTGGAACTGAACTGTGGAAAAAAAACAAAGAAAAAGGGAATTACGGTTTGCTTATTATATTACCACACTGTATATTATAAATTCACCCCATCGCCCTCAGTGGGTACAGATTGCAAACAGTATGGAGCACAGATGGGAGGGGGAGAGGGGCAGTTTCCCCAGAGTGTACATGTAATCTGAAATCAAGCACTTCCAGCTCTCTCTCCATGTGCTGTCTCCTAGGCAACCCCAATCTTAGGCAGAGTCAGCAGGGAAACAGCAGCAGAGAGGAAAAATTGCTCTGTAGAAATATTCCTGTGCCCTTTCAATGTGTGCTATCTACCACTGACAAGCTTGTACATCAGATCTAATATTCTATTACATAGCAGCCTATGGCTAGCTTCCATGTGACCTCTGTTTATTATAACAATACTACTTACTTTCAGCTTTGGACAAAGTGCAGAGATTGGAGTCGATTAAAGCCAGCTGAAAATGCTGCAGAAAAAAAAGAAGCATTTTATTATCAGCAGAAATACATCAACTTTTACATGATAAACATTCTGCATATTCATGTTACTAATACAAAAAAGTGATTGTATCACATCACAAAGTTCCTTTTGGTAATGATACATCTCTACCTAAAGCCCTGGCTTGCTTATAATTATAAGTCTTGATGGTTGTAAGGAAATCAGGGAGAAATTCTTATTCACTTCCATCCAATCTTGTTTAGTGAAAGCCCAACAGATCCACAAACCACAATGAGCTCTGTTGACCCTAACATGACAGGACATTGATAGCTGGGGGGGGGGGGGGGCTGAACCACAGACCTTCTTGTCTCTGGGTCACTCTTCATGCTTCAACCTTGCCTCTTCTGCCCAACCACAAGACAAAGTTCTCTAAATGAGACACTGATATACGTAGTTATATGGGCATCCTATTCCATTTATCTGAACTAAAGACAGTGTTGCTGAGCAAGGCAAATGTCTGCCAAAGCATGACATGCTACTGGCAAATATCTCCATCCTGGGTCACTGAACAGATTGGCCTATCAGTACATAACACAGCTGCAGAGGCAACTCTATGGTCTCTCTCTTATGGCTTTCTCCTGACCACCTTAGGAATTCTGATCTTATGCTTTATGGAAGCCATGCATACTGTAATGCTTGTAGATATCAGAAATCTGAAGAGAAAACTTGGGTGCCTTTCGCCTGCTGGTAGGAGTATCTAAATTGCGTGAAAAATATTAAATTCCAGCAATGTGTCTGATCCTGTAAATCTGTAAAAGGGAGGACTCAGGCACCCATAGGTGGCTTCAAGGTGACAGGTTTCATTGCAGTTACTGTTACTGCACAATGTCCCGGTGCAGTCACACACAGCTTCACACATTTAAAAAAGGGGCACCAGTGTCTCTAAAGTGAATAAGTGAAAACTCATCTCTTGAACACGAGAACCTCCAGAAACCAAGAACTGCACACAAAAATCCAACACATAGAGAACAAACTGTACTCCTGGTGTTGCTGTACACTACTGGTCAACTGTGGTGGATTTCTTGATTGCTGTAACCTTAAAAGGGAAATATCAGTATCTGCTATTCAGGCTGGCACAAAAGATAGCTGTAACCACAAGCACACACACTTAAAGGAGGAACCTGTAGAACTGCAGCAGCAGCTACAAAGACAGTCAATGTCAGACAGACAAAAATCAAGAACTGTCCAGCTGGATCTTTCTCTTTCCATGCTTCACCCAGGGCCAGTGGAGCTTCACACACTTACTTGTTCACACACATACACAGACAAATACAGGAGTCTGCTTAAAATAAACTCCTTTCAAACCGAGCTATGAGCCACAAAACATCAGACACACTCATCACAGACAGATTCCATAATGTTAGAGCATGTACTCAAACACACACACACACACACACACACAAATGCGTTACCTAGATCGCTGGCACATTACACTCCTCTTGGAACCCAACTGCATCCTCCTGTACATCACTCCCTCTGTCTCTTCTTTCCTTCTCTTCCTTCTCTTTCACACTTGCTCTACCACCAGGCAGATAATGCAGCAGGATTGTCAGCTTGGCATTCCACCTCCCTCCCCATGTCTCGCCTTCCTCACTCTCTCTCTTAGTCTCTCTGCTATCTTTCTTTCTCTCCTTCTCTCTCCCTCCCTCCCTCCCTCCCTCCCCCCCTCTCTCACTCCCTCCCTCCTTCTCTCTCTTCTATCCTGGTGTCACTGATTACTATTCAGCAGACGGCTGCAGTGGAGAGTGCAGAGAGATGACACACAATACCTCAAAGCTGGAATAGGCAGCACACACCACCTCCCCCTGTTTCCCCCCTTCTTCCTCAGCTCAAAGCTCTTCTCTATGGCTACATGGTTCTACGGAGACCGCCAATTCATCATCTTACCAATGTCCAGTCCACAAAGACTCTAGCAATCCCATTTCCCCTTCTCTCATTGGCTGAATTAGCAGCCATTAATGGAGTGAAGTTACTATGTGTGTCTATGTATACCATGGATAAAGAATATAAGCTAGGTGCATTTACACAGTATGCAAAATTGCAGTGCCAGTCTCCTAATTAGGTTACAATGTATCCTCATAAACTGTAGCATCTCTCCATCACTTGATGCCTCTCTTGCCTCATCTCTTCTATGTAATGTGCTCCAAGGGAAAGAGGGATGAATGAAGAGGAAGCGCCATGAAACATGCATCCTTCATGAAAATCTGTCTCTACATTCCCTTCTTCCTCATACTGCAGCAAATGTCTTTTCTATCATTTTTTTTCTGTTTTCTTTTTCTCTTTCCCTTCTCATTTCTCTCCCCCCCTACCTATATTAAATCTCTGCTCCTCTAAACATGCACCCATCCCTCCGTGTAGATAATTAGGGCAGTCGTGTGTGTGTGTGTGTATGTATGTGTGTGTGTTTTGCTGGCAATGAGCCAGGACTAGGAGGGAGGGGTGCAACCAAGACAGAGTGAGTACGTGCAGCACGTGCAGCCAACTTGGCTCAATACAGTAGCACCACAAGCACCAATACACATAGATACAGTACATCTTGACTTATGCTGCAAAGGGGTTGACAAACTATGAGTGCTAAATGCAAATCACATTCTTGTCTGTCACAGCCTTGTCATAAATACTACCTTTCTGAATATTATAATTATAATATATATATAATATATAATATTATAATATTATAATTTTGCTGGTTGAAACTGTGTTCAAGCATTTAAATGTGATCATAATAACAACATAGCCTACTCCTTTAAAAGCACCAGCATTACAGAATTAACAGGAAATATTCCATTAATACCAAATCCTCTAAGTTTAAAAGTAAAAGGCTCAATATTATGTATTAAAAGGCATACTAAAACTCCTTTCACAGAATGTCTGGAGTAGGACAAAGCCCAGGATCAGATAGCAGTCTGTCCCTAAAGGGAACCAGGATTCTGAGACAACAATAGATCCACAGGCTTCAGTCATTACTGCCTGAACATTTATGCTTCACAGGTGTCAGGAGATAGAAGACAGGGTTTAGCTCAGACGGACAGGTGGTTCAGATGATCCATCAGCTTTTGTTAATCTGAGGACTAGGAAGGTTGCGTCTATTTAGGCAGGAAGGAGGCTTTTATGACTACAACAACTTGCATGCAAGACACACGGACATTATTGAAAAATGATTCCATTGTGTGCATGTTGTCGTTCATTAGATGAACAGACAGTTTGAAACATGAATAGAGGAGAATCCATGAATAATTTGAGTCATCACGTCAGTTTTAGTTTTTGTAAAAACACCACCACAATTAGGACACATTACTGCTCCATCTACAGTGAATACTGAAAACGAAACTGAAGTTTTGTATTCTTTTTTGTGGAAATTAAACTAATAGTGCGACTCAAGTTTTTCATTTTGCTCATTGATAAACCCAAAGCAATTCAATCTAAAGATATTTTAATAAATCAGTACAGATGCACAGGAATTATAGTGAATGTATCAGTGCAAAGAATAATTTACACTACTAAATATATATATATAATGTAGTATTATATATGAATCCATATCTAGCCAGCCTGATAATTGGTTCTAAAACTTTTGATCTGGTTGACTTGACTATGAGCAGAACCATAATAAATATCATTTAGATTTACCTTTATGCTTGACTCATAGTCTGTGTTAACTTTGAACATGAGTCCCAGCCTCAGATGAATCTCTTTAGCTCTTGAGAAACCGGGGTCAATGTAAAGCACCTCCTGGAATGCCTTGATTGCCCTGGGAAAAAACAACAACACAGAAACAGAGCATGTTTAATAAAAATGTAACAAACATTTACGGAAAAGCTAAGGGCAAATCTGAAAAAAATCTTATTACATAATTTTGTCACAGTAATGTCATCCTCTTGCCCCATTCTTCCACCACCACATGAAATGACTTTTAATAAGCCAGAATCAGGGGTGATTTCACAAATGTTCACTGGAACAGGGCAATAGTAACAAATTTAATTATCACCATGACTCAATACTTACTCTCAGAGATGCATTCTAGCCAGATACTGAAAAGGAGCAAATTCATTCCATTCCATTTCCCCCAAGCCAAAGCTGAAGATAAACAGAAATGACACACCTGCCATCTTTGTCCCTGCCACTTTAAAGCAGCAGGAAGTAGTTTCTTCCCCATTTGTATTAATGGATGAAACATCGTAATTAAATTACTAAACCTCCTAAGTGGTTCTTCTATTTGTATTTTTTAAATTACCAGACAGCTTCAGGTGCACTACCACCAACCTCTGAGCTGGAGTAGGGCCAACACAGAAACACAGATTAGCATGCAGCATGTAAGATGTGCTCAGTCAGACCTGTGATCTGCTTAACACAGATGCATATACGTGACATGCAAGAGTTGGTTAAATCATATCTGGAACTTATTCAGATATGAGACACTTAAGTCAACAGCCAAAGAAGTTCAGAAAATTCAGCCAAGTGTAATGCAGCCTTTATGATCAGGACAGTAATTCCCCAATACCTGAGCAGATGCCCTAGTTCAGTGTAATCATATTCCATGTCTACATTGCACTGTGACTGCTTTGACTGGAGACACCTGACGTAGATAGTCCAGTATATGAATGTCCAACAGCCCAGCGGCTTATACCTCAAGAAAGGTTACTAGTGAGTAGTTGACATTTCTTAGGCTGTACATGTTAAACTTTAAACATTAATACCATATATTATTGGGAAATGCAATCATTCATGCTCAGGAGCATTTGTCCCACTTCACACCTCACATTCACATGTGCGCTGCATCTGTAGACTGCAGATCGTCTTTACTGTCATTTTCAAGCTTATATAGCTAGTACACAGTTACACTGTGTACACACTACACTCCACGTTGCCACTGTTTACCCGTCCATCCAATCACAGTGGAGAATAGACAAATACTAAACTTAAACTGTCACATCCTACATGGCAATGATGGCATGTATGGCAATGTTTTCCATGTGCTAACCAACAACAACAATGGTGGAAAAATGAATACTGCTGTGGGGTGTACTACGAAGCGAGGTAACTGGCTTATCAGGGTAAGTTCAGGAGTAACTTCGTGACGTCGGGGGTAACTTCCTGCTTAACCCACACTACCAAGGTGGACAGATTTTACCCGTGGTGTGTTGTCATGGCCATTTACGCTGCATCTGTAAACTGCTCAGATCAGTTTATGTTCGTGGTTACTCAAGCGTAGTCTGTCTAAGCCCCACCCCTCCACTACAATTGGTCGAGAAAAATTTGAGATTTGCAAGAACCAATCAATATCGGCGCACAGATTATGAGTGGCTCAGTCTGCAGGTTGACGGTATTAAGAGACCCCGATGTTGGATCACCCCAATGATAAGTGTATGAGTGTAGGCTACACAACACATTTGTCCTCAGTGTTAATGATAAGGACCATTAATACACACCTTGATCTGTATATTTCATCCCAACTTGTTGCAACTGTTAGAATGAAGTTCTTGTTAACAGCAGCTTTACATTCATACAGCTCGGTCTACAGCCGAGGAGCTTTAGGATCAGATCTTTTCTGAATTTTCCTCATTAGTTTCACACATTCAGATTATTTAGATTTAGACTGTTTTACATGTCCTGACATCTCAATCAAATTACAAATAAAATAGGAGTCCATAGGACAAAAAGACACACGAACACTAAAGTAATGAATTTACTGTGTCTGCAGTAGGGATCGACTGATCGGCACCGATATTCAGCATTTTGGCACATATCGGCATCAGTCTTTTTTTTTTTTAATCCGACGGCCGATAAGAGATCAATTTAAAACTGGGTTATTTTGGCTCTGATGCAGCCGCGTCTCTCTGTCCGCAGTCACTAGTCTGTCTCTAGCATTGTCCCACCCACAGCACCATCTGATTGGTTACAAGCAGAGCCATGGCACAGGTAACAGCCAATCAGCAGTGAAAGCTTTGCTTATGCACAGTTTGACACACACGGTGGAGAGGAGAAAGTGTTGCGAGGAAAGGAGCTCCGGAGAGCAGATATATGTTTCAAAAGTAAGTTAAGGCAGCAGACTATGGATGGGTACCGACTTCACTACTTTTATAGGCACCGACCGAATTGCGTCGCTACTACTGAGTACCAATTCACGTAAAATCTGTACCATGTTTCAGAACCTAAACGCATCCTTGTGACTGTGAGGGAGAGGAAGAATCGGCCTTTTCCATGCCGGACTTAAACATAGCATTGCATACACAAGAGCATAGTAACATCAGCAGCCGTGGCTTCCGTCAACAAAGCAAGCATGGCTGATAGCGGCTGAAGGTACGGCTCCAAAATGCGATGCAGAATACGCTTGCTCAATATTTGTGACGCGAAGTGCAAGGCCCAGCGGCCAGAATACTTTTAATCTGAGGAAGCGTCTGGTTAAGCACAAGATTTTACTCAAGGCTGAAGAGTGCACGATTTTTGACAGCCTCAGATCTACGGCTACAACTGCATTCAGCACCGTTAGCACGCCTGCTTCCGTTCCGTTCAGACTTTACTATACCTTCATTTATTTTTACTCCATCCTCTTTTACTCATTTGTTCTCTCTTTATAAGAGATGCTGCTGAACCTGGAAGCTAACTGCACTTTTTGTGCAATTACAATTTTCAAACACAGATGTTGTTGTTGATTGTCTAAAATGTTTAATAAACATAAGCTTAAAGGCATAGAAACAAAGTTAAGTGCTGGAGTTCTTATTATTCAAAATTTTGACAGTAAAATTTTTACTGCAAATGAATATCGGCTCCAAATATCGGTTATCCGCCTCCTTGACCACTAACAAGCCGTATTGGCCCTGAAAAAACCATATCGGTCGATCTCGAGTCTGCAGTCAACAAGCCTCCCTGACTCTTTTCTTTACGTTTCTTTAAACTCTTCATATTCTGACTTTATCAAAGTGCTTTCTTCTGGTGAAAACACAGAGCATGAATCATCAAACAGAAACTTTGTCTGCGCTGCTGAACATGCCTCTTTTACATGAACGCGCACAGACTCAGATTAAGTTAACACGGACTCAACAAACCAACATCTTAATCACCATCGTAGTACCGATTAACTCCAGCTGAAGCACCCAGAGTTTGTCAACCCCGACTTGCCTTGGTAACCCCGAGTTAAATCGGAGTAAGTTAAACTCGCTTCGTAGTATACCCCACTGGTCTCTGACATCCCTACCACCACAATAAGAATAAAATATTCCACAGATTATCTGTATCACAGCTGCAAAAGCTAAAAAACCCTCCATGTCTTAAGTGCTCTCAAGCGCTCTCAGCCATTTTCAGAGGAGCTCAGCTCATCAAAAATCTTCTCTTGTAAAATTATAGTTAGTAAACGGTAAGGCATGTGTTGTCATGAGTTTATTAACTGGAGTTTCTTGTTAACTGGAAATTCTTCACTGTGCCAATCCTAGTAACCAATCCGACAGTGCTGTGGGTGGGACTTTGAGTGAGATTACAGAGTGGTGACAACAGATTGAAAAAAAAACAAAACAAATATAGACAAGAGCCAAGACTTTGGTCAACTGGAATTAACACT
Organism: Centropyge bicolor; assembly: GCA_037975185.1. Taxonomy (NCBI): domain Eukaryota; kingdom Metazoa; phylum Chordata; class Actinopteri; family Pomacanthidae; genus Centropyge; species Centropyge bicolor. The sequence goes on from JBBMOC010000070.1 coordinate 1,373,324, forward strand.
GATTAGCTACAGCTGACTGGGTGACAGTTGTCAAGTGACAGTACTTATTTCACATACTTACAGCTTGTTAAGAAAAAGTTACTAATTCTGAGCCTAATTAAAACTATAGTTCTTGCAAAACAGTATCATTTGTCCCATTTGGAAGAGAAAAGCTTTATAGCAATATTTTAACAAAAGACTGAAATTGTCATTCATTGGTTGATAATAAATGATCCAGTGTCAGCAAGTTTTATCTGGTCAATGACTGCAAGCGTGGCTTCAGAAGAGTAGCTTATAATACACAAAACTCAAATGCCGCCATTGTGCTAGCAATAAACTTTCTAGTCCTCTCTTTACAATACTGAAATTAACTAGTACTACTAGACATACAAGAACATATTAAAAAACAATTAATTTTTTTAAGAAAAACAACACAATTTTCACAATTGAATCCACTCACTGTGGCTATGACAAAAATGGCAAGTGCTTGTCAACATGAAACACTTCTCCTGTATGAAATGTGAAAGCACCGAGTTCACTGCTGACTGGGTGCCAACCACACACACCACACACAAACACAAAACTCACTGCCCCCATTCCCTATGTCCCATCTCCCTGCTTCCTCCTCTTTATTTATCTGGTCCCTCCTTCTCTCCCTTCCTTCATTCTGTGTTCTGGCCTCTTCTCCCTCATCAGCAGAATCCAAAGTGAATGTTTGGAGAGTAAAGCTCTTCTACAGAACAGGTTGTGACACAAAGCATAAGGCAGAAAATAGCCAAGAGATGAGAGAGGAAGTACTCTGTCCTGTTGAAAGAGGTGTCTGATAGAGAAAAATGCTAATTTTTCCCTGAAAGGCCAGGCAAATTATACATTTGGCTATATGAGATTTTATGGCATACACATCTTCCACCCTTGCTCTCCATTGAAATTTGCATGATACTTATAACCTGATATTATCTTTTCGTGAAGTTTGTTTTTGGATTTTGTCATGACCATGGAAGATATTCATTTTTAATGCTATCACAAGCTCATATGTACAGGCTGCATTAGTTGATCCAGTGTCTCTATGGGTGAGCACCACTTCAGCCTTGTGAAGTAACATTCACCATTTGACAGTTCAGCATTCCTGTGGGCCTTGGGCTCAGGGTGACGTAATCCATCGCCGAGAGCCCAACATGGCACCCTCCCTTCCCCCACTAACACATTCTCCCAGACTCAGAGATGGGGACATTCAAAGTTGGTAGGTCAACAACATAGGAGGCCTACAACATCATGGATGAGTTAGAGGAGCAGTAGTAGGCATAACAAAGGAGAAAGGTCATCGTAAATCAGCAAAGGTGAAGGAGGTATCAGAATGTGTATGTTAAGTGGCTCGGTCCAGAACCAGTGCAGTGAGAACTGCTAGCTTATAACGCCTGCACAAGAGAGACAACTGTGTATAAAATGAAAAACAATGAAAACCATAAAAACGAAAATGTCCAAAAGTGCAATTATCAGCTCTAATCCATGTCAGACAGCCAACAGTACTCACCCAAAAACACAAAATGACAACATTTCAAGTACACATTTTTTTATTAAAGTCTGACTCTGCCAAGCAACCTCCACTTGAGAACCAAAGTACCTCTAATTTTGATTTGTTTTTTTGCCTCCTTAAGGTATGGACATTTGCGCAACCAGTGTTTGTGTCTGCCATGCCACCATGTCCACCAGACACAGCTACAGTATAGGAATCATCCAAGAACCAGCCTGCATGATGTTCTGCTAAAGGAGCTACCAAGATCTTGACATGCTGTTGAGACCAGGCCTCGAGTCCTTGGTGTCCCGCTAAAGCGTGGCAAGATGCAGGTGGTCCAGACGAGGCTAAAAACAAATCCTAGCCATCTGGCTCTCCTTTCCATCTTGTTCTCCCAGCGTCCACTCCATGGACAATATACTGGACTATATCAGACTCCAACAGATTACACAACGTGACTTCAGGGACTGTTGAGGACCAGACATCACCAATAAGTTAGACGGGCTCATCTTGTACAGACAGAAATGCAGCTGTGTGTGTGAAGGTTCATTGTGGTGGCTTTTGCATTTACATCAACACTGGATGGTGCAAGAACACTGTGCTAGTTTTCTTGTTCATTGATGGTGAAGTTTATGACTCCTCCAACAAACACCCTCCTGCTGTCTGGCAAAAGGTACCAAAGCATTTGGGCCCTCACATTAAGACTGAGTAACAGTTTCTTCCTCGTTGTTTCATCAATTTCATATCCAGCAACTGGACTGCAATTTTTAGTTATTTCATTGATCTACCTTTTGTAATTTTGCACGCCATTGTGTTGGTTGGACAGCAGTTATTTTTACTACTAGAACAGCTCGTTTACATTTACAGCAGTTGTTTTAGTATTTTAAAAGTCCTGAACTACTCTGAAACAGTTTTTAACTTTGCACTGTCCCAGTAATTTTTTGCACTGTCTTGTACATGGTTGCACATGAGCACTTCACATAGTCTTGTGTAGATTTGTGTTGTCTCTCTTATGTAGACTCTTGTGTTGTATTCTGTGGCACCATGATACTGGAGAAGCGTATTTCATTTATATTTCACTGTGTATTAGCTCAAAGTGGTTAAAAATGCTACAGTAATTGAAATAAAAAAAAAAATTGAAGGACTGAAGAAGTCTTTTTAGCCTACTGTAGCTATCAGTGCTCCAAGAAAAAAGGTGTTGGTGATTCAGCCAGCGGCAATGATGCCCTGCTCCTTATGGGGCAAGAGATGGGACTTATTACACAGGATGTAGTCACAAAATGGCTTCTACATCTGTATGAGGAGAAGAACACATGTGAAAAACTGAGGGCCAGGACCTCTACTGAGAAGGCTGATGTGGCATGGAAACATCACAGGACACCTAAAGCATCACCAATGATAAAAATACTTTTACCATGGGAAATGAGATCACAGCACGCTATTGAAATGCCAATGACTTATTAGTCTAAGTGTATAAGAAAAATCTTGTATTTGAGGACAGCATGAGTTTCATACAAACGCCTAAGGATATTACATAGCCTATCTGCAAACTATGTGAAAGACAGTTTAAAATCCACTACTCATTAAAGCTGATTAATGGGGCTCAGTGGACAGACATACAGCTCCAACAGAAAGATCTCCAAATGCACAGTAAGGCATAGATTCTAGAGATTATCTTTTTATTTTATTATTATTTTATGGCCTTAATACTGGCATAGGAAAAATCTATCATTGATCATCCCTTCAATCGCTGATATATGATCCAACATTAATAGAGCTAGAACAATTAGTCGATTAACAATTCTCATGCAATGGATGTTAAAGCTTCTCACATCGTCACACATAAACCTCAACTGTGTCCTCCAGGAGAAACCCGTCCTGGATACCAAAGAAAAATTGTTGGTGTGCATGAGTTCTTAACCAAAATATTTTCAATTTTGCCATTACACACCAAACGATGTGTACAGAGCTAATTAAATTCAGTAACAGAAATGTTTCAAGGGTCAAATAGAAACTGGACTCATACCATTGACAGGGCTGCTGGTATGCTATGTAGTATTTTTAAAACAATCTGTTATGAAAGTGAGCAAAGCTGACATTTTCACTGTGAGATCCTATTGTTAATGGCCAGTAAAGAGCTCACACACCAACTCAGACACTAACTTATTAAGCTACAGTGTTCATGGCATATGTCTATATGCGTTATACAACTTGCAAGTATAACAGCCTTAGAGTAATTAGAGGACATCTTTTAGAAAGCAATGCTAGTCATTTCTCTCGGAGTGTTTGTGGCAGTGTTAATTTTGACAAGCATTTTTCAATTCATTTTAGTCTTAGTCACTCACCAAAGACTTGATTTAGTTAAAGTCACATGTTAGTCTTTTAGTTTAGTTTTGTTTTAGTTAAAATTTAGTCAGCGGAAATCAGTTTCAGTTTTAGTCTCATTTTAGTCTTTTGACGGAATTTGACAGCTTTGTTGTACTGTAATAGATTTTGCAAAAGGATGTTTGTCATGGTTGTAAAAACTTGTATAATTGTAAAACTTTTAATATGGTGTTTAGTTCTTTAACTTAATGTACCACATTACTCTTGTATAATAAATATGAATGTCTAAGGCTTGTGAGAAAAAGTTAAATCGGCCTTTGTCAGGTGACGTAACACTCGTGACATCTGCAGTGCATTGTGGCTCAAATCATCATTTTGGAGGGTCACGCGATGTAAACAGCTCAACAGTGAGCATCGTCTTCACGTGCGACATATCTTTATCTTTGATATGTTTGACACTCGTGTTGTGTGAAAGGCTGCCATACTAAGTCACACGAAAAAAAATGGCAGAGAAGTTGACCACAACGTAAGTTTTTTTTCGGTATCCCACTAGGAAAAGAGGTTATGGACAGCAGATTGAGGAAATAACAAAGAGGTGTCGGATCGCCTGGGTCGCAGCGGTGAGACGGAAGGGCATCACTTTCAACACCAGATCTCCCTTTTTTCATAAAGGCAAATAAGAGAGATGTCAATGACATTTCTGAAGTCTTCTGGACTCTTTGCCTCTCTTAAGCACATAAAGAACTAGTGTTAGTGTTGTCGCAGTCCTACGGATCTACGTTATGCTGTGTTGTTTACATCTGCGGTACACCCAAAATGGTGCATGGTGAGCATGTCCGCTGGTCATAACACGTGACTGACAAAGACCGATTGGTTAAAAGGGAAAACAATCAAGGCACTGAGGATGGTTGTAACCCAGATTGTCCGGCCGGCCAGTGTCAGCTTTTTCGTCACGTTTTTACACGAGATTTCGTTTTAGTTTTTGTTGTGAGTACTTATTAAATTTACGTTCTCGTCACAAATTAGTCACGGAATAAAGGGTCATCAACGAAAAGTTTTCGTTTAAGTTTTCGTTGACAAAATTAACACTGGTTTGTGGTAAGCTAAGCAAAATGCATTCTAGAGCCAGACCTGTTCTGAATAGGGCTGCAACAACGAATCGATAAAATCGATTATTGATAGTGTTGGCAACAAATTTCATTATCGATTCGTTGTGTCATGTGATTTATATGTCATTCGCCATGTCACAGAGCTGTTCACTTCACCTGCAGAGCTTTGTCAATGCTGGCTGACTGAAATAATGTTAATTAAGTAAAAAGAAAAACTCAACGTGCAGAGCAAGTTGAACAGAGCGAGGCGGAGGCAGAGCGGAGGCGGTATTTTCAAAGGAAATTAAGTAAGTTCTACAAATGACCGACCAGAGAAAATAGTTTGACCCAAGTCCTCAAAAGTGTGGGAGCACTTCACAAAACTAAAAAATGCATCACAAGCAAGCTTTGCAAGAGCAATTTGACCTGGCACGGGAGCACCATGGTGATGATACCTTCATATCTATGATGCCTTTAAACAAAAATGCTTCTTTTTTTGCACCTCATAAAAAAAAAAGTAGCCTACGTATTTAGCAGGCATATAGCATACATTTGTATATATTTTTGCGTACATTTATGTTTTTTTCCTGAAGATATGTAACAAACATTTAGATTTTTTTTATTATTATTTAATAGTATTGTAACAGAACATTCAAGCAGCAGCCTGTTTTTTGTGCACTTATTAGCTCTGTCAGTCCAAATGTTCTATTTTGGAATAAAGAGGTGGAAATTTTTTTTTTTAACCGATTCATCGATTAATCGAAAAATAATTGTCTGATTAATCAATTATTAAAATAATCGTTAGTTGTAGTTCTAGTCCTGAACACACAGAAATGAAATGATATCAGTGTTTTCATCCAATTCGAGGTAAGAAAGCAATCGTACATTTTTCAAAATGTCAGTATTTCTTGAGTTAGGTACGCTTTGTTTGATCATCAGATCTTCAAGCATAATCATTCATTCATTCAAAGTCTAACACCAAGCAATGAAAAGATATTTTTCAAAAAACACTTACCACTGAAATGCGTTGTAATGGAAGTACACCATGCCAAGGCCATATAAAAAGGCAGCATTCTGAAGAAAAAAAAAGAGCATTGGAAAATTGTTACAAACTGCAGTATTGAAGTTCTTTAGCATATTGTTGATTACTGTCCAAAACCTAGTAAAGAATTATAAGCTAGCTAGTTATAGTTCTAGCGAACCCTCAGCACCTCTTTAATGGGCGCTCCAAACAGTGAAACATCAATCCAAATAGGCCTATTCATTGATATGGAGAGCATGGAGAGGACAGGCTGGATGCCATCATATCACAGCTGATTGGACAATTTAAATCCAGGCCATGAGCACGAGCTGTAGGCAATCTAAACCGAGGCTAATATTGTTGTATGCGAAAACATTTTTATGTCCACAAATTAAGATCAGCTTGTTGGAATGTCAAATGTTATACTATGGTTAAGTTAAGCAAAAGCAATGTCCATGATCCAAACTGAATACAAATCAGGGTCAAAATGGCTATTACATTTATCTGGCTGATCCATTAAATAATAGTTTGGACGATATGACAAAACAGAAAATGTATTAATGAACTACATATCAAAGTTGCAATATAAAGAAATGTGCCATGAAAGAGAGGCAAGCATAGTGGATGACTTAACTGTGGAGTGCTACAAACTTACAAAGCTCCTGAAGGGTCATGGTGGGATTTTTTTTCCTGAACAAGTTTTGTGTTCCCTCGCAATACTTTTGCATTACCCTAATTCATATAAACAGTTAGTGTGTTGCAGGTTTAGGGCACTGTGCAGATAATACAGAGTGGAAAGATGATGTGGCACATTACATGATGCATTTATTTTTCATTTTTCCCTTTCAAAGGCAGAACTCCAACAGTAAGTCTGAGGCACAAATGTTTTTCAGCAGTAGCATTACACTATCTCGTTAGAGTATTCTGTGCCATGTCTGACAGGCTGGTTTGAAAATGTGGGTCATAGCTACAGTCATGTTTTGTGGGATTAAAATCTACATTGGCCATCAGTGGATGTCTCTACTGACTTTAGACCACCATTTTGGATTGAGCACCAAAGATTTTGCCTTGTGCACAATCATCAGTGACAGGCCAAATTGGCAGAATGTAAAGGGGCCTTTAACCTTCCTACCACAATATGTCCAGACTAGGGATGCACATGGTTAACCGTTTAACCGTTAACCGATAACAGTAACTCTAACCGATTAATACTAACGGTCAATTTTGTTTTTAAGCTACGTAATTCAATCAACTCATGGGGGCGTGTCGACAGGTGCAACACATGCCATCACGTGCTTTTCATCACAGCCCACTTTACAGCGAAGATGAAGAGAGCAAAAAGGAGTTCTGTGTGGGACAATTTCGACCGGAAAGAGGAGGAGGTCATTTGCAAATTATGCGGTACACGCGCTTCCCGAGGCTGGCCATTCTGGCCCGGTGCTGTCTGTGTATTCCTGGGACATCGGTCCCATCTGAGCGCATATTCTCCGCTGCGGGTCTCACGGTAAACAGGCTGCGCACCAGGCTGAGCCCAGAGCATGTCAACATGCTGCTTTTTCTTCATAAAAACCAGTACATTTAAAAATAAATCAATAAAGCCCATGAGAATTTTTTTGTCACGGCACTTTTGAATGGGTCACAGTACTCAAAAAAATAAATATAAAATAATAGGGGAGGCAACCGCCATTCCGACATCCCTCCAATCTATTATTAAAAACTCCGGAAACGGGAAATATAATATGTCTAGTACACGTATTAATGTAACTCGGGCTGGTGTGAAACATGTTAGATTCATGTGTGAATCTCAGGGATCACTGACTGTAAGCAGAAACACAGTGTCAGTGAGCTGTCACAGCAGCCAGCTGGAGCGCAGCTCTCCATTCAGCCCGTGTGTCTCCATGCACGCTGGCATCATATCAACATTAATATTACAGATATCAATGACACCTGAAGTCACTGACTAATTCCAGTCTCCTTCGTGTTGTACAGTAGGGGAGGGTGTGTATCCTTGTATGCAATTACACAAAAAACACACATTACATTGAATATTATTTTTTTTATCTCCAGACACGTCGCGGGTCGTCCAGGTTTACAGTAAAATTGTTCGGAATGAAGCCGCATCATCCAGATAAACATTGAGCTCCATCAGAACTGTTTAAAAAAATTTTAATTAATTAATTAACAATTAAAGAAATCACCAGCGCGCTCGCTCTCGACATAATTTAAAAAGCAATAGCAGACGATTGAAGCCTACAGTACTGTTAATTATATCTAAAGCTTGTAGCTTTTTTTTTTTTACATTTTAGATGAGTAATCTAACTATTTGCCGTCATTTTAAATCTGCAGTTCGGCACCGGACAGCGCCGAGTCAGTGACTCTCTGATTGATGTCTAAATGGTGATATGTCAGAATGGCAGCATGGAAGGACATTTAAATCTTATCGGTTAACGGTTATTAATCGTTAAAGGGCGCCGGTTAACAGTCATAAAAAAAATCCAAAATGTGCATCCCTAGTCCAGACTGACGCTCCTCTCTCCACAAATATCCAAAAACCAATACAGTGCTAAATCAAACACTACAGAAAACTAAGAAACCATGTGTTTCAAAGCGCAAATAAATTCAACTGCAGGATTCTCATTTCTAGCTGGCATTTGATTGCACTATATAAAGGATCTACACCTCTCACAATTAAGTAACGTTGCTGAGTGGATGACAAGTAACCACGCCAGTTTGTGTGAGATAATGTCAATTTCTGTGCATGTTAGCTGAGCACAGCTCATATTAGCCTTGAGTTACCAACTGAATGACAAACACGACTTAAACAGAAGAAAAAAAGGGAACCTTGCTATATTCCTGTTTAAGTATAAGGACAGCTGAGCAGCTACCACATCTGTCAAATAAACTGTTGCAACCACAAGTAGTCCATTCTGTGGTCCATTTAAGATCTTTCAGTATATATGACTATTTTACTTCATCTCCACCAGCAGTAGGTTACTGAGGCTCTTGTTTACTCGTAATGGTCAACCTGGGGATAATTCTGTTAGTCCTCACTGCTACTAATGTACCACATGTAAGGGCATGCTGAGTTGACCATCAGCCACTCTTGAGTATCTATGACCCTCCAATGCCCTTAGTTCTTGCGGTGTCTCTCAGGCACTGGTACTAGTCAGTTCTTGCTAGATCTTTAGTTCTATGTGTGTAGTGTTTCTGTGGCCAAGAACAAAAACAGTAGACAGCCAAGTGCAAAAACATCAGTTCACAGAGTAACGACACGATGTCATCATACCCTGGTTAATTCTGCTCCTCTGCTAAAGCCATCTGAGTGATCAAAGAATATTTTGTAAAAAGAAAAAAGACTGGTGTTCAAATAAAGCATTTGCCATTTGCTGTATTTCCTTGCACAGAGGCACAGAATGTACACATGTTGATGTAATCAACTTTGATTTTTGCAAGTGTTTAAGTGTCTTAAGCAATAGTGGCCTTCATGCACCAAAAAGTACAATACTTCCGCCTGTCCTATAGAAATGAAATACTAACAACAGGCTAACAACCAGTCCAATCTTGTGTGCACAGTGTCTGTGCCTCCCTAATCAACAAATTCAAACACATGAAGTCACAGTCCATAAAGTCCCTTTGGTCTGCTTTCCAGGTGTTGTACTCATTTATATGGCTGAACATTGCATAAAAGGTGCCTGATTTTTATGGTCCACTCTGTATAGGATTTAGGGGATCTATGATATGGAATTTAATATTCATAATCGTGTTTTCATTCATGTCTAATCACCTGAAACTATTGTGCCTTGTTGTGTTTTCATTTTCTAAGAATGAGTCCTTTATATCTACTTAGAGAGTGGGTACTTTTTCACTAAGTCTGCCAGGGTGCACCGCAATGTTTATATAGAGCCCAAAATGGACAAATCAAACAGTGGCTCTAGAGGCAGCATTTCACAGTTTGAGATGAACAACAGTGTTGTATTCTTAATCGGCCAATTCAGTCACCTGATCACAAACAATTAGACATGTGTTTCACTAGCTGAAGAACAGAGCAGGCAAAAAGCCCCCTAGCTCTCTGATTTGCAAACAAATCTTAAATATGATGAGATTATGTAATTTTATGTTTACACCTGAAACTGGGATAGTATGTATGAAGAGAAGAGAAGAGATCATTGTTCTAGTATGCTCTGACTGCACTGACTTGGGACTGTAGTTGAGTGTACGCTGCAATAGTCGAATGAAGACCATGTGGACCGAAGAGCAGACTACAAGAATGACAGTTTAAGAGGTTTGGAAAGAATAACGGCTCTCCAGCAAAGAGTGCATACAATGTTGCTACAAGTAGATTTAATATTGGATCTTTTACATCAGTATGGACATGTCAACACATGCAGACATATGGAATGAAACTTACCTTCCAGTAGTCCGACTGTAAACTGAAGTACCTCTGGTAAGCAGATAATGCTGAAAAAGCGATGAGATGAATACAATAACATACAGAAAGAGAGACAGACACAGAAGGAGCGAAGGAACAGTTAGTGACAATGTTAAAGGGTCAAGGTATTCAACTCGACTGCACTTTAAACAGCACAGATTTAAAGCCAAGTGCAAAATATCTAATCAGAATAATCCTTTTATTCTTAACAACAGGTTTTAGCAGTATTAACCCAGTGCAGAAAATCAAAGCAACAACAGCACACATTAAATGACTCCTTGGGAAAAACTAGCTATTAAACACAAAAACAATTCAATTTAAAAGCACACAATAAAAAAAGTCAAAACTAGCCCAATCAGAAAATAATTAAGTGATCCTGAGATACAGACTTGGAAGGTAGGAGGGTAAAGAGGAAGATTTACACACTGTGACTCACCTTTTGGGTAGTCCTCAAGCAGGAGGTTGAAGTGGCCCAGCTGACAGAAAATGTCAGGGTCCACTTTGCCCTCTGCTTTCAGGATGAGGGCATCATAGCAGCTAACAGCCTAAAAGAAAAAATAGCAGTGTTAATTGTGTTGTTCTGTGCTGGACAGCTGTAATGAAGATGACTATGTTAAATGGTTGGTAGAATCTATGCATACTACACAAAAAATATCAAGTTACAAATTTCAGCTCGACGTTAATGTTTAGGTCAGTAGCTCACGTTTATTAGAGCTGATGACACAGCTGGCTTATACACTACCAAAGGGGTTAAGTTTCCCAGCCTTCCAGGGCTGTTTTACATAGTACCAGCTGTATGCCCAAATACGGGCCTTGTCAGTCAGTATTTAAACAATGGTTAAACAAATTACTCTTGATAGCCCATACTGCAGCCAATAAGGAGGAATGATTAGTTTGTATGACTGTGTGTGTGCATCGGCATGTGACACAGAACCAACTAAACAATGTTGAATGTAATATCCCATAATAGAGAAAAGAATATTGAGAGAAACCAAAAGGAGTGAACATATGCTAATATTGTTGAGCTTTGCCATCTCTAACATGAAAATGGATACCAACTACAAGTTTCTATAATCAAACAATTCAGCAATGTATCTGTCACAAGACTATGAAATTAAATTGCTGTTTCGTGATACACTAATTCCAGTAAAGTTTTGTCCATTATGTTCCTGCATAGACAGTTCATTCTGAAAGTACCCAGTCCTTTTTGTCTGTATGTACCATTAAGAATGCCATTGACAATGTCATACTAGTTTTTGTAACAAGGCAAGTGATGCACTCAGGTATTGAGTATTACAAAAGAAAACAAAGACTTCCCTAACACATGGAGATTGCAATATTGCCAAGTTCGGTTATCTGGTTACAGTAGTCGGCAACACACAAGAATTGGAAATCTGGCTAACAGGAGCAAAAAATAAATAGTCAATAAAATAAATAATATTTCTCAAATTAAAATACTAAGTGAAGTGCAGAATGAATGAATACCACAGACACCAGTCAGTAGTGATAATTCCTCCTGTCCTCTGTCCTCCTGCCTCTTCTGCTGGTGTCATTTACTACCTGCATTTACAGCAGGTAGAGAAAGGAGGGGCTGGTTTGGAGGTGAGGGGCTGCTGTCTCAGCCAGTAACTTATTTTACTTTGTAAAATTATAAGATTCATGGCAAACCAAAACAAACAGTTTGGCTACTTACAGCTTTTGTTTGAACTTGTTCATAACAGGCCTCGGTATTAGCTTAGCGTGTGTGATGTGGTTGTGGAAAACAACTGCGGACAAAGCAGGCGAAAATATTTACCTTTATAAATGTTACCTTCACTTCACCTAATTCACTGTCTCCTCTGCAGCCTGTGTGTGTGTGTGTGTGTGTGTGTGTGTGTGTGTGTGTGTGTGTAAAACTGTTAGAGGACAGAAAAGCTAGAACCATAAATGACACTGAAGAAATACTTAGGTGCTGCACCAATGTGTTAAATGGTAAGGAAAATCATGATACAGAATGTTGTTGTTACTTCTGTATTTTGAGGAACTTGCAAGAAACATTTGATCCTCCTGAATCCCATGTATCTTCATCTAGCGTAGACACCAATAAAGTAAAAAACTGTAGGCATACTGCCAGTGTGTTTACTTGCAGCACATGATTGCAAGTACACTACCAAAGTAAACCTTACATGATCAACTCAACAACTCTATTAAAGCCTTGCTCACACTGTCAGTCCAAAACAGTTCTTTGGCATATCTAGATTGATTCACATTTGGATTCCCACAGATACATCACAGTCTCAAGCTCTGGCTTCAATTGGACTTCTCACAGCACAACAATGATTTCAAATCCAGAGTGATGGAAGTGCATCAGATCTGAATTCATTTTCAGAGAAAAACTACTGAGTCACATACAGTCCCATAGGTGGACAGTGAGAATATTTCTGGTAGCTTAATGGCCATTATCTCCTTTGAGCGCTACAAAAAACACTGTCTCCATTAATTATTTTGCATAAGTTGCACAGTAGTCTCCATATGTATATCCTGTGTGAAATTAAAGTAAACGGTAAACCACTAACCAATATGTCTGGAGCTCAGTTGGGGTTGTAAGAAAACATTCACAGACCATTCATCCCTGAAAGGGAAACAACACTGATTTGAAAAATTGGGATTGAATCTATATATTGTATTTGCTTATTTTTATTCAAATAAATGCAATACTTTAAACTAGTGCCTTGGTGTATGTTTACTGAACTGTTATTTGAGTCATTTAAAATCAACTCACACTCTGATTAAACCACAACCTTACCTCAAGCTTCTCCTGAGGAGAAGCACCTACGCTCACATCCACAGAAGGAAATATTCAAGCATGTACCATTTCCTCACATTACATGTCACACAGTAAAAACTCACTCATTACTGCACACAGTTTGGCAGTGCTGGCATAATGCCAAGCTGTTTTTCCTCTGAATTTGTGCCACAGAGGTTAGGAGGCCCAGCAGAATACCCTACAGAGACCTTGTGATTCAGCAATCAAAACAATACACTGACAAACGCATCTAATTGTGAAAACTGCATCTTGCATTTAGCTGTGTTGACTCTGTATCAGTTTAAACAGTACCTCATGCTGAACTAATAGTCTCCCTTCCCCCACATTTTAAATGCAATAGTCCAGAGAGAGGATACAAAAGGAACTTGGTATCAGCATAGATTTATTCCAGGAAAAAGTTTCAAAATTATTTAACATGACGCAGGTTTTATGCATGTGATGAAAGAAAGATCCCACAAGCAGATTTTGTAAATTTAATGATATGATGCTGATAGGCCTACCCGGCTGGCCGCATCCAACAGAGTATGAAGGACAGCAGCAGAAATGGCAAATGCATAGTTAGGCCTATCTGAAAGTGCACCCCATCAAAACAATGTTAATAGCTAACCCTTCAAAAAGAACCCCAGAGCCACATGTTGATGACACAGATCAAACACAGGCAGCCTAAAGGTGGGAACACGGACTGCGTGAACATGATTGCTATGTGTTCATCAAGCACTACACCGCTAGTTCAGCGGCTGTCCCTGACTTCCGCTTTATCATCAATCATCTTTGTTACAAATACTGAACGCCTTCGTCGTGATATGGTTTTTGCAAAAGGTGAATAGCCTAGCCCATGCTGCTGCTAGTAAGCTAGCAAACGTTTGCTAAATATTTCTTCCCATCCCCGCCATCTTGGGCCAAGCCAAGCAGCCATTATTTTGCAACCCAAAACTAGCACTATGTATTTGTTTCTCCCACGACTCTGTTGGCTAAGTGGTGTCGTAGTCACGTTCACTAAATGTGTGGTGACGGAGAGAGAAACCCGCTGGACATTTAGCCGCTACATGCTACCAGAGCGAGCTGACGCACAAGCCAAACTCTGGCTGCCGTTATTCAGGATGGGACGGATGGTTTAGTGGGTCACCAACATATCTGTCAACTTAACGAGTCTTCTGTCGATAAATGTTAAGACCCCCATTCCAAGGCTCGTTGTCACAAGTTCGCAAGTCACAACAGTTAGCTAGGTAGCAAGTTGTTAACGATACATTCGTTAACCTCGCCCTAAAGCCCCTTAGTTTAGCTTGACGACAACATATTTAGCAGGCAGAGTAAGAGCAGTTGTGTTTTCTACACATGTGCCGCCTCACCTGAGTATCATTATGTTGACAGTGATCTCTAACAGCCATGCTATGACAAACAGCCGATACAATGCTATCACGTAGCGTGGTACCTATTCTCTCAACAGCCGATGACACCATCGCTTCCAACAGGGTGGAGATTTATATCTTTCTGCAGTTTTACTATGGTACAGCGTTGTGTCTGCTCCTGTAGGCCTGTTTGTTATTGATAAACATCCCAGAAATGTACAGTAGTAGGTGTATCCTGTGCTTGGCAATGCAAATGTTGCTTGGTAAATGCAATAATCACGTCCATAATTGAAAGCTGCTTTACAGTCAGACGCTGGTTCAGCTTCAAAGTTGGGGAAATTGAGTTTTGAATATGTTACGGCTAAATTTGTAGCAAGAGTGGCGTTAGGACGTCGGTTGCAATTATTTCATGAGGTATATACTCTAATCAAAAAAGAGAACCGAAAGGGGCGACTGTGATCCTGTTTTGTGGCATACCTTTAACAGCAAGGCCTTCGTTCTGGCGCCATCTTCTTGAAGCCTATGAAATCCAAACAGTGAACTGCAAGTAGAGGACAGACAACACACAGGCGGTTCCGTATTACTTGGGGGCAATCATATTTGTTGTTTCAAACTGAGCGAAGAAAAAATATATATTGCAGAAAGGGAGTCAGTGAGACCGTTCACACAGCAGATCATCTAACCTGTCAGTTCCGACCAAGCTCTCTTTTTCTTGCGCTGTTAGCTTCGGAAAGTCCTCTTCGATTTCAGTCGCTGTTCCCGACGCCATTTTCTCCTCGTCATTACCAGCAACGCCGAGACTCCGGACAGCAGTAGAGGCAGCGGCTGTGAGCGACACTCCGCACGATTTCATGGAAAAGAAATGGAAGGATCGACGGGACCGAGCAACTCCGACGAAACGCACTAACAACGAAAGTGTTGCACACCTATCCAGGACTAAAACGGGGCGTAGCGTAATTCTTGCCAAATCCTCAAGGAAATGATCCCTTCAAGTTACCTTCCACTCTCCTCATTGTACATCGAAACACACCGTGTGTTCAACTGCCAATTTATGCATGAAGTTAATGTAATGTTGGGTTTTAGGAGTGAGTGTTACTTGATAATATCGCAAACTTCCCCAACCATCGGCTCAAAGTTGTTGTAATTGTGTCACATAGGCAAACGCACGCCGCCACCGTCGGCACGCCTTCTGCTCACACTGGCCAATCAATGGCCGGTATTTTCTATCACGTGACGGTCTCCAGTTGATGTGTTGCGAACACGCGGACGAACACGCTCACGCACACATCAAATGGGTTTTCATGACCAACCTTAAGTCCCGTGATTGGTTCCGTACGCTATATTATGATTACGTAACTATATTTTAGAGCAATCTATTGGTCAAAATAGTTGTCATTTTTTGTCTATGGGGGGCGGCTGTCAAATATGTTTGTTGCAACGTTGCACATATGCAGTATTTGATCGATCGATAGATTGATGTATAGATAGATAGAGTTACAACAGTCAAATCACATAAATTAAAAAAATAGGTAGGGACACTCAATTGGGTAAACAAACAAAGTAGAATAAAAACCATAACTAATAAACACTAACCTAAAATGACAAAGCAATTAACTGTACCAATATGAATATACATGAGCTCATTTGCAGGTTTTGTGTTCAGGCCTCTGTGATTCAAAATTCATCACTTTGTATAGCGTACCCTCCAACTGTTATTCTATGAAATAATATTATTTAATTACGCCTTATCAAATAAGTTCTCTACAATGTCCATTACATAAAAATAAATAAGGGGGCTGTGCAATGATTTAAACATTAATTTGTTCACTAAGAAAATCAACTCCACTGTGGCTACTCTAAAAAATGCCTCCATGTTATGTCCCATGACTGCTTTGGTTCAGTTATCAACAACTGAAAAATGCACTACCAAACAACACAATTGCCCCAGACATCCACAGTACGACAATATGTAACTAGTATAGTTGTGCTTAAAATAGGGTACTCATTTTATATCATTTGAGGTACCATGCTTTTTGATAGCCTTTTCCCATTTAGAATGGGATTTCTTCCTGTTATTTTATTATAACTCTGTGACTTTGACAGCCAATTTTACAGGAGCTATTCCACTAATAGAACCGACCTGATCAGTTTTGATTTTAAAAAAGAAAGAAAAGAAAATGAGTAGCAGTAGTAATTCTTGCTATTATTTTGATCTATTATTTCATTTATTCTTTTGTTTTGTTGATTGGCATTCATGCACCAATTCATGTATTCTGCCAATGCCGATGGCCTTGCTTAAGTGGGAAAACCCTTTAGTGAAATATCATAACCTTAGGCTGTTCATAATTTTGTCTTAACCATCTTCAGTACATTTTTGCATCATATGAGTCGAGTGAAAATAACCCATCAATGATGGAGGACCTAGGCTGGCACACTCTGCCTACTGTTTAGACAATTTTAGATTTTTATTAAAATCAAATTACATTTGATTGTTGTTTGCTTGGTCTTATTTTTATTTTTCAAACAATACTAAATAACTAATTAAGTAGTAATAACAGCTTACACTTACTTATAATTGCACTTTATAGTACTCATTTTATATTTTCTGAACGTGCTTTCCAAAATCAACATGTATTATTATTATTATTAATATTATTATTAGTAATAGTAGTATTACGCCATAACAGCGTTTAAGATAGCATTTTAGTATCAACATATTATTGAATAGGCAGACGTGCCTCTGTCACAATTTCTGTTTTACTTTACTTTGACCCGTCAAAATTATGCAAATGAAGACGGACGTGCAGGCAGCTGAGGACAGAGCAACGCACTCCAAAATGGCGACCCGCGACAAGGGTAAGCAGGCCTATAAACTCATTACATATCTATGTTAGCTGGGACACTGGTTATTCTAAGCTCCAATTGCTCACGAGACACGTTTATAAAGTTTTACCTTCGGTGCCCTTAAAACTCCGCCTCCACTCCGGTTTCAACCGCGATGTCTTCAGACGTAGCAGCAATGGCTAACTTTTCAACTATCGGCTAGCTTGACTTCTCTGATCATGCTAACTTATTGTGTGGCCTTAGCAACTTCACAAAGTTCCTAATTCAGCCATATATTGAGTTGTTAGCTGTACTGAAACCCCTGTAACGCAAACGTGTGAACCTAAGCGGTTTATCACTGAGTGCAGTTAGTCAGTTTATCGTTCAAAATGCGTTAAGTTT
Source organism: Centropyge bicolor (assembly GCA_037975185.1). Taxonomy (NCBI): domain Eukaryota; kingdom Metazoa; phylum Chordata; class Actinopteri; family Pomacanthidae; genus Centropyge; species Centropyge bicolor. Next base: position 1,391,059 of record JBBMOC010000070.1, read on the forward strand.
GTAAGCACTATTGCCATGTTATTGTACTGCTGTGTTTTCAACCAGTCACTCCTGCAGGACATCACTTCTTGCTGTTGTATGCTGACTGTTGTTATTCGTCCATGCATGTAAAGAACTGGAAGGGGAGATCTACGACAAAGTGGTAGACCTGACAGAGTATGCCAAACGTCAGCGATGGTGGAATCGCCTTTTCGGGAAAAACTCTGGTCCGGTAGCAGAGAAATACTCCGTGGCCATACAGATAGCCATAGGAGGAGTGAGCGGATGGTAAATACTCTCCTTGGAAATGCATTTTCTGATGTACCTCTCTCTCATCGAGTCCTACGTCTTAGAAAGATACATTTCTGTGTGCCATCATATATGAAAACAAATTTCATGTTCTGTACTTGTGAATTCTATATAATTGAGGATTTGAAGTATCATACCAAACGTTACAGTGGCGATTTTTAAAGGCAGTTGACGTACGTAAAATAAAGCTTCATGGTCTGTTTTGATTAATTAGGTGTGCAGGATATCTCTTCCAGAAGGTTGGTAAAGTTGCTGCTACGTCTGTAGGGGGAGGTCTTCTGCTGTTACAGGTATGTTTACATGGTGTAAACATGTATTGGTTAAGCCTTTCAACAAAATAAAAAAACATTTTGATGAGCCTGTCTCAAATCTATATTTCCTCTGCCTGACTCTTTTCCAGATAGCTAACAATAGTGGCTATATCCAAGTGGACTGGAAGAGAGTAGAGAAGGATGTCAACAAAGCTAAGAAGCAATTAAAGAAGGGCACCGATCAAGCAGGCCCTGAGCTAAACACATTTGTTGAGAAGGTGACATCTTTTTCTGTGTTGTCTTGTTTTATTGTCAAACAAACAACAATCAGAACATTTCTATCAGTGTTGAGCAATACTGCTTGTAAAAAGTTTGATCTAGAGTCAAAAATAGACTAATTCAACTATGTTACATATCAATGACAATTAATATAGATTCAGTTCAGTTCAATTCAGAAAACTTTATTTATCCCTGAGGGGCAATTGAAGGATCTAGAATGGATTGTAACTACTTCATATACTGAACCATATTTTCTGTCTTTTTCAGTCCACAGAGTTCGTGAAGAAAAATATTGTTGTCACAAGCGGTTTCATCGGAGGATTCCTGCTTGGTCTGGCATCTTAGGGTCTGCCAAATGAGAAGAGTCTGTCTTTCTTTGATGTCATTAAAAATATAGTGGAATATTATGAAACATTGCTGGAAGTGTTTAATGGCAGCAAGCAACCAATTTCAGATTAGTTTGTAGCTATGTGTTTCTACATAAGCTGCACATTGTTTGTCAACTTAAATACTGTACCTCCACTTGACAAGCACTTTCGATATGATTTGGGACTTTTTGGTTAGACCAGAATGACCCTCTTAAAGCACTCCATGTTCCTGGCCAAATAATGATACATATCATGCAAATTAATAAAAAAAAATGTAGTGGAATTACAGTGTTGCAATTTTTTTATTTATTTAATTTTTACCAAACTGACATTGTATCACAATGACAGATTACCTACTATTATTGCTGCCTTGTTGCACACAAGTAAGCCAATGCAAGTACAAGCAGATTTAAATTGACCATCACACCCATAGGGCTGTATCAGAGCCAGGGTTGTTTGTTTTATTTCCAGACATCATCATCAGTCATCCTGGATGAGAGTGCTGATAGATAGAGGATTGTTATGCCTTTTGTAGAGGTGCTACATGTTTAATGGGTTATATCAGCTTCCCCTGCAACTCATTTTTTAGAAATATTTTGCCTAAGAGTAAACTGATGCTTTAGGTCCTGAAGATTGTGTTTTGTTGACTTTAAGTTTGTTGAACAAATAAAAAAGATAAAATCCTTTGAATTGTTTTTCATTTATTTTATTTACAATAGTACAAGTGTCTTTTTAAACTTGACCTAGGGTGGATGCCTTTAGAGTAATTGCATGTCATGCGTTTATTATCTGAGCTTGGTTTAATTGGTTTAACACTCTTCTGTGCAGTGGTCTGCTGGGGATGGGGGAGCACAGAGAGGGACAGGAAGAGACTGAACACACTGGTCAGGAGGGCTGGTTCTGTCCTGGACTGTTCTCTGGACTGCATTGAGTAGGTGGGTGAGAGGAGGATGTTAACCAAGCTGACATCTATCATGGACAACCCCTCTCACCCCCTGCATGAGACGGTGGGAGCTTGAAGCAGCTCCTTCAGCAACAGATTAAGACTTCCACCCTGCAAGAAGGAGCGCTACCGCAGGTCTTTCATACCAACTGTAGTTAGACTCTTTAACACCTCATTATAGTGTCATTACTGGACTGTAGCTATTATCCAACAATTATACTATAATATTGCACAGTGTGGCAGAAAAAAGTGGACATAATTATAGCACAGTATGATAAACTATGTATGGACTATGCATGGAATGTAATTTCTTTATTTCTATCATTCTTTTAATTACACCATGCCTGTTTTGGATGATCCAACAGTACAATTCTCTGTGCAGAGATTAACCAATGCTTATATTTAGACAAGGAAAAATGTGTACATAGTGTAAATAGTTTTCTAAGCACGATATTTTTGTTGTTATTATTCTGGTATATATTTAATCCTTTACTTGAATAGTTTATTCAATTTGCCTGTTTTGTGAACTGCCATTAACAAGTAAAATTCCCCTGTGGGGATGAATAAAGCTTATCTTAAAATGTACCAGAGATTACCGCTCCCCTAATTAAAGCTAATGAAAGTATACATGCTCCTTTAATTTGCTGGTATTGTAAGGGGGAAAAAAAGAACTGAGTTAAAAAAAAATGTCTGGACACATGGTGTGCAGGTATGCCGTTTACATTTTGCAGTAATCAGATTGTTTGTGTGTGTGTGTGTGTTTGAGACAAAGTAAAACGTGTGCTAGGATTTAGATATTATATTTTGTACATATACCGTAGACTGTATAAGGCACATACATATTCTTCCTTCAGTTACGAGAGTTGCTAGGAGACGCCCCGAAACAAAGCGCTTCCATGGTAACTTATAGCAGACCGCTGAAACTACAGCATCTGAGTTGTATAAAGAAACGAGTCAGTTTGTTTTAAATATTACTGCCATGGCTTTGCCATTTTTACCAGGGAATTCTCCCAACAAACAGGTAAAATTACGACCTTTGTTCTAAATGTTTTGACTTTAGCTCGGGTCCGCTTGAGCTCTGTATAACTTAAAAGATGGCTAGCTAGACGTAATGCTAGCTAACGTTACAGTCCAGTTGCTAAATGTGGGTGTATTTAGCAATCTAACAAGATGTCTTTATTTACTAGGTAGACAACACATACAACAAAACTATGCTAAAAGTTGTACAATCCCGTTTGTGGAGATAAGTCTCTGAAATGTCTTTAAAGCTTTTATGAGCTTAATAAAACTGAATTTAACACCAGAGATATAATGTCCAGGTAAATATGTCTCTCTAGACTTGTATGTGAATGAACTGTTGTTGGTTGCTTTTGATAACTGGCAGCGCCAAATCATTTTAAAATTGTTATTACTTGACTGTGTGCTTTGTAAGCACCAGTAAGTAGTTAATAATTAGTTGCTTATAAGACAGTATGTTTTTAGAAAGTTTTCATCCTATCAGGGTTGACAGCTGACGAGAGATGCTTTCTCTCTTCTTCACTACAGTTAGGGAAGGAGAGATTTCACAAATCCCAGCATTTTGACCGTTCCAATGGAGTTCCTGTGTTGGTGGGATCGAAGCCAGGCATTGGAGGAGAGCTGTTATTTGGCCAGAAGATTACACCAAAATATTCCGTTTACCCCAAGGGACAAGGCAGCAATTTACCTTCATGGGTAGTCTTTGACAAACAGGTGAACTATCTTGAAATTGACCAGTTTTGTCTCCCCAGTTATTCGCATATATTTCTGTCAGTATCAGTTGTGTTGAATGCTGGTTGTATTGAATGGACTGATATCATGTCTAATTTAAATGTATTCCAACTAATATTTAGCAATGGCTTTAAAAGTAAATGTTGCACAGAGTATAGCAAATGTTCTGTTCATTATGTCACCTACTACAGTCACTTATGTTATTGATCCATTTAGTTTAAAGAGGTTTTCAAAGTTGTAGGCAGGATTTTCCAGGGATGCTCCAACAGTTATGAGGGTAGGCTCAGTGAATGGAAGTGAAAAATATGACTTCAGTTAGCTATTACATTAGTTATCAAAAAAAGATCACATAGAGTAGCCTAAATTTGTGTGCTTTGGTTAAAGCGATGGTTTATACAGTAGTTTTGGAGTGTTTTACTGTTTTCCCACCTACCAGGATCAGAAACTTTTTTCAATGTATTTTGTTTAGTTTGAAGTTATGTCAGAAGTTATTATGGCTGAAATAACATATTCATGGTCCCATAGGCAACTGTGATCTCTCTCTCTCTCTCTCTCTCTCTCTCTCTCTCTCTCTCTGTGTGTGTGTGTGTATGTGTGTGTGTGTAGTGCTAGTTTTGCCAGTTTTTCCCAATGCTTATCTTGGATTAATATTTGCATTGTTCTGTTGAGACATGAAAGAATTCTTGAAACCTAATGATCAGTTATGGAACTTAAAGCCACAGTTTGACAAAATGCCCCTTTGCCCCTCCAGGCTCTTTGTTTTGAAGCATACATTCGGGAAGCTGTGCCTGAGGCACGAGATGAGACATACAGAATCAGGAAGTGTAAACTCTACTTCTACCTGGAAGATGATACCATACAGGTGGTGGAGCCAGAGTACAAGAACAGTGGTATCCCTCAAGGTATCTAGGAGATGTCTAGAGAATGTAGCTCAAAAGAAAATGATTTTTCACGTGCTTTCAACTCAAGATTCCATCTGGTTGAATGATCCATTCCCCACAGAAAGCAGAAAATACAGTGCAGTTTAATACCTGTCACTTACCATTGCTGTATTGTTTTCCTTGTGGCAGGAACATTTATCCATCGCCAACGCATCCCACTGCCTCCCCCAAATGATGACCAGTTCTACAACATTTTCCATTTTAACATTAACCAACAGATGGTGCTGTACTCACGCACATTCACTGTGACCAACTGTGACTCTTTCACAAGGAGTTTTCTCACGAAACTTGGGGTGCGCCTAAATGACTGTGCCACTGTACCTGATGACCCCTACAGCAACATCCGGGAGCAAGTATGCATCATAGTCAAACCTTTTTTTTCTCATTAATACTATTATTTTGGTTTGGATTTTTTTTTATTTGTAATTCAAGTTTTTCTTTATCTGTAGGCATACTCATAAAAATAACAATAACAGAATCAAGTATTGCGTGTAACATAATTTCAAATCAAAATACAAAGGCAAAAAAAATGAAAGAAAGAGATCAGGTCATGTGTTGAAAGAGAAGTTGTGCTTTTCTTTCTTCATTGATACAAGTATACATTTTCACTGTGAATTAATTTATCAATTGCCTTCGCCCGAAGTCGCCTCGGATAGGCTCCAGCCCTCCCGCGACCCTGCAGAGGAGAAAGCGGTGGATAATGAATGGGTGGATGGATTAATTTATCAATTATCTTTTTAATTAATTTTCTAATAATTTAGTTTATAAAATATTAATGATAATTACAGATTTCATTCACTTTAATTAAATATTTGTTTAATAATGCCATTTATATTAATATATTGTTTAATACGTAGTGGCATATGCCCTTCAAACTGCTGTTTCAAACCTGAGTGTTTAGTTTATAAAGATTTAAAACACACTTGTGGATCCTCAAATTGACCCTATTGATGGTACTGATTCCCATTTAAAAACACTGATACCTACTCTCAAAAAAAGCAACTGGAAAAACAAAAATTCTGAGTCTCTTATGCATATGTGGAAAAATGTTTTGATTTTTCATATTTTATACGTTCCCTCGGCCAGATTGAGAGGAGTATGAAGCCACTTCGACCATATGAGAGGCATGACACTCTGAAGCAGTTCCTGGACAATGACCGCAAAGTCCTGCGCTTCTACTGTTTCTGGGATGACACAGAAAGCATGTTTGGGGACCTTCGGGAGCTCATACTGCACCACTTCCTGGCCGATGACACTATAGAGATCCATGAGGTCATCTCAGCAAACTCTGGGAGAGATAACGTGTCCAAATTCCTGCACCGCAGCAAACTACCAAAGGTTAGGCACCCAACACTATCAGATCTGTTCAAGAAGTGTGTCAGTGTCTCTGGGTTACTGGAGGGGAGAGAGGAAGACTATATTTGCTGTCTAGGAGCAGAAGGAAGAAAAAACACAGATCCTACAGGTTATGGAACTTCCTGAATACTTTGTAATATATAGAAGAATGTATTAGATGGGCGAAAATCAGAAACTTTGCTAAATAAATCTCAAGGGTGACAAGCAACATTTAGGGAGTATGTGAATGGTGCAAAATGCATTTCAGAATTTCTCTCCAGCATTGATTTAAATTCCTTGTTCATTACCACATTTTACATTTATTGATAATTATTCCAATCCACGGCATTTTGGCTCTCCCCTCCAGTTACTGACTGAGGCCTGAAGCCCAATTGATCTTGAAAGACAGCCAAGCCTCAATCATCTGTGTGTGTCTGTTTGTGTATGTTTTCATACCAGGTATTTTGTTTCTTTGTTTTTCTTAATTCTCTTTACTCTGTCATTAATCCTCATCAATCTGTTGCTCTCACCATCTAAATTTTGAGCCCTCACTCTAGGTGTGTGCATCCAAGACTGCACACAGAATCTCATGTCTATGAAGAGCTTGTATAATGTGTTTTGTGTTTTCTGCTTTTTTCTTGCTTGTTACTACACTGTAGTGTGCTCCAGCCCAAATAACACAGCCTGGAGAGATCACAGATTTAATAGTGCTCAATGTGTTTGCTCCATAAAGGCAGGAAAACGCTACATACTGGACAAAGAATGTCTTCTCTTAGCTATGCTCACACTACAAATGTGCTGAACATGACAACAAAAAAAATAAAAATGAAATGTAAGTTGAGAGGGGTCACAACATGAGTTGGCAGAGGGGGAGTAGAGGTTGCAGCACCCTTCCAATTAAAGAAAAATTTAATGAATTTGGAGAAAGTAAGAACGAAATTCCTACTGGCGTGGTCTGTCACTCATCTCATTCTCACCTCTTTCTTCTCTATCTGTCTTGCAGACGAGAGCTGTCCATGATGAGTTCTGTAAGGATAGTGATCTGACTGTGGGTGGGGAAGTGAATGTGTGGGGCAGAAGAGTGATCATCGCTGACTGTGATGACTTCACCAAAGACTATTACCGCTCCAAATATGGCATAGGTAACCAGTACTATTGTGTTATTGAGGGTTTTTTTTAAATGCTAAGATTTTGACGGTTTATAGATCAAATTATTAACCCAAAAATGACAGATTGATTTCGAGTAATAAGATAAGATATACCTTTATTCATCCCATAGTGGGGAAATTGACAATGTCATTTCAAATGTGCTTTGTCTGTTCAAGAAAAACCTGATCTTATGTTAAAGAATGGCTTTCCCATACCAAATGCCAGTGTTCCATTTTAACTAGTCTTACATTTCAATAGGTGTAATCTTCATTTATAGGTTGCTCATGCCTGCAATACATTCATCTGAACACTTAGTGGCAGTAAGAGCCAGCAACAGCAAGAGATTCTTCCAAAACTAAGGTCTCAGACTAATGGTCTTAAAAAAGAGATACCTTTACTTTTATCTATAAAGCTAGTACAACTGAAGTGTTGTGAGTAATGATTTTTTTTTAAACTAGACCAAGGTTGCTCAGTAGCCTATATAACGTCCTGGTTATATCAGTTACTCTTGGGTCAATGGATATAAGAACCAATTACAAAGAATCAGTTCAGCCCCACTGTCCGCCTGAAATAAGATACTCTGGCCTTCCAGCACTGCCATTTCTCCATGCTTCCACCATTAAAGGCACTGGGGACTGCAAGAGGCACACCACTCTCCTGGCCCTGGATGTGCCTGCCACCCTGGGCAGATTTGGGGCTCGCTGCATTAGTCACAGTAGTAAACCAGGCGGAGTCCATCGTTACAGGCCACTGTGATGGAAGGTCCTGTCTGACTCTGAGCAGTCAGAGGTCAGCTCAGGGTTACAGTCAGACCCATACTGTTGAGCTGGATGTTGTGATGGATTACCTCCTACCCTCTGATCATTTCAGCTCTCCTGGTGTCTTTCTTCTTTCAAGTGTTTCATCTTTTCTTTCTCATTCTTCCTCTCAGAGGACTTCACCCCAGTGCAGTACAAAGCTTCCTCAACCCCTAGGCCCTTGAGGCCTGTACCCCCCTACAATGGCTTTGGCTCAGAGGAGGACTCGCTAAGCTCCTGCCAGGGCCTGCTGCCCAAGCCCCCACAGAAAGATTTCCGCAAATTTATGGAGAAAGACAGGTTGGTTGAGTCATAATCAAATTACACTGAAATGATTGTATGTTACAGAAAGCCCCCAACTCTACTGTATATATGTCCCCCTAGACATGGCCTAGACAGTAATGTGCTGAATTTCCGTGCCAAGATGGTAACCACTGATCCAGTTGACAGAGACAGGGTGTTCATCATCTCCTTCTACCTCTGTGATGACTCCATCAGTGTGTTTGAACACCAACAGAGGAACTCAGGTAAAGGGTTAAGACCCTAACAGCTACCAGGACTTGAGATACAAACCTATGACTCTCATGGTAAACATTACATTTGCTAAATGTACTCTCCATTTTCAGAATCTTTTGAAAGCAGATGAAAAAGATGATGTTTAGTGCATAGACCTAATTTTTCCACGGATGGAAATATCCCATAAATTGAAATCATTTTTTGACAGTATTTTTTTTGTACATTTCAAGGGGAATAGTATGTCAGAGGTTCATGAACTGTTAAACTCTTAAACAAAACAATATACATATGAATTTAATTTTTTAAAAATGTAAATGTTGTCAACATGATATACAGATAAATGCCAGTGCATTTGGACTGTGGTTGTGAAATTGAAAAAAAAAGTAATGCTTCAACAGGATAAGTAGAATTAAGTACATACCCTTTCATCCTTCCCTCTTTCACACATCATGCGCCAGGTGTGCTTGGCGGTAAGTTTCTAGAGCGTGGTCGTGTAAAGAAGCCAGGCCAGGAGCTGTTTAAGAGCGAGCTGTCTGAGTACTTTACAGCTCAGGATCTGTACGTCGGAGCTACTCTCTGTCTGAACAACAAGCACTTCCAGCTTCTGGATGCTGATGAATACACCTTCAACTACATGGAGCAACATGCTCAGGAGGTATGGAGGGAACTGAAGAAGGAATATTTGTTTCTATGGTTTACTAAGGTTTATATGGGATGTTGTATAAAAGGTACTGGCAATACAAGCTTGTTTTCAGCGGTGGTCTTTGGAGCAGATTGTTAGAACTAACATGGTCACACAGTTCAGGGGCTCTAAACTACAAGCCATCAGCTGTTAGGTGTTTATTTCTACGAACCAGTCATTGAATTCCCGTGTTACTTAATGCTAATTGTGATTAAAGTTAAAGTAAACTGATGTTTGTGTGTAATTGTCTCAAGTTCCCCAAAACCAACATGGGCAACATCCTCAGTAAACTACGTTCCATTCCGGAGGAGAAACAAAGTGAGATCAGGAAGTTTCTGACTCTCAGTGACCCCGGTAACACTGGCTTCGTCCCCTATGAACCATTCAGGTATAGTATTGCTGCAAAAATATGTATAGTTCAGTCTGTCTAGTATACTGCTGCTTGCAATAATATGTACTGAGGTGGGTGATCAGAGTCTACTCAGTTGGACCAAATAACTCAAATTTAAGGCCTCTGATACTCCTGCAAGATTAGACCATAAAGTGTAATTTGTGTTGACACTTCTTGAGATACAGTATCTAGTAATTACTATTTAGTTCAAAGGATGTAAATATTACAAGGGGAAGTGACAAATGGAAACAACGAGAAATTCTCTACACACCGGCTTTAAAGTTAGAGCTGTGAGATTTGGTGAACATATGTGCTATCAGTTCTTGTGTGTTATTTTCTTTGTGTATATGTGTGTGTGTACGCACCACAGGAGCCTGCTGATGGGCCTGGACTGTGGTCTGTCGGAGCATGAGGTGCTGGTACTGGGTCGATGTTACTCAGAGCACGAGCAGCCTGAGTTGGACGTGGGCCTGATGGTGGCTGTGGCCCAAGACTTTCTCAAAAAGAAGCACTTTGACAAGCTCCCTGATATGGCCAGAGCCTTCACACACCGCGACCGATGCAAGTAGGCGGGTGCACACACACACACACACACAACACACACACACACAAATGTTTTGTTTAAGACAAAACACTGCTGCAGTAGAAACACACACAGGCAGGTAGCGTCACAACAAGACATCAATCGTGCAGCCAGTGGCCCCATATCTCAGAGCAACAATTAGTTCCAGCAGTGTGAGAGTGGAGCATTGGAACCAGATGGCCTCTCAAGACCTGTATGGCATGTGGTTCTGCAGGCCAGAGGACACCCACGTACATGCTAGCTAGCTGCTACCTGCCTGCTAGGCATCACCTCAGTTAATTCAAGTCACTCAATTTGATGCCTTGGCCTTGGTTGTGGTGTTGGTGCATTTTGGAGAATTTGAACAAAAGTCATCAGTGTAAAATAATGTGTTGTCCATCATGCTAGTTAGCTAATGTTATGAAATCTTAATGTTAAAGTTGTTAACATTAACGTAGCGACAGTCTGTGTGCAAATACTTCAAAATATTAATGTCCAATTTCAGCATGGTTTTAGAAATAATGTTACCCTAGATGTTGCAATATGTTATTAGTGGAGCTGGAGTTGGTTACTGAGATTATATGATAATGTAAAATTTGATGGCCCACAATCTCAATTTTTATTCTTTTTATTAATGTTATTGCTAAAACAGACATTTAAAGTTGATTATTTAGTTGATTGATTGTGATCGGCTGTAAGCTGAAACGTGGATGTATAATGTGGATATCTGTAAATTCTGCTAAGTATTGTAACCGGTGCATGGGGATGCAAGTGGGTTGGTATCTAGTAGACCTTTAACATTGGGTGGTTAGCTGAAATGAATGGTCAACAATTCCAGTTAAGCTGACTTGTCTGTTTATGTGACTATGTTGACACTCTCAGTTAGTGTCAGATTGTTCATCAACATCCCTGTAATGAAGATGGCATGACAAAAATGGGCCACTGGACCGTATGGCATCACAGCAGAAAACAATTGTGCTCTTAAAGGACAAGTATCCTCTCTTTCACAGACACACACTGTTTTCATACGGATGTGCCAAATCACCAGAAGGCCAATATCTAAACTAGTTTCGGAGATATTAAGCCTGCAAAAAGGGGGCGTGGCCCCATATTTAGCATAGAAACCAGTGTTACAATCAAGCATCCATAGTTTGATGGCTAATAACTTTTGAACTGTTCACACTAAATGGCTCAAATTTTCACACATGATTCTTTGATAGAATGAGGCTCTGTACACAGAAGGAGCTCTGTATGTAACACATGAATATTTGCAGATTTATGGCATGCCAAATATGGCTTCCTGGAATGCACGTTTGTCCATGGTAGCACTTTTGACTCTCTATATCTACAGATTTAATGACACCAGATGACTGATTCTGACTGATTGTTTTTAATATATGAGACATGTTATAGTACTATCAGGAAAACAAGTTATATCTGTGACAAAAATTATACGTTCTCATATATAGGCCCCTAAAAATGCAAAAAAGGTTGCTGCGTCTGTATTTTGAATGCTTATAGCAAAAATCTGACAAGGATTACCAGAAAACATTAGATCAGTGAAAAGAGCAAGGTCTAATTGATATATGTACCAAATATGAAGTTGGTGCTGTGAAGAAAACTATTTAATTAAGACTGTTGAACATAGAAGGTTTTATGACATGTGAAAATGCCATTCCCAAGGTTACATCACATGGTACAGCATTTTTAATTCAGATTCTCTTGACTATACATATATGTAGTGTATTTGTAAATATGATAAATGATTTACAAATCTCACGAAAGTCAATTACACAAATTGAATTCTACTTATGTAGACTTAGCATGTCTATTTGAGGCGTTTGAATGACCGGTCTTTCTCTAAAATCTGGTGATTTGGCACGAAATTACTCATCCAAATTCTGTTTGAGACATTTTTCTATAAATAATATGTTAATATAAGGGTGGTAGTTTTTAAAAATATCAATCATGGCCAACTCACGTGCTGCTGATGGTATGTTTGCCCTGATTGTATGTGTTCAACTTGTCAGCACTGACCAGTGATGAGATCTTGCTCAGTGGTTATTACGAAATTATTAAAAATTATTTTAAAGATTGGGTTATTTTGAGTTTCATGGTAGATAGGAGCATGTGCAAATTCTTTATCCAAATAACCCAGTTAAAATACATGAACAACCTGATGTGGGTTCAAACACCTATTTTACGTTGGATACCTGTGTCTCTGCTTTTCTTTGTGTCTTCAGAACCAGCCGTCTCTCCATCAAAGAGACAAGAACTGTCTGTAAGGCCTTCCAGCTTCCACTGCCTGAGAACCTGCTGGGAGGTCTGCTCAGCAAGTAAGAGCCCACTAATCACCATACAGTTCGGGGAAGAACCAAGGTCCCGCTGCATTTTCAGAGTGGTTTGGAATGGTTAATTTCATTCATTGTTAAGTATGGCCCATTTCTTTGCCCATAAATGTTTTGGGCATGGTTGAAAAATCTCTTAACCAGCATTTAGATTGAGGACTACCGAGATATGTGCTTTGAAAGTACAGCAAAATAGCTTAATTTATATCACATGGGGGCTGTCGTCTTTGTTATTTGAAGGATTCCAAATAGTGTGGACCTGTTCTCTAATCTGGATGTGTATCTGCTATAGGTTTGCAGATGGCGATGTGATTGACTACCATGCCTTCTTGGCTGGCATTAACTGGGTAGAGAACCCTGCTCCCCCAGTAATGCCTGAAGACACCTTAAAGGTAAGGGAGAGGAAAAACAGCAATTTAACAAAAGCAACAAAAGCAGCAGTAAAGTAGAAAAAGGCAAGGGACAACTTTTAAGATGAGAGTGAATCAGAAAAGCACAGTAAGTGATTTCACATTGCGTGCACAGATTTTTAAATAGTTATAATTGAAAATCAATCTACATTTTACCCCTACCTGTTATGACTCAGTGGATAGTCAAGGCCAAGCCTGAGCCAAAAGCAGAATCAAGTGAGTGGGAAGCAATGGTAAAATGGACAAGAGGAGAATTAATTGTGCACAGAAAATTACTTAAGGGAGAGAGAGAGACAGACACAGAGTCAAGAAGGAAGGAATTAGCTCTTTTGTTCTTCTCTGTAGCATTCATATCTCTCCTATGTAAGGCTGATTTAGCATGCTTTGCCAAAGCCAAATCTAAGCAGAAACAGGTGAGCAGGAGCAGGATATACAACATGGCATGACAACAAAGGCTTATATGGACAGAATGAGAGTGGACTGAATCTGTGTGTCTGATTGTGTGTATCCCGACACACTGCTCACTTAATTCTCAGTTTTCCTCTGTCACGCTTTCCAGGTGCTCTTTGCCTTGCCTGGTTCAAAGCCCTAATGAGTCGCTCCTTCTCTGCTCACACAGTCTGCCCTCTTTCAAAAGTTCCAAAAGGACTGAAAATGGCCACTAATACTTGTGCACTTTTGAAGGTGTCACAAGTTTTGTGTCTAATAGTGAGGACACAACGGGAATGTCATATTGACAGACCCAGATTGATTATCTACGTCCATATGCTGTTTAGCATTGCCAAATTTCTTATTACGTCTATTATTTACTTTCTTTCTTTCTTTCTTTCTTTCTTTCTTTTCATTATAATTAAAGATCTTGGGATCAATTCAAAAAGCCTGCTTGAAAGAAATAGCTAAATTGCATTTGTCCTCTAGTGAAAGAAGTAAAGAGAAGTTCTTTTGTTTTCTATGTATGAGGTTAATCAGTGTAATGGCAGATTTATTTACACAGTACTTTTTATACATGCTGGAAACTTAAGGTGCTTTTCAAAGTTGTATAAACTACAGACTAGAGAAATACAAATAAAAGAATAACAAAGGAGCTTTCTATCACAGAGAACCAATAACAAAGGTAAAATATTAAACCAAAGTGGAGACTGAAATAATCAATTTTTGGCAACACTGAATAACGTATTTTAATGCTGTTATAGTTGTGTGGTGACTTGTGTATTTCTGTCGTCTCCAGTTTGATGTGAATGTACGGCTTGGCGCCAGTGAGGCTACAGTGAAAAACGTCAAGTACGCTTCCCTTCTGGGGGATGCATTCAACTTTCCCTCCAACAATGGAGACCCAACAACCTCCGCCTCAACGTAGAAGCTAAGTGGGAGATGGAACAATTTTGCCTCATCAACACACGCACACACTATGTACTATTAAAGAAAACGGTGCATCAGCTTACCGGCATGTGTGTTTTCACTGTGTGTCATGATAGAAATATGTAAAACTACAGGGGGTGTGCTGTGTGTTCTTAATTTGAATGTTTGTTTTCTTGTACATGAATTATTTGGCTGCAATAATCTGTTCAAGCTAACACAGTCCAGTTAAGTGGAAAATTGTTGCTTTAGGGGGGAAAAGTTCTGAGAGCACAGATGCTTTTTGATATTCTTGTGTGTTTACATGAGTTGGTGTGAATCCCTCCGAGATGGTCCACATGGTAAAAGACACAAGGCGCTCAAGCAGAAGCATATTTCAGCTGTGGGCAGTGTGCACTCACACACATTATGATTACAGGCTATTACACTGTATCCTCCAGTACTGTGTTAAGTTGATACGGAGGGAAATTGTCCTTGGGATGAATAATGTGTGTTACATGTTGACTGTATGCTGCCTACTTCTACCAACAAGCCAAAAGCCATCTGTACTGTCAGCCCATTCATGTGTTTATCATCTGGGCTACATTTCACAATTAAAGGTAGAAAGGGACAAAGGAAAACTCACAAAATAGAATTATTATTTTCTGTCCTTTTTGTTTTCTATCATCACTCTTCAGCGCCTGTTTTAGGTTCTTTGAGGCTTACTGCAGTACCAGTGTTGATGGTAGTTTTTGGATTTATTCTCTTATATGGCAGAAAATATTGGGAGAGGTTAGAAGGAACTACACAATCATTATGTGTTGGGCTGTCTGTGTGTGGCGGTGTTAGACTAAAAAAAGGCACAGGTTGTTCAGGTTGAGGCGCCAGTGTAATCAGAGCCTGCATTGCAAATTCTAGTAAGGGGATAAGTCAAACATTAGGTAATCAACCACCCAATCCCCTCTATGTAACCAATGCGCGCACGCACACACACACACACACACACACACACACACACACACACACACACACACACACATCAGACACACACCCCTCCTGCCTCACCCCTTCACACTGAGCACAGAAACAGTGCATTACATCACCCCAAGCATTATCAGGTCCTCTTCGTCTGCTTTCACACATACTAAAATATTAGCTTCCCCAGTCCCCCACCAGCAAAACCCAAAGGGTGACGTCGATGTGGTCACTGGTGGCAGGAGCTTCCTGAGTGCCTTTTTTTGTCTTCTGTAGCATGGTTTGAGAGAGGGAGGACGGTGGGGGAGGAACTTTGGTACTCCCTCCCTTCTCACCCACCTCTCCATCTCCTCCTGTCAGTCTCTGTCTCTTTTCACCCGCACATCCCATTTTCTGTGCTCTGTGGCACAGCAACAGCAAACTGAACAAGTTGTATTCTCATTATTTGTCTGGTTGCATTGCATGATGTGCACAACATCCTTTAGGATTAGACAAAGCTGCATTGACCTTAATATATGGTGTTGATTAAAGGACAAGAGGGGTCAAAAAAGAAATCCATCAAAAGACCAAAACCATCAATGTGTTAGGTGTCTCTCGATACTTTTCATCTTCCCCAACCCGCCAGTGGCTTTCAGCACTGAGCCCAGACAGTGCAGCGGTGTGACTCACAGATGTGTGTTTTAACAGTTCTGGCTGACAATGGAGCTCAATGGCACAGAGGAAGAAGACTCAGGCTGTGCCGATATACACAGGTCTACATTTTAGTAGGATCATTTCATTGTTAGTTTTGGTATTTTCCAGGGATTTCTGGACAATTATAATAATCAGAAGAAGAAGAATTACCTTATTAATCCCCAATAGCGAAACCAAAATATCACCATCTCCAGAAATGTCTTGAAGTCCTGTATTGAATATAGGATACAGGGGAAGCTGGGTAGTTGAGTGGCTTATACCATGTAATTGCTACATTCCCACTTTGGTTTCTGCCAGTTTTGTAAGGTAAAAATGCCCCAATAAATACTCTAATCAAAGAGGACCAAGGACAGGAAAGCCCTTAAACTGCCATTATTGTAATGCATCATTCTGATGTGGTTTCATAAATTTACATTACATTATATTTCATTGCTTTTATTACATTCAATTGATATAATGTACACGTTGTATGAGAGGCCATTGGCATCTTCTAGTACTATCAGTGTTGAAGAAATTATTTGTAGAACCTCAACCACCACGTTGACTAACATGTGATCCAAACTTTTCACTGAACACGGGGATAAAACTACTATGAATCACCCTCCCTGATGATGTGTCCTCAGCACACAATGTTTTGTTGATGTGGTTTGAGTGACTGCTTTCTGTTGTCTCTCTGTCTCTGCTCAGCAGAGGCAACATGGAGGTTTGCTGTAAAGATTCTGGTGCTCACGTGCTTGTTCCACTTTACTGCTGTTCTGCTCAGGAGCACTGCACTGTAAAAACTGATATACAGGAAGATCATAACTGTCTCTGGGGTTAAGAGGATCGGAGTGTGTATGTGCACATGCAAGTACGTGTGTGTTTGTGCGCACGCATGTGCATGATGGGCTTAACGCAAGTCCGATGGAGTCATGGTTAATCTATGAAGTCTAAACAGATATCTGAGAACAACAGGGGAAAAGTTTCTGTTTACTGGCTGCATGCCTTTCTTTTCTCATGACAACAAATCCTAAACCTGGAAGCACACAGACACTCACACATCACAGAGCACCTGCGTTCAGATGTTGTTTTTCTCAGGACTGCTCCCGCAGAGCAGCAGTGTTTGGCCCTACAGTTCACTCTGAATACTCTTCTAGTAATTAATATCACTGTGTAATTCTCATGCTTTTGCCCACTTTAAATGCCTAATCTGCTATTGTTTTCGAGTACTTAGAGTATACGTATTTCTCCATCCAAATATTAAAGGGGTTTGATGCATAAATGAAGATGACAAAGAGTCTGAAGTCATACCAACAGCTCTGTGAAGCATAGCAGTGCTTTGATCTAAATCACTCTGTCAATTTTACTGTCTACTATTTTCACCCTCTTAGTTCATTCTATGCATGCTAACAAGCTAAACCTATTTGATAAGCGACACTAACCACAAAGTACAGGTGAGGCTGATGGAAATGTCATTAGTTTTGCAGACACTGTATATGGAAACAAAGCATTGGACAAATTGAAACGACAGTTTGACCCGATGATAGCATTAAAGGAAAGTCATTCAAGATACGTCATGTGGGAACAATGAATGTCTGGACAAAATTCCATGGAAATCCATCCTATAGTTGTCAAGACATTACACTAAAAGCCAGACATGTCAACCTCCTGGTGGTACTAGAGCAAAAGTCAGGGGATCATCAATGTCTGTGCAATTCATCCTCTAGGAACCATGAATGTCTGTCCAAAATTTAATGGCAATCCATCCAATAGTTGCAAACATATTTCAGCCGTCATTGCTGTTCCTAGAACCATGCCAGAAAAAATCTATATGTGTTACTTGACTAACTTGAAAATACAGGCCTGACTTATAGATATTCCCCATGCATACAAACATTGAACAGTGTCAGAAAACATTATTACCTGCAGTTTGTTGTTGTCTAGTGTTTGCCAATGCAATGAAAACCTATCATTGAATTTAGAAGTGAAAGCAAAATGGTTAAGTCTAGGCACAGAACTGCCTGGTTAGGCTTAGGCAGACATCTCAGATCTCAGGGGTTATTTCTTGTCATGTATTGTGCAAGATGCAGATGGACCCTTCTTATGGTGATGACCACTATAGACAACATAGTTGCTGCTATCGAGGCTATTCTTTGCTCAGCATTGTAGACTGATTGTTTGACAACAAGTCGACAATTCTGATTGATATCAGGCAAGGTTCCAACTGGTGTATTCATTTTGCTGGATGGGTGACATTTTTCTTTGCATTTGAGTTATAGATTGTTCTTTTTACATTACAATGAGAAATCAAACTTGAAATGATGAAAAAAAGTCATTCAGCATTGGAGCCCATCAGTGTCCCAGGAGGGCTGGAGAAAAGATCGAGCAGTTCTTGTCTGGGCTAAACTGAAGGCCTCCTGGAGCAACGCTTCCATGGAGATGAAGAGAGTTCAGCAGACTGTTGGATGCTGTCCTTCATTCCAGTGATTCCTTAGTGCCTATGGGCATTGGCACTGAGAGGGGGGGTGGGGGGGAGAGAGGGCTAAAGCCTGTTTTACAGGGTCAGCCACTGCCCCAGGTGCACATGGGGAAACATTTAGCTGGTCTCTCATTATTCCATATCTCCGTCTATCTCTGTCTCAGAATTTTTCACTTTTCCTCTTTAATCCCATCTTTCCCCACAAAACCCCCACCCAGGGCTGCTCTTCTCATTCCACATGCAATGTCATGCACATGACGCTGTGTGTTTGTGTGTAAATGAGTGTTAAGATCATTAGCTACACTGTGGTCTGCACTCATTGTGGCCTCAGCACTGTTTGAGAAGCACAGTCTCTCTTTGATACCGGTGTTTTATTCCTGTACTAGACATTATCCATTACTCCAAAACCAGACCTGGTACGCTCATCAAACATCAGTTGTCTTTGGCAGCTGCTGTGACATTACTTTATCTGGTCAAGAAAAGAGAAAGTTATTCTACACCAGCTGTAAATTACAACTATGGGACTATTTTTTGTTCGGCTTTTGGCTCCCAGTTGCAACCATTTTTGAGGCAAACACGGCTGTTTTTCTGCTGCACGCCGTTCCACATAAATCTTCCAAAATTATAGCCCCTTCCATTTTTTTTCATGTAGCTTAAAATAATGCTGAAAATCAGTCTTCCAAATGAAGACTGAATATGTCTGTGCATCATCAGTCAGTCCACAGCTTTGTGCCTCTCACAGACAATACAAACTGTCTTTAAATAGGCTCTCCTGCACTGAAGGAATGAACAGAAAGCTTTGGTTGAAAACTGACACATGAAAATATTTAACTCTTTAGTTTTGCATCAGGCAAAATTCTTGGCTTCTCCTTCTTCGTCTTGAAAGACAAACATGGTTGGTGTTTGTTTGGTGTTTGGTCACCATGCCCATAGGCCAGTGAATGTGACAGAGCTGTGATGTGACCCTGCCCCTCCTAACGGGATTAGAGGAGATGGCAGAGGAGATGACTTATGTCACATCAGTTCCAGTCACATCTCAGTTGCTGGTGCCCCCTTGGGGACAGCATGTCAGACTGCCTACAGCCAAGGTGTGACTTGATCAAGACCTGGACACATGCTTCTTAATAGTCAGTGGCTTCCAGGTTGATGTAACCTGGGTGCAGCCTTACCTGCAGCCTTATCACTGTGTGGGCAACCACAGGGTATGGTTCAGAATGCTACCCGGGTTCAAGCACATTGGAAGGCTCAAAAGTGGAGGAAGTTAAGACCTTACCATCAAAAATAGCAAGTTACCTGTCAACAGCTGTCATATAGGGACAACATTACTTTGCTTTTTATTACTATCCATTTACCCACAATCACTACGGAAAGTGAAAGCATTTTTACAAGTTGTCAGAAAGCTGCTTTTGTGGCGGTATGTCATCTCAGTGTATCCCCTCCTTTGGCTCAATATATCATCTGGCTTCTGGCTTTTCCCCCTGTTCTCTGCCTCTCACCCCACCCTCCTCTCTCTGCATATGGGATTCACATTTGGCTTTGCTGAACATTTTCTTAATGTGATATTATGATACATTATCTGAAGCCATTCACTCCCTGTCACCACCTCTCATGTGGACACCAGCTGAGTAAGCCAAGGCGAGGCGGTCAGATTCTGTCCAGGTGAGTTATGGCTATTTAATTTGACACTGTTCACAGTGGTGATCATTTACAATGCCTGAAAGTGTAATCAAAATCCAAACTGTGCTTACGTGGGTCTCTCACTCTCTTTCTCCCGCAGAGCCTGTTGGTGGTGTCTAAGTTTTCACCCTTTCCTGCTGCTGGCTGTAAATTGCCTCTGTCAAAGGTGTGTGTGTGCATGTGTGAGGGAACAGAAGGTGAGAAATTTGGGGGTCAGCCGAGGTCTTTCAGGTAATCATGCTTCTTAAACTTTTGACCCACTAAGCCCTACTTAGTGTGGTGCAGTTTGCTCCCCTTATTTCCCCCGAGAGTTTTGACTCTGCATACCAAGACGTATGTCTGTGTGTGTGTGTGTGTGTGTGTGTGTGTGTGTGTGTGTGTGTGTGTGTGTGTGTGTGTGTGTGTGTGTGTGTCATACAATGAGGGTCTGATCATATGCTGTCAGCCTCATGCAGCTTATGTTATTTTTCACTTATTTTGCCATTGCCCTCATTTTCATTCCCACGTTTGACCAACCTTTTCTTATTTAATCAGGCTTTGAAACACATCAGTTATGCCCTCACCTACCTGCTTCCCTTCTGTCAGTGTGAAACATCTTGTATGCTCAGTACTTAGGCACTAAATAAAATGACTTATTTGTCTGGCTCACTGTTCTTCCATTGAATTATTTCCACACTCCAATTAGAGGATATGCTCTTGCCATCAGTGCCAGTTTTTGATAACAGACTGCCTGTTTTGGTAAAACAGCTTAAAAAAACCACCACAACTGCTAACATTCCAGAAAAGCTGAGAGAGAAACACAAGTGACTGATGGAATATCTTCTCGGAGAAGGTATGACCGCTCTTGTCTTGGGGTAACAGTGATGCCTCCCTCACTGTTAGCTTTCCATCGATCATAGTTTATCTCCTATGTATGTATGTTGTCTGTCTTAATGTTGAGCCATGTGAGAATGACGGATGAGGTAGTTAGAGTTTGGATCTGCTCTGTGCTGGGCTCGATTGCTGTTGTTTTCATCATTTCCACACAAATGGGCACAGGACCATCGTATAATTGTTTACAGATGAAGACAATAATCCGAAATGAAAAATCCACCAAAAGCCTCATACTAACAATTGACCCATAGGGTCCTGTATATTTTTAAAAAGTTCATGATGAATGCATCGCTTTTTAAAAAAAATTCAAATTCATGCATAGTGTTTGAGAAATTACCTTTTCATTTGGTCTTTGTGCTGTTTGTTTTTCTTATATGATTTGAACATTTTCTGCAGGTGCACAGTATCCCAGTGTCACAATCTCAGCTGCATTAACCATACTTCCAACACAGATGTTCCCATCAAGAGGAGATTGCTGAAGTGAGTTATTTAACGTCCCATTTAACTCCTCTTCTTTTCTTCAATTCTTCCCCCTCACTCACCCCACCTGCACACCCCCACCCGCCATGTCATGGTTGGAGAAAGCGCGTGAAGAGGAAGGCCACAGGGGCCAGTTGTTTTTAAATAAACTAAATCTGCTAACAGTTTTATAACCCTGACCTCGTAAAACTGGTTGCAGCTTTTGGTCAGCTCTCTCCTGATGGGGCAAGCAGACCCGTCCAGGCCTGGAATTCCCATTTGCCTCTATGGAGCGTGTCAGTGCGTCAGCTGGGGTGTGTGTGTGTGCGTGTGTGTGTGTGTGTGAGAGAGAGAGAGAGAGAGAGAGAGAGAGAGAGGGAAAGGGCGTATGATATATGATTGCTGTGTCACGATCCACATGTGACGATTGTCCTCAGACAGAGCATCCAGGCTGCTTTCTCTTTCTGGTGAGAAGTGAACGAGTGTGACTGTGGGACAGGGGAGAGAGAGAGAGAGAGAGAGAGAGAGAAAGGAGGTGAGAGAGACACTAAGACAGAGGGAGGAGAGAATAGCGCTCAGACAATCAGTGTGTGCAAGAGAGGTAGAAACAGAAGGAGAGAGGAGCTGGCTGGGAAACAATAGTTGAACAACAGATCCAGTGTTACGAGCAGGATCTCAGTCTCTCTCTGGATACCTCTGCTGTCTCTCTGCTGCTGGGCACTGAAGGTAAGAGCACCAGCCTGTATTCCATCAAAACCTAACATCGTTTCTTTTTGACAGATGTTGTGTATTTGTGTGTAAACAACCATAGGCTGTGAGATAACATGATGCATGCTCATTTTAAATTGTTTCATATCTGTATGTGCACAGTGTACGTGGCCATGCTCACACAGAGTAAGGGAGTTAAACTTCTGGTCACTTTTGCTCTCTTGCACATCCCTAAGCTCAGGTGCACATTCCTCTTTCATCGCAGGTGTTTTCTGCTCCACGTGTCCAGAAAGTGCAAGTGGTTATGATCAGGAATCAGCGTAACATGATGTGTAATAGGAGGAAACATGTTTGTGTTGGCACTGGTAGATTGACTAATCAGGCAGTGACAGTGAGGCTGGAAGGATAGTGGAACTCGCAGAACTTGTAGGGAGTGTGTGGGCCATATAGCATGAGGTTAATAGCAGTGTGAATGACTTCAGATCTGTATGAATATGTTTTACAGGTGTGTGCGTTTATGTCCATGAGTATGTGATTGACTTGGCTTCTCCTCTTGGACCCCGAGGCTGCTGGCTTATGCTAGAAGGAGATGATGACAGATATAATAGACGCTGTGGTAGGTAAAAGGAGGAGGAGACGAGCTACCACTTCCATCTAACTGAGAAGGAGAGGCGTGTGTGTGTGAGAAAGAGACAGGGAGAAGGTGTTTAAATGAAAAATGAAGTGACTACAAAAGACTGGGGGATAATGGGTGTGGGGGGTGGGGGGGGGGACATCTGAGAAAGAGACGTGAACAGTGAACCCTTCGGAGGACGGACGGTGCCAGAGAAAGACACAATAAATAGGAGAAACAGAATGAAACCGAGCTGTGTTTGAGGGGGAGAGAGAGAGAGAGGGCTGGAGGAGGTGAGAGTGACACAGAGTCTGACACGAGAGGAAGAAAGAGAGAACGAGATCGAGACTGTGTGATTCAAACATCCCTCCAGACATCCCTCTCCACTTCCACTGACACCAGATGAGAAACAGTTTGTATAGTAAGAAACTGTCTGTGTTTTTTTTTTTACTCTGCACCAGTTGAGTCTGCATCCTCGCCTCAAACTGAAAGTCACCTTTGAACTGTTTGGAGAAGAGAAAGGCGAGGAAGAGGAGTATAAGGTGTGTTTGAAAGATCGCACATTCAGCCAGGTGCAGATAGACGGCAATGCTCTGGCAGAGCGGTGCGTGGTTGGTTTTGTGTCTGTGCTCTCATGTTTCATATTCTCATACATGCATGCAAACACACACACAGGCACACACAGGGACCCATTGTGAGTGTATTTATTTGGACAGTGTTGAAGCTCCGATAGGCAGTTCACAATGTCTCACTGCCGCAGGAATGTGCTTCTGACAAATGGATGCTCTGCACGAACCGCGGGCCATAGAGAAGATCCGTAACGCCGCCATTCCAGACAAGCATGTGACAGATCTCTGCTGCCCCAAGAAGTGTGGTCCACTGCGATAAAACAAACACGCCTACGACTCCTTTGCTCGCTCTTTTCGAGAACGCCTCAGGGTTTGAGCTGAATGCAGGATTGATCTAGTTTCATGCACTGGTTTACGCCTGCAGCTCACTACATTCCCACTGTTTTTTCTTTCTCTCTGATAAAGATGGTGAGAACAGATGAGGCAGATTTAGGATTTGAGGTGCGTGTTTGTTGACCCTGCAAGACTAGGGGTCCTATTTTCTGCTCGGTTCTATCAAAGTAGATGTAACACCACACTCCAATTAGCTCGCACACGATGGTACACTGAACAATAGCCAGAGTGAAATAGAAATCTGAGGATATTCATACATATAGTTGCTCTGGTTCTTCCCTTTTTGTCTCTGTCTCTCCACTGTTTCTGAGAAGCCTGAATTGTAAAGCTAACACAAGCTTAGCTCCGGCTCACATGGCTGTCTGTCATTGGCTGTACACTGCTCTAAAATCCACACTGTTTGTCTTATCTTTACTGGGGGGGATATATTTAGTGGGGAGCTTAGCTTTTAGGAGGTTGACGCATGGGAAGGGTAAGAGAGGGTGACTGTGTGTGTGTGTGTGTGTGTGAGAGAGAGAGAGAGAGAGAGAGAGAGAGGAAAGAGTAAGTTTGTGTGTGTGTTTCAGGAGCTGGCGTCAGTAGACAGCGGAAGAGCTTGGCACTCCGCATGCCAAACTGTGTGTGTGTGTGTGTGTGTGTGTGTGTGTGTGTGTGTGTGTGTGTGCATTTACTGTATATGTGCATGTGTGTATGTGGCTGGAGGACAGGTCTTTGGGTCTGCCTACCCCCCCTTGCTCCAGTCAGGAATCTGCCCTTTAGTTTATTAAAAGCTGGTGAAACAATGGAGGGAGGTGAGGTTGAGGAGGGGGGATGGGCATGATGAAGCACTGGAGCAAATCAGAAAGGAGTGTGATGATGTAGTTGGAAAGAAGAAGAGAGGGAGGGATAGAGATGGGGAAAGGCATTCATGATGGCTCAAAAAATTACACTTCCCCCCACTCTACCTGTCATTTCTCCTTCGTTCCCTCTCCTCTGGTGTCCTTTGATGCACCTGTTTTGTGTGCATGGCATCTGCTGCTCTATAACTGAGCTGCCCACTGCCACTGCAGACAGACCCGTCCCTGGACAACAACTGTGTACTCAGCTGACGGCTGGCCAGGGTGATAAAGCGGAGGATCCCTCTGATGATCTGGCTCCTCAGCCGGACCCGTGTTTAGGCCCTGCAATGTTAGAGCCTCAGAGCAGAAGCACAACTGCCATGAGAATAGCACATCACACAGCCCCCTGTACTGTATGCAGATATGTGTGCCGGTTTGCTTGTGTGGGGACAAAAACCCATAAGTAAGGTGGGTAGGGGATATTTATACATACACCCGACTGCTAGCATATTACTAATAATATATATGAGTATGTGTAGCATATATTACACTTCCATACTGTTATACATGTAGGTTATTTACTTGTATATTATATATTACTATTTTGTTATTAATATCATTATTGCTATTATTACTATACTACTACTATTATTTCTGTCACTGCTGTTGTTGATATTGATGCTATATAGGACAGGGCAGGATAATATATTATTATTATACCACATATTAATATTATTATTAGTAGTATATTACTACTATTATAATTATATGTAGTTGAGTGTAGTATGTATATATAACATTACATTACTATATCATTACATTATACATGTACATGTATGTCATACAGTGTATATGCTATATTATATTATACTACTACTATATGCTATATTGTATTATTTTATATTGTATTATTATTATAGTACTATAGTACCATATTACTAGATTCTATTTACCATAATGCACTATAGTATTAGCATTACCACTGCTGCTATTGCACCTTGTACACACTCAGGTATACACATTCAAACTTCTGTTATCTCTACTGCCTAATTTATTGTGTCTATTCTTAGATTTTTTTTCTACTTTATATTCTACTTTATATTTTGTATTCTAAACAGTGCAATATAGGAGAAACAATGGAGATGTCAATTTCCCGGAGGGAACCTCCCAAAGGGATTAATAAAGTTGTCTGTCTGTCTGTCTGTCTGTGCTACGAACAAAACATAGTAACATGGCCTGAGAAATTCTCCTCTACACAACATATGGCTACAACAGTTGGGAGGCTCTATGGTGTGTCACTTTTAATAACAGATTTTGAGATAATTGTCTTGCTTTTACCTCTTTAACAAAACAGCCTTCATTATGGCTTTTTTGCACCTCTCTTCTTGTGAGCATTGCTTCAGTGTCTCAGTGTATCTTCATAACTGATGAGAGAAACCATTTGGGCTGCTACTACCAAAATGATCAAAATTAATAAAAATGGCCCACTTTCCCAGAGGTGAAGGAACTATTCGGATCCTCTCTGTAAAAGGAGCAAAGTAACACTTTGAAAGTACTAGTCAGTAAAAGACTAGTAGGAATAAATGTACAATAGTATCATCAGTAAAATGTACAGTATCACAAGCAAAAGAACTCTGTGGAATAGCCCTTGTCAATGTAAAGTACTTTATAGGTACTGTACACTCAAGGCTGTAAAGCAGCTCAAAATAAAAAAGTACAATACCTGAGTAAATAAACTTAGTTACATTCCATCACTTTGTCCGTGGTGGGTCCGGCCACATGTGTGTGTGTGTGTGTGTGTGTGTGTGTGTGTGTGCAGGAGGCATTTTTCCCACCATAGCCTTTAAGAGAGACATCACAATATCACCACTCCTTAAGCTTGATCCTAAAGTCCTAAAGCTTCAAACCAGAGGGACTGTGGTATGTAAGTAGGGATTGTATTGTGGTTATGTGGTTTGGCTCCACACATATTCTTAACCCAGTCTGGATCTGTTTACAGATACTGGGCCCTTCTTAAATGATTTGCCCTTTGGCAATGTTGCTAAAACTTTACCGAATTTGATTTGCTATATGACATATGATATGTCTTAATAAGCAATGAATGCACAGCTAGAGACAGGTCTCCACACTTAATATGTGTGTAGTTACACATATACACATGCTCTGTAATCATTTCGTATGCTTGTGGGCCCCCAGCTTTGGATCTCTAATTAGTTTCTGAGAACTGTGAATTCCACATTGGTTAGTAAAAGAGGAAAAGACAATACTGTCTAACGGTTATTGTGCCAAATTGCTGAAGTAATAATTTGTTTTGAGACTTTGTTTAGGAAGAAACTGAGTCAGTGGACAGACTCTGCTGATGTAGCAACGCAACTTACCTGAGAGGCACAAGATATCTAAAACAATTGATCTTTTGATAAAACCCTGCAAAGGGCATGCATGGCGTGCTGTTGACCAATCATAGTTGAGCAGTTTATATCAGGTATGCAGGCCTCTGCTGCAAAGCTTTCAATTTCTCTACATGCTGAAGTGGTGTGCATGGCTTTGCAATAGTTTAACATTATGTTTATGTCCTCTGATGCCAGGTGCAATTGTGAACATGTTCAGCTAGTTAACTGTTTTCAGTAGTAACTGATCATCACTTCCATAGTCAAGGAGCAAGAATCAGTAACTAAACATTGTCTCGTGGGATTACAGTTATGTTCATGACAAATATAACTTCTGTTTAGTACCTATAAAAAGTATGGAAAGGGAGCTATCAAAGTTTAGGTTAACCTGATGCAACTCAACTTGCTTTTGTCTACCACTGTATGAACCGAGGGCCCCATTGTTTCAAAAGTATTGTCTCATTTTGAGCTGTGAATTTGCCACCATTATCATTGTAAACTATGCTGTGCAAGATCTGATAAAGAACGGTAACATAAATAATGTCAAGTTGCAGCCCTTGTAGAATCTTGGCTCTACTGGTACAGTTTTTGTACCAGACTTCACAGTATTCTTCAAACTAAAATGTATCTGAATGCATGTTGAAGAGAGTAAAGGTGACTTTGCATTCCAAAACCCCCCTTGCCTTGTCAAATGGAAAATCTGACTTTCTTGGTGGAGTTCTAAAGGATGAAGCTTGGCCTTGCAGCGTTTTTTTCTACAATTGTCATCAAGCAAATTTGTTTACTTTAACTGAGCTGAAATTTCATGCGTAATTCAGAATGAATGACTTGTTGTATTTTGTGCAGCTCAGCAGCCAACATAGCTGCTCGTCGTAATGAAAACAGTAAGGACCCAAGGTGACATAGTGAGGTTTGATCCAACACTCCTCCCGAACATAATTACTATAGATCTGACCTAAACATTACAACAGAGGCATACCAATGCTTGATTTGTCTTCGGGATGATGGACAGAGTACTGGAAGCAAAAACTTGGAGTAACAGGTTTGGAGAGGATACAATTGAGAAAGAAGGATGTACTTTAAAGTGGAACACAATAGTGATTTGTTTTTTTAATTATATCAGAGAGAAAAACTCAATTTGAATGGATGATGGGGTTGAAACATTAGATCCGATCGATGAGGACTGTGACAGATTTGGGTTCGCTGGCCATTATATTTGAATGATATGGGGGTGGCTCTGAGTCCAGATGTGGCTGAGCAAGGGGAAGGGAAGCCACAATGTAGCCCTTACCCTCCCTCAAACTTCCAAACCTTGTTCTCTTCTGCTTTGACCTGCAGTACAGTCCGACAGGGAGGCAGCCAGGCATCACACATAGGGATAAGCACATAGTTTGCAGTAATAAACTCATTCACAACTTTAAAAGCTTAAGCAAAAAGAGACAGTGATCATGATGTGCAGTCACCTTGTAGTGAGGGAAGCCCCTGCTTGCATAGCAATGCACTTAGAGCAGAGCTGCCTCTGCTGGCTGCATAGCAGGCAGATGACAAAAGAAAAGAGGAGGGGCCTTTGTCGAAAGGCCCTGTACAAAAATCTTGTTTTAATTACTTTGGTTTATAATTTCCTGACATGGTGCACATGCATCTCCTGAATAAAATTCTGTACCGCAGACCAAACTGACATGCAGAGAGCATGGGGCCAATTAGTATAATTTCATTCTAAGGGTACTGGTTGTTCTCTGAGTGTCTGGACATAAACAGGAAGCTGCCCTGTGTAGTAGGCTGTATAAACTGTACTTCATGGTAACACAGAGGGTGGTAGATGGGTGGTTCTGGAGTCGATAAGGTCCCAGCAGCGCTCCCTCACAGTAGAGGTGTGCGATACTGCAAGATTTGGTATTGATCCGATACCAAGTAAATACAGGGCCAGTATCGCCGATACCGATACCAATACCGATACTTTTAATATTTAAGGTTGCTGTACCATCACACTGCTGACCCTTAGGTGTTTTTGTGATTTTTCTTTGGGATTATTTTATTAAAACCATGGACAGAATTTGGGCAAAGTTTAAAGGCGACTGCAAATACTTTATTATCAAAAATAGAAGCAATAGAGCAGTCAGTAAAAAAATTCCCCCAAACATTGTCATGTGTGCATTTTTTTCTTTAAAAAAACAAAATGAAAAAAATTATTATATGAGAGCAAATTAAAACCCGCACAAGCACATACATGAGGAAACCTGACATTAAAGTATCGATCTCATCACGCTAGTATCGATCCGATAGCGATACCAACTTGGTATCGACTAGTATCAATATTTGGATCGATCTGCCCACCTCTACCTCACAGGCTAGCCTGGCTGTGCCTCCATGTGGAACTTCATATAGGTGGAGGTTAAAAAGTAGTCATTTGTAGAAAAAAAAATCAATCTACCTATCTATCTATCTATGTATATATATATATATATATATATATATATATATATATATATATATATATATATCGATCTGTATCGTGTGCCTCTACTTGTCCTCCTTCATTCTAGCTTGATAGGAAACCTTTTATTGATGTTATCTGTGAAAGGATCCTGTAGCCACACTCTGTCCTAAGACAAGCGCACTAATGATGCTGTTAGTGATACCAGCAGCAGAGATGGGGATAACAGTCATCAGTGAAATGCTCGGCCAGGTACAGCTGGCAGCGCTCGAGGTGCTGAAGGGTGCCGTGTAAGGCAGCCTGCTGCTCCAAGAGGACCGGTATGTAAACCCTGTAGCACATGCTCATTGGGCCAAAAAACATTTAGTGGAGTTTTTTTTATTTTAACAGGCCAAATGATATTTCTGTTCCTCTCAAGAGGAATGTTAAGGTTAAATGATTCCCCTTAGAAAGAAAAGGCTGGGATGGGAATGGCTACGTTTAGACAGAGTGCAGGGGAGGAGGCGTATAAAGGTTTCAAGTTAACTTGATGCATTCAGCTGGACTGAGGGAATCAGTGTAGTCATGCAGCAAGGAAGATGGATGGTAAAGAGGGGGCTTTAATAGACTGTGAATGTTAATCGAATTTTTTTCTTTTTCTCTCCTTTAACCACCAAACGCTGCTGCTCAAGAGCGTAGTTACTGTCACAAGGCCCAAGGCCACTGACTTCACATACTCTTATGTTCATGCACAGTTACACAAAAGACAGATATAGAGCACGAGCTGGTTTAACCAGCCCTTCCTCCTTGGGCCTAGTCACTATATATGCGTTTACTAAATGAAGATTATTAAAACAGGTTGCTTCAGACTAGTTCTTACATACATATTAGTTGTCACTAAATATTTACACCCAATTACAGTTTGATTGTCATATAGTTAACTGAACCATCTGACACAGCTAATGCCAGCATGCTAATATATGGTCCATTCAGAGTGAGGAGTGATATGGAATAAGGTCGACACATCTGACCCAGCACTTGATTGAAATGCTGTTTAATGATGATGTAACCTGGAAAGACTTTAAATTGCATTTTGGAGAAATAACACAACTTACAGACTGTTGTGCCAATACTATCAGTCTAAATGATTAAAACTGTCAACTGGATTAATATATTCTGACATTTCTCTGTGTATTTACTTTAGTTACACCTACGTTTCACCTACACACCTACATTTCTTTTAATTGGACAGATGTTTCCTGACACCAATTTAGCCATTACTGAAGCCTTTACAACCAAAGACATTTCTGAACTTTTAATAGTGCAACCAGCTTTAGTGAATCAGCACTTTGAATCGAGCTATTTCTTACATATTTGTGGAGGTATGCATGCATAAGTGCAGTGGTTTCACTGTAACCTCAACACACATAAGTCGAGCTTATAAACTTAGGAGGAACTTTATGCACAAAGAAATTAATGAATTTACAAACCAGTGCAAACCAATGGTCAAGTTACCCAAGACAAGGCATTTACAGACTTCACAACAAAAAAATCCTTGAACACATATTTCTGCAAAGAGCAGGTAAACAGTAATAATATAAAAATGTTGAACCTGAAGCCAAAATCATTACGCTCCTTTCTCACTCCCTAATTCACAACACATTGCCTGTTAGCAAACCTGCCTCAGTCAGCATCTTAACACGAACCCTATTGTCAGGAGGGCGATAAAACTATGAAGTTGGGAAAAGAAGAAATAAAAGTACATGTTAAAATATGCTGTGGGACTGGCAGAGGGTTTGCAGTCGAGAGAGGCTTTGTTGGGAGAGCGATTTGTTTTAATGAAAAAGTCATTCCTAAGGAGAGGAAAGGGCCTGGCTGCAGGCTGTTTGCGAATGGCTTATGTTTCTCCTCTGCAATAAATGCACCAGGACTTATGTGTGTACATGTGTATACGATGTGTGGGTGCACAGGGGCGACTGTGGAATAAAGGAGATGAAGTAGGCAGCCAGATTTGGAGTCCCACACACACTCATCCAACAGTTAATTACCCAAACTGGCAAAAAAAATATATAAGTTGTCTGGACATAGCTCCACCAAATACACACACACACACACAATTGTGTCTCTCTGTTCTTGTGTGGACAGTCCATTGATATAAAGCATTCCCTAGCCCCTTACCCTAATGCTTACCATCACAGCTGAATGCCTGACCCTAAGGTGTGGGCCAAAATGTCCTCACAAGACAAAATTTCCTCACAAGACATTTGTCAAGGATTGGTCCACAGAAGGATAGAAAGACAAGCACACACACACAGAGACACTCAAAGGGAACTGCTGAAGATATTTTCTACAGTTGTCATGGATGTACAAATGACTGATAGACAAAACATACTCACATCCATAATATTCTCTCTTTTCTTGTCTTTTATCAGTTCATGTTTCATTAATGCCTTCCTGTTTATCTTCTTCTTCTTCCAGACTGTGGTGGATCCAGACAGCGGGGGATGGAGCGACCTGACGAAGCAGCACTGCTACTACCTTTCTGCCTACAGCTCGCTGACCTTCAGCCTCCACTGTAGTAGCAGGAACAGCACAGAGACAACTTTGTGAGACCCTGAAATACAGCTTGGGCGAGAGAAGCAAAGAACTGTGAGAAAAATAGTGAGAAAGAAAAAATAGAAGAAAGAAGAAAATAAAAGAGTTAAGGTGACGTGTTGGATATCTCGTGACGATCAAGGGCCTCAGGGTGGTCCCATCATGAAACCTTCAATCTCTGTGGGGCCCCCTTCTGGCCTGCTGTTGGTCCTGATGTGCTGCCCCCTGCTGGGCTTGGTCCAAACTGCCAGCAGCAACAAGGCCAGTGAAAACGGACACCCACACCTGGGAGACACTGACCCAGAGCGATGCATGAGGCACCACTTTGTGGAGACCATCACACACCCGATTTACAAGTGCAACTCAAAGGTAAGGCACAGATCAGCCTGCACAGTCACTGTGAGCCACTTTGCTTTATTGTGGCCCCCTGCTCATTTTTTTGTAAGATGTTGAAGGTAACGGACAGTCCAACTGACAAATTGAGTCATTTGTTACAAATTGTTTCAAACCTATTCTTGGAGATGCTGAAAATTTCAGAGCACTGTCCCAAATAATCCTCCAACACTAACGTTCATTGTCATTTACCTTATTTTTCCTTCCTCCTAGTATTAATTCTGTTGCCCCTCAAAAGCCTCATCCATCTGGCCAGTCCAGTCTCTCTTTCTTTCCTCCTCTCCCTTTGTCTCCATCTCTCTGTCTTTTCAGGCAAGTCACGCTTGGTTTCTCAGGGAGTGTGTATGTGTGTGTGGTGCTGGACATGGGCCATGTTGCAGACATATTCTGCACCTCAGCTGGGACTTAGTTTTGGCTGAAGTGGATGTCTCCCTGTCAGCCTCCTCTCTCCTGCCTCTACCACGAGCTAAAGGGAGAGAGTGATGGGCTGAAGAGAGAAAAAGAAAGTGGACAGTTACCAAAAGATATGACGGTGTTTCTTCCTCTGAAGTGTCAGACAACCACTTTATGTAAAGAGACTGATGCTCCATTGAATCATGCCAAACATGTGAATGCTATTGTGGAAAGGAGCTGTCAAAGTCTGTCCTTCTGTTGTGCACCAGTGCAGTTGTTCAGCTTGCGTGAGTGATCAGTTCTTTGGTCTTTTTTTAATATTCTGACTCTGAGTGCATAGAGCAGGTGGCCAAACCACAGCTCTGCTCAGGGAAGGAAGGCCTGAAAACACTCACAGCAGGAGTTGGGCTTTCTGCTACATTACACAGAGAAGTGAAGGGATGCCTGGTTGAGTGACCATTTTACACCTCAGTATGTATAGTTCACACAGAATCCACCTGCACCGTGGATTACTCATTGTGTGTGTGTGTGTATGTGGTGTCTGTGTCTGGGTGTGTGGTGTGTGTGTGTGTGTGTCTGTGTGTATGTGGTGTCTGTGTTTGGGTGTGTGGTGTGTGTGTGTGTGTGTGTGTGTGTGTCTGTGTGTATGTGGTGTCTGTGTCTGAGTGTGTGGTGTGTGTGTCTGTGTGTGTGTGGTGTCTGTGTCTGGGTGTGTGGTGTGTGTGTGTGTATGTGTCTGGGTGTGTGGTGTGTGTGTGTGTGTGTGTGTGTGTGTGTGTGTGTGTGTCTGTGTGTCTGTGTGTGTGTTGTGTCTGTGTCTGGGTGTGTGGTGTGTGTGTGTGTGTCTGGGTGTGTGGTGTGTGTGTGTGTCTGTGTGTGTGTGTGTCTGGGTGTGTGTCTGTGTGTGTAAGGGGATTGTATGGGTATGTGTGTGTGGTACAGGACATGGGATGTCTCTGTGTACTTTCATCTGCTGCCCAGGTGTTGAGTTGATTTCTTGAAGCATTCTCACAAAACTCAACCCCCACGCACTGTCAACACATAATTGAATAGTTATGTTTCAGTACAGTGACCATTGTAGAGCATTTCATATAACAAGTGTCGATATGCCCATACATATATTGTACATAGTTCAAAAGGATAACAACCAATCTTAGGGTCCAAGCAATCATCTCTGAAGCTCACTTCACAGTGTGCAGTCTTACCGTCTTATGTAAAAACGCCACATGTACCCATAAGTCTCAGTGATTGTTGCTATGGTGAAGACACTAACCAGAAGGATGTCTGAGTTGTAGAAAATTCAGAATTTTTGACAAAAGGCTTCAATCAAGGTCAACTTACTTCTTCATTTGCTGATCAAGTTTGCCTAGTCGTCATGAAGATGGCATCTGAACTTTTTTTTTGTCAAGCTATTAATTTCAAAGTCAAGTTTCACACTCAGCAAATTCCAGAATTATGACTGTAGCTAACAAATATTTTAATTACACTTTTTTTGCCAGTAAAATGTCAGAAAATAGTAGGAAAAAAATCATAATTTCTAATGTCTAAGACAACCGAACACAAATACAGAGATTTACTCAATTAAATTGGAAATGAAATCAAAACCTACATTTCACAGAGAAAATATTAATTATAGTAAAATGATAATTATCAATTAATAATTGATGAATTAATTGTTTCAGTTCTGGCCAGAATTCCTTGCTGTTGCAGTCAAAACAAAACATGGCACCACTGTTGTTGAATACATCCAAAGTTGGGCTACAACGGGAAGGGAATTGATTTAATGTGATTTAATGTGATTTGTATTGTGTGTGTGACGTTCTTGTCCATCATTTGTACTGATAATTCAACCAGGGCAGGCCTCGGAAGTGCCCCAACAGTCACTCACCTAACACTGTCTATGCAGAGAATGAACCCTGACACCCCTCCCACTTCAATACCATTTTTTTCTGCTGCATCTTTGGGTGGAACCACCAGTGAGTTCTTCTCTGTAGGCTTAGTAAACACATGGATAAGAGAGTGATCATTCATTGTATCAGCTTTTTAAAATCCAGCTGCTCATGAATGAAGGGGGAACAGGAAAGGTGCTGACAGAGAGAAGGTGGAGAGCAGAGGAGAGGGACGTCACTGTTTGACAGTCTGATCCTATAGGACAAAGACAAATGGTCTTAAGTGGCGACAACACTCCTCATGTATGTGTGTATAAATGTTTGTGTGTGTCAACCTGCGATGGCCCCAGACAGGCTTTTGTCAGAGCGGGTACACGGGTGGCGACACACAGCAGCTGACAGAAGGACATGACACAGGAGTCTGTTTAGGGAGGCGACAGGAATGTAGTGACCCACAGAGGAATGCCAGTCGGATGGTCACAACACTAATCAGGCCTGTGCTTTGTAAGTGCATGCATGTGTGATTGTGTGTGAGCTGACTGGTTAGATTTGGGGACAGCTTGATGCAGTGGTTTGTTCCCTGCACAGCATTGGATAGTTTGTCACATAGGTCACTCTGGATAAATAGAGTAGACTTCAAATATAAACTTTGTTCGAAGGGCTGTGTGTGACCCCGAGCTTTGAGCTGCAGGCTGAGGAGTGAGTGACTGGTCTCGTTTCTGTCTCTCAGGTTGCAGGTGCAAGGCCGAGCTTGGGAGGCTGGTAGACATTCTGAGCCCATACCAGACTTAAACAGTAGAGGTGTGCGATACTGCAAGATTTGGTATTGATCCGATACCAAGTAAATACAGGGCCAGTATCGCCGATACCGATACCAATACTGATACTTTTAATATTTAAGGTTGCTGTACCATCACACTGCTGATCCTTAGGTGTTTTTGTGGTTTTTCCTTGGGATTATTTTATTAAAACCATGGACAGAATTTGGGCAAAGTTTAAAGGCGACTGCAAAATACTTTATTATCAAAAACAGAAGCAATAGAGCAGTAAGTAAAAAAGGATTCCCCCAAACATTGTCATGTGTGCATTTTTTTCTTTAAAAAAACAAAATGAAAAAAATTATTATATGAGAGCAAATTAAAAACCGCACAAGCACATACACGAGCAAAACTGACATTAAAGTATCAATCTCATCACGCTAGTATTGATCCGATAGCGATACCAACTTGGTATCGATACTATCGATATTTGGATCGATCTGCCCACCTCTATTAAACAGTACCTCATTGTACCCAGAGACCCCTTTCTCATTCCTGACAGAGCCTGAATGAACGACATATCTGTCATTTCTTAACTCTATGTTTTCTGTAATGCTGTGTTCCAGATGGTGTTGCTGGCACGCTGCGAGGGCCACTGCAGCCACACCACCCGCTCTGACCCCCTCATCTCCTTCAGCTCGGTGCTCAAACAGCCTTTCAAGAGCACCTGTTCCTGCTGCCGGCCACACACCTCCAAGCTGAAGGCGGTGAGGCTGCGCTGCGCCGGCGGGACTCGTATCACTGCCACTTACAGATACATCCTTGCCTGCAACTGCGAGGAGTGCAGCTGAGTAGGGAGCATCCCAAATCCTCAGGACTCAGGACCCTCTTGGCCTTGGGCCTCACCCTAAAGCTATCCAGAGCATTTCGGTTGATTATTGGATTGAATTGGAGGACAGCAGCTCATGCGGCTGTTGTCATCTTGGGAGTGATAGTTTGGAGCAATCATACCACCCACACATAGGCCTTAAAATTGACCTACAGCCCTCGGCACTATACCCACTCAATTATGTGCATTCAAACAATACAGACCATTCAAAGCATATTTTTCCAGCACGCAAGGCCAGACACCAAAAACTGCTGCTCCCATGGGCTGGAATGGAGACCCTCCTCACTGCGGAGGGGCACCGCACTCATTACAGGCCTCTGTAATTCATAACACACATGTTCAGAAACCACATGAGAACTCATTACATTTTTCTGTAACAGCTTTCTGCCTGCCCCATAAAGACCCCACCATGCATGTGACAACAAAACAACACGGCTCATGAAAAAGCAGCATGGGAAAAGATGAAGCTCAACGAGAACAAGCGGGTCCACATGAGGCCTGACATGTGGCGGATGTGTAGAGAAGCACCTGCGCTGTATTTATTCACCCAATAACATTTTACACACTTCCAACAGACTTTCATCTCGCTGTGTTAAACATGACAGAAGAGCTCTTCAGGTGAACAATAAAAGAGTAACGGCAGACAGGAATAACACCCAGGATAAAGGTTCAGCCAGGCTGGGTGGTGGTGTGGACTGTCAACAGACTGTCATGGCTATCAGTGTTGATTCTAAATGTAATCTATTCTATTTGAATTTTTGTGATGTTCTGTCAACATTATTGAAACTGTGGCTACTATTATGCCAGATTTATGAAACAGTCGCTTTTGCCTGTTGTGTATTGTTACTAATGACGTGTCCAGTGTTTTGACTTGGAGGAAACAGTCTTGTCAAAACAGTGCTGTGGTTGCTCTGCGTATGTCTGTAATGCCTGCACACATTTTCCTCGTAGTCCACCATCATGACAAGTGTACACAAAAGTCATTCAGTGTGTGTGTCAGGTTCTAAAATGTCATTCAACATCAGTGCTTGTGGTCCGTTTATTTGAATTCAAAAATCTGATGGAAAGACTTATGGAAGCAAACACGGCCAAAATAATTTAGATTTTATATGCAACTGAATATCTTTTTTGAAAGTGAACCACCACCGAAGGCTAATGTTGAGATTGAAATACTACTGAGCATTATAGCATTGAAATATGTAACTTTGAAATCCATCTTTCTGACTGAATTAAACTGTTTGAATTCCCCTTGACCAGAATGTCAGGCCAAGGAAAAATGGTCCAATTCTTTTCAATGCAATTGTGATCTAAAAATTTGAGAGGTCAAAAAATCCGGTTTCTTTGACTATACTGATTTCATCCAGACACTAAAATTTAAGATAAACATGTCAAACCACCGATAATAGGTCAAGCCTGTGGAAAGCAATGAGACCTTGGTCCTACTGTATTAGGTTATGTCCTCTCAGTCGCACAATTCAAGAAAGAAAAATCCAGATGAATGACTGGAAACTTCTCATACTGGAATTTAGTAAAGTTGTGAACTAGAAAAAAGAAAGTTGTTGAAATTGCATTATTTGAAAAACGCTGTAAATTTAGGTTATAAAAGTAATTTTTTTTCACTGTAATCAATGGCATCAGTTACAACAGTTTGAAAGGCTTTGAAACCAGGAACTTAATAGAGCTCTTAGAAAGTGTAAGCATACAGGTACAATAAAGCCAAACTTAGAAGGAAGTGAGAAATATCAAGTGAGCAAAAGATGAGAATAATGTCATAATCTATACTTTAATGATCCCCTTGGGGAAATTCCCTCTCTGCAATTCACCCATCATATTCATAGTTAACCTTAACTATACATACTAGGGCTGCCATGGTGCAGCGCCCAGGAAGCAGTCAGGGGCCTTGCTCAAGGGCCCACAGTGGTGGTGACTGGGACAAGCAGCCGCTCTCACTTACACTCACTTACAAGTTCTCTTCACAAACCACTAGGCTTTGGCGAGAGAAAAGCTGTCAGCGATTGTCCCATTCTGCTGAGGTGTCCATGAGCAAGATGCTGAATCCCATCAGACCCTGTACCTCGACTTCTTTGAGGGAGAGTAAAAACTGATTCTCACTGTGTGGATTAAGTATCTAACCAAAAATCCTTCCAAAGATCTAAGCGAAAATAGGACAGTGCCAGGCATCCAGAGCTCTGTGGCTCACACACTGCTTATGGTTTTCACCCACACATAGAGTATATGCGGCCTGTGCAGATGCCTTGGCCTTCCCTGTGAAACAGCACAACATGCTGTTCTGTGGATGTTTCAGTCCTGACTACAAGTGACAGCACAGCCGGCTGCTTCACACGTGAACCTCATAAAGTTGTTTCCCCTTCAACTCAGGAGATTAATCTGCATTTCTCCGCTGTCTCCTCTTACTGTGTCTCTCCTTTATCAACACACACACACATTAATGAAGACAAGGCGTTTTGGGAAATGAGGCAAGAGGTATAATTATTTGGGAAACCAGTGTGACAGAATGACAGAAGGGCAAGATAATGACTGTCAAGTTGATGCTAACTGCACTTTTTTATGGCAGTGTCCTAGCAGAGAAACATGAAAGAGATGGTTGGCAAGTCCCAGACTTTCTAATTAAAGGAGCAAGAATATCAGTCATCAAATACAGTTTTTCACCTCAGACCATTTCCAAGTGTGAGGCAGACAGACGCACACATGTGATCTTTTTATAACTCTCCACATCTGCAGACATTACACACATTTTTTCATCCTTGATCCTAATCATAACCATCCAAGCATTTAATAAAAATCATAGAAAAGAGGCATTTTATTGGATTGCACTGTGTTTGTCTCCTTGTTAAAAGAAAAATTCACCACATCTGTGTGTTTAGCATTAACATGCAAGACATGAAACATGGAGGACAACCATGTGCTGGAGGGTTAAGAATATGACCATTCACTGACTATTCCTTTGTACTGAGGTGTGTGATAGAGCTGCCAGCACATGCTTGACCAAGAAAATATAAATGCGACGAAGGCAGTTGTGCTGGAATGCTTCCATGTTTAAGTAATCTGAACACTGATATGAAAATCTACAACATGAGAGCTGAACAGGAAAGAACATTTCAATTTGCAAGTATATTTAGTAACTATATGTACACTGCATTTATAAGTGGTTTTAATGGTTCCTTATGTCATACTTCAACATTTTCTCTGATTGCCGGTGCTGAGAAAGGAGGTGAGAGGACAGGCATTTTCAGAAAGGTGTTTATACAGTAGGACAGGATGGACCAGGTTTAAGGAGTACATGTAAATTAACTTGAAACTTAATCCTGTGTGTCTGTGGTAACAGTGAATGACATCTGCTGACAAATGACAACGTTTGAATTTGCCTTGTGAAATGTCTTTGTAACTTTTAAAACCCACTGAAGACGAGAAATAAACAAAGCTGGGCAGCTTGGAGGTGTAGCTTGAATAGCCATGTTTTTTCTTATTCTAAAATTGTTTCACAGCACTTGAGTCCCACCTATTGTATTGAGAATTTAACAGCTTTGTGTAACCAACAGGTTCTTCAGCCAACAGGCATGAATTCGATTTGTTGAAAGCTGGAGCTGATGTCTGTTTTAGGGTTGTTAAGTAAGAATCTGATAGACCTCTTGAAATAGTAAGGCCGTTTTTTTTGGTCTTCACTCAGGGTTTACTAACTTATTATATCAACAAGTGGGCCATTTTACCCAACTGATGAAGTAAGACATCTATATGAAATAATAGCAATGCTAATAACTGTGGTGCTGCTGTGTGACATAGACCTGTCTATACAGTTAGGCCAGTCTTGATTTTCCTCTTGGACTGTCTGATATACAGGACGTTTGACAGAGTTGGAGAACAGAGAAGAATGATGGCATTTAACATTCAAATTCATTTTAGGACAAAGAGCTAGTGTATTGATCAAAGACCCCTGTTGAGCCACGATATGATAGAAATAGAATATTTTGAAAAATGAATTTTTAATAAATAAATACATAATATGTATATATAATAGAAACACATACATCATAAAATAAAGTACTTATAGAAAATTTCAGTACACGAATGAACATGCAAGAATACTATGTTATAAAGGTTATAAACTAGAAAAGAAAAAAAAATTAATGTACAAAAAATGTATCATTGTTGTATCATTGTCACTATGTTACTATGTTTAAAATGACAAAAATGGAAACAAAGAAGAGAAATTTAAAGATACATCTCCACTGCAAGAGGCGAGTAGGAAAAAGAGTTAACAGCAGTGGACCGAAGTGGTTCGATGTGTGTCAATGTGTGGCAGCTGGGAAAAACATGGTTCAATTCAGTTTGTGTTCAACCATCTTGAAGAGCTAACAATTCTATGTCAAAGTGTTTTTACATGCTTCAGTGACCAGTTGGACATAAGCATTTTTACACCGCTCATTCTCTCATACTGTTCTCATGTTCACAGAAACATCTGCTTGATTTTTTCCAGTAGAGTAAACTTTTCAGGTCATGTTTTTTTTAGTTATCAAAGAGTCTTCATTTACCTTTAGGACATATTAATTCTACCAGAAAACATGTACATAAATGTATCATGAAACAGAATACTACATCTGATGGCTGACCCCCTGTAAAGGCTGCCTTTGTGAAGTCTAGGCTACTGCTGCCCCCTGCTGATAGGCCACACTTTGCCCACCTGTAGCTATGTTAATTCTAGCCTCATTATGTCGATCATGGTCTCGTTATCGCACAGTAAAAATGAGCATGAAAGGAGCAGGTTCAATCTCAGCTAATGAAAATGTAGAGCATGTACAATATTCCTCTCTCTACATACTCATTACAATGAGTAGTCTGTTGTGTGTTGCATCTCCTGCTGAGTCCTGGATAAAACCTACTACAGATAACCTGCAGAGAAAAAGACAGCGCCTAAGAATACAATGTGTTCTCATGTTGGCCTGTAGCTATTCTAAACTGTGTTTCTAAACTTCACCTCCCACACACGTTACCATGGCAACGTCTGCACCCTCTCCCGCCATCCCCTGTCTTTGTGCATGTATGTTATTTTCCCTCACCTGTCCACCAGTGTACCTCAGACCTTTGCATCATTATCTCACCAGCCAACGTGACCTCCTGTCAGCCTCCACAGCTGCTCCTCATCAGCCGCCTGAAAAACCACCAAAGAGTTAAAAAAAGAGGGCTGAATGCATCAAATCTTCAAACTTAAAAAAACCCCACCTTTTTGAGGTAATATAGGACAATAAGATAGGATAGATTAGATAGGACAATAATCATTTTTGTGCCATGATTCCATTAAACATTTCAGCTGGTTTGGGATAAAGGCATGTTTTCCATAGAGATTAACTGACTGTTTATGAAGAAATATGTTTGTCTTTTGTTTGTTAATGTTTTAACTGGAAGATCAAATCATGAGGCTGAGCTTGTTTTCCTGATGTGTCACATGTATATAACATGGGCTGATAAAAACAATGAAATCTCTCTTTAAAAAATGACATTGTATTGTATTGAAATCTTAGAGTATATTCAATCGTATATAGTGTAATATATGGGAACGTATGTACAGGTTTTACCTAATCCCCTGTATCTCCTAACTTCCTAATTTATCACTATCTTAATGTAATATTGGATATAGCACTGGCTATACTCCAACCCCTTTTTTTATTGTTGTTTTGTTTTTTGTTTCCTTTGGTCAATCATTTGTGCTTTGGTAATTTGTCATTACTATGTCAGTACAAAGTGTACTGTAAAAGTTGGAAAAGTTAATATTTCTCATAATGTAGAATGGCCCCTTTTAAATTTTGGGTTGTGAGGAATCCGTGGTCTGGGCGTTACAAATAGCCCAACTGTGCAGTATGATTGCTGATTAAATACAGTCTATTATATAGTGGGGTTGTTTTTTT
Organism: Centropyge bicolor; assembly: GCA_037975185.1. Lineage (NCBI taxonomy): Eukaryota > Metazoa > Chordata > Actinopteri > Pomacanthidae > Centropyge > Centropyge bicolor. The sequence goes on from JBBMOC010000070.1 coordinate 1,433,277, forward strand.
TGTGTTTGTTTGGCTGTTTTTTTTTTTTTTTTGCTTTTTTTTTTTGCTTTGTTTTGTTTTTCTCATTGACAGATCAAATGAGTACTGGAGCAGGCACAGTTATTAATATGCAAATATGTAGCTTTCTACATGTATTTATTGGTAAATGTGGAAAGCCTGTTTCAACAATGACAGAGATTGATGAAACAGTTTGGGCTGTGAGCAGAGCTTTATGAATCTGAAGAAAAGAGTCAGTATGCACATTGTGTTTAATGCAGAATAGGCACCCAGCGTAATGAGTTTCTTGCATTTGGCCCCTGGTGACAGAACCAGGCGACATGCAGGACTATCAGCTCCTGGCTGCACGCAAGTACCACAAGAGGGCAGCAGAAACTCAGTAATCCAAATGTGAAGCCAGACCTTGGCCAGGAGGATATTGTAAGATAACGAGTGCAAAGTCTTTGGGTTGTTCTCGGCAGACTCATGACTTTAAAAGTCAGATCTTGCATATGTTTTTTTTTTTTTAATGCACACTACTTATTTATTTACATATTTAATATACCTTGAGCCTGCCTTTGTTACTTTGCCTGTTCATATATTATAATGTAGTTTTAAAGTAATCTTGTTTTTGAATTGCTGGCTGTCTCTCCCTCCCTTTTGCTTCTCTATGTGGATGGGATCAAAGCCAAACGCATCTATAAATGCCTGCCAAGTTTGTTTTGGTTCTTTATTGTTATGTTTTGTTTTGTTTTGTTATGTTTCTCTTTTTGTTTATCTGTTTGTTTCTTTTCTTGTCTTTTGTCTTGTCATATTTGATCTTATGGGTATGATTTATGGGTTGTTATGTACACATGATTTAATAAAAATAAAAAAAGATCCTGTGTTACCTAGAGATGAAAAATAGAATTGACGAATTCATTTTAATTCTTTCATCACCACGTACCTCAGATGGCGCAGCTTTTGTTTCCTAAATGACATAAGTCATATTTGGGTAGAAGCAGATGTGAGCTGCATGTGGGACTATGGCTGTGGCTCTCGCACAGTCCAGTTCACAGACATGCAGACAGTATTCTTATACTGCTGCTTTATCGACTCCACCCTTCTCCTACAGGACTTTTTATTGAGAGCCCCAGGCTGAAGGGCTTTTCTTCACATAGACAAGCTGGAGTCTATTCAGGTTTTTTTTAAAATAGATGCATTGGACAAAGAGAAGACTCCTGTTTACCACGTATTTAAATAATAAAAGTATCGGGAATGAAAGATTTACAGCAGGTGGTCAAAGTTTGGTTCTTAGGTCGCCTGCTACTGTTGAACTGATAAGGGAAGACCTTTGGTAAGACAATCCGAGGCAAGTCATTGGCTCATTATACTGGCGCATGTAAATGAGGTAAACAAAAAAAAAGAAAGAAAGAAAGAAGGAAAGAAAGAAAGAAAGAAAGAAAGAAAAAGTCTCTTTGACACCAGAAGTCGCTCCTCTCCACCGCCAGGCAGGCAGGGCTGCTCTACTCTCGGTGGGCGGAGTCTGGAGGGAGGGGGCCCGCCCGGCGCTCTTAATACAGATGCGCTCCTCCATCAGCCCTGCGTTGAGCCCCGGCGGAGCTGCCAGAGACGGAACGGCCAGAGACGGAGCACTCAGCACCATGACTGCACCCAGCAACACCTACGATGTGATCGTGGTCGGCGGAGGAATATCAGGTAGGCGCAGCAGCAGGAAACTTTCTCTGTGCAGACTGACTGTGATCATGAGCTGATTGATGTGAACCTCCTCCTCCTCCTGCTTTGTGTGAGCCGAACACACAACTGTTGCTCCAACACCGCTCGAGCTTCGTGCTGCAGAAGTGCTCCACTTCTCAGGTGAAGCTCGCTCTCCAGCTGAGGAGCACACACACACTTGTGTTTGCCTCAATGTTGGCTCTTCTTCTTCACGATTACGTGCGCGTTCATGTCTCTTCCGTGAGGCTTCCTCCCCCCCTGTCCACCACTGTATGACCGCAGCTCTGCCAGTTGAGTAACAGCTCATCAGCCACAGCACACTTTGTATTGCATAAGAGAGAGGGAGGGGGGGTCTCATTACTGATGACTGAAGTGTGATTACACCTGTGTCATTTTAAATATGATTGTCTTATACTTGGGTATGATGCTGAGGATGAATTACATGAGGCTGAGAAAAACCTGATCCACTATCAGCAGTTGATTTGCACAAATTGCTGCTGATGCTGTCCCCCCCCCTCCAACACTTAGTGTAACATTGCATTGTTAATATGATATTAATGAGAAGGTCATTTTGGCTCCAACAATAACAGAGAATGTTCTTGCCAAAGAGACAGGCTTGTGCTTGTTCTGGTTTCTGATACAGACTGGCTCCTCTGCAGCTTCCTTTGCAATCAGTCTTGCTCAGTAATACACTGTTTCCTGTGAAGAAGGAGGTGTGTAGTTCCAGGAATGGGAATATTCCCGAGAATGTCTGTGGGATGTCAGGGCTTTTCAGTGCCTGGCCTTCTTTGTCAATAATTTACTACACTGGAGATTGCTGTTATTGTATCATATTTGAGTCCAAAAGTCCCATGATTCCAAAAAGCACACAAAAGGTTTGCACACTCTTATTTAATTACTTTAATTAGAGTGTTCCTTTCCATTATCTAAATGTAGCACAGGGGAAAATGCATCAGAACTATGCTTTCTTCAATGTGCAATTATTCTTCTTTTTTTCCCCCCCTGCGCCACATTTTGTCTCATATGATAATGAGATTAAAGCATGTTGATTGAAATATAGCTAGTTACAATATTGATGTTACATGACTTGATCTGGTCCCATCAGCATTTCCACAGCTTCTCCCCATTTAAAGCGCTGCTGCTCAGATGAGCAGTCAGTCTTTTCAGTGCAAAGTGCAGCAGGAGGATTTCCACACCTGTCACATTGCTGTGTTGATTGATGTTTTGCCTGACAGTGACTGAACCTGACAATTCTTTTACCCCAGCCTAACCTCCGCTCCCCTTCCTGTTAGAGTGACAGGTCAATCGACTGCTCGCCTGCCTGCACGTCCGTCTGTCTGACAGACAGTGAAGAATTTAGGTCAGTGTCAGTTCAAATACCAGTCAAACAGGCAAAACAAATGCTGCAGAAAAAAAATAAATCTAATAACACTGGCAGAGACCCCCCCACCCCACCCCCCACCCCCCCACTGGCTTTCTCCTGCCTAGCCATTCTTCCCTCGTGTCACATTAGGGTCCTGTAATTACACCATTTCTTTATACCGCTGCCCTTTACTGGGTTGCAATGAGGTCCACATATAACAATCACTGTCCAATCAAAGGGCGGATGAAACAAGGGGGAGAGTGAGTGCTCTTTTATTCCTTTGCTCCTCTCTCTGTCACCCTCTCTCCTGAGATTGGTGTTTCTCCGTTTGCCTGCAAATGCAATTGTTATTTTCCTGACTGCCAGCCACCCACTGGCAGGTCTGTGGCCCTCGAGGGGCAGCCAGCACTTTCTGAGAAAACATTAAACACTTGTGACAGCCTGTTATCAAACCAGCAGCAGAGGATGCCGAGGAAGAGAGGGGGGAGGAAAAACAGAGAAGCGGAAAACAGAAATAATGGGGAAGAGAAGGAGGGAACCACTTGTTTCTGTTTTTTCTCCGCAGCTGTGAATGTGGGAAATGAAATAAGGCAAAGTGGGAAACAGAAAGGAGGAAGGCGGCAGAGCGATATGTTTGTCTGAGAATTTGGGAATGGAGAAAGGGAAATGAGTGTTTGCAAGGAGAATAATAGAGAACTTTAGGTGACTGTGAAAATGGAAACACACTCTATTGCAGAAATCTCAACACGTGCATGCATCCTGCAACAGCTGTCCCCAAATAAAGAAGGTGATTTAGAGAACTTGGCTGCACTTGCCAGGCTATAGGCCCATAAACTCTGCTGGACTCCTCTCTCCCACTTCACCCAGAGGAGTCGGCAGTAAAGTTAAATGGCTGTAAAATTACAACATGCTTAATAGAAATTATGGGTCAGTTCTCTTGAGGATGTCTACCATGTATGCATTGGCAAATTACTGAGAGCAGGATCACATTTGTGAACCAAATACACATTACATTGCTTGCAAGGGAGGAGCATGCATGTGCACACACATTTATATACTGTACATATATACACACTAATAGTTTGGCTCTGCAAAAACTTGACCTACTTTGCTTTTTATTTGCTTCTATAAGTTGCATAGAACAGAATGTGTGTCATATAAATCTTTTTTGATTTTACTCAGATTTTTTTTTTAGGAATCTGAGACAAAAATTAACAATTGAACATTTACCTTTGAGAACGTTGCAGTGTTGAAAGTAAGTGAATAATAACCTCAAGGTAATGTGCTATTCTGTTCGAGTCATGTGTCTGGTGCAAACGTCTTTAAAACTCACATGTGATTCTGTAACTCTGTCCTTCTGACTGCGCAACACAAAAGTTTCCTACAGCCAATAAAATGGTGCTTCATGGCAGAACCACAGTAATCCTCTAACATTAACATGATCTTAGCATTGCTTTGGTGAATACAATATCATAACCAATAGAACTGATGCAGGCTCACATAGAAAACAGTAAGCAAAGGAGTGACGGTGTACACCCTATACTGCTGTTGTGTTTCCCTATATTTTTGTTGTTTTGGGGTTGTTCACACAGTAAAAGAGCCAAAAGATGACAGAGTTTCACACAGAATACAGAGACAAGCTGGACTGAAGTGCTGTAAGTCTGTTTATGCTACTTGGAGTTGTTTGGTTTAGCTGTACTTGTGAGTAACAGCCCATCGTTCTTGAAAACACATGCTGGCCTGTACATGTAGCAGTTTTTGGCCTATTTCTTAAAGTGGATATAATTGTATTTTTCTGATCCCAAAATATCAAATAACAGTGTTGTAAACAATGTCGCAATGTCACTCATAGTGATGAACATACTCAATGTTTAGCTGTGTGGTCCTTACATTTACTAACCCCAAATTGATAATAATCATTTAGTATAAAGGTAAACATTCAGCATAAGAGATAAACATTTCTTATAAAAAGTAAACATTTAGTATAAAAAGTATAGACATTTAGTATAAAAAGTATAGAAATATAGCCTAATGTAAAAATCTAAAATGAAAGACAAAAAGAAAAACAATGGTGCAAAAGAACAACAAGCAAGCAACCCAAAAAAATCAGCCATTGTAGATTTAAGATTTGGGTTCCACTTACAATTAAGGTTATTAAGGTGAAGAGTTCAGGTTAGACAGGAAGTTCCTTGGAGTATGCCTCCCATGGATACATATCTCTTTCTGAGTGTAAAAAAGTAAAATAAGATGCAAGTGAGGACTGAGGACAGCAGCTCTCCTGACCAACATTAGTGCCAGCACGCATGTGAGAGCTGAGTCCGCAGAGAAGATAGTCTCTCTGGTCACTGACAACACCTCTGCTGACCTTTTTTTTGTTTCCTTCCTCTTTGAAAGTCACAAAAGCCGCAGAGCATTTGTGCTCTAGCCATATGAAGTAACACTGTGCTCTTTGCTCACTTCCATACTGCCTTTCAAGGACACTCACATGCACTTGCCGAAGTCTGTACAATACACCGTTGGTCTTACAAGTTAAGCTGAACCCACGTTATATCTTAATGCTCCTTAGACAGTATGGACCTTTATCTTCTCTGACAGCTTGTCTAAATTACCATCAACATGGCTGCAATCCTAGAACACCACTTTCTCTGTCCAGCTGTGCAAACAAGAGAACCTGTTGGCTGAGCTGCCAGATATAATCATTAGATGGACAGCTCATGTATGGTTCCATATGTCATTTTCTGTGCACCTCTGTGTTTGTCTTGTGTGTGGCCAGTAAAGCCATGAGAACTGTGCAGCTGTAATCTCAGCTGTATTAATCTTACAATTGATGACATTGTGAAAAAAGCACATGTAGCCAATCGATGTTTGAACAAGAAAAGACCCTCATCTGTATCTGTGATATTTTAAGCGAGGGACATGAGACAGATGCTCTGTGGGAAGTGTTCCCAGGCCATTTCCTCTTCTCTTCAGTGTTTTTTTTTTTTATTTGTGAGCCATATTCAATATTTGCATTAAGGCAAAGGTAACTGAAAATGATTCACTGGAGTGACATTGCAGCAGATGATGATGATACCCTTCAAACTAAGTCCTGTTCAGAGATTCATCTGTTTAAGGTAATAGTTTGCCAGTTTTTTTTGTAGGGAATTAGATAAGAAGATGGATATGTCTCTCATGTTTATTTGGTATATTAAACTTCTGTAGTGCCAGCCTAATGGCTAGAGTGTAAAAATGACAATTGGCCCTTTTATGGGTTATTTGTCGGATAATTTATTCTTCTTCCTGTCTTTTCCCAAAACTTTTCTGCATTTATTCAATCCACAGTGGGGATATTCATCTACAAAACGCATTTTCAACCATTTTCAACAGTCATGTTTGTGGTGTATAAAACATCATTATAAGATATTCACTGTAAAGCTTTCGAGATAACTTCAGGTCAAATCTTTATCAAATTTCCCCTCTGGGGAATCAATTGAGAATTATCTTATTACACAGTGTTCTTACCAAAACAAATAGTTACCTGTTTGCTCATTTGTGTTTCTCACGCCTCTCTGTCTTAATTTCAAGTTATCATGTAATTGCTTGTCAAAATTGCTCCTCAGTTTGTTCGCAGTAAACAGCCAATCGGTGTTCCCGTGCTGTGAACATGAGACAGGGAAAATGTGATTGCTGCATGTCTTGTAAATGTCTCCCTCTCTAGATCAATATTGAGCCTTTTAGGCCCCTAATTCAAGTGGCTCACTTGTCACTCAGCTGGTTTTTTTGTTTGTGTTCCTGTGAAAAGAACACTTTGCTGAGGGGCAGACAGACAGACACACACACACACACACAGACAGACATCTGAGTAAGTTTTCAAAGAAGATAGAATGTCACACGCTGACAGTATTTAGCAGTTTGACATCATACAAAATGCTTTGAGAAGACAGTGCAGCAGTTGTCAGATGGTTTCTCGACAAATGTAGGTGTTTTATTAAATCATTTCCTATAATGTGACTCCTCTCTTAGAACATATATTTGCAAAAATTATGTTTCATTGACATTTCCAGCTCTCAGATGGCAATCAGGGCAGCGAAATGACAACCTGGGCACAATTACTGTTGATGTTACTATTTGTTTTCAGACATTGTAAACAAAACTAAATTAGTTTAATCTGTCAGTTTAATATGGATTGACAGACAGCAACCACTTAGCTTAGCATAAAAAAATGTATCCTTACTTGTTCCTGTTTTCAGCCCTGCCTCTGTTGGCTGTGTTTGGGTCCAGTCCCTTGTGTTCCTGCTCCCTTGCTTGCACAGGGTAGGCAGCCCGTCTGTGGGATTCATGGAAATGTTCTCTAAGCCTTGGCTGAGGAACTCTGTAACTGTGTGGGCCACAGACTACCTCAGTATCTTAACCTTAACCTCACCTTAACCTGCTTCCCAGCCTGCTAGCAATAAGGCTCAAGTTGTTGAATCTGCAGCCTTTCTGTCCTGAGCCGGGAAGCCTGCTACCTGCAGGGTCACCCTGACATCTAGCACTCACCTCAAGGGACTCCTCTGGCCATTTTTCCTGGGTCACATTTCAGGCCACAGAAGAAGACATGGTCATCATGGCTCCCAACCTCACTGGCAGTCTCAGCTTCCCAGCATCTCAGAGACTCAGCTGCCTACTGCCACGGAGACCCAGCTGCTTAGCGCCACAGAGAATTAGTTGCCCAGTAACTTGGCCTCTTGCTCAGCGTCACAATACTGCTGCCAGCCCTGTCTTTTTCCCAGTGGGGGGGCCCAGCCGAAACCTGCCCCTGGTTCCCAGCCAGCAGCCTGGTCCACACCAGTTCCTCCTGTGTACCAGAAGTCCTCTGACCCCCAGCTGCAGCTGTCATGGTTCCTGTGCTGCAGCTGTCATGGATCCTGTGCTGCAGTGGTCCTCAGTGTACCTCAGTTCGGCAGCTTCTTCTTTCCCTGGCTGCACATACTCACCTGCCAGTGTCTCCAGTCCTGTTGCCCTGTTGCCAGACTCCTCCTCGGCTCTACTGTCGATCGGTCTCCTGCTGGGCTCTCCTGATGTCAGGCTCCTGCAGGTCTCCAGTCAGTCAGTACTGAGCAGTTCTGCGTCTAAGTTGTCCTCCCCATGCTGTCTCCCGTTTTATTTTGACACACCATCTGTGCCAGTTTGTCTTTGTGCTGTGTGTCAAGCATTTCAGTCTGTTTCCTAGTGTTTAGTCTTGTGTTCTCCCAGTCTTTTTGGATCTTTGTTTTTCTGGACCTCACCTGTTTTTGGGACTTTTGATTCTTGCCTGATCCTTGTCGGATTTGTTTTCCTTTTTGAACTGCCTTGTCTGGTTTTGACCTTTGCCTGATGTATGCCAATTTTTAGATTCTGAGCTTAAGGTGCATGTGGACTCTCATCTGCTGCCACTGCTAATGTGATTTAGGCTATTGCAAATGCGAAACCCTGGGGGACAAATGATAGCAAGAGCAGTTGGAAATGCAAAGACAAACAGTAGGTGGTAAGAGGTAGAGTCAGGCAACGTAAAACAGAGGGAACTGAGCAGCAGTAGAGAGATGAAGGTAGAAACAGGAAACACTTTTTATGGATAGTGCTGTTGGAAATTTGCATTCATATGAAGAGACAAATTCCCATAATAGTATTTGCCAAGTAAACATTCAAAAGGCCATCAGTGAACAGCAGAATGTCATGTGGTCAAGATCAAAAAACTAATACATGAAGTCCGACACATGCACACACAATCCACTTTATTTTTTGTCCAATACCAGTGCAGTGCTCATGTGAGCTGAAAAGACAGCCATGGGCTTTCTTCACTATTTATTCAATAGTACAAATCATTATACTGATAAATATAGGTAGGTGTAAGTGTTACTACCTTACATATACCTGTAGAATAAGGTAACAGGACTTTGTGCTCGGTTGCTTCTGGAGTGAATGTGTATTGTGTTTGGTGGAGCAGTGTGTTTGAGTGTCTGGGAGATTTGTCGGTGTGTGTGTGTGTTCATATGAATTATATTCAAAGATGGCAGAGATTCAGTATAGACCTAAGCATTATCTCACTCTATGTAAGTATTTATTCATTTGTGTTGACAGTGGCAGTGACAGTATTCTAGCATGGTATTACAAAAATAAAAGAGTTACTCCTCTCAAAAGATGATTCTACCTCTTTTCAGAACATGTCTCAAGAAAGAAAAAAACACTTAAAAGATGGCTGTGTTACTTGACCCCAGATGGTAGTGAAAATTAGTTACAAGCCTACATGTGTTTTAGGAGGAATAACATGCCCCATAATTAGTAAATGTAATGTGATTCGTTCTCAGAATTAGACAAGGCGCAGTTCTTCTTGACAGTCCCTCAGTGTTAAATACTCCAAAATGCAAAAACCAGTAAAGCAACATAAAAATGACAAAACTTGTGTTGAGCTTCTGTGTTGAAGTGAATCCTGCCCTGTACTGGCCCTCGTTGAGAAAGCACTCTTGAATGGTTACATATTACATTTGTTGACATTTCCATGATAAATTAAGTTAATCCACTGGGTCTTGACATCCTTATATGGTGTTCTTGCAGCCAACAACACAGAAATTGGTGTACTTTGCTTAAACCTACCACATGTGCGTGTTACTAGAGTCTGCATCAGTGAGGAAAATAGTCTTTACTGGATGTAACTCCAGGTCTATGAGTATGTGTGTAGCCTGCTAAAACATTTATCAAGCTAATCACAGTATTGTAAAATCCATGTCCTTGCAGAATGTGACACCGGTGATGGTGATGAAACCGGTATACCGCCCACCCCTAACACACACAGACAGTATACAAATGCAGTTTGTTCCTGCTAAGTGGCTCCATCTTAACAATTACTGTTGTCAGGGAAACAGTGTGTTTCTCAGAAGATGAAAAGGACTGTGTGTGTGTGTGTGTGTGTGTGTGTGTGTGTGTGTGTGTGTGTGTGTGTGTGTGTGTGTGTGTACTCTGCACTGCAGCTTTTATTGCACTGTGGATCTGCACAAGAAGTGCCAGAAATTCAGTCCTGACTGTCAAATACCTTCAGGTCAAACATAAAAATTACAGTGCTTTTGAAACGTACATTCAAGACTATGACCAATAAAAATACACACAGTCAGGTTTTCCTTTCATTTCATAGTGACCAGACAATTAGGTCAACCAGAGCCCCAAGGTGCTGTGGTGGAGAGTCGTGAAGTAGTGGTGGTGAGTCAGGAGAGAGGGAGACGGCAGAAGGAGATCACTGAGAAGACAGGATCAGTGAGAATTAGAGGAACAAGTTGACCTTTAATAATTGTGCTGATGTTTGTCTTTTAGGCCTCAGATACTACATATAATGCAATAGCCTAATGCACTGTGACTGACGCATGCTTATATTACACAAGAATGGGATGCTTTCAGAGGTTAACCCTTTTTCAGCAAGTGACTAGTTTTGGTCATTTCCGCACAATTTGCAAAAGTGAAAAATTGTGGAAACTTTCACAGCAGAAATAAAGTTTTCTTATGTCCTCCAATAACACTGTAAGGTTGAATTTTTGAATTTTAAAGTCTTTCAATGAGTAACCTAAAAAAGGTTAAAAGAATCAGGGTGTGATTCTTCCAAGATCATTAAGCTCTAAAGAATATCAGAAATTGAAATACTCATTAAAAAATTTGGATCATTTACAAAGGCTGCAACTTAACTCCACCTGAGAGAAACATATCTGGGTGCCTGTTGTTCTTTAAGTAATGGTAGTCTTTATTGCAGAATGTAAAGTGATATGAATGCAGTAAAAAATCATTAAGCACACTTGTGTGGAAATTAAAAAGAGATGGGACAATATAAACAGATACACAAAAGGTGCTTTATTAGCTCAGTGAACTTCATGTTTAAGGAACAAAAAGCCATTGGTCTGACTGCTTCCTGCTTGTTGCTCCAAAGTCAGATTTTGTGTTTTTCTCTGTACTCTCTGTCTGTCTGTTGTTGGTATTCTTTCTTTGAGGTTTCCATGCAACACAGTACAATATGATAATATGCACAAATGGATGGTCGGGGTGCATTTGGTAGCTGAGCCTCCAGGGTGGCGGGCAGCTGAGCGTCTGTGTTCATGGGCTGCTTATGGAATCAACATCCCCAAGACCTATTACACGTACTCACATAGACAGGAGACTTGCCAGCTCAGGGCAGGAGGCCTGAGGCTAGCAGGCTGGAGGCTAGCAGACTGGATTCTTGCAGGCTGAGGACTGGCTGACCAGGGAACAGGTTGCAGTCTAGCAGGCCAAAGGCTGGCCACCTGGAAGTCGGACTGGTAGCTAGGAGGCTTCGTGGTCAGCCCAGCATGGGAGCCACTGGAGGAATTCAGAAAGGAAAGCATGGTCTTTCTGACATCAGTCCCATACAAAGGATCAGCCATGCCTGGACCTTCTAAAGGCCAGGGCTTAGACTAAATTGTATTTCTATGGAGGCTTTGTCTCTCAGCTTATCCATACTGTCCATGGTGTTGTTCAAACAAGAGAGTCAATTATCCAGATCCTCCAGTGGAAAGCTGATATCAGCTGCTCCATCTCTGGCCAGTTTGGACTGTGACGATATGTGCAAGTGACGTAGCAGGAATACAAGGGATTGGACCTAAATCCAGACAAGTGAGGCAGGGCTGCAGCAGCTCAATGAAAAAAACCAAAAGGCTTACAGGATGGTGAGGCAGGCAAAGGGTCAGATCCACAACAGAGAAGGACAAAGTGGCAGAGATTGAAGGGAAAACTTAAACTAAATCCACAAGGTAGGGGAGGCTCACATGTGAAACTATTTAGCAGTCCCAAAGGCAGGAAACACACAAGCAGAAACTAAAGTCAACCAAAACACAGCTGACACTCTTTCAAAATAAAAGAGGAAAAAACTAAACTAAAACACATCCGTTCAGTTCCTCACAACCTTATATTCAATATACCTGCACAGGTTTGCACCTACTTTTTATAAGATGAGAATTTTGTCCTAAGCACATGATGAGCAGTTCAATCAACCTCACTTATCACATCTCCTCCCTTGTCTGATCCACCAGCTGCGCCTCAGATGACAGGACAACTGCGCTTCAAGGCAGTTGCATTTGTTTGATAAATATCAGGCATGTCTTTAGGTGCAGAAAGCCTCTAACAGCATGGGAAATCTGGCTGGGAGTGAAGAGAGGAGGAGAAATCTGTGCTCCCTCTCTTTGATTCTCCATGGTTTCCACCAAAGACTGGCTGACCTTTTGCTTCCATTTGTAATCCCTTCAGGCACATTTTCCATGGCTGGGGGTATGGCGGAAAAACCTAAGGTTATGTAAAGACTAGGCTTACTTTTTTTCAATTCTGTCATAAAACTGTTACAGTTCTGCAGTCAGGGTTTACACTTTGTTTTTGTTCAGCCTTTGTTTTACTGTCACGTTCCTGCCGGCCATCACTCTGTTCTTGTTCTCAGTTTAGTCTCTGCTCTGCCATAGTCTCGTTTCTGCCACAGTCCTGTTCATGTCTTAGACTTAGACTTAGACTTTCTTTATTGTCATTACACAATATACACAGCAGTGCAAGTTGGGTAACGAAATTTCGATGCAATGGCTTCCAACAAAGAGTCAGCAACAATAGTGTCAGTCGGTGGAGTATAAAAATATGTAAAAAGAGATATAGATATATAATATATATAAATACGGTGCTATGAGCTATGTATAGACATATGTAAATGAACAAAAGTTATATACAGGTTATTGCACAGAGCAAGTAGCAGCAAGTTGAATTATTGCACTAAGTAGTTGTATTGACTGTAAAAGTGAATATAGATATCTAGCATAATATACAGAAAATAAATATACAGAAAATATTCCACATAACAGAAAACAGTTGAGAAATGGTGAACATGACAGCTGTGTCCTTGAAAATTTAAAGTGACATTTGTAGTTTAAATTAAATATTGAATATTGAAATTAAGAGGTAATTGTCCGTAAACCCGAGAGTATTGTCCTTAACAGAGTGTTTATTCTTTGTCCATGTGGTGTGCTGAGTTGGGTAGATGAAGGAGAGGAGGAGGGGTGGGGGGTGGCCAGTAGTTCCAGATGGAGTTAGTGTATTTGTGTGTGAATGTGTGTTGGTAGGTTCAGTGAGAAGGAGGGGGAGTGAGTGTGAGTGAGTGTGTTCATAGAAGTCCATGTGCATGAGTGTATGTGCTCAGCAGTTCTGGGGGAGAGGTGTTCGTGTCAGTGGGGTGTTGTTGTTGAATGTTGTGTTGAGTGGATTTATGGATTTATGGATTTATGTGTCTTGTATATGTCTTGTATTTGTCTTATGTTCTGTGTTAGATTTGTTAGTTTTTGCCTGTGTTTTGCCTTAGTTCTTTCAGTTTAGTCGTGTCATGTCGTTGTCCTGTCCTGCCTTGTCACATGTATTGTTTAGTTCTGTTTGTTCTAGTTCTGTGTTCTGGTTTCTGTTCTGTTTCTCATATTTCTATGTCCAGTGTCTTGTCTCTCCATCATGTCACCTACCAGCCACACCCACCTCATCATGTCACCTGTGTTTTCTGTTCATGCTAATCACCACCACGACACTATTTAAGTCAGTAGTTTTTTGTTCACATTTGCCGGATCGTCTCTTTCATCACGTCACGTTTCATGACCACGCTTCACTTCATGTTTAAGCTTCATGTTCTTGTTCATGTCCACGTCCATGTGTAGCCAAGTCTTGCCTGAACCTGACGTTTTCTGTTTGGATTTTGTCGTACCATGCCGTGAGTTTTGTTGAGTTTTCATTTATTTTTATTAAAGTCATTTTTTGAGTCAGCAGATCTGTGTGATGTGCTTGAGTCCTCACCCGCTCTCCATGACAAAAACAATATTCAGATGTAACGTGTGTACATTGACACGGGTTGTGCCTGTTGTAATCAGACCTCCTGTTCATGCTGGCCATTAAAAGATTCCTTACTAATGGACCACCAACGTGGCTGATGAGAGACAGCCTCCACAGTCCTTTTTCTGTGCAAACATATATTCCATTCTATCTGAATTTGATATAAGGCTTCAGTAGATTCAGTTACTCAAATCAAATTCTTTATGGTGTAAAATTCCCTCTGTGTATTTCTCGTTAGAGTGTTGTACTGTAAAGGGATAGTAACATATAGAGAAGAGTGTTTCTACTAAAAACTTTAAAAGATACCTGCTTGATTTATCTAACTCAGACTCTAGACTGCAAAAGCCTCATACAGACTTCACATGAACTTTAAAATACAGAGACAGGCAGAGAACTGTGGATTTTGTCCCCAATCACTTACACTGAAATTGCTTTTGAAAGGGATGTCTTTACAGTCAGTATGAACAGGAGACAGGGTTACAAAGCAGCAAATACTGTTTCATGGCCCCCTATTGTTTTAAGGCAGAATGTAATGTCATTTAATATTACCCTGATTCTCAACAGGTGCAGTATCTTTCTGAACTTTGCAGACATTCCCACAGTAACCTGGCAAATGTTGTTAATGATAGCGAGTGTGTGGTCAGAGTGTATCAGCAAAAGAAGCAACTCTCTCTGCAGACAGACTAACGGGATAATCATATACGTTCACGAAAGCAGGTCTTTGAATTGTTTGATTCCTCCCTGTACACATGTTCATATTTCCAAAGCAAATTTCCATGCATATGAGTAAGCTCACGTTGTTCTTTCTGTCTTGTGGTCTTTCAGGCTCCTTGCTGCATGAGTTGAATTTCAATCTGCCCCCTGTCTCTCCTCTCAGCTGAAGTTCAGTTCAGGAACAGCATGTTGATTTTTCCAGCAGTACATCTCGTTCCTCTTCTTCATTTCATGGTGGGGAAACGGAGGGAAACAGCAGGGGAAAGTGCAGTCAAAATCCCTTTACGTGATGAAAGCTTCATACTGATTTATTAGTCATATTTTTTTTACAACACTCGATGTCCTCAGTTAAGACAAACAAGCTCTCTGATCAAAGCGATAGCCCGAAAGGATGCAACTTTTTGCAATGATTGCTGTAGGCATAAACTAGAAATGCAGGCAGATGCTCTTTGTGTTTGAAGACAGAGACTGACCTTTTGATCTGAGTGCAGGTAATAGCATCAATTTAACGGAGAAAGATTTGTGAGCCTTTTCTGGCCAGGTCTCGTGTTTTCTCCAAAGCCTGGCGGGGTGGGTGTGTTTGGACAGGAAGGGAAGGCTGAAGCTGGGCAGTACAGAATAAACTATGTTTAAACTAATATAAACCTGGCTGGCTTCAGCAGGGCTTAGCAGGATTTGGAAGGAGAGAGAAAGGGAGTGAAGACGGAGGGGTACGAAAGGAATTCAGTCGAGGAAAACATTTGCACAGATGAGGTTACCTGATGAGATTGTAGCTCTGAGCTGTTTCGATCCATGCTCTCTAATACAAGCTACCTCCTGTTGTGCACTGTCGTGTCCTGCATATATCAGACGTGGTTATGACCGAGGATGGATGTGTATGGACATCCACATACGTTATTTTTGGCATGGAGCAGTTTTTTTTATGGTTTGAGGAAATGCCCTTAATGCCACAGACATATATGCATATCATCAACAATCTTGCAGAATGGTGCACAGATAACAACCTGTGCTTATGTGAGATGCTTATTACCTCCGCCGAGGAGGTTATGTTATTGCCGGCCTGTTTGTTTGTTGGTTTGTCTGTTTGTTTATCTGTTTGTTTGCAACATAACTCAAAAAGCTTTGGACCGATTTTGATGAAATTTTTCGGAGATGTCCTTGTTGGTACAAGGAACAAATGATTCAATTTTGGAGGTGATCTGGCCATTACGGAAATGTGGATTTTCGGGTATAACTATTAAACTAAAAATGATATCAATGTGATTCCAATTGCTAAGGGTATGATTGTTTTATGGTCCAGGAATCCATTGAAATAGATAAATCAAAGGTAGGACTAATATTTTGGGGTGTAAGTCACAATAAGCTGGGGGAACTGTGCTGCTTGGCAGAGGTCTGCGCTCTCCGAGGGCTTTTCTAGTCTTGTAAGATGTTTTGTGAACAAGGCATGGTAAAGGCATACAGGCTGTACTCAAGCATTGTTCACCAGACATGGACCTACTGCAGTTGAAATGCTGAGCCTTCTATCTATCTTTTAGCCACTCTTGGCATTGTTAACTCATCAGCAGCACTCTGCTTACTCCATGAACTGAAGAAATCCCTCAGTCTGATGCTGTTTCTGTCATCATGGGAGACTTCAGCCACTTTCATCCACAGCCAAAATATTATCACTATGTGAATATCCCCACACCAGACCGGAAGACCCTGGATCATGTATACAGTAACACCCTACAAAGCTGCCATCCCCACTTAGGACCCCTTTTCCATACACTTTCTCTCACTTTTTCTGGCTTGGCTTGACTTGGTTCACTCGTCATCCCAGTACAGCAGGTGATGCACTTGTCTTGAGTTTTCACACCTCTTTAGAGCTGTGTTTTGTTGCACTGTTGTTGCGATTTTGCTTGGCGACCACCGCTCTCTGCTTGAAAAACGGAGACTGAGTGATCGAAACTGATTATGTTTGTACTTTGTTTGGCAAAATCAGTGGAGTCTATTTGGTGCCTAGATAATCCTTAATATGTCCTTGAATGATGACAAAGCCCATCTGATCTTGGGAGGCAGTTGACCCAGCCTCAGTTAAAACTGGTAATGGAAATGCAAATTAACGTGGTATGGTGTGACTTGGCGCAGCCAAAGGAGCCAATGAAAAGCCCTATCAGACCACATTCTCTGTGTTCCTGTACCCAGCCTACAAAGACTCAGACCAGACCAGTCCCATGTGAGCCAAGTCACTTCTCTGAATGTCAACAGGCCAGTTACACTCACCCCAATCATAATGAGTGGTTCTGGCCCACATCCTGAGTCACTGGACCACCTACTCTGTGCATACTGGCCCAACAGATCTGCCGAGGACCCAATGTCTGAAGCTCTACGCAGAGCAATCTGAGATGCTTACTCACAAACAGTGTAACCTGAGGTGAAACCACCACTCTGCTACTGGCTGTTAGGCTTCTTCCCTGGCAGGCTGGAATCAGAATTGGAAATGTAACTTCAAACAATGTGATGAAAATCACTGGCACACCACAAGGAAGAGTCCCTTAGCCCTGTGCTCTACACATACATCAGTTATGAATGTGTCGACTCACACAAGGATAACTCTATCTGAATATTACACCAAAGCCATTGGTCTGATCACTGGGGGTGACCAATTAGAGTACTGGAGAGAGGTGGCCAATCTGGTGATATGGTGCGACAGCAGCAAGCTTTTTCTCAACACAGATGAGACCAAGGAGTTTATAGTGGACAAGAGGAAGGAGATCTCATCAACCATTCGCAACCCGTCTACATCAGTGATGACCTCACCTGGACATGTGACAGCACAACAGCACAACAGTGACTGTTCCATAGTTGCACCATAGAGAGCGTATTGATGAGCTGCAAACACCTGCAGACAGAAGTAAAGACTGCTGAGATCATTTATGTGTCTATATATCTATTTATATTCTTGTATTTTATATTTTTCACTTTTTATACATCATGTTTCCTTGTTACAGTCACAGAGGTTGAGAGAGAGCTAGAGAAGGAATGAAGAGAAGGAGTGACATTAATGAGAGCAAGCACTGAATCAGAGAAATAAATAGTTTTATTGTTAATTATAAATCTGTTTGTTTCATAGTGGCTACACTCTAAATCCCCAGTAAACATCCCCAAACCTCTGTACAACCCTTCGGGAAATCAACACTGCTGGATTTTGTGTGAATGGGGCCGAGATTCACGGTTCATCCTGTCTGCTGGCACCTCTCGGCTCTGCTCGTGTGTGTGTGGCTTGGCCCTGCCCTCTATCAGACCTACAGCTCTTTATTGCTTTGTTTGGCCCCATTGCTCTTCGTGCCCCCTAAATTGCCCCTAAGGGATAAGGTTCTTTGAATTGAATTGATACATCTGTGACAGAGAGACGTAACCTGGTCACTACATTCTGAACTCACACCCTGCGTCCACAATGTCTGTAACACGGGACTCTGGCAATATGTCCATGTCACACACTTCTAGATGATGATAGTGATATATATACTATATACTTTGTGAAAATGGAAGGAAAAGAAAGAATTTTAATTGTGCAGGAAAACTTGTTTTTTAACTGTGCATATGCCAATACATGTTCTGACTTGATTTGCTCAACACCAAGACAACCAAGAAACTGACTGTTGTTTTTAGAATGAAGGAAGTTGTAGACACAGCCCTGTCTACATCAGAGGAACTGAGGTGGAGCAGGTTAACAGTTTGATGTTCATGGCAATCAGCATCACAGAGAACCTGGCACCACACATATCCACGCTGGTAAGGACAGGTCAGGAATGAATTTCTTATGGAAACATAAGAAGGCAAAATTGTTAACTTATACAGAGGAGCAATAGAAAGCATCTCAATTTTAAAAAAATAAAAAAAAAGACCATAACATCATGAGTAGCCATCTACCCTGGTGTTTACTGTGTGATTCACTCTGTTCACTCTGCAGGTGGGTTGTTAGTGTAACCTGGACTGCCTGAGGGTCTGGTGTGTTCCCAGGTTATTTAAGCATGGCAGCAGTGCAGCTCTGGCTTTCTACTGCTGCTGCTGCTGTAATTCTCACTCGCTTCTCCCTGTTGGCAACCATTTGTTTGGTTTAGTATGATGTCTTAAGTTTATTTTTATGCTGTGTTTTGCACCTTGCGACAGTCCCACACATCCACATCCATCACTCATACACACCACTGATTATAATAACATGCACACCAACCATCTTAATAATCCTTATTTGGTTTAATTTGCTTAATGAAATTTGATATCCTCTTAAAACTTTACCATGGTGTGTCTCCCTTTTGTTGTGGCCGCTTGAGCCAGGTCATAAAACAAACAGCTGAATGGGATGAATGAATGGAAAGAGCAGGTGCTGTTATATGTAGTATTAATGCCCATGATTTTGGAATGAGATGTTCTACAATCATATGTGGTGTGAATTTAGTTTCTGGTTTCTGTGCTCCAGTGGGCATTGAAACATCTGCTGCTCTGACACAGTGAAGTACTTCTGAGGCATATGCTGCATGCTAATTCTCTGCATACAGTATGTGTCCATGCCTAAGTGCATTTATGTTATGTCTTATTGAATTAAAGTTATGACAGGGATTGCCTGAGGTCGGTGTGTCAAAGCTTTTGCCGGTTCTCCGTATACTCTGTGGTTGGTCAGTCAATAAGTCAGTGAAGGTCTTGCTCTGCCCTTTTTTCCCTCACATGATCAGACAGTATGATTGCATACTGACTAGCAGAAGAGAAACAAGATTTGTTGCAATACCAAACCTTTACTTGTCAGATTTTCAAAATAATTCCCTTCATCCATCTAGATAAACCTTACATGATGAAGTGCTTTTTTCAAGAAAGGTGTGGCACTAAGCCATTCTGTTATAAAGAGAGAGGAATAAAGTATACCTCAAGTGTATTATATGTGTCCTTGCTCATCACTTTATTTCTTTGTCCATCTGCAGGTTTAAGTGCAGCAAAGCTGTTGAAATCCAGTGGATTGAACCCTGTAGTCCTGGAGGCCAGGGATCGGGTCGGTGGTCGTACATTCACTGTGCGGGTAAGACAAGGAGAACCACTGCGGATGCTGCAGGATGTTTTATGCGGTGGAATTCTGGTGTGCTACAGTTATACTAAACTTTATGTATATCCCATTTCATAAGCAAACTGCAGCTCAGATTGCTTTATTGCTTGTAAATGTAAATGGGGAGGAAAAACAATAATGATTAAATGTAAATTAAGAGAAGGGGAAGAGGAGGGAAGTAAAATAATGAAAACATTTAAAAACAAGTAAAAAGAGAAAAATGTTATTCAAATATGAACTGTAATTAATTTATAGACTTTTTTGGAAGACATGGTCACAGTACATTATTGCAGTTGAGCCTTCTGGTAATAAAGTCATGCACAAACCTCTATGAGAAAGAAAAAGTCTGACATCAGCAATATTCTTTTCATTTTAGAATGCTGCTCCAGTTATGTTTCTTAAATGCATTGGAATTGGTTACATCAGAGTCGGTGATGCAGCCCAGACTTCCTGCCTGTGGTGTAATGTCCTGAAATATTAAAATATATAAATACTAAAATATATAGGCACATTTTATGTCTTTGTACTTTAGACCACTGTTTTGTTCATATACAGCCTGAGGGATTTTTTTTGTCATCCATAAATTGATGATAGAAAATCAGTCCAGTTCTCAAAGGAGTAAAAAGTCAGGATCAACAGCTATGCAGAGTTGAATATCATCAGCATAGCAGTGAAATCGATACTGTGCTTATGGATTTGCCCTAGTATCAACATATAAAGACAGGTAAGTAGTGGACCCAGGTCACAGTCATGTAGTACTTCATACAGAGCATCTGTGATGAGAGGTGGAATTAGACAAAAAAAAGCTGTGACATGATAGGCAAGATTGAAACCTTTTCCAACACGATTCACCACCGTCAATGGCTGCATTGTGATCCAGAAGCACAAGAATAGACCATATTAAGACATTGAAAACATTATCTGTGAATGTTTCTTATGTTTGTCTTTTTGTGTTTCGATGCATTTTTTTTCTTTTTCAGAATAAGCAGACAAAGTGGGTTGATCTGGGTGGGGCCTACATCGGACCAACTCAGAACCGCATCCTCCGATTGGCAAAAGAGTATGGTATAAAGACCTACAAAGTCAACGAGCAGGAGAACCTGTTGCATTATATCAATGTGAGTGTCCAAGCTTCTGTTTGATTTTTAGAATGGCAGGTGATATTCTACCATAAGCTTTGGCTGATGTGATATCTATGCAGGCCCACTCACTAGACAGATCCCTACATATTGCAGAGGTGTCCCTCGGTTTGAGTTCTGTAGTGTTTCCACAAGATAATGCAAACATTCTGAGTCGGAGCCCTTATCCAATAGACAGGAATTTGCTGTCTGCCATTAAGGTGGGCTGAGCCAGCACACCAGCTTCAGACAGTGATACTGGCAACTCTGCTGCTACAATAGCTAACATCACAAAAACACAGTAATAAGAAATAGCTAACTAGAAAGAAAGCTGAATCTCCGTCATCAAATAATTTTAATGTTCATTACCAAAAACATAGCAGCATTAATATGACCCACCTGTCAAGCAGAAACAGAACAACCTCCACATCCGTCTTCATGCTTCTCACTGTTAGAAAGCCTCACTGGTGTTAACACGATTACTTGTTAATGTGCCCTGTTAGAGAGCATGAATGCCACCTGTTGCTGATTGGCTAGAATAGTGCTGTGTAGGTCAGTCACATAGGTTGTTTCCCATTTACAGAGCCAGGGCTGTGACACCACTTTTTTTTTTTCACACACACAGAATGGACCATGAGGTGATACTGAATTTGACTAAAAGCATACTGCATTAGAATGAATGGCCCCACCTTTAATCTTCTGACGTCTTTCAACAGGCCTTGGCAGCAAAGACATGTATTGTATATTTATCAACTACACTTAATCTGTTGACTAGTTCCATAAGGACAGCATGTTCTTCTGTTTTTTTAAATAGAAATTTTAGGCTTTTCTTCCAAATTTCTGTCTTTTTGGAAGAATGGCTTGATGTATCTTTTGTTGTGAGGACATAATGTGCTCCATCAACAGTTTTTTACAGTTACATTAATACTCCAGCTTTATTAGTGAACCATGAGTTGTTGTATGGAGAAGATGGGGTAGCCTCCTTGACATCATTGCAGTGAGTGGTCAAAAAGGTCAGAGAAAATAATAATGCTTTTAACTGCAGATAATTCAGCTTGTCCAGAAAACTTAGTAAAGGCTTTTCACCAACCAAAAAATGGTGACGCAAACATGTAGTTTTCTTGTCCTTAAACAAACCCCGATTGTGCCCAAACAAGTTGGGTGAAATAGCCAAGGAAAAGCTGGCAAGTGCTGATCAGAGAGTGTGGTCCAGGCTAAAAGTGTGTATATTTACATATGTTCAACTCAAATAACACTAACTGAGCAAACAGTGAAGGGAATTAATCCGTTTTAACAATCTCATATGCTTATAGATGTTCCTGTAAGTGACTGATAATACTTAGAATTGGCAGCAGATTTTAATTGCCCTAACTGCAGCAGGTGGCATTACAGATGAGCTGTACAATCTGCTATGGAATTGAGCTTCAAACAACAACAACAGCTGCCTATAAAAATAATGAACCATCTCATACCCTCGATCACTGCTACATTAGCGTTGCTCCTTGGACTCTTTCCTGTGGTGCTCAGAGAAGACCAAGACCCAAACCAAACACTGTCCTTCTTGTGACTTCCTACATGTCTGCAAAGCAGCCAGCCACCCCTCTCCTCTCCAGCATTAGTGACTGGAGATGCTAATCTCTGCCTGAGGGATTTCTATAATGAAGTTTCTCTTTTCTCTGAGTGGTTGAAAGGACAGCAAAAGCACACAAAGTAGGAAGGAAGAAAGAGTCACTGAGGCCATCTTTCTCCTTGTTTTTCTTTGCTCCATATCTCATTAGTGTGGGCGCACCGCTGTCCTTACGCTGCTGAGTTCCTCTACCTGATTAGATTTGCCGTTGCTGCCATGTGCCCTGGTCAAACTATCTCTACTGTAATTCACTGGACTGCTGTGTGGCTGGCAGCTTTCTCTGTGTGTTTCAACATATGCTATATTCAAGTCATTAAATTATACCTTCAGAAATGGACAAGTTTCTGCCCCAGGGTGTGGGCACAAACTCACACACATTTATGCAGGGCTTAATATGGGCAGGATCCAGCCGGAATAAGATCCGGCACCTCTCGGATTTTGACTGGCACTTAGTTGATTCGATCCAGTACCTCATTTGCCTCTAAGTGTTTTGATTAATTTTTTTCAGGTGTGTCTTTTATTGAGTTTAAATCACTTGGAAATCTCCCTGTACACACAAAAATGAATGTTAAAACTGAGTGCAAGTGAGGAAGATAGAAGAAAGTCAGATTAGGTCAGGCCACGCCCACGCTGCCTCTGAAGCAGGAATTTGATGGCT
Organism: Centropyge bicolor; assembly: GCA_037975185.1. Taxonomy (NCBI): domain Eukaryota; kingdom Metazoa; phylum Chordata; class Actinopteri; family Pomacanthidae; genus Centropyge; species Centropyge bicolor. The sequence continues at coordinate 1,456,359 of JBBMOC010000070.1, forward strand.
GTCGCTCAGAGAGAGAGAGTGAGAGGGAGAGATGTGCTCCATCAATGGGCGATTGTCCGTGCTTCTCTACAGCTGACTCTTCTGTCTTTTCTTAAACATTTAGTTTAATAGGTTGTTTGCAGTCACGTGATCTTATTGGTCCATTTATAACAAGGCACCGTTTTTTGTTATTTGATGTATTCTGTGACATTTTTGGTCTCCTTCTTACTGCTGGAACAACACCCGGTCTGTGTTCCGGGTCCTGATGATTTACAAATCAAGCACTGTATATATGCACTTTCAATGCATTACATAGAAACCTGTGTGAATGTCCAGCACTCAGAGCCATTTACACACAAAGGGCCAGAATAATACAAACGCCACAAACACAATATAATGAAATCCAATGCAACTACACAAAAAATACTGCCTCATAAAACGCTCCAATTTGAAATATATGTCTCTCTGTCAGTGTCTGGACTGCTGGACAATGTGAGTTCCCCACTGAGTGATAATAAAGGAATATCTTATCTTATTTTATCCCTTATCTCAATAAGGATTTATTGTAGGGCTTCTGTAGTTGAACTTGACCCAGGAGTGAGACACAGACTAGGGGAAATGGTAAAAGGGATTTATTAGCAAAAAATTCAGAGTTCACAAGAGAACAATAAGGTGCCTGTCACTGGAGTAGCTGGTGAAGTGTAAATTGCTTTGGAGGTTTGCTGGCAGGAGACACACAGGAGGAGTGGATTGAAGCACTGGAGACTCACTGGTGGAGCAGGTTGATCTTGAGGCACAGGGACACAAAGCCAAAAAAGCACTAGAAACCACAAGAAAGAACAAGAAGGCACAAGAAAATCAAGTAACAACCACTGAAACACAGGGAGAGTGGAATACTGAGAACGTGGGATAATCCAACAATCTGGCAGCTTGCAGGAGAAAGAGCAGGGTAAGTAAAGTGCCAGTGGCAGTGATGAGGTAAATGAGGAATAGCTGTGAGAGGGCCCCAGCACCTGAACAAAAACGCTGTCACACAGAATTAACACAAAAAAAGCCCTAAACCAAAACAAAATAATAAACCAAGACATCCAAACAAAATCAAATAAGCACTGAAAATGAATGGAAATTAGAGATCAGTGATGATCATGGCTAAACTCTGTGACAAATACATTACATTTCATGTGGCTGTTTCACAGTAAAAGACATATTGCTGTAAGAGAGCTATCAGTGAACAGGGAGGCTTCTATCAGAGAGGTAGTGGAGTGTATGTTAGCATGATTTCATGTAAATATCTTGTGTGTGCAAGTAAGATGAATCCTGTACAAACTACTACATAAAGAGGTCATTACTGATGAGACATTGAATGGATAGGATAGACCTTATATAACACTAAAAATGGCTGCAAAATAATGAAAATCAGCAGAAATAAAAATGTCAAAGGCCTTGAATGTAAACATGTATTGTCATGTGTGTGTGTCTGTGTACATCTGTTATGTCAAACAGACTAGGATGTCCAACTGACAATGTACAGTATGCTCTAATTTTGGTTTGCTAAATATTGCTTCAGTCCATTGAAATTTATTTTGAAATGGACTTATCCAGCTGAAGCAAGGTTTCAAAGTCTTCAGTGTGCTGGTCATCTCACCACTCTGTTCTTAGCACTGATGTACTACTGACATGACCTACTTCAGCAGTTCTGTGAAATGTCACCAGCATGATGTTTTGCACCGCAAGCACTTGGAGAATAAATCTTTGGTTTAGTAAAGGCCTTGACTGGGCGGCCCTGGTATTGTGAAACATTATGTGAGCTCTGAATCCATCCATACTCGTGCATAGCAGCTCCTATGTGAGTGTGTCTCCCTAGCTACTATCTTTGTAAGATCCACTCCAAGACACAGACTCACATGCCACTCGTAGCTTCCTGGCTGGTTTCCATGGCAGCATGCCTCATCAAAAGCTGCTCACCTCTATCAGTGTCAGACAGTGTATTTGTCTGTGTCTGTGTGTGCATTATGGGACAAGAGGCTCCAGTTTTGTATCTTTTACCAGCTGGTGGTTTGATCTTACAGTGGAACTGTCAGAGATGTGGCTCCCTCTGTCATGGCATAGAAACCATAAAGCATCATCATCCTCATCAACTAGAACGGAACTGCACACTGCATTTCCATTACTGACAAAATTGCAAGGTGGGGTGCAGAAAGATATAGCATAGCCACCTTTTGTCTTTCTGTCTTACAAATAAACACCAAGGCAGTATCTTAACGTTTAACTGTACAGTTCTAGCCCCGGTTGTCAAATATTTATTAAGCAAGTCACCAACTTGCCCAAGACACTGACAGTGACCTCTGATTCTTATCTCTGGCCTCCTTGAAAGAGTGCTAAAGCAAAGGGAATTGTGCCACAGGGGTCAGTAAAGTATCTCTGTGTTATTAATAGTTCGGAATATGAAGATTATCCACACCCTGGATTAAAGCCCCCAAACCTTAAATGGGTTGAAAAAATGCAACATTTTGACTTTACTGTGTCCTCATCAGACAAATGAGAAACATGATAAGGACAAGGACAAGGTAGACGCAAAATTGACTATATCCTGATTAAAAAAATATATAGTTTAACATCTAACCAAATCTAAATAGTTACAAACAAATTATAATAAATAAAAATGTTGAAATAGATATTTTAAAAAAAGAGGAAACATGACTGCACCACACAATCTACGCTATATGACTCTAGCAGGATACAATCAGTGTGTGGATAATCTTAATGATTTCCCTCACTGGATCTATTATTCTGCACCTGGCTTTTCTGCAGGATTGCAAATAGCATCAGTTCTAATTAGAACCTTTAATTCCAGTACCCTAGCCCTCATCAGCAGTACACAATAAATCAAACTGTTACCTACTATATTTTACCATATGGAAGTTCAAACATGTATGCATGTATGTTGCTGTTGTGAGTATCACTACACTGTGTTTTGACTGTAAGTAGCTTTGGATTACCCAAGAAGCTATTCAGATGAATAAGCCCTCAACAACACAGCATGGAAAAGTTTCCTGTTTCATGCACAAGTGTGAACTTAATAACAGAGGAAAGCATACATGTTGACATTTGCATTTATCTAACCAATATGACAGTGTCTACATAACTTCACAGGACAGAAGCTAGAGTAATAGTAAACCAGCATGTGTGCCAAGCCATTGAGTAATTAGGGCTAGCTTTCAAACAAGCTGCGTAGCTAATCAGCTTTTCTATGGCAGATTGTAATCCAAAAGGCCAGTGCTGGTTTCCCTTATCAGCAAACTACTGCCTTACAGGCAGCTGCAGCTCTCAGCACTGGATTTATTAATAAGGTATCACTGTCAGAGATGGGGAAACAGACTTTGATTAAATACTGTCTCTGGTTATCAGATATTGAGAAACAGCATGGGGTTGCCCCAGTGCTCCTCCAGCTGTGTGGATATCGTGCATGTCTGCCCATTCACAGCACCACTGAGAGTAATGATTTTGCCAGTATATTAACTACTATCATTCTTAACATTTCAGTGTTTTACTGACACTCCCTAATCATTAATGGGACTTCACTTCAGGCCACATGAAGCTGAATGCATGACATCTGCTTATAAAGATGTTTTGCACAATTACCTATCTTCACATCCAGTAAACATAGAACAAAAGTAGCGTTCATCAGGAGCTGTGATTCTGGGATTATGATGAGTGTAAATCCAACATTCAGTCTCCTTTCAGCTCTGTTTTGGTCTCCACTAACTCTGTAGAAAAACATCTGACTCTTTAGCTGCTAGATGCAGACTTTGTCTCTCAACTGTTTGGTAATGGACGGGTAGCCAGCAGCTACCTGCTGCATCTGGTAAAGTAAGAGAAGTCGTGGTTTTTGGCAACCTGATGAAAATACAGTATCTGTCTCTTAAGCTGCTAAATGCTGCACTACGTTCTCCAAATACCACAGTTGGGTGCTGGGACTCTCCCACACAGTTGGTTGATCAAAGCCTGCTGTTGTCTGCTGTTGTCTAGGATCAACGTTGACGGGAATGTGACTGAACCCAAACTGATATGTTGTGGACAGTAATACCAAAACTGAGCCAAATGAGCTGAAAGACTGCGGCGACCAAATGTCTGTACAACATCTGTAAAAGAATGAAACGTCCCAGTTTTCAATATTCACTACAAAATTGTACCAGTTTTCACCACACTTAAAACAGTAATTCAAATATTATACTTGTTTTCAGCACTTACACAGACATTTATCATGCTCTGTCCCACTCACTGGCCTAACCCAATATGAGAACACAAACAATATGCCATGCCTCTGAATTCAACAGTTATTTAGCAACAACTATTATCAAGGCTGTTGCTATAGGCAAGAATCACCTGTCAGTATTCTAACAGTTAGCTGTCATGCCAAAGAGACTATAATCTACTTCGTAAAGTAGATTATACCCGGTAACAAAAACGCTGTGTTTGTGGCACCTGTGTTGTCTGATACCTAATAATGCCCTTATGCACACACCACAGGGATGCATAAGGGCACATCAGGATTGTATATATGCACATATATATGTGTGTGTGCTTGTACATGCATGAATGTGTGGTATACTTAAAGGTCATGCTGGATGTTTTAGAATACAGTGGCCTTAGGAAAGATGCAACAAAAAGTTTCATAAAGATGAGGAAGACTGCAAGGTGGAGTGTCACCCATCTGTGACAAATGACACACATTATATGGTAGTCAACTAGTTTGGCTCATTTTAGTACAGAAATATTCAGAAAAGAGCAGTTTGAAGGTCAACACAGTATATGATAACAAAGTCAAAGTTGAAAATATAGACAATACGACTCAAAAAAAGGTGGCTGTTTTTCCATCTGTTTATCTTAAACACTACATTATACCTTCAGTTTTGCAGTACAGTTACATGTGTCTCCATGTAGCATTAGGTTGATACTTTCTCCTCTGAGTGAGGCTGAGTCACTGCTCACTGATGTGGAAACAGATGCTACCATGCATTCTCTCCTCTACCCCTCCCCTCCTCTGCACTCCTCCTTCTGTATTCACTTGGACAGTGTCACCATGGTGACAGACCTGTTGTTAAACGGCAACAGGCGGTGACAGTTCGAAGCACAGCAGTGATTTTGTGCGTTGGGAGACACTTGCCTCTCTGTCTGTTTCCGTCTATGATTAGTTTTGATTTCATTATGCTTCATAAAAAATGCAGTCTTGACCTTGCAGTAGCCACAGAGTTAGTTGTTGTTGAGGAATAGTAGTATTATAATTGTTCAGTGTGATGATTTAGGGGTTAGCTCTTAATAGGACCCAGGAGTGAGACACAGATGACGGTGACAGGGTGAAAGGCATTTATGAACAAAACAAATCTCCAGAAGACACACAAACACAAAAAGGTGCAGAGAGGCTGGTGGAGTAGAGTTGCTTCAGTGGATGGAGGCTGGGTGGTGGGTGGTAGGTGCTGAGGCTGCTGACTGGAGACACACTGGTGGAACAGGTAGAAATGAACACAGAGTAAACAGGGAGCACTGGAAAAGCAGGAAAAATCCCTAGAAACACTGGAGAACAGGAGCAAAGGCAGAGAAGCACAGGAACCACAAGGCACTGAAAAAACAGGGGAAAGTCCTTTAAAGCTGCCAGTGACGAGGTGAGATGAGATACAGCTGTGAGATACCAAGAGCCCCAGCACCTGAGACCACACCCCCAGCCACTGAAGCAAAGCCTGAACAAAAGTGCCAGAAGAAACAGAAAACATTAAACCGGCAACACTGCAGGAAAAGCTCTGAACCAAAAGCAGTGGAGAACAAACACAAATAAACTAAGGTATCCAAACCATGACAGTTCACATCATAAGTGGAATAGTGTAGAGCAGCAGGCACTTAGGTATCAATGTGAGGAACTATTTGAAGGTCAACACCGACTTGATTGACCTTTTGTCGTTCAGTCAAATGGAAGTAATTTTGCCTACTACTAATAAAAACGGTTTATGAATGAATAGTGGCCATAATCTCACACACAATTATTCAAAGTAAATTGTATCTGAGATAAGTGATAAAGCACTATAACACAGGCCGATGGCCCTGAACTCTGATTTATTAATACTCTACTAGCCAAGGTGTATTTGATCAGTGTCAGGGGTAACATTTATATGCAAGGTTTTCTGAAAAGTGTAAAAATGATACAGAAAGTTAGTAATACTGTACCTTTTGCATTGAAATATAGTAAGCACGGTGTTTCCCTGAATGATTGATTGCTGAGCTACTTTTATTTCTAACAGAGAAAAGTGGCACAGTACTGACAGTAAATCACTGCATCATGTTATGTTGATACAACAAATGTTTCATTGTTAAGTTTAAGTTATTTTGGCATTTATTTGATATGTGGTATTAGCAAAAGCAATATGTTGAATTATTGTCAAATCTTAATTTATATTGACAAACTTGGTTTTTGTACTTCTCTTAAATCTCTTAAACTCTTGCTTTTCCACTTACAACTCACCTTAAGTTGCTCAAATGAAAAACGTGTCATAGAGCATTATATCATACAGAGAGCATTAATTTATATTGTGTTTCTGCTAGATCTACCTGAGGGAAATATTCAAACACAAGATTTCTTAGTCTGCTTTTTGCCTTTCTTTGTGATGTTTTCTCCATTTTCTAGATTTCCTCAGAATTATGTCGTGTTTGAATATTTATTATCTGTGTAAATGATATGTCTTCAATCTAACAGAGTTTGCGGCGATTAAACGGATTAAACAAAAAAATGGCAACCTTGAAACTTCAAAACAAAACTTCACATCATTGAAGATATTTAACCATTCAAAAAGACACTTTCAGTCAAGCAGAGGTTTATTTGCAAGTTGCCATGTATGTAAGGCCAGATAACAGTTGGGAGCCCTTCACTGGACAATTAAATGAACAAATGAAATATACAGAGACAATAAAATTGCTTGTTTTGACTCCATACTGGCACAGCCCGAGCCAATACAACAGTATGAGAGTGATCCCAGAGAGGTACTCTGGGCCTGCAGCTGCAGCAGAACAGGGAGTCACTTCGAGGTTGAGAGCCCTCGCACAAGGGGAAGTTGGTGTTAAATCTAAATATGGTTTGAAACAAATTCACTTGTCAGGCTAAATGTCATTGATTCCATGCTCGAGAAGACTATGCACTGTTACATCAAGCTCTACACATACGCATGCGGACTGTGGACTCTCTTATCATGTTTGATAAGTCGGAGTCTTTGAATCATTTATAAAATGTTGCACAACTGGTCGGAAACTTTCTAGTACTCTACTCATTGTGCACATTATGACTAAGCATACTGGAGGTCAGCTAGAGGTCGACTAATTTGGCTTTTTTAAGGCAAATACAAATATTTTCCGAACATTTGCCGTCAGCGTGGTCGGAGCTGCTCCAGCTGACCTAGCCATTTAGTTTCAGAGTTTGCAGCTCTGTAAGGCTGAAATGACTTTTTTTTCATATTTACTGGTTTTAGAAACTCTTACAAAGTATATTTGATCAACTTTTTTAAACTTAAAAAAATCTTTAAATCTTATAACTTAAAAGGCCAATCAGGGCTAAGTGCACTGTGTTGACAGTCCACAGCGGCTGCCAGGCTGTGATACCAACAGGCAGCTATGTCCAGCAGTATGTTACTGAGCAGACTGACAGAGTCTAGTCTTTTGTTTAAAATGTGACAAAACTTACTTTAATGCATGAAAAGTTGTGTGAACTTATACTACTACTTATAGAAAGCAGTGTTTTCATATGTGGGCAGCTGATGATTATAAGACTTTTTTGATGATGTTGGCGATGGTAATGATGATGACATGTATGCCACAGGGAAAGTCTTACCCGTTCAAAGGCTCCTTCCCTCCTATGTGGAACCCTTTTGTCGTGATGGACTTCAACAACCTGTTCAGGACAATGGATGAGATGGGCAAGGAGGTAAAGCAAGAATCATCTTTGTTATTTGTATTTACTCTCAAATTTTTGTGTCTCACTGTTGCTAAATGTTTGTCTCTTGCTCATCCTCCTCTTGTACTTCAGATTCCTAGAGAGGCTCCCTGGAGAGCTCCCCATGCCGAGGAGTGGGACAAGATGTCCATGCAGCAGCTTTTTGAAAAAATCTGCTGGACCAGGTAGCACAGAATAGAGAAAATTGGTGAAATATATCATTGTGATAAAAGTGTACTTAGACCCACCATCCATCTCTGGAGAATTGTTTGTATTTCCCTAGTACTCATTTAAGTTGGGACTCCACACATCCGTTAATTCAGTGTAAATCATGCCAATCTTATTTTCAATTTTCAAACTACAGTCTGATTCCTAAAGAGCATGAAAAATGTGGAACATTGTAAGATAAAAAAAAGGAAAAAAAGAATAGCTCTAAACTGGTGAAAAATTGTTTATAAATCAAAACTTCTATTCTCAAAAATATGTAATGCCATTTACACAAGCATAACTATGTTATGTGTGCTTTTAAGTATTGAGTTTTAACTGCTCATTTAATCCCTTTTCCTCATTTCAAGTGCTGTTCGTCACTTCGGCAAACTGTTTGTCAACGTGAATGTGACCTCTGAGCCCCATGAGGTGTCAGCTCTGTGGTTCCTCTGGTATGTGAAGCAGTGTGGTGGAACCATGAGGATCTTCTCCACCACTAACGGAGGACAGGTAGGCGTGCATGAATGTGAGTGTATGCACTAGGGATGAGCCGGATACTCGTTTCAGACGAGTATCCGTTACGGATAAAGCATTTTGGACGAATACGATTATGATACGAGTAAAATCCATCAATATCCGTGTTCGTACTGAAGGAAAATCCTCATTGTGTCACTGACTGTCTTCGCGCTCTGTGATTGGCCAGTCACACACAGCGCCCGCCCCTCCCTATACGGACACGTCTCTGCACGTCTCTCGTAACGTGCGCGGTGCATTTGACAAGACAGAGCTGAAAACGGCTCGCGTCGCGTCGGTCAATGCTCCCGCTCAGGTCGGAAGAACACAGTGAACAAGGCTGACATATTATTTCCCTGTTTCCATCACTGGATGTTTGCATGAATCATGAAGTTCACACAGATCATTCAAAAATAAACAGTCTTACAGACCATTTATACACATACACACATATAGCTGAACATACAAATTAGCCTATATTAATATTTTTATTGTATGTGGCTGCACATACAATAAACTGACACTTTCTCACTGTAGTTCATGAAAATGTTATAAATATTATTGAGATATACCGTATATAATCTTTGAATACAGTAGATTAGCAACTTCTGATCAATCCATATCAATTTCAGACTTAAAATAATGTACCGTTTAAAGCCCCACCCATTTCTGCGCTCACTTCCGGTTTAGGCACCGCCCACTCCGAGTACAGATACAGATACAGATAATGTAGATGGTTAAACAGATACAGACACAGATAGTGGTGTACTCGCTCATCCCTAGTATGCACTATCAGTGTTTGTTTGTGTACATGTGGGCTTTGTTGTTTGTTTAGAGAGGCAAAGTCCAGCTGCACATCGTATCTATGTCAGAGATTAATGTGAGGTACAGCTTTTGGAGAAATCAAATAACAAAATAATCATTCTTAATTGTCCACTGAACTTGCTATACAAACAGAATAGCCCCGTATCATGTTTCAGTTGCCTGGTTAATCTCTCTGCAAAAAACCTGAGGGATTGAGACCTGTGCAGAAGAGGCTTGCCAAGAGGCGGTGTGGGAAGCTCAGAGTAGCCTGCAGAGATGCATTCACTCATGCAAAACAGGAGGTCGAGCATCAGTGAGGTATCCCATAGCCTTCTAAATCAGCCCTAATCAGCGTAGGATAAGTATGAGCCCGACAAAAGCTGTTTTCTTGGAGTGCTGGGGGAGCACATTCTGCTGCCATACTTCCTAAAGCCAAGTGGCCCTGTTGCTATAGCCACTGAGGAATGGGATTATGTTTAGGTAAACAGACGATGCTGTAGCCAGCTCTGTTGTCATTTTCCACTTGCTAGACCTTCCCATTTAAAACATGAACACTTGTTTATGGGTGCATGCATGGGTATGTCTCTGACACATACACATAATAGCACACAGTCGTATGAGCTGATCAACTGTTTATAAGACTTTCCACTGAAAAGAATAAACTTGTCATTAATCAGACAAGATAAACACAGACTCGCCATGTTTCATCGTCAGGACTGATTTAGGTTTAGCTCATAATTTTCCAGCAACTGGCAGCATATTCATCCAAATACCACAGTGGAATACACACCACATGTTTCTCGGACAACGAGAGACATTGACAATAACCACATGGAAAAGGTCACTGTTTGTTTAATTTTGTGTATTGGAGCTTTGCCAGCACTTAATCTCTCTTCACCCCCACAGTACTCTAAATCAGTCAGCAGTTGCCGGCCTGAGCTTTACAAACACAGTTTCCCTTTGGTGTAAGATGTTGCAATTTGTAGTAAAGGGAAGAGGGTTGATTGAGGAGAAGTGGTGTGTAACATCAGGATAAATCAACAGATTATATCAGCTTGCCTATTATATTATTAACCTGGCAGGGTCATACTCTGAGCAGGATCAGACTGGATTGGAATAATTTCACCAAATATAAATTCAGACTATCTTGTAGGAAGGACATACAAAATTTAGACTAGACCCCTCTCATCTTTCTGCATCTGTGCTTAGTAGTTGTAGCGATGGTGACTGACCCCTGATCTCTCTCCTCTGCAGGAAAGGAAGTTTGCAGGCGGCTCCGGTCAGGTCAGTGAGTGCATGGCCGGGGAGCTGGGAGACCGAGTGAAGCTGCAGTCTCCAGTCTACAGGATCGACCAGACTGGAGACATGGTGGTGGTGGAGACGTTGGACAAACAGACCTACAGAGTGAGCATAGCAAAGAAGTATTATTCTGCTACAGCCATGCAGTGTTTACATTTACTCAAGTACTCTACTTCGACATAAAAAATACATGAATACAACACAAAAAAATATGTAAATAATCAAAACATTTATATGTGTTTTTATACTTCTACTTCACTGTATTTATCTGACAGCTTTAGTTAATATACATAATGAAAGATTAAGCCCAACTTTTTTGGCTTGAATGAGTACTCTTATTACATATCTTATTGATTTCATGTGAGATAACAAAAAAAATGCAATATTTGTACACTGCGTACTGTGAGAAACCATCTGAATATAACATATCCTTAGAGAAAAGAAACAGATGCTCAACAGTTTAACTCCAGAAACAGTCTGAGTTTTAACTACAGCTGACAATATTGTTCTTTGCTGCCATCTACTGGTTTAGTGGCAAACCGCTGTCACATGCCTCAAGATGCTGCTCACACTGCCCTGTCCTATTTATGTTTCTTTTTCTTAGGCCAAGTATGTGATTATGGCCACACCTCCTGGGCTTAATCTGAAGATGCACTTTAATCCTGAGCTTCCGCCTTTGAGGAACCAGCTGATCCACCGCGTCCCCATGGGCTCTGTCATCAAGTGCATGGTGTACTACAAAGAGAACTTCTGGAGGAAAAAGGGTACGCAGGAAGTGGAAAACGCTGTAGTATATGTCTTATTTTATCTTGATGCTCTTTTCTTTTTCTTTTTGTTTTTGACACTTGCACTTGTGGGGATGTGTCACCAGGTTACTGTGGCACCATGGTGATTGAGGAGGAGGAAGCGCCCATTGGCCTGACGCTGGATGACACTAAGCCTGATGGGACTGTGCCTGGCATTATGGGGTAAAGACAGGACTCCAGACAGTTTCTGAAAAATGACAAAGACAAAGATGTTTTGATCAGGAATCATACCATATGTGGCCAAAAGTATGTGGACAACTGCAAATTACATCCACTTGTGTTTTTTTTTTTCTGGGCATTAAAGGACGAGTGTTTTTGTTGTTGTCAGCAAATCCCATGAAAAGACCAAAACAAAACAGTGTTTTCTGATTTCCCTATTGAATAGCCCATTGGTTCCTATGGAAGACCCAAATCTTTAAAAACAATGAAAAACATATAGTTTGGTTTTTCATAAAAAATCTAACTATATCACTGAGCTGATTTCCTGAAACAGCTGGGCTCTGCAATTTTTCGGAAAAACAACTAAAAGAGGAGTAAATAATGCATTTGTTGGGGACTGTTTTCAGTAGTGTATTAATGGAAATTTTTGACTAGTGAGTACTTACAGCAGCAGGATAAAAACAAAATAAAAAACAGAGACGAGGGAACATACAGTGTTCATACACCACATACACCACAACAGTGTGGTTAATAATGTGTTTTTAATCATTTTTTCGCAACAGTAAAGTTCAATTTTCGGGACTTTATACTTTATATCCACAGTTCGCAGTACTTGTTAGTAGGACACCACACTGGAAAACACTGAGTGCTGGACCTTCACAAATTCTTACCTCAAAGTTGGAAGTACCCCGTTCTGCAAAATATCATTTGGTGTATCATTAAGATTTGCCTTAAATGGAACCAAAACAACAGACCAAAAGCATACAAGTGCACAGACAGTGTGTCCACGTCTGGCCATGTAATGTACACAAAACTGGAATTGTTTGTTCTCCATTGCATTGACAGATTCTCTAGTGGATAATATTTCTCATATCCCTGTCCTCCAGATTCATCCTTGCCCGCAAGTGCAGAAAGCTAACAGGGCTGACCAAAGAGGAGAGGTAGATGCATAGTGGAGACAATACATTACATTAATACACTCTCACAAGCTGCAAGGTCAGTTTGATCCAAATTGTTGTCTTGTTGCGTTTAGGTTGAAGAAGATCTGTGAGATCTACTCCAGAGTGCTGGGCTCAGAAGAGGCCCTGCATGTGAGTTTGGATACAGACTAACATAGTCACAGAGGTACAGTGGAATTGCATCACTAGTTAAACCATTCATGGGTCCACTTGTGTCTGTCAGCCGGTGCACTATGAGGAGAAGAACTGGTGTGAAGAGGAGTACTCTGGGGGCTGCTACACAGCTTATTTCCCTCCAGGAATCCTTACCCAGTTTGGCAAGTAAGTCACACACACATACATATTTTTAAAAAATGAAATGTTTTTTTTAAGTGCCTATACAATTGCATGCAATTGTCCACAGGACTTGAATTTTTACAGAGGACATCATTTGATACTCCAGGGTAAAGAAAACACCAGACAGACACAGCCAGGCCACCTGTTACCGCTGATGTGGAACAAAATTTCACCAACTGTCCAGATCTGTTTTGGGTGGTGGGGAGTGAGTCTGCCAATTATAACCCACTAACTATCAAGTTTGGGAGATGTTTAAGGCCAGTTGTAGTCTAGTTACAGGCACATACATACCAATTGTGTCCAGAAAATGGTTGATCTCTACAGCGATGGGAGTTACAAAGGGTAAGAGTTTTCTAAATTATTAACAGATTGTGCGGCATAGCTCTTAGCAAGACCTTACCTACCATGACGCAAACACAATTGCTAAAAATTGCTAATAGAAAATATTGTCTTTGGCAATTTTTTAAAAGAATTTCTTAGCTGTCCAGTGAAAAACTTCTTTTCCCAAGTTTGTTGGTTTATGTTTTCAGATAAACTGAATAAACTCATTATTCAGTCCAATTGGAGCAAGACAGAGCTGCATTATCATTCATCTTCAAAGGCATATTTTAACATGGCATTCCATTCTAGCTCAAATAAACATGCCCACACCTCTGCACCTCTCTGCACAGCCCTGCAGGGAGGTACCTATTTGCCGGATGTCTTTTGAATGCACTCATAGAGCTTCGTCCTGTCCACTGTGGCCTCTCTGCTCTGCTTAAAAAGCTCAGTCAACTGATCCATCACCACATTTGTTCAAACAGATAGATCTGGCATCCTCAGCTCTAGCAATAAATTCACCTGCGTCTAAGGTGGGCCATAACCACTCTCTTAAACACCTTAACACATAGGATGTGAGGGAAACTGGTCAATAGTTGCTGAGTAGGCCAGATGGAGTTGTCCTCTTGTGAACCAGGACCAGGCGGGACATCTTCCACACCACCCTTATTTGCTCTTGGTGCAGGCTCAAGTTGAGCAGGTGTCACAGAACAGCAAACAGCTGACTGGCACAAGTCCTCAGAACCCTGGGGCTCATACCATCAAGGCCTGTCAAGTTGCCTTGGTGGAGTCTCTCCAGCTGTCTCCTTACCTGGTAATCATGTAGCCCTTTTGCACACAGGTGTGCTGGCTTGACAGTCTTGACTGTCATGAAACAGCACAAACCACTTGAAATCTGATCTTTTCAACTCTGATTTGGGCCACTTTAATACATATTCCTAAATCATATGCAGGTGTAAACAAGGCAGGCTAAACAAAAAATATGGATCTGATCAATAAATCTGAATCAAACACTAAGGCTTACACTTTGAACATAGCCAAAGAGTGTGGAACAGTAGAACCACAAGAAAAGTTCCAAAAGAAAAAGAAGCCATTGCCACTCACTGAAACAAATAGTTGCAAAAACACAGTTGACCAAGACGAAAGTGGCACTGAGCACTGTGTCATCTTGACAAGATTATTATACACAAAGCACTGCAATGCAGTAATATAATGTAGGTTGTTTGTGGCTCTTTTAATCTAGTAGTTGTGGTCAGGGGCAATCATCCATAATGCCAGAGGCTAATGGCAGTATATTCAATTAAAGACCTCCTTTAAATCTTATGAATCAGCTGAAGCTTCATAACTTCCCATGTTCTCTGTTTTTCTGTCCCCAGGGTGCTGAGGGAGCCGGTTGGCAAACTGTACTTTGCAGGCACAGAGACTGCCACAGAGTGGAGTGGCTACATGGAAGGAGCAGTACAGGCTGGAGAGCGAGCAGCCAGAGAGGTCAGAGACAATCAGGATCCACTGATGTGTAGAGCATACAAGAGTAGGGTTAGGGCACAAAGTTCATTTTAAAACATCATTGGGAACAGGTAAAGATGTGAGGAAACAATAGCCATACAAACCAGGTGTGCTTGGTGTCAATAGCCCTGAGACATCATCAGTCTAATTGATGCAACTGTGCAATCAACTGACACATCTGCTGTTTCACCACCTCTGCATGCTGACATGTTGACAGGTGGATAATTAGATAAGAACACTGATACCGCTTTGATATCTGTATGTTAAATAATAAGCTACAGCCAGTTTGCTTAGCTTAGCATGAAGACTAGAAACAAGCAGAAACTGCTAGCCTGGTTGTCTCTAACAATGACAAAATCCACCTAAGCTAACTAGCTGCTGGCTGCACTTACTTTTTAATGGACAGATTTGAGAGTAGACTCAATGAGGCGTTTATGTCTTGGTGAGTATTTCCCAAAATGTCAAACTATAGTTACTAGAAATCTCAAATAGGTGTTTTGTTTAATCATATTTAACCTTGACCTTGACTATATCAAGGTATTCCTTTAACGTAAAACCAAACCTTTGAAACAGCAAATATGCCTCTAATATAATTTCATATACAGTATTTGCATACAGTTTTGATAACACTGCCTGTACATGTAGCATTGCTGTTGTTGCAGCAGACACACACATCTGCACTTACAGCTACTTGCAGTTTAACCCTCCTATTCTCCTCAAATATTACTAACACTTTTCACCCTTGGGGTCAATTTGACCATTATAATATTATTATTATTGACCATTTTTTGTGTCAGCCACTTTGTGTATTTGTTGAAAATATAAATAACCCCTCGATAATGAAATATTGACCTGTTCTCTAGCGCCACCATCAGGACAAACAGGCCCAACAGGCCAAAATTGGAATTAATTTATCTTGAAATGTTTTCTTCCAAATCTTCTCAAATTTACTGACAACTTTAGTGACACACACAAGAGTATGAACCCTGTTGGTTTTGGTGATGATATGACGTTTCCTTCAGCACCACCATCAGGTCAAACTTTCAGTTTTAGAGTTAGTGTATATTGAAAATCTTTCATCCAAATCTTTTCCAATTAGGGGTGCACATTCATGATTCTCACAGAATGATCTATATTGGTTGATGCTGGTGACCCCCCCCCCACCCCCCATTTCCTTTTATAAACATATTTACTACTTATTTGCTGTTGCTGTTTTGTTGTTTTTGTATTGCTGTTGCTTCACCTTTAGATTTGGAAACTCCTGCCAAAATGACCAAGCCTATGTAGGCTTCCAAGTCAAATACATCCAAGTCTTTCCAACTGTCCCCATACAAATGCTTCCCCTCTAAATTTGTCATCCCAAGAACAATATTTTCAACCAATGGTGTTATGAAGTGCTCAAATGATGACTTGATGTCTTCAACATGGCTAACTGCATATGTGTTGGGGCCTTGCACCATTTTGATAATATTAGCAGTGCTAAGTCCACTCTGCTGTTGAAGTGGGGAAAGGGACCATATTATGGTGAGAGAATATTGTTGGCCCTCCCCCATGGCATGTATCAACTCAAAAGTATCATCTCTGCAGGTGTGGGGATGTTAGGTGACAGATGGGTCACACACAGACAGACAAGTTTTACACAGCTAAAACAGCTTGGGGTCAAATTGACCCCAGAGGAACACCGATGCGTGCAATATGTGTTCAGCACATTAAAAAAAATATCATCATGATAATTTCATGCTTAATCAATTGTACCAATCAAATTAGGAAAAGTCATGAAATATGAAGTCAAACAAAAAAAGGCAACAATTATTTTTTGAATGATAAACATTGATTGGGGTCAATTGTTGAAATAAATGGTTTAAATCTTACTGTGAGTTCACTGAATGAACAATGTCTGTGTTCTATTGCAGGTCCTGTGTGCAATGGGTAAGATCCACCAGAGTCAGATCTGGCAGACAGAGCCTGCGAGTGTGGTGAGGGAAATGCTTCTGAATATGTTTGAACTAAATTGAACTCACGAGGTAAATAAATGTAACTGAAGCCCCCCCCCCCCCTCCTTCTCCCCCTTGAATAGGATGTCCCAGCCTTCCCCTTTGTCACCACCTTCTGGGAAAGGAATCTGCCTTCAGTCGGTGGTTTTCTCAAGTTCGTGGGAGTCTCCACCTTCCTGTCTGTTGCCACCGCAGCTGGCCTGGTGGCCTACAAGAAGGGCCTCCTTCCCCGGAGTTAAACTGCCCACATCCCTCCTCTCACTCCTCTGCATCTAGGGAGCACATCTCAGTAGACACTGTACTGTTATACTTGTTGAGCACTACTTTATGGCGCAAACTACAAAGTAGTGAATTATATAGGGTATAGGATGTTTTTGAGAAACACCGTGCTGTAAGATCGTTCAGCTCAAACAAAAAATTAATGAACTATCACTCTGTGCACTGTCTGTCTGTTCAAGAAAGACCTAGAGAAACAAACAGGAATGAGCTGTCAGAGATGCTGTTGGTGAGTGGTGAGTGAAGAAAACCGAGCTTCAGTTGAAATATACAATAAGTCTGAGATTCAGATTATAAAACCATTGATCAGAATCAATTCTTCACAGAAAAAATAAAAATCTATCACTATTACTATACCATATATTGACATTCACATTCTTGATTACATATGGGTTTATTAACTCGTTGTGCTTTCTGTGTGTGTATGAGCTTTGTTTGTATGCACACGCACATGCTTTGAGCACGCATTCGTGAATGAGTCTGAGTGTCAGTTGAGTTTGTGTATGTGTGTGTGTGTGTGTGTGTGTGTCTGTGTGTCTGTGTGTATGTGTGTGTGTGTGTGTGTGTGTGTATTGAGTGTCTAATTACCTCTGCTGATTTTAGGTGCTGATTTATTCTGGCCAAGCAGCTGTAGCTGTTTAATGAGATGCAGCAACATCAGAGTAGAATAGAGTTATGCCATAGCCCATTACGAAATCAGAGAGGCGGTTTCAGAATAAGGCTTATGATATTCTATGTTTTTCTCACTGTCACCAATCCCCATGAAAAGAGCAAAACCAACAATAAACTGATCCTTTTGCACTCTCTGGCATAGAGCTCTATTGTTTTCCCAAAACTCTTAAAACACATAGATGTGCATCACTGTTGCACTTGGTGACATCCTCCTTAATTATGGTCATGTGGACACTGTTTTTTACTTTGAGTCAGTTCCACATACACGAACTTGTTTGTTTTAAGCTGTGTTTAGACTGAAGTCAAAGCAAAGTATTTGCATATATTTGTGTTTTGGTTAATGATCTGATCTGAAACCTCGCCAAGAACTCCAGCTCTCTCTCCTTTTCCTCTTTGCTCTGTACAAATTTGAAATGGAGTCATACAGCCTTAGGATAAGTTTGCACAAGTTGAAACATTTTTAACTTGCTTAATATCAAGTCAAGTCAATTTTATCTATATGTCCAAGAATCATAATTCGCCTCTAAGGGCTTTATAATTTGTGCAATACCCTCACTGTGGTTAAATTTAAATGAATCCCTCAACTGCTTATGCCAGATATCACTAGCTTAAAAAATCCACAGTTGAAAATAGTCTGTAATAAATATACTATTTACTGTTAGAGTATCTTTTTCTATTTTAGGAAAAAATGGAATGGGGCTAACAGGGTAAGGAAGACAAAAAGTCTTGAGAGTTAGATTAATTCATTGTTGGTTTTCATGGGATCTGTTGATAGTGAGAAAAAGAACAAGAACAAGGCATACGACCTTATCCTTTAATTAAACTTGGATTTAAGGGTAATGTACTGCTACTAAGTTGTTCTGCACGGTTGTCTTATCTAAATGTAACGGAAGCATTTGAATGTATTTTCTTCAGAATAGATAACACAAACTATTGGTTGATCAGATGTTTCACATATATGCTTTTATTTTGTCTCATTCATAATTGAGATTAACTCAAAGGTTAGTACTGTAGCCAATTAAAAAAAAAATCACTAAGCTTTTAAAAAATGGTATGTGCATCATTATTGGAAGCCATTTTAGAGTCATCCACCATGGGAAGATGTGGCCAGCCTGCAGTTCCTCTGTGAAGGCCTCCAACAATAGTGTTGACTTACATTACTGCACTTATCAGATGCTTTATTGTGTTACTTACTTCTTTGTATTATTTACTTAATCTAATGAGTTTAAATCACACAAGATATAGCGTATGTTTTGTAAGAAAAGCTTTGATTTGCTAAAGATAAAGGAAAATTAGGAAAATCACTTCCTCTTAAAATAGATTAAAGAAACAGATGAACAAATGATAATTCCCAGAAATATTAGACAGATTATACAAAGACAAACATCAGTTTGTGTCTCATGACTAAAACACAGCTGACAACTTATGGTAAATACCAATTGTTGGCCCACATTGCAAGCACTTCAAAAGCAATCCCTAATGAGTTGCACTTGCTGGCAATTCCTTGTCAGAGGAGGAGTCGTTTTTTTTTTTTTTCATAATATAATGGAAATCTTATTATGGAGGGGGATGTGAAGAAAACTAATCAACACATGAGTACATCTGAAAGAGTTCTCTTAGTGCATCTGTTTTGAAGAGCATTGTACTGTGTGTGCAGCTCTGTATGCCCACTGATAGAATTCTGCTGTGCTTGTCCCAAAGACTGATATGTGTGTATGTTTGTGAGTGTAGTTATCTGTTGTGCCTTAATGGAAGTCATAATGTTTTTTGTCACTTCTCTCAAGTGCCTGTGTGCTCGTACTCCACTCCCCTCCCACCTGCACTGGAGGTGACATGTCCGATGGACCAGGTCATTGTTTTAATGTGTCATCAATAAACATCAATATTCAGGGACCAGCAGAACAACTCCATGTCCCTCATAGCATGTCCAGAACCATTTCTTTTCATAACATCCCCTGTATTACCTGAGTTATAAACTCAGTACAAACTTGACTCAGGTAAAGCTGGGTGTATAGAAACATTGTCAGCTGTGAATAATAGAACTCTGTTGGGTTGATCAAACTGCTTACCTCCAGTGAAGCCTTGTGTGTTTTGTATTGTGATTGTAGTGCTTCGCTATCTGTCTCCCCTTGTTGTGGTGCCCTCATATCTCTCTAGTTGCTTAACTTCACCTGTGTGAACTGATCCTATACCCCCCAGCCCTTATTTACTTGCTTGACCTAGCCTCCCTTTCACCCCAGTAATGCACTGGTTTTGTGTTCACCCAGGCCAACTCTAGAAGTAATGACTGGACAATGATGTCACTCACATTTTAACCCATTTCTAAAGGTCTTAATGTTTCTGACTGCGGTGAACAAACGCAGCCAGCACACTCCTGTCCATCCATCCAAACTACAGTGCTAGCCTCATCAGCAGACATAATGTACTGTTATTCATTATCTGACCCTTCATTGTTTTCTGGAGACCTTTGACTGTCCCTCCATTCCCCTTGTCCTTCTGTGCATTTGAGCCTCCTTAATTATTCCTGTGACCAATGATTTGATGTCTTTGATTCCTCAAACAAAGCTTGTGATATTTAAAAGAAAAAAATGTGAAATAAATCTTTTACTCGTCTTAAACGGTCTCTGTGTTTCACTGTGTAGAGTGTTTGCTGTGGCATGTCTTTTGTCTACTTAAAGCAGTGGTTCCTATCCAGGGGTATCTATTCGGGTGGTACTGCTGCATTTGCCAGGGGAAATGTGAAGGGTTGTGGAATAGTCATGCTTCGTACAAAATTAGAAAATGATAATGCAAAAAAAAAAGTATTTCTACATATTTGTATTTAGGAACAAGGTAAATACAGAAAAAAAACAAATAGTTGTGAGACTGCTCTGTAGTATATTTATTGTCAGAATAACAAGGATCTTTCCAGCAACAACAGGCTGAATGCACATGACACACCTCCAGCCAACCTGAGTCAGGTGCGACGCCTTAACATTGCTTGCTGTGACTGAGAGTACATGGAAAGCAGTAACCAATCAGAAAAGTCGAAATAGAACATTAAATAAATAAATAAATAAATGGTTGAAAACCTCAGCTTCAACCAAGACAGGCGGTAGTGAATAGGTTAACACAGTGATTCCCAACCTATGGGCCGCGGCCCCCTGGTGGGCCGCGAAGGTATTGCAAGTGGGCCGCCAAATCATTTCCAAAATATTTTGACTTTTGTATGGGGGTGGGAAGAGTGTAATTATATAAAAAATAAAGAGAATAATGTCCTTAATGTTAAAAATCAGTTACATTTAAAATGATATTATAGATGTTCAAATATTTTTCTTACTATTAGTTTGTTTTGTTTTTAGAAATGAGAGATAGGAGCTTTTGTTGTTATGGGCCGGACCTCTTCGCAGTGGGACCACATTACACTTGACCTGTTTATGAAGCTGAGGGCTGAAACTGCAGTATAAACATGGACAGCTGGCTAGCAACAGGAAGAATAAAAAGGAAAGAGAGAGAGGAGACTGGTGAATCAACAAGTGATCTCCCCACCATCACACAAATAGGAAGATGTCGGAGAAAGTACAGTGCTGATTACTTAGCGCTGGGATTTTTTTAGTTGTCATTTCTGATATTTGTGTGGTGCTGATGCACAGCTCCTTGAATGACAGGTTTGTGTGTGTGTGGTATTGGAACGAGTTACAGATGATGTGTTTGTGACTGTGGAGCTTCCATCTGGTTTCTATTGTATTCAGTTCAGTCCTTTATGTTTCATCTTCAATAACAAAGTGCTCTGGGAACACATAGTTTTGCCTCCGTATTTATGGAATCAAAGGTGGGCCACGAAATTTTTTGAGACTTAAAAGTGGGCCCTGAGTTTGAAAAGGTTGAGAACCACTGGGTTAACATGTTCTAACGCCTTCCCTAAACCTAGTATGTCTGAATATATAATTGGTAAGTTCACAGTGACTGTATCCTGCTTAGCCTGCATAATACATGTTATGTAATTTACAGCGCAGTGAACAAAAAGCTGGTAGGCAATAAAGTGCCAGAGGTGGGTAAGAGTGGAAAACAGCAGCCAAGGGTCATCGGTGGATAATACTGTGACAATGATTGGAAGACAGATTTTGCTTAGACACTGGAAATCATCAGGAACAAAGGGTCTATAATGTGAAATGTAAATGTTGCTTTGCAGGGTGCAACTGGTTTCCTAGGAACATCATGGTGGCTCCAGGAATTTATTGCCCCCTGGAGGTGTAAATACAACTATGCTAAATATGATCTCTGATAAGTATATCTAGGTATGTGTGTATGTATGTATAGGTAGATTTATATGTGTGTCTTTTTCTGTTTCCCCTTTCTATTTTATTTTATTTATTTATTCATTCATTCATTCATTTTTTGTTAAAGTAAGCCATATATATTGAGTCAATGGTCTGCCTATGTTTGTTTTGTTGGAGGGGGGCATTGGTAAAGGGTATTCGTGTAATGGATCATACAATTAATGGATATGTATATACGTTTGTATTTTGTTAATGGAAAATAATAATTTAAAAAAATGCCAGTCCAAAAAAGATCAATGTCACATTAGACTGACATTTAGTGTAATTTTCAAGCAGCCTTCCAGCCTCACTAAGACTGTTTATTCGGTGTGTGTGTGTGTGTGTGTGTGTGTGTGTGTGTGTGTGTGTGTGTGTGTGTGTGTGTGTGTGTGCTTGTGTGCATTAACTGAAGCCTATCATGACGTCTGGCAAAATCTCAAAAGAGATAAGGTGCAGATGTAGAGCAGTGCTGGCCACATATTGGCAAGAGTTACTTTCCAAATCCAAATCCAAACCAGCAGGAGAGGAAGAGAAAGAGCATGCAAGTTTGAAGCCTAACAACAATGCCACCTCTACATGTCAGGGGAAGTATCAAATTCTAAATATATAGACTTTCATCCTGATTTACCCAGATAGTCTGCTCTCTGATTCAAAACACATTATATCTCTCAGATCAGTCTCGTCACTTCTCTCTCTCTCTCTCTCTCTCTCTCTGTGTGTGTGTGTGTGCGTGCGTGTATGTGGCTTCATGCCAGGATTTCTGCTCTGCTCTACAGGGATAAGATGCCATCCTCTTTCATCTCTTTTATTCAATTTAATCTCCCCTTTGAGCTCCTTGCCGCAGGGTCATTCACATAAATTCAAAAATTGTAAAACCAATATAAATGATGATTGGATGCATATATAAGGATATCAGTATTGAGATAATGTGCTCCTACAGTTTTAGTTTTTTTTTTTTTTTTCCAACAAGAGCCTGATTATGTGTCATAGAAATAGCCATTTCTACATGCAGTTATGTGAGAAGCCGCTAGAGGGCAGGTGATAACCATCAAAGGAAAGTCAATATAGACTGCTGCACAAACAAAAAAATATTGTCATCCAAGCACACACTGTTGTTGTTTTCTTCTGTTTCTCTAATGTGTTGCTATGATTGCTGTGAGAATTGTTGCACTTGCACACAAACACAGATGAAGGGATGCAGTAAGGCTTTGCTGTCACATTAATCCTGAGCAACAGTTTGTCATGTTGTCTCTGTGCTGGGTTTGCTGGTTGACATATGGCACTTATGTTGCTCTCATCACTCCTGTCTGAGTTGTGATAGCCAGGGGCTTGTACAATTCCAGATTGACACAACAGGCTTAGTCACTGCAACCACTTTCCAATACAAGACTGCAAGGCTCTGACGACATATGCTTCCCAGTGCAGTGGCCCCATGGTGCTGGGGTTGCTGTTTTCCTTCATTTCATGTAGGTGCCAGTACATCTGCATGCAAGTGCACAAGCATGAACACACATGCTCACCACCACCTTTCGACTCTGTCCTCTGTTTATTAGACTACAGCCCTGCTCCTGGCCCCGCTGCAGCTTTGCTGTGATATGAAATCTGACACTGTTCATTTGCCTTCCAATCCGTCAGACTGTGGATTGGATTCAGATGGCAGTGTTGTGGGGCACGGGACTTGGAGCTGTGGCCTAGGCAACCGCTAACCTCCATCCACCCACAACTATATCCCCACAAGTTCCCTCAACGTTGAAATCGCCTGCAATCTACCATTAAATGTTCCCACTCCAAGACTCAGTGCTAGATTGTTTTTCTCGACCACGGGTGTCATGGGTGTTTGGAATGTCTCCTTTGGGTGCTGAGGTCAATTCCATCAACAAAGTTTATTAAAAATAAATGTTTCAGATTGAAAGCTGTTTTGTTTGGGGTTTTTTTGTAATTCTGGTAGTTCCAGCTAGAGACACATATGATACACAATTTATTTTTAATTATTTCAAAGATTTTTTTCTGATCTTTAGAATCAAGCTGGCTACAGCAAGATGACAGAAAATGATGGCAGCAAGTCCCCAGCCTAACTTGAACTAGTGGACACTGCAGCTCATTGTTGGTGCCAGAGTAATCACAATTTTTTCAATTAAAATAGTCCATGTAAGGACACTGAAAATGATTACAAAACACGAGTACCAGTATTGGTACTACAGTGCTATTAGGACACCATCCAAGGGGCGAATATTTGATTGTATTATTCTGACATAATAATTTACTGGTTCTTGAAGGTGTAGTTTGACATTAGATTGATTAAGAAATTTTATTTTAACTTTGTTTATTGGTTTTCTTGGAGAGCCTTGAAAAGATTGATACCACTCTAATATCTCCATACTACATATAAAGCTACAGCCATAGCCATTCTGATTAGACTGGAAACAGGGAGAAATTGATAGTCTATCTCTGTTCTAAAACCCATCTACAAGCATGTCTAAAGCTCACTAATGAACTCTACATGTCATTTGTTTCATCTGTATATAAACCAAAGTGTAAAAGCACTGGACAACGTCTTGGCAGGGGGCAATAAATTCCTGGAGCCACCATGAGGTTCCCAGGAAACCATAACATGTTAATTAATGACCTTGTTAGGTGAGTTTGTTAGAGCCAGGCTAACTGTTCCCCAATTCCATTCTTCAGTCTTTAAACATTGGCTATATTCTCATCTAACACTCAACAAAAAAGTGAATTGTGAGTTACTATTTCTTTAATACAGCCAGTCTACTGTTGTACAGTAAATGTTACTAATTTGTTAGTAAATTGAGTTTGGGCCATCTCCCAGGACAAATTGTCAAACAAGTCAAAATATTTTTTTTACAACTTGGCCTCCCAATTGTTTTTAAGTTATTGGCTTATAACATATCTTTAACCTTGAATGAATGCTTTATTAAACATTAAAAAGCCATTAATTACAATTATAAACCCATTATAAAACCGGTCTTATCTTTTGTTATATGCTTTTTCATTCTCAGTGACTATATTTCAGTCACTGTCATCATCTTATGAGAACTGTGACTCCACTGTCATTGGCAGTATATTGCAAGTAATAAAGTCATTGTTCTCTCTCATCCCACCTGACTTACACTTACTTACTAACAGCAGACCCTCTATGAATCAGTGAGCCAGGATGGAGCTATCTAAGCCAGCACTGAGCCTGAGGTGTTCACTGATTCCCCCATCTCATGCTGCTATAGGATTTCTAACTTATTGTCCTGGGCTGGTGGGACCTCTGCAGGATGTACTGCCAGATCCTCAACAGATTACATCTTCACTTGTTAGACATTTCACTTTGGTCTGATGAGGAAAAATAGGCCCTCCACTTGTCCACCTTCATGATTTATGGAACATGTTTGCTGATATGTCATCATGCACAGACATGAACATGAACAGACGAGAGAGTGGTATCAATCTTCTCAGGTAACTCTTGGCAAGAAAGTGAATAAGGATAGTTCTGAAGTGGTCGGAATATTCCTTTAATCTTGAGATAATGTGGTGTTCATGATATCCAATACAGTGCAGTCTATTGGTTATTTTTAGTTTGAAGTTCCACAAAGATTCCGGTGCTGGAGCTGGACCATTAGCCTCAAAATGGCTTCTTGGTGACATTGACAGAGCACTGAGGGGGATTTCATCTGATACCAAGCCATCAGAGCCGAGTAATGATCAACATCACTCACGCTGTCAAAGCACATAGACAAAAGAAAGTGAGTGCAGCAGAAAGAGGTTAAGAGAGCAGTAAGATCTTTGGAGGGGAGAGGTCAAAGCAGGTGATGGCACAGAAACATCAACATAAAGTAGAAAGAAATGTGCATGTGGATTGGGGGGTGGGGGGGTGGTGGGGGAGGGGCGGCTCTGGCTTCATATTGGGGACTAATAAATTAATATCTTATCTTTGGAGAGAACCTAAATAACCTAGCACCTTTAGTGTGTTTGATAGGTTCTGGCAAATGACATGAGTATAACATACGTAGTGTTTCTTATCCTTATCTTGTAAATATTAGTCCATAAATCCACTTGGGAGATGGAAAAAATTAAATCCACGGGAGACAGAAGTTTGGAGCAAGACTTTATGTCGGCATAAAGGAGCGCTGTTCAAATATGCAAGCAGGTTACCTCCGAAGAGCACTGAAGCAAAACGGCCTGTGCAACAGGTTATAAACCCCTTTGTTCCACGCCTATTGATCAAACCCCTAAACACTTCATAGGACAAGACAATTGACACATTGGTTTGCTACATTACATCATTAATCAGCATTTTTTAAATATTCACACAGGGGAGTTCTGGTAGTTTTCCATTGGGGTCTTTTCTTTGTTTCTTTGTCTTACTGCTTACCATTGCTTGTTACATTTTAAAATAATAAAAAGTTTATTTCAGTTTGAGTAAATATGCTTGTGCTCACATTGATTATATTATAAGTGACTCCAAAACTGACAAGACCCAGGCAAGGACTGAACCCAAGCGCACGACTCAGACACAGGTTGAAAATAAAAGTCTTTAATAAAAAGTAGCAACACAAAATCACTCTTGACAAGGAAAAACACTGAGGTAAATGGTGAGACAAAGTACCAACTGAAAATCACTCTGACGAGGAAAAAGACTGAGGCAATGAAAAATACTAACAAAAAATCACTCGAAGGAGGAAAAAACCACAAGGTAACAAATGCAAACAAAGTAGTCAAAGTAGCATAGTAATACTTAACCAGACGAGGAGCAAAACAAGACATGGGAGGCGTAAGATGACGGTACAGAGACGCGACAAAGTGGCACAAGACAAAGGGAGACGCAGACTATATACACATGAGGAAATAGGGAACAGGTGGAAACAATCAGGGCGGGGCAGACAATCACACTGGTGGGAAACACAAGGAAGGGCAAGTTATCTGAAATGAGAGGGAAAGTTAGATTATCAAAATAAAACAGGAAATCACGAGACAAGACAAGACATAACAAAATCTAACTTAACATAACCTTTTGGACATGACAAAAACACACAGGATCCTATTTTCACACAATATTACTATTACTAGATTATATTTACCATAATGCACTATAGTATTAGCATTACCACTGCTGCTATTGTACCTTGTACACACTCAGGTATACACATTCAAACTTCTGTTATCTCTACTGCCTAATTTATTGTGTCTATTCTTAGATTTTTTTTTATTTTTTCTACTTTATATTCTAATTTATATTTTGTATTCTAAACAGTGCAATATAGGAGAAACGATGGAGATGTCAATTTCCCAGAGGGAACCTCCCAAAGGGATTAATAAAGTACTCTGTCTGTCTGTCTGTCTGTCTGTCTGTCTGTTATTGAATTTCTTAACCATAATCAAATTGGAATCATAACAAATTGATTTGAGTAAATATAATTTAAATCACAAAATCGGTCGCATTCTAAAAAATGACACTACATATATGCCAGGCTCCTCATCCCCTTGCAGGACATTCATACAACCAGGATCTGGGCAGGAATGACCTAACCACAGAGAGAGAAAAGGCTTCCTCTGGTGGTAGATGGAAGAGTAATCAAATCGCATTACACAACACTGTGAGTTTTAATTCCAGCCCTGGCAGTGTGTCACTCTCTCTAGCCCTGCAGGCCTCTCCATCATGGCTCTAAAGTGATAAATAACTGGGGTAAATAGCATATCCACCCCAGGCTGCAGTGGGAAGGAGGAGAGGAGGAAGGGAGGGTCGGGGGAGGCTTTCTGAGTCTTAATCCCTCGAGTGAAATGACTGCAGTACAAGTCAAGTCCTGGAACCCAAAATAGTCTTTTTCCCTCACATTCATTCTGATTTTCTCTCCCTGTACAATGAAGGCTCTCATCTCTTGTCTCCTGCCCATGGAGGTAAATGGTCCATTATAGTGAAAGCAGAGAAATAAACACTCAAGTGTGGCACTTAAGGGAATCAGCTGCCACTGTCATATTCCCAGCTGGTCAAAATGTGTTCCATTTATATGCATAATGCCTTAGAGGGTGGAAATAGCTAATCACAACTCATTCTAAATTAGTCTCGACAAATGGCAACCTGGCTTAATCATATTGGAAAGGTAACTGTGTAGAGGGTTATTTGATTATTTCGCCTCACCAAGACCCAGCATGAGAGTCAACTCACTTGTGGAGACAACTGTGTCACAACAAAATCAGGACAGGTTCAAAACAAACAAGAAAGGATGCGAGGATAATATTTAAAAAATACATGATGTTAAGTTTATTGTGTTGATATTGTGGGGGAAATTAACAAGTGTTAAATCGAGAAGAAAAGAAGAAAGATGAGTGAGAAAGGATTGTATGGTTTACAATGGTTTACATGCAGCTGTGAGAAAGCCATATGAGTAAATTAGGTCTGGGGGTCACTATTTAGATGAATAACAAACACCAAATGTAACTTCCCCTGGGGAAAAGGGGTTCACAGGAACACCAAATGGTCACTAGTTCAGTGAATGAATGTTGAACAACTGTCATGATGTATGTTTTGTCACTGTCCTGTTGTTACCTGACCTGACAGTATATAAGCCAGGACATCGTGGAAGACAATAGATATAAACAGTGTGGGTCTTCTCTCCATGCTGAATGTATTAAAGAGATCTGATTCATCATGTCGAGTTTCTAATTCTTGAGATAATTAGTGACTTTCTTACTCAAAAAGGAGGAAATTTCCTTTACAATATCACTAAATCAAAATATAGGTATCTCAAAGAGGTTGTAGTTGTATCGAATAATTTAAGTATTTTGTGTAGTCTGAGTGAACAGGAGCATGTGGGGGGGGGGGCTCATGTGACAGTTCAAACTTTCCCAATAAGGAAAGCATCTAAAAGAATCAGTTCTTGTCACGCTTGATTTGGCAGGATGTTGCTCTTACTTCAAACTCACTAAACCATATAAAGGGAAAAGTGAACTGCAAAAATGTTTATCTTCCCAAGTCCTTTAGAGCCCTATTAAGTTTTAAAGTAGTGCTCCAGATATGTAACACAGCTCTTCCATAGAGATGGGGAGGAGAAATTATCAGGAAGCACATGCACATTCATAAAATCTTCGCAGGTGTTGACTGACAATAACTTGCACAAAAAGACAACAACAAACACCACTGCTTTCTTCATCCTATTTTTTCTTTCTCTATGGACAGGACAACACATGGACTGTGTCCCAAATCCACACTATAATCCCAATTCCAAAAAGCTGGGACACTGCGTAAAACATAAATAAAAAGACAATGTGATAATTTGCTAGTCTTTTTTTTTTTTTTTTTTTTTACTTATATACTCAACATAAAGACAATATATGTGTTTTACCTCACTAGCAACACATTTCAAACAATTTGGGACAACAGCAACAACAGACTGGGAATGTTGTGGGATGCTCATGAAACACCTGTTTGGAACATTCCATGGGTTGATTGGTAATAGGTATCAGTATCATGATTGGGTTTAAAAGGGGCATCCTCGAAATTTGTTCATAAACAAGGATGGAGTGAGGTTCCCGACTTTGTCAAGCAAATGACTGTATAAAGGATATTACTACATGGACTCTGGAACACCTCGTAAAACTGTTGTCAGTAAGCACAGTCTGCAAATTACTGCATTCTGTTTTCATTTATATTTTACACAATGTCTCAAAAATTGTGGAATTGCGGTTTTACATTCTAATTCTGTACACTATGTACTACATACTAATCATCATAGCATACTGTTTTAGCAGTTAGTATGCAAAACAAATCAAATATTACCATTTTATAACAGGAAATGAAAGAATATGTGTGATGTCAGACGTCCATTAAACCGTCACTGCATTCTGGTGCTGCTTCACTACTACCCACAATTCATTTAAAATGTATATTGCCTGTGTTGAGCTGCCTCTGTGTGCAATGCGCTGTGGGAGAATAGTGTGCAACAGCACACTCAAAACTCAACATATATATTCTGTCTGTTTGGAGTTTACCTAATTTCCTCCCTATTCTTATGTGAATGCACTACTGAAAACCGGTTTAGTATGTAATGTGGATTTTGAGCACATCTCAGTTGAGGAATGTTGTCCTCTCCATGCACAGTTGTCGAAGGTACTGTAAATTTGCATAATGTCATTTAGTGCAAATTTGAGGCACCTCTACTTCCCTAGAGTATATGTATTTCATGCTACTTTACACTGCACTCCACTGAGAAAGTACATATTACTCCACTTTTACAGCTGTAGTTTACAAATTAATTTATTACAGGATTAAATACCTTGTTAAGGTGGACTTTTGCACTATATACATATCTATGTGTATGTGTGTGCGTGTTTTGCACACATGGTCATGATCAGCTTCCTACCAATCACAGAGGATCATTAATCTCAATCAGGCTGCAGCTGACTGTGGCTAACTAGTTCTCTATGACCAGTTACCACATGCACTGCTTTCACACATTTGTGTGCTCTCTGTCTGCCTGTCCCACCCCACCTATCTCAGTCACACACAGTGTGTTCAAGATGTTTATGCCCATTGCTCAACTTAACTTAACTTTAATCATTAGATTTGTATCATATCATAGTTTATTATACTTTGATGCCTCTCTTTAGTGCATTCAGGGTGCTTCTAGCAAAATTACTTATAAAACAAATGGGACAATGTACTATTTTTCCCCAGAATCCAGCTGACAATCTAAGTGAGATATAACAGTAACAGGTTACTTAGAACGATTGGAAGGTATTAGTCAGCTGATAAGGGAGACAGGGAGATGTGGCCTTGCTGAAAAACCTTTCTTGCAGCGCAGAAAGTGAAGCACTCTTTTATTACTATTTGAGGCCTAGTTGATGGTAAGACCTGATGAGAATGATCTATTTGAGAATTACAAGTTCATGTATCCTGATTTTTTTCATCATCAAAATTGATTCATTTAGACGAAGCGCTCAAGGTGGGAAGACATCAAAACTCAGCTCTGGACCAACTTTAAATATCAGAACGTTTATTTTAACACATCCTGCAAGTTTCACAGAGAAGAGGGTATTTCATGGATGTTGATTCAGGTTAACTTATCAATTGAGATCGATGTCAGAGCCTGTTATTCCCTTCTTGCTCTGCAGTAGTTATCATTTGACGTCCCCACCCAACCCAACTCTTTGCACCCATTACCCACTTAACTGAATTCAAGTGGTGGAAAGCAGTTGAGTGAATATGAAACTTTTTCCACAAATTTTATTTATAGAACTTTCAACCTGAGAATCTATACACAAACAGAAGCAGAGCAGCAATGATGACAAATATCACAGTTCACTCAGTTGCTGTATACTCTGGGAAAGAATCATTACAATCAAAAATACTGTATATTGAACAGGCCATCTGATCTTCCACTGACAGTTAAAGATATATATATAAGAATGTAACAAAAATGCAGAACATCCAATCATCTGTATTACTCTTAGTTTATTCAGAGCGCACACAGCAAAGATAAACCACTGCAGCCTTCATCAGAGCATATATGATCTCCCTCTGTTTGGTCCCTTTAAGCATCTGGAGAAGGGACAAACAAATGGGAGACAGACTACATAGGCCCTCAATTATTGTTAATACAGCTGAGACAGCCTCAGGAATTGTTATCCCTCTCTTCCATATTCACGGATGACAGCTTCACTCGCTGTCTCCCATCTCCCAGGCATGACCCCCTTCACACGCTCCACTAGCCACTTGCATTGTGGGCAGCATGGCTGATAGCTGGGCTGGGGAGGCTGACCTAAGCTCTGTCTCTAACACACAGGTAGGCCTGAACAGTGGGAGGGAAGGCTGTCTGTCTAGTAAAGTAAAAAGGTAAGGTGGTGCTGAGTAGGAAGTCGGAGAGGAAGAAAACTGAGATACTTAAGGGTGGTTTGTGGTAGACATACAAAATAAATCTGGTGTGATTTGATATTTTTATTACTGCCAAGAAATCCTATGACGATAACAAAACCAACAATGCATTAGTATGCTTCTCAATACTTTTCATCAGTGTCAGTCAGCCAGAAGGCCATCTTTAAAAAAAAAAAAAGAAAGAAAGAAACAGGTCACAAATAAATATGTTTTTTCAAAATGTGTTCAGACTAAATGCAAAGCTAAATGCAGCTTGACTGCAAACAAAGTCAGTTTTCCAGAGGGTTAATGATGTAGAGATAGAGGCTGTTGTAAGTTGTACAGCTCGTAATTTCCTTCTGCATTTGTACCCCCTCTGCTTCAACAGACTGGTTTGACGCATTCAAATTAATTTAGAGGCTGCTTGTTTTCACACAGGGCTGATGGCGACTGTTGTCATACATATACAGTTTTACAGTTTGGCAGTTACATCTTCGAGAAAGATTTTGTGATCAAAAGCTCAAGAAACAAATACTAAACAGACCTTGTGAGATCAACACTAGAAATATATAACTCTTAGTGTGAGTAGAAGCAGCAGATACTATATCTGGACAAAAGATTATTAACTGACAGAATCAAGATTCATTAAAAACTTGAAAGATTTGTTGAAAGGTGGTTCGTTCTGAAAGTTTCAAACCTCAATAATTAATTTAATTTTGTCGAAAATGTTTTGTTTTCTATGTTTTGTCTGGGTGCTGGTAGCCCCAGCATTAGCCTACATTGCCCATGACAGCACCCGACTCTGTTTGTATTTGTGCATTTACTGTATGCTGATTTACATTGTTGGCAGAAGCTGTTGCCTCAGGTCAGCTATACTCTATATAATTCCTCCCACAGCATTCTCTAGCTTCCCCAGTTCTCTCGCTCTCCCCTCTGTCTCTTCTCCATTTTCTCTTTATCCCCCCTCTGTCTGTCTTTCCTTTCATTTTCACTCCTCTTCCTGCCTCCTTACCATTTCTCTGAGGGCCAGCTCAGACCTGACATTTGATTTCATGCTGTAAGCAGCAGGACAGATAGAAAGTCAGATAGAAGAAGTAACATGGAGACAAGTGAGAAGAGGAAGAAGAGAAAAATAGTGCTGCTACTAAAAAGGCATTGGAGAGAAGAAAGGTGGCAGGTGTAAATGAAGCGCTAATGAGCAACAGAATGAAGGTATGTTATGAATGGAGGTAAAGAGATGAGGATGCAAAAGCCAGACAAGGAGTGACAGAGGAAGGAAGCGACCTGAAGCAGGAGGGACGGAGGGAGTGAGGGAGGAAGAGAGGGAAGTAGTTTCCATAGTAACCTGTAGTTGTGTGAGTCTGGGATGAGGTAGGAGGAGAGAGAAAGGTGGAGGGAGAGACAGAAAAAGAGAGTTGTGTCATGGTTTAATTGCTGCTCTCATGCCTAATCTCCCGCAGGCCCTGTGAATCCCTAACAGCCTCCTCTGTCCACAAACAGGGAGAGAATCTCTCTACAAAGTCATTCATTGTGTTGAGCTTCTGCCTGAAGAAGAGGTTTATGAAGCTTTCAAGCCTATAAACTAGACCTATAGCTCATTGTGGTATTCCATCACTTTACTGATGCAAGATAATGTATGAAAGAAGAAAAAGAGAAATGCCAATTTTCTGGATGTGTTAAAGGGGAACTCCATTGATTTCACATGTTTACAGATCTTGACTGCACATATGAAAACAGCTTTATGAAGTCATTTGTTGTTCCAGAGTCAGAGTCAGTTGGAGCTGAAGAGAAAGGTTTTTTACAAAAGTGAAAATTCTGGAAGTGTGAAAGTATTAATTAATTGTGACAGGGACAAAGGAAGAAGTAAGATAACATCATTATGGAGTGTCAAGGTCCAATAGGGAGGATGTTGTTGGACTGAGAAGTGGGAGAAAAAGGAATCTTTAATGGCTTTGGAAGGCACAGACAAATGACTGCCTTTCATGGTACCAAGTCCAATGCAACCTACTTCAGCAAAATAGGCCAAAAGTGTCCCCACAGACTGTACAAAACATGGACGTAGTCTCTGTAATGTCACCAATAAGTTTCTGAAGAGCCACTGTGAAGCTCAGAGTGGTGGCTGCAGCTGTCGCCATCTTGGCAATTCAATTCAATTCAATAATATCTATATAGCGCCAAATCACTCCATAAGTCATCTCAAGTCACTTTACATACAGAGCAAGTCTAGACCATACTCTTTGTTATATTACTTATAGAGACCCAACAGTTCCCATCATGAGCAAGCACTTGGCAACAGCGGTGAGGAAAAAGTTCCTTTTAACAAGCAGAAACCTTTGAGCAGCAGTGCAATCACAATCACTCTGTTTCCACCATCATCTTCTGCCATCTTGACAGTGCCTGACTACACCCAACTTGTGGCTAATCCAAAACTGGGCAAAAAGGTGGAGCGTGGTTCCTGAAGCACGTCCACCATGCTCGAAGCTACCAAGCTATCTGAGGCTAACAAACTAGGCTCTGTGCTACTCTACACTGCTAATTGCAACCACTGGTTATGATATTTCTCCAGAAATGCAGGCATAATGTTATATGTCAACATTTCAGCCTACAGCCAATTGCTATCAATCTGTTTCTGGAATGTCATAAACTTGAAAAGCCTGTTTTAGTCATAATATTAATTAAAATAACAAAGTTTGGGTTCCTGGGTCGTCAGATTGTAGATGACCACATAGTCTCAATAACTCCACCTCAACCAATAAGATATTGCGACATGTAGGTTAGCATTATTTCTGACTTACTGAGGTTGCCACTTGATCCCACAATGACATACCATTAACATCATATGCACTCCAGTCTGCTATTGTGAATAATGCCATGCGCATACTGGCAGGGTTTAATGATGATTTTTATGCCCCCATGCTGGCGACAGCTGTGGCTGAAGCCATTGTGATTGTCTGTCCATATGTCCACATGGATGCATGTTCATCTGTTTGTCTCGTTCTTCGAACTCAATATCTCAGGAAGCCTTGAGGGAATTTCTTCACATTTTGCCGAAACTTGGACTCAAGAATGAACTGATTTAATTGCGGTGGACAAAGGTCAAAGGTCAAGGTCTCTGTGTCACTCACAAAACCATTGCTGAAGAATTCCTATAATCATTATCACAAAATTTCTCACAAATATCTATTAGGATAAAATGATGAAGAATGACATTTTAAGTTGTATATCCTAAAGGTCAAAGGCCAACTTCACTGTGACATCAAAATGTTGTGCAAAAACATTTTCTTGCCATTATTCAATGCCACACCTCAAGAACAGAAGAGGAGACTGTGACCATATTTCACACTTGGTCAGGTACTGAACTGGTGACATTAATCTTGGGGGCCAACCTTGGGACTGGCTGATTGTATTGGTCTTCTGTGCTCCCAGGTTGAAGATGTATGTGAAGCATCCACATTTTAGAATGTGTCATTTCTTTACAGCAACAGCAACACAAGCTGATTGATTTTGTTGATAGTGAGCTTGATTGTTGCACCATGCAGTGAAACTCTCTATCAGTCCTCTGTACTCCTCTGTAAAAATAGTCTCCAAGTGAAGACAGCATGTTTCTCCACTACACAAATTATATGTCTGGACCAAGCGGCAACCTCCGCCGCTGAAAAATGAAGCCAATGCGGAAGTGCAAAAAAGCTGCAGTTCCTCGAATAACCACTAGAGCAGGCTGCAGAAGGGAGTCAATTACATTTGAGCCCCATGTTAAAATGTCCGATTTTACGACAGAAAAAAAAACATATTTACAGCCTTCAAAACATGGCTCTAGTCTCATAAGCTGTTTTTCTACTCCATGACAACTCTGGGGGGGGCGAATTTTTTTATAAGGCGTTCGTTTAAAATATACAGCATACATCGTTATGCACAATTCATAGCTGTCAATCTAAGTGGCGCCACTTTGATTGACAACTAGCCACTGACGGTCTAAACGGCGTCACCCCGTCTAATTCTAGTCACTGAGTTTGGGAAAGAGATCGTCGTGGGGTTAGCCGGCTAGCAACGATATTTAGCATTTAACCTAGCTGGTTAGCCGTAGCTAGTTTGATTATTTCGAATAAAGCGGCTTTTTTCAGCGGCTTTTTTCAGCCAATAGCGTTCATTCGACCCGCCTCAGCTCCGCCCTCGCTACACCTCTTTGTCCATATTTGGAGTAACCAGAGGTTGGCTACCAAGATGGCTACGCACTACGATTTGCTTCATTTTTGCTCTTCAGAAACCTATGGGTGACGTCACGGACACTACGTCCATATTTTATACAGTCTATGGTCTGGACCAAGCGGCAACCTCCGGCGCTGAAAAATGAAGCCAATGCGGAAGTGCAAAAAAGCTGCAGTTCCTCGAATAACCGCTAGAGCAGGCCACAGAAGGGAATCAATTACATTTGAGCCCCATGTTAAAAAATGTCCAATTTTACGACAGAAACATATTTATTTTACAAACATATTTACAGCCTGGTTCAAAACATGGCTCTAGTCTCATAAGCTGTTTTTCTACTCCATGACAACTCTGGGAGGGGGGGGCGAATTTTTTTATAAGGCGTTCGTTTAAAATATACAGCATACATCATTATGCACAATTCATAGCTGTCAATCTAAGTGGCGCCACTTTGATTGACAACTAGCCACTGACAGTCTAAACGGCGTCACCCCAGCTAATTCTAGTCACTGAGTTTGGGAAAGAGATCGTTGTGGGGTTAGCCGGCTAGCAACGATATTTAGCATTTAACCTAGCTGGTTAGCTGTAGCTACTTTGATTATTTCGAATAAAGCGGCTTTTTTCAGCCAATAGTGTTCATTCAGCTGGCCCACAGGACCCGCCTCAGCTCCGCCCTCACTCCACCTCTTTGTCCATATTTGGAGTAGCCGGAGGTAGGCTACCAAGATGACTGCGCTCTACGATTTGCTTCATTTTTGCTCTTCAGAAACCTATGGGTGACGTCACGGACACTACGTCCATATTTTATACAGTCTATGGTCTGGACAGGCATGGATACTTAGACTTAGACTGATGAGTCAACACAACATATGACCTTCAGACAACCACAACAGCACCAAGATCACAAGAAAAACACACATATGCTGTTCTTCAGGAATACCCTCATATCTGCCAGTGATCGTCTACTAGTTCTTAACTGGGCACAAAGGGACATCTGCCCTATAAGATTCTGTGAGAATGATGACAGACAGGTATATTTTTGTGCATCTTCCTGCCTCTACATGCACAGAGGGTCCATTTGTAATGGTTAGATTTTATGGTATGGTATGTGGCCCCTGTGGATTTTCATCCAGAGGGCATGTTAGACCCAGTCAGCTAGCTTCAAACGTGCTGCACTCTGCACATTTTGGTAGTGGTGGTTTTGAGTGAATTGCACACGTGTTTGCATGCATGCAGTGAGTGTGTATGAGTCCAGTATGCACAATTGTGTGTGTGTGCATGTGTGTGGCTTTAATAGCCTAATTCCCTTCAGAGAGGGGTAGAGAGGCAGTTGAGGAGATAAAATTTACTGTGGCACACTCCGGCACCATCCAAATGCAATCCTTACTTACTGCATTCCTCCCCTTTGAAGCCCCAGCAGAATGTGCAGTGTGGGGAATCTCCTTTGCTGTTCTCCTTTCACTGGTGACCTAATTCCCCAGTTGTTTATGTTTTCAGCTCTGTAGTTGACCAGCATGCAAAATGACAACCATTTCTGTGTAGCCTGTGTGTGTTAGACAAGTTTTTTGTTGACAGATTACTGTATGTGCTCTGAGGGTGAACATCACAAACACGGACCAACTTAACATTTTAATTATGGCTAATAAATTACTCACTGAAAATGACTGAAATTCCCTTTGCTTTCTTGGTAAGAGTTTGATGAATAAATGAAAAAACACTCTCATATCTGACTGCTAAATACAAAAGTTGCAGCCAGAAGATGCTATCTTAGCTTCGTATAAAGTCTGGTAATATTTTGCCTGGCCCTGTCAAAAGGTAACAAGGTACTATAATCTCCCCACTGCACCTAAATAATTAAAAAAATGGAATTTTCTTTATTTAAATCATACAAAAACACACAAGTATGAAAACAGCAGCTTGTGGTTTTTCAGGGGGCTATGCACCGTACGTGTGTCTTTCAGATCTGACCTGACTGAATCCCCCTTGGGACTGAAACATTTGAGAACAGATCTAAACCTTGATCCCAAGACTATATTTTTGCATTGTTCTATCCATTACTGACAATTTAGTCACCACGTTAATGCTTTGGTCAAACTTGGTCTCTTTCCCTCTTAAGACTGGGCATTGTGTATCATCAAGAGAAATTAAATTGTGTTTCACATTACATTATATTTGCATTTGACACATTTGTTCAAAGTGACAAACACATGAGCTGCATTCCAAGAAAGAGTAGTGCAAAGTGCTTCAAAGTTGTAGGTGCATTAAGTAACATATAAGAGCAGGTTTGAGAGTGAGTAAATACTCCAAAAGCAATTTTGAAGACAGAAAGGGATTCTGCTGACTGAGCCTGAAGCTTGTCACAACTTCTACCACTCTTTAATATGACTTTGCTTTTGTCCATTTGCCTGCCACTAACCTCTTCACCTCTTCCTTCTATCCTCACCTGCTGACACACACCTGGCATTTTCTCTCCGCTCTCTCTGTTTTTGGAAATTCAAAGTGTTCATGGTTGCTCCAAACTGACACACTAGAAGGCAGAGTGAAAAGCCAGTCGTCAGAAACGGGGGCAAGACACGAAAATCATTTAAATATGGGGATAATTACACATTTTCATACAACCTTTTTCTAACAGCTTCCATGATGTTACATTTGTTGCTCACATGAAAAGTAAAAAAGGAGTTCAACTTGTGGCTACTTTCTCCCCTCCCCCCAGATTCTGAAGTTGAAACAGGCAGTTTCAAGCAGTTCTGATGAAGAATACTTACAGCTTAATCCTCTTTTGTTTGCCTGTTTGGACTGACCTCCTGGTAAGAAATGTTGCTCTACAATTTGCTATTACAAGGTTTGCACAAAACAAAATAGCCCAAACCTATAGACAATCCTTTTGGGATCCACGGGGGAGCAGGACTCAAGATATACACCACCTGTATGTTTTAACAGGCTGTTGTCTCCTTGTCTGTCAAACTGTCAACAGTCAAACATACGGTACATGTCTAACTAACACGGCCAATTTTGCCGAGTTTTGAGAAATTAGCAATCACTGAGATGTTTTTAAAAAAAAAATAAAATTTAAAGATGGAGTGGTGAGATAACAGAGAAGAAGGAGGAAGAAGTAATAATAAAGAGTGTGGCGGAGTGAGAAGGAGAAGAAAGGAACAGAGACAGTGGAGAGCTGCAGGAGGTGCACTCTTGGGGCCTGTGGCTGAGATCAGGGGGGATGAAAGTGATGAGCTAATCTAAAGCAGTCTCCTCTGTTGTGTACACTGTAGGAGGAGTGTGCTACTGAGGCAGCTGAGCTCAAGGTTCCCACTGGGCTAAAATGTGACATCTCCATGGGAAGTGCTGGATTAATGAGGACTGTCTTCAGCATTTATCATGATGTACTGTGCCACTGAATTGAT
This sequence comes from Centropyge bicolor, assembly GCA_037975185.1. Lineage (NCBI taxonomy): Eukaryota > Metazoa > Chordata > Actinopteri > Pomacanthidae > Centropyge > Centropyge bicolor. Next base: position 1,495,911 of record JBBMOC010000070.1, read on the forward strand.
CTTATAGGTAAAACTGATCACAGATTTGTCTCACGTGGGCTGGATTCATAGCAACTAGAAAACATAACTAAAAGTCTGTATCGAAAGTGAACTTCTGTTACATTACTGAAATTTATTCAACTATAAATGAAACTACTGGTGTTAAGAAAATACTTAAATAAAAGTGCAAAATGTTCTTCTCAAAAACTGTCATGGTGGGTGGGTGAGGACTCAGGCGCATCACACAATAAATGCTCAAAAGAAAGTCTTTAATGAAAATAAATGAAGTCTAAACAAAAACTCACAGCGAGGGGGGGTACCGGGAAGTCAAAGTCCACACTATGGACAAAGGCAAAGTACAACATGAACAGGACCAAGACGACAGGAACATGAACGTGAACATGAGGAGACGATCCGGCAACGGCAACCGCAGATGAACAGATTTATATAGTGTAGAGGTGGTGATAGCATAATCAGGAAACACAGGTGACATAATGAGGTGGGTGTGGCTGGAAAGTGACGTGAAGCAGAGACAAGACACTGGATATAGAAATGAGATGGACAGAACGGAAACCAAAACACAGAACTAGAACAGACTGAACTAAACACTACATATGACGAGGTTGGATAAAGGCAGGGCAGGACATCAACATGACAGGACTGAACTGAAAGAACTACAGGCAGAAAACTAAGACACAGAACAAAGACAGAGCAATGGCCGGCATGAATGTAACAGTAAAACAAAGGCTGAACAAAAACGAAGTCTAAACAGAAAACTGACTACAGAACTGTGACAAAAACTACTCAGAGTATTAGTAGTGTTCTCATGCAGGGTGTAGGGAAACTCCGATTAAACATCAAGGTAAACCAATGCCAATGGAGACAGAGTCATAGTAAGTTTGACCATTTACTGTCACACCTCTTAAGGGAAAAAACGCTGAAAACAACTTGACAACAAATTGACGACAGTCCAGTTAAGGCATTGACCAGTTGAGTCAAAATTTGAGGTGTTTGGTTCCACTCGCCATGTCTTTGTGAAACGCGGAAATGGTAAGCGGATGGTATTTGCATGTGTGGTACCTACGGTGATGCATGGAGGAGGAGGTGTGATGGTGTGGGGGTGACACTGTTGATGATTTATTCAAAATTCAAGGCACACTCAAGCAGCATGGCCACCACAACATTCTGCAGTGACATGCCATGCCATCTGGTTTCTACTCAATGGGACCATCATTTGTTTTTCAACAGGGTATTGACTCCAAACACACCTTCAGGCTACGCAAGGGCTACAAGGGCTATTTGACCAAGAAGGAGAGTGATGGGGGGGGGGCTGTGTCACATGACCGGACCTCCACAATCACCTGACCTAAACCCATGCTCAGCACCTCTGGGAACTTCAAGACTAATGGAAAACCAGTCCAGGTGACGACCTCATGAAGCCGACTGAGAGAATGGCAAGAGTGTGCAAAGCTGTCATCAAAGCAAAAGGTGATTACTTCTAAAAGAATCTAAAATCTAAAACATATTCTGGTTGGTTGTTTTTTTGTTTACTACATAATTCCATATGTGTTCCCTCATGATGTGTGAATAATAAAAATAAAGAAAAAACGTTGAATGCGTAGGTGTGTGTCAAGACACTGATGTAATCTTTCTTGGCAGCAGAATGATCATGGCAGACCTTCGGCAAAGTGGGATGAAGGATTTACAGGATCTTCGTGAAGACCTCGAAGAGAGGTTTGCACATTCTGTCAGAACCCGTCCTGTTAACGTTGTTAGCCATTGCAATATTGTTTGGCCATTGTAGCGCTCAGTGTTGCCTTTACCACCACCAAACATAATCACTTTCTTTTGCAATAACTGGAAATAAAAGTGGATGAGTTATTGCCAATTTTGTAGTAGACCTTTGTGACAACAAGAGTGGCCATAATGGTTTTTCTGAACAAACATACTTTTGAGGGGATTTCCGGTGACGTCATGATAAGAACAACAGGTTAGAGACGAAGCTCTGTCAGAAAAACTTAGAAAACTGTGACAACTATAGATATTTAAGGTCTTCAGATTGGAAACTAACTTTCGAACAAGATGTCCTCCTCCTCAAGGAACAAAGGACCTGGAAAGCAGGGGACTTTGAAAGAAACAAGCGATAAAACACTGAGCTCTGACAGCGCTAGCTTAAATGCTACTAGCCACAAGGTGTCACAAGGGGTCAGAGTCTCTGATGATAGAGGAAATGAGAACTTGGTGAAGAAAATATTCACGGGCATAAACAAATGACACAGACCCTTGAGCACCTGGAAAAGGTTGTGACTGATATTAAAGGGCAGCTTGGTGAACATCAGCAGAGGATTTGCGAGCTGGAAGGGAGAGTAAGGGGAGAAGATGCGGGGGCAAGGTACCTGCAAGTACCTGCTCCAATGTGATAAACAACTCACCAATGTATGTGACGACCTACAAGTCAGGCTAAGAAGAAACAACCTCCGAATATTCCAAATACCAGAGATGAGTGAACAACGTGATGTGGTTGAGTTTGTGAAAGGCTTACTACCCTAAGAGACTGCCACCTAACTTGGACAGAACGCAGTGCTCACTCCAGGCCAGACCGGCAGACCCAACAGCACCCCCCAGGTCAATCATCGTGAGATTCCTGGACGCTGCAGAAAAGGACATTGTTTTGCAACAAGCATAGAGCCAAGGACATTTCAAGATAAGAAGATATTCTTCAATCAAGATTATTCTCCTGAGTTACAAAAGAAGCAAGCTAAGGTTCACGCAGTCCTCAAGCATTTAAAGCTCAAGCTCAAGATGGGAGTCCAGGTGCAGTGTGGAGAGAAAAGGAAGAGAAACAGCAGGACGAATAGTTTGACCAAGATATATGACATCTAAGACTATTTCAATGTTACTTGAGGCTGAAGTTACTAAAGCTACATAAATGTATATGTATGGACAATGACTGAAGGCTATTAAAGATTGATATAAAACCTCAAGTTGTCACAAAGTGGTCTGACAGAGGACTCTTTATGTTTATATGAGTGATTCACACTCACCTAGACCTTTTTTACATGTTATTGTAATATTAGTCATTATTGCACATTGTGTGCTATTTACCGCAGAGGCATCAGGTCACCACTCTCTGTCCCATTATCACTGGGGGTTAGACATATTTACAGATTATGTTCTGTGTCTGGCTGGAAATGTCAAAGTTGTGTTCTATGTTCTTAATGTTCTTGTTTTGTTCTACCTTAGATAACTGGTGAATTTCACTTTGTTTAGTTTTATACATTTGGAGTTAATTTTTTTTCCTTTCTGTCTAACAGAGGCTAATGAATGGACAGGACTGGGTTACATGAATCAATTTACATACAATGACATTGCTTAACGTAATTATATAAAGGGAATAAACGGCCCAATAAAAAGAAAAAAGATACTGGGACAGGTTTGTAGTAGCTCAAGTTTATAGTAGCTCTTATGGGAAATGCAAAAAGAGAGGGGTAGCTTTAGTGTTTAGCAGATCCGTATACTTTCATTGTGAAAATGTCTGTCAGGATATAGAGGGCCGCTATGTTATGGCCATATACAATTGCTGGACAATTTCTAGAACAAACTAGAAATTGATTTTTGATGAAAATCAAATGATTTTCCCAGATATTTGCAAATTAGGCAGTACATTATAAATCATAAAGAAAATGAGCGAATTAGTAAAAGCCCAAATAGTACAGAACAATATTTTATTACAATCTTTGAAAAACGTCTTCCATTATGTAAACATGTTTCCCATGTCATAAAAGACTTTCATCAGACTCTTGTTAGAATACTTATAATATTAAGGAGAAATGGGAATTGGAATCTAACACCATAATAGAAGACAAACTTTGGGATAAACTTTGTAACAGCAGTCATAAAGGTATCAACAGTCAGCAGTGGAAAGAATTTGACTGGAAACTCAAAAACCAGATTTTTTCATATCCCTTTGGCTATTTCGGATTTTGTTATAGATCCCTCAGCAGCTCTATGCTGGAGACAATGTGGTAAAAAAGGTGATTATACGCACATATTCTGGGACTGTCCACTTATTTTGGAATACTGGAAAAATATTAAAAATGAAATTGCAAAAATTATGCCCTCAAACGTACTGTTCTATTTACTTGGTGTTATACCAGTCAACCGTTTCACTGCTGACCAAAGATACATTCTGCATATTTTATTACTGGTACCCAAGAAAAATGTAACTGCAAACTGGAAGAATGTTGAATCACCAACTGTGACTGGAATGGAAGAAGAAGTTGAGACAGGTGTATCTTATGGAAAGAATGAGTGCATCATTACAGGTGAAAATGGACCTTTTTAATTGGATGTAGAACATAGTTGGAAAACACCTGATAATGTGAACTGCTTGGGTGGCTGAGACTGTACTGAGGCTGAAATGGAAACGCGCCCTGACCTGAGGTGAATTTGTTTGTTTGTTTGTTTGTCTGTCTATCTGTTTATTCTGTTTCTTTCTATTTATTATTGCACTATATAATGTATATCTGATGTACATTTGCATTATATGCAGCAATATTTCCATATGCAATGTGTTTTGTACCCTTTTTTTGGTTTTACATCACTGAACTTGTCTTGGATAATGTCCTATGTTAAATTGAAAAAATTCTAAATAAAAAGTTAAAAAAAAAAAAAACCAAAAAAACCCCACCATGCTTCTGCAAAAAAAAAAAACACCCTGATATTAGTAATTTGGTTTCATTGGGCTTAGTTTTGCTAGTTAGTTCCTTTTAAATGAATAAGATAAGATAAGATCATTTAAGATAAGACAAACCTTTATTCATCTTTCAGTGGGGAAATCTGCATGAAGGGCTTTGGGGAACATGCCAGTCAAAACTACTCCAGCAGAATACCCTAACTGCTGGGTAGTAAAATGTATAGGAGAATGAAGTGAGTTAAGATATATATTGTACCGTACTATATACACAATATATCACAAAAACAAGCCATTCAAACTAAGGCATTCATTCCACTCAGGAGTCTAAACTCAGACACACCATTTGCCATTCATCTCATACCTCCTCCTCCTCACCCTGTCGCCTCCTCTCACTCCTTCCTCCCCACTGCTTATCATGATCCTGATAAGCACTCTGCATAGCACCTCTGCTGCAGTCAGCTGAACAAATGAGCTTCCCCTCTCTGTCTCTCTCTCTCTCTCACACACACACACACACATTGGCTTTTATTTGTTTCTTGACTTAATGTGCTTTATACCACACAATTATATATTTACAAGCATATGTATAAAATGTCAACATTTATTAAAGCACAGTTTTGTCAACACATATAACTTCCCCTATGAAGCACTACTTTGCTGGATCAGGCAGTCTTATACAGCATTCACATTCTGGACACCATGAAAAAAACAAACAAACAATCCGATGGATTGGCAGGACAGCAAAACAAAACACACACAATATGTTGCCATGTTGATGTCATATTTATATGTACAAAGTTAATAGCTAGCAAGATAGCTTGTTAAGCTAATATAGAAAACAATCTTTCCATATCACCTATCTGATATTCTAGTCTGTGCTGATTGCCTGCCATGTATCAGATTTTCCTGAAATGTCTAGATAGGATTTCAAGTTCTGATCATATAATTTTTGGTGTTGTTGCACCAAAATTATTAGCTTCTCATTGTCTAAATCACCCATGTTTTCTCCTTGTGTGAGGGATCTATGTAACATCCAGTTGCAAATTCCATAAAGGCAGACAGCACGACCAAATACAAACTGGCCAGAGACATAATTATTTGTATTGTTTTTCCAGTCCAGACTGTAGGACAGGGTCTTGGAGGAAAGACAAAAACAGCTCCTAAATGGGTTCATGCAGCAAAATGATGATGCATTCTACAGGCAATACTTTTCCTCAAGCCTCCTAATGGGGAAGTTCAGCGCACTGTGCTCTTTAAAAACGGAGTGAGCTTTGCTTTAGATGCAGTCAGGGCCAAAACTTAATACTCCCCAACCAGCAGAGAATATCATTAAGTAACACTGTCATGATCGCGCTCTGTGTACCAATGGGCTTCTTGGGGCTGGACAGGGTGACTCACACTTCAGAAACAGTCCCTGGGCCTAAGCGGTTTAAACAGATGTTTACAGAGCGAGTGAGTAAACTAAGTATGCATCTGAAGCACCTTTTACAAATGCAGTCTATCCCTGAAATAGACTGCATTTGTCTATTTGCATGATGGGAATGGTTGGTCTCTATAAATAATATTATATTGAGTTCGGTCTAGATCTGCTATACCTGGAAAGTGCCTTGAGGTGACTTGTGTTGGGATTCGGCACTATAATTGAATTGAATTAAGTGTATATGTGTTTTAAAAAAGTTACAAATTTTTGACTGGTTCCTTTCACACTGAATTTACTTTTGCATTAGCCTTTATGTTCTGTGGAAAGTATTTTGATATTGCACTACTGGTGTTGGACCTTTTAACAAGGAGAGCCATTTAAATCTATGGCCGTCATCATTTAATATACTGAAAGAGCAAAGGTGTTCACGACACGTCAATAATGTACATCAAAGATAATGCAACCCTGAATCCAAAAAACTGGGACACTGTGTAAAACATACAACAAAATACAGCAATGCAATCATTTGCTAAACAATATTAAGACAATATATTTCATTTCATGTTTTTCATTAATATCATACAGTTTTGTAAATATCTTATTCTGAATTTGATATGTTGGGACAGGAGCAACAAAGTTGTAGACTGATCCAGAAACACCTGTTTGGATCATTCCACAGGTTCATTGGTAACAAGTGCTAGGATCATGATTGGGTATGAAAGGCTCATCCTGGAAAGGTTCAGTCGATCTCAAGCACAGATAGAAGGTTCACCACTTTGTGAGCTTGCTTGTGCTTTTATGAATTTAATAGTTTCATAAGGAATAAAAGTTTCATGAACATTACTATTTCTTTCACAATGGCTAAGTGAAACTCAAACACAGCAGAGGAAAAGAAAGTAACACTAAAAACATATGAATTCACTGCAAACATATATTTATAAAAACATATAAAAATAAAAAAGAAATACCAGACGTGCTTCCAACACTTTAAAAATGTACAAAATGGCTGAATATGTACATACATACAGTTGTACACTAGAGATGTACACTTACTTAAGTGTACATATTAAGTGCATATTCTACCCTTCCCAACTGAAAACTCACTATGACAAGGACAAGAAGACATCCAGAAGTAAAAGAACACAGAATGCAAGCAGAGTTGAATGAGATCATGTTGCCCTGAAGCAGACACTCCAGGGTAGCTGATGACTTGCAAGAGATCACAGGAATACTGTGATCATCCTCCTCCATCATCAAAGGAACAACACACACTGTCTTCTTTACACTTACCATCACTGAACCCTTGTTAATCAAGTCAGTTTTTTAGGCAGTGCCTGAGGGATCAAAGGTCATGGCCATTCAGTGGTTTTTGGCCTTGCCCCCTACTTGTAGAGATTTCATTGGATTCTCTGAATCTTAAAAAGATTATGGATTGTAGATGGTGAAATCCCTAAATTCCTTGCAATTGCACATTGAGAAACATAGTTCTTAAGCTGTTTGGCTATTTGCCCATGCAGTTTTGCACAAAGTGGAGAGTTTTTGGATTTGGGGTTGGAGTCTACAGAGTGTAAAATATTACTCAGGGAGCATGTACTGGATATGAAATTATTCATGAGTGATGAATTTCATCATTCTTTTTGTTTACATTCAAGCCATCATCTCACTGTTAATGATCTTTTCCTTTTCCTTTTTCTCATCCTGAATGGCGGAACACTTTGTAAAGACAGTTTCAACTTGAGCTCTATAGATTAATGATTCATCGTCCTTCTGAAGTTTAAAAGGGTTGACTGAAATATCACTGAGATGATGGTTTACTGGTATATGTGATGAATTAAGCTAGAGATATATTTGCTTTTGACTATGTGTTTGCATGCGCATGATGGCTGCCATGAATGACAGGGAGAGTGTAGGGGCAGTATGGGGATGTGGCAGGGTCAGAGGTCAGTGCCTCATTCTGGCATCTGTATGATGTGTTGTTACTGCTGCACAGTGACAAATATGCTTGTCAAAGTAGCTGGCATTCATCTATGATGGCTTTGCTGTTGGTTTTTTGCTGTGATCTCAGAATGAACAAAACCTTGTGTGAGGCCATGTTTATTGGTGTGCCCTCTGGTGGAATTCAGTTTTGCTTATGATTTATTACGGGGGATAGGGGCTAAGATCATCTGGTAAACACACCCAATCAGCAAGGGCACAAATTTTATGCTTCAAATGGCTCAGATAAAAGATTTTTGTGCAACAAAAATGTATCAAGGGACAAAAAAAATCCTACAATAGCTGCTATGGGGCTTATTTAATTAGATCAAATCATTTTTTTGAAAACTCATAAATAAAAGAATAGGCTGCGTTTACTAACTCTGCTTAGTTATTCATCCAGCATTAATTAGGCAATCAGCTGGCAATGTATTTAGCCCAGCAGTGCCCATAAAATATGAATCGAAAGCACTTTACTGTATGGCGTGCTCATATGTCTACGCTAGCCTGATTTTTCCTTTTGTTTTTTTTTTTTTAAAGAAAAGAGGCAGGACGGTACAATCTTGAAAACTAACAAGAAACTGAAACAAATGTGATAGCGCAACATGTTACTTCACCTCTGTGTTGTATCATAATTCTTCATCCAAGTGTCAGTCCCCTCCTAAGGTAGTAAGCTTTTTCATTCTGCCATTTTAGCATTTCCTAGATTGGAGATTAATGTTAATGTGTAAATGGTAAAAGATGTGAATGTTTTCATGTTTCTGTCTTAAATGTTGTTCTGTCTAAAATAGGCTACTGGGGTTTTTTGGGTTTTCTTTACATAAAGAAGTATTGAAACAATTGGAAACATTTACATAATAAGAATTTAATTTACCTCTGCATCCCTGTCAGTTATGAATATTGTCTCAGGTGACCCAGGCCCTTTGTTTCATTTTGAAGATGTATCCCATGTTATATTTTCATGTTGAATTTTTCCAGTAGGTAATTTGTTCAATCTGCAGTTTACGCTTAACTTACATCTAAAAACATGTGTACCCCCACCTACACAGAACTTTCCATGGAGACCCTAAAGGTACAGTGACAGAAAAAAATTTAAATATAAGTTTCTCATGTGCACATTCATGCACATTTAAGTTAATCCAAACTGACTCCCCCCCTGCCCATCTGCTCATTCCCCTGAAGGGTTCCGTCCTCCAGTCTTGTCTTCCTGTGGCTGCCGGCCTCCTGCCCTGTCTCCCCCATCCCCCGGAACAGTCCCATCCCAGGATTCGCCACTGGCCTCCAGGGAGTTCTGCCTCACCTCTGCTAGCCACTCCCACATCATCATCTCACCTGTGCCACTCTATTTAAGGTTCACCACTTGTTAGGGAGCGGGACCAGAGTGGCCATAAATGAAGTAGAAGGCAGGTGAAGGAGACATGATCCCAATACAAAAGTCTTTATTTACATAAAAGCTGGCACTGTGCTATAAGTGTAATTGAAAGAATATGTACAAACAAACAAAAGAATAAAATAAACAGTTACCTCTTCTTAACTGAACATAACTCAACTCAAATGAACTGAAAATAATGCAGCAAGAAGTGCACACAACTGCACTGCTGTCCTAACCCGCCTGCAGTCAAAAGCCTGCTGCTGATACAGCCTGCTGACAGACGGAAGTCAATCTCGGCCGTCTCATTACCACCGGTAACGCCACATCCTTCCCCTGAATGCAGGTAAGATGAAACAGTTAGTGTGAGATGGTATTGATGAAAGAAAGGGGACAAGTGGTGTGATCACAACCACTTTGTTACACCACTTCACTCAGCCTTTGCTGATTCGCCAGCAGTCCTCTTTGGACATATTCTCTGTTGCCATATCTGCCAGCTTTTGAAATACCTGCCTGTCTCCATGTCTGTTTGCTGTTTCCCTGAGGCTCTGAGACTGTCTCTGCGTGGTTACCATCATTCCATGAGTGCGGTGTTTCTCAATCAGATTGTTTTGTTTTTCCAAACATCTTTTGTGGATGATAAGCTTTACATTGAAGAACAGTCAATCTGAAATTCTGACAATGAAACCTGGCACTTCTTCTAAAGGATAAAGACTTACAAAAAGAAAAACGACAACACAAATTAAAAAAAATCTCATCCTGTGGACAGTGACATTCTCATTCTTAACTTCACTCTCTCAACTCTCTCCTTTCCTTGCTCCTCTTTCTATCTACACACACAATACACTACACAACACCCCATTACAATACCTCTTTTTTAAAATCCTAGCACTCTCACCTATGTCTGACTGTCTCTCATTCTGTCCTCATCTACATCCATTTTTGTGATCTTTTTTTTTGTTTTTGATGTTTTTGATTTAGTGAAGTCATTAAGGAGCATGACAGTAGGGGTGCACAGCACTTCCCAGGCAAAGATTCTTGTTAGGACAGAGCAAACTAGCTTCCAAAATATAGATACATTTTTACAAAACCAGAACATGTGTATAAAAGTACCATCAAGTGTACAAAGAGTACATATTGGTGATGGATTAAGTTTCATCTACATCCATGTGTCTGTGAACTTACATTATGTTGACAAACATATTTGATGTTGTGCGTTTATATTTTTTCCTTTTTCAGTTTGCTTGTTTTTTACATACAGACCGATGAATCACAGTCCATTACACAAATGATTATTAAATAAGACAGTGTGACTAATCAGTGTCATTTTTGTGAAGTGGAGTTTCATCCATGCAGAAATATGGAAGTTAAAAATGACTCATAATGTCAACACAATAGTGTAATAGTTGGAACATTTGGGACGTTGACTCACCAGCAAAGTGAACCAAAGGGCTCCACATTATCTCCCCAAATGCTTAAGGTCATCACTGCCCTGACGAGCTATAGCCGACTTGTATATGTAAATGTGTGTATGTAAATGTCAAGATCAGCTGTAAACATGCTGCTGTGAACATGCCGCTGGGTAACCAGGTCACAGCAACAGGTGGGTTAAAATTGTATGTAGTATGTGGATTATTGTCTTTCACAGATCTGACAGCTGTGTATGCCAATGACTTTGAGTTTGAGGACCATGCCAATTCTGTGAGTTTCACTGGAGAAACAACAAAATGGGATGGCTCTGGAGATGGCCTTGAAATCCAGGAAAACACTGGACTGCTGGCAGGTCTGTGTGACTAGAGCAGGTCATTGTCAAGTGAGTGGGTATGTTGAGGCTTAATTGCTTATGTGATGCCATTCACTGTAAAAATCAGAATGCAGTCTGAGACTGTGGTCCAAAGGTGCCCTCATCCTGCCCTGGTTTACCTGCTTAGCTGATTTCAGACATTCAACAGTTGAGCCAAGACAGCCTCATTTTGCTTTCTGACATAACTTGACACTAAACCAAATGCATTAAAACCGTCTGTCCTGAGGCACTTTTTAGTTTGTGACTCTGGGAAAGTCGAAAAACAGCAGAATTCCCCAAACCTACTGTCTCTTTAACCAAATCACACATATTTAAGCTATTCTATGTGATCTCCTTCTTATAATATTTTTCACTTCCGCTCACTGAGCCTCCCCTGAGACTCCTCGTAGCTCCCCTGGGGAGGCCCACCTCCCACTCTCAAAGCCTCTGGAATAAGTCCAGAGGAAACTGCGGTTTTAGAAAAGCCTTTCTGGCAGCGCCACGCCGCCATATCGGCTCAAAGCCGACAGACCATAACGGAGAATCCTGGGTAACGGCTTGGCGCCAAAATGGAGGACAGCGGAGCAGTTTCATAACCTCCGTGTAGGAGGAGCTTAGTTTTCTGGAAGCTCAGAGGAGCTGAACATCCAGGCTGACACACGGTGACAGTGGTCGGAAAAACACATACACCGACAGCTGGTGCTTGTGGGGAAAGTGACGGAGAGTGGAGCTTCTGAATTGTACGTTTAGGACTTGACTCCACACGTCAGGTCCACAAGAGTGGAACTGTGTGCATCCCTGAAGACACCACAGTGCAGTGGCTGCTCGGGAAGTGAAACTAACCCACCTGGATCAGAGCTGTAACCCGAGCCTGGTGTCCGCCGGCACTACTCCGGTACTTCCTCCTGTATGTTAGAGGCAGTGTAATGGTCGGAGTCGCTGACGAGAGCAGACAGCAACGGAGACGTTTACTATAATGTTTGTTTGACAGCCACGTATGGTTTGCTTTCTGAGACGGGAGTGCGATACCGGGAAGCGGAGGGAAAGGCGGGGCCGAACCGGTGGACAACTGGACTGGATTACTGAGCTCCCCCTGCGCCGATTCAGCCACAGCAGCGCAGCATTTTTGGGGTGGGGGGGCGGGGGGGTCGACGAAGGAGGCAACAACTGGAATTTAGAAAGCTGTCTTTGAAACTCTTCACCCACTCCACTGCTGCCGAGGACACGAGCGGTGTTTGATCACTTGTTTCTGTCAGGCGTTCAGCTGTTCGTGGCCTTCGTGTTTTCCCCGTTTTGGAGCATAATCAGATCTGGGACGCATAGTTGGGGGGATCGTTTTCCTCCAGCCGGGGTCGGACTATGGCGGACGACGACATCCTCTTTGAAGATGTGTACGAGCTCTGTGAGGTCATTGGCAAGTAAGTGAGGCATTGCTCAATTATTTCACTGTTTTTAAGGTTAACGTTGTTCACTGGGGCTTTCCAATTAGCTCCTCAAAATATCCCGAGGCTGGAGCACCGCGCACGCTCATGCACGCACACGCACGCCCCAGAAGCGTGCTAATATTTGTTTAGGAAGTATTGGTGTGCCCGTGATCACATGATTGAATTGGGAGTGACCTTAATCGTAGTTTATGCTCTCTTGGTAGCACTGTTTTCTTGTACAGACTCAGGCCTATCCCACAACAATCAAACACAATTTGATGTGTTATTGCTGTTTTGTGAAAGCACGTGACGCCGTGGACTTGATCACAGTTGTTGCATTCCCAGCTTTATTGCTGTACTCCAATGATAAAATCCTGCTAAATTGTGGCAGTATGTACTATCCTCTTGCATGCTCTCTGTGTTGTAGCTGCCCAGACAGACAGTACTTGGCATCAACCCCTGTGCTTTGACCTAGTGGCAGTTGGCAACTTGCAACTTGCTGCAGAGATTAAAGGGCAGGGCACCAGACCGTCATGAGTCATGCACAGCACACATCTGGTCATCGTTAGTGACTGAAGGTCTCATTCAGGCTACTGGATGTAATATTCACTGCAAGGGTAAAATGATTGCACTGCATATTTTGGAAATGTTTTTGCATAGAGAATCCCCTACAGTTTATGTGGTATTAGAAGGTACAATGCAAATAGAAAATAGAAATGGTCAGGAATACATATCTATATGGATATTGTACCTGTAATAAAAACAAGCAATGAAATACTATTATGATTAATGTGACCACTGTAAACTCCCTTCAGGATAATAGTTTTTGTTTCAGAATATAACAGGTGAATTAGACTGTGGTTGCTACAGTTATCTTCCTCTTATATTTCTGCTCAGGAGCTAAGGGAAGTAACAAAGCTTGGTATATCATTAATATTTACCCATATAATTCTTTTGCAAGCGAGTAGAATGTTGTGACAGTCTTGGAGTGTTAAAGAAGCTACGGCTCTGAATGCTCCGATTCTGAGACTGAGATGACAAATAACAAAACCAGTCAAAAATGGCAACATGATTTCTGCATACAGCTCGAGTGTTAATTTCTGATGACCTGGCCACTACAATTTTTAGCCTTTATACCCTTTGCATTCAGCTTGTTGTGCTTAATGGTTGCAATACCTGCGCCACACCTGCAACTGTTCATCTTCATGTCATACAGCCTCATGAAGGAACAGGGTAATACTAGGAGAGAGGTAGTAGATGTTGAGTGAGACAGTCACTTTGTTGTGATAGTCTGCCGAGACAGTCAAATGAGTGGATCTGTTCGGGGTGGGGGTGGGGGGGGGCTTCTGCTTTCACCAATGCACGAATAACTGCCAGTCTTGAATGAAGCACTTCATTGGGTGTACAAACAGAAGCTCCATGTGAATCAGGGTATTGCCAGACCTGGCAGACACAGTCAGTCAGTCATAGCAATCTGACTGGTTATGGGACTTCTGCAGTGTCAGAGATGGTTGACTGTTTGACAGGGTGATAAGACATGCAGTGCACAGTACATGTTTAGGCAAGCCTGAAAATGGCATGTACTCTTTTTGTCCCGCAAGGTTCTCTCTCACTCACATACACACAAGTGTGGAGCTTAAGAAGTTCTCCTGCTCTGTCATCCCTTTGCCTTCATGTATAATAATCACCATTTTAAATATGTGTTCGGCCAAGGTTCTTGTGAAGCAAGAGGAACACAAATGCTTTTAGGCAGCCACACACAAACACACTTGGTCTTACTTTTCTGAATCGCAGCCTCACTCATTGCATTCGACAGATTGTCTGTGATGTACACTTTGCACAAGAAGAGAGCGGTCTTTTATCAGCCGACCTGCTGTTCTCTGTGTGGGAGCTGCAGCCACAGCTTCTTTTAAAGACTGCACTGAAGCACCAATTGTGGTTCTTGATCCTGAAAGAGACTGGATTAGCCAGAGGAAACCCAACTCAATGACAACGCTGCAGTTAGGAAAGCATTACTTTAAAAACCTCAACACCCAAGATTTTGCATTGCCATGAGTGCGCGTGTGTGTTCTGCATGGTTAGACCAACATACTTGCAAATACCAGCCTATACTAAGTCATCCTGAACTGTGCTGGACTCTGAACTGTGCTGTGCAGTGTTGTGATTAGGGCTGGGCAATATGGCCTCAAATTAATATCACGATATATTGAGCACGTCACCTCGATAACGATAAGTGGACGATAAGTAGAAGTAGTGTGTGAAACACCCGTCAATATTCAGAGGGATCCCCCCCCCCCCCATTAATGATCATGCGTTAATGATCTCTACTCCGCGGCGCTCAGTTTGAATTGAAAAATTTATTTATTTATTTGGCTAAGGCTTCGGGGAGGTGGAGCTCTGCTCCAGCTAAGAGGTGGCGGAGTCATGTGACTACACACGCTGTGCATGTATGACAGCATCTTAAAGGGACATGAACATACCTACCTACACACACAGCCAAAAAAGCAAAAATGACTTTTATTTTGTTTTTTTTTAAAATACAGACATGAGCATAGTGACGTCAGTTATCGTGATAATTTTTGGTATCCATAAATTTCAGTATATCGCCCTGCCCTAGTTGTGATCACTGCTGTGTGTATGTTCCATGGACTTAGTTGGATTTATGTAGGTGTGTGATCCCATGGAAAACGGGATCCACCCCATAGTAGTGTCGATATCCATGCACATGCATAATTTGACTATGCATGAACAAAATTTACCCCTGTGCTTGTATTTTTAGAGGACTGACCTTGGACAAAAGCCTGTCTGTAACCCATGTGGGCATGCGTGTGTTGAGTACATCTGCCTTGCTGTCAGATTGATCCAGCCTGTTGTGCTACTGTGTCCTGAGGCACAAAAACAAGAGGATGGGGTGAGGGTGGGAAAAAGTAAATAGATGTTGGGACCAAGAAGACAATAATGAGGAGAGAGAGAGAGATGGATAGAGGATGAGAGAGAAAGAGAGGTTGCATTTGGATTGGACATGGGATGAGTGAGGGAGAGGTCAGGGTCACAGTAGAGGGAAGAAGTCCATTAGTTTGACTCAAACATTAAGAGAAACCCTGTGCCTTTGGGCCATGCTCTTTTCTAGTTCATCCTTGGAAAAAACTTGTGCGTGTGTGCCTGTCTTTCTCACAGTAGGGGATGTAACAGCACTATGCATAAGGGAATGGACTGCGAGAAAGATTTTGAAATTGTTGAATTGTAGAAAGATATTTGCCTTTGTTTTTCTATTCCTTGCAGCTTTGAACTGTACTGCCGTTAATGCTTGCTGATAACAGCACATGGTCATTTCAGTGCATCATACCAAAACTGCATAACTTCTCCAGTTTGGATTAACATTATGATGTCGTGGTAATGACATGAGAATGCTGCCTACACAATTTGCTGCCTACACAATTTGCCATTAAGAGGTTATGCAGCATACCATGGTATCTATCGTCTCCTCTGTTAAAGGAACCAAAATAGGAGTTAATATTATGCAGCTGAATGGATCAGTGTCCTCCCTCCCTGTTCTGAATATTTGGACTAACTATGGATATTGTTCTTTAACATACATTGCTGTAGAGCTGATTTCTGCCACTGTGAATAAAAGGAATTACCCTCCATTTGCATACCTCATGACCTAGGAGGACACTCTACGCTCCAGGAGATGTGTGTAATGTTTGTGTATGTTGTACATGTGCCACTTCTTGCAGTTCTGTGGTCTAGTGTGTGAAGTGGTGACAGGGAATGTAAATAGGAGGTCTTGCTCTATCTCCTGCGCATGTGTCTCACTCACGTTATGGAGTGAACTGACATCATCCTGTAATCCACAAGGAATCAAATTCTTACTAGTTCACTGCTCCGCTGCCGCCTTTTCAGTTTACTGGAGAAGACATTATGGTAATAATGAGGAAGGTTCATAAGTGTGTGTGTGTGTGTGTCTCCTTCAGGAAAAGTTGAGTGTTTTTTGCCAAGCTGCAGCTCTCTACTATAGTAAATTATATATTTTAAAGACTGTGCTAGGATTGATTGTCTTTTTTGTGTATGTGTAGGCATTTTCACATGTTTGTTCTTGATAAAACATGTGAAACACTGACCTATATCAGGGCAGACGGCTCCACTAAAAGAACCATGTCTCTGATAGAGTTGGCCATGAGGACTTGGTTTGTTAATAATAAGTGAGGCTTGATGCTGAGCGTATGTGGCAGCGAGCCTCATTGTGCATTAATAAACTGGCCAGAGGTATTCTACTAGTAACCCACCAAGGCCATGGCAACACCAGGCCCTGGGTCGGAAGGTTAAACACAGCATTGTCAGACCTAAGTGTGTTTTTGGGCCTCTTTACACCTGACAGGTTGTGTTTTTGTTGCATTGTTAAAATTTGATACAGTTAGTTTTAGCTTTCACATAGCAATTGTACAAGCTCGTTTAACAACTATACAGGACATATCTACAGCCTGTCGTCATCACCTGTACGAGCTGTGTCTCCCTGTACTTACAGTTGATTGGTTTGAAAATGAGCATGTGTCTGATGTCAGCTTGTTGTCGTTTCAATTCAGTTTCTATCACATCTATGTACTATGTACATGGTAGAATGTTTATCATATATTATTATTATTGTTATTAATATTACTATTATTATTTCTGTCACTGCTGTTGTTGATGTTATAGCACAGTGTAGTATACTATATTATTATTATACCACATATTATTATTAGTATATTACTACTGTAATTATTATTATATATAGACAGGCAGACAGAGTACTTTATTAATCCCTTTGGGAGGTTCCCTCCGGGAAATTGACTGTAGTGTGTAGTATATATTACATTACTATATTATTATATTATATTACTATATTATACATGTACATGTATGTTATACACTTGTATGCTATACATTGTATATGCTATTTTATATTACTATTATATACACTCTACCATTATCATATCTACTGCTGTTACTGCCAGTGGTATGTTCAGCGGGTATGTAAACACTCAGGTACACACATACACATATGCATATTTTCCTTTGTTCATTTTACAAGTCTCTATTTTTATTCAAATTTCAATTTGCTCTATTGCTTAATTTATTGTGTCTATTTTTTAGATTTTCTATTTTGTATTTTAGATTCTATTTTATACTTTTTTATTCTATGTCTTTAGATCTATATGCAAAGCGATGGAGATGTCAATTTCTCTGAGGGAACCTCACAAAGGGATTAGTACTCTGTCTGTCATCCTCTCAGAAAATAACTGAACTGAAAAATTCCTTTAATTGAAAGTCTGAAGCATCCAAAAATTGTTTTCACACTGGTAATGAATTGAACTGTGGTTCAGTTTGATTTGGAACAAGACTGCGCCTTTTCATTGGCACAAGGTTCAGCTCTTTGGTCTGGAACGTTGTCAGGGGTAGGTTTCACACCTGTAACTTTGAAACAAACTTAAAGTCTGACAGTTCAGATCAAACGACGTAGGTGAAAAGGGCCCTTAAAAGGCAGCATCCCCAGCACCGAATGTTATGGCAGTTGTTTACTCTTGTGTGACTGTGTGACTGAAAGAAAGATATTACTGTAGGTGTCAATTTGAATAGTAGCATCTGCCAAGTGGTGGTGTTTTCAAAACTCTGTTGTCCCCTGACAGTGAGTGAGATGTGTGCTTGGCAGGGATCGCTCGGCTGGAGACCCAGGATGTTCCTTTAGCTCCACCCAATAAATCCTTTGTAATTGGGACTCTAATGTATTTACGGAACAAGACACCAACAAAGAAATACAAGTTTTTCCAGTCCCCAGTGTGGTAGTGGTTGTGACTGAATGGGGTCTGTCACTGAATGGGTCTATGACCTCAAGGGACCGCCAACATTATGTGTAGATTCTGTGTGTTTGTGAGCGAGCAGCTCCTCTTACATGGTCTTAACCTCTCTGTTAGGGCTTGGAGGAGAAAATCTGCTGAGGGCTGGTTTCAGCATGCACAATTACACAGAGATGATAATGTAGAGATCTCACACTCAGCCACTAAAATCTTCATCTGTCCTCATCAAGCTGGAGAAAAACCCCTAGCAGACCCTAGCAGCTCTCTGTGTGCATTGATGTATTGTTGAGCTCCCCAGACTGCTCACTAGATAGTCGCCAGCTTTGTCTCTCGTCATTAGGTGCCGAGCAGGTATTGTACAGTGTTTTAGAACTTTTTCACTGAAAACAGCGGTGTATTGCCGCCAAAGCCAATGCTATGAGAGTGGTGGGTTGACTCACCATAAAGCTCAGTGAAGCCAAGGGGATTCTTTGTAGGCTTGTCACTATAAGTGACCCCCTTGTCACATTGTTTTCGCTTTGTCATTTGATATATTGTTATCAAACAAATATCCATTATAGCCATTTAAACTAACTAAGGGACTGCCATTTGATTGGTTAGAAATGTAGTAGAGGCGTTTCCCTACCATTGCTCCCCCAAGGAGAGCCCCTGCCACTCCTGAAAGAAACAAAATATTTCATTTAAATGATTTACACAATTAACAATTTTTGAAATTGGTCCTGTATTGAGCAAGACTGATTCCACTGGCAACTGTGAAATGAGCTGCAATGTAATCCCTCGATCCCATTGTACATTATTGATGTACCTGCACTAAAAGTCCTTGTTTATATGACTGACAGGCTCAGACTGTTATTCCAAGTGTCTGACAGTATTCTAGAATCCCTACAGAGACAGATTCTTTTTGTTAGAGTAAGATGCTATTTGTGTATCCAGAAACAGCAGTTACATCGCTCTCATCAGACTCCATTTATAGAAAATAAACAAAAAACTTTTCATTCAAACTTAACAGAAACAAAACCAACCAAAACCATTTTAGTTTCTTTCCATTGTTCCAACAATCACCAACACAGGTTTGTTGGTGTTAGTTAGTTGAATACAAAAATATCGTGAGAGAAGTTTTTAGACATCAGAAAGCCAGAAGGGGGAAAATCTCCTGTATCTACAGCATTTCACTATTGTAACATAATGCAGTTCATATATACGTATACAGTTCACAGGCTCCACAGCACATTACTGTGGATGAGAGAAAAACAGGGAATGTCCAAATCACTGTGATTTTACTAGAAATGCAGAAAGTTTTGTGACTATACTCGACAAATAGTGAGCTGAGAAATTTAGTGAAGTAATGAAGTGCAATACCACTACTAGTGGTGGTTAATCTGTCCGACTTCCCGATTCGATTCGATTACGATTATTGAGGTCCCGATTCGATCACTAACCGATTTTCGATTATTAACGATTCTCGATTACCGATTATTGATTTTCCTTTGGCAACAGTAACCCAAAATACACCACAAAGTTACTGCACCATTAAAAAAACTGAATTACTTAACTTCTCTTTTGTTGAGTAACAACTCAAAGCACTTTCTGTGTAGTGTAGTTGTAACTTCTGAATTATTTGTTTCAGCTTAAAACAAATGTCCACATTTTGAGTTTTCTTCCCTGTAGAATAACAAAACAGCTTTGGAACTTTCTGTGTTCACAGCTGTGTAATGCCTCGCACCTTCATGAAAACTGAAGAACATAGAAATGAAGACATTGTGTTTTAACTGATCAAGTTATACTAAACAACAATCAGTGTCTAGAATAACGGGATTCTTTGCACTTCTTCGACCATTTTACCCATAGACTGTATAAAACCTGGACGAATTAAGTGACCGTGACGTTATCCGGAGATTTCAGAGGCGCAAAAATGAAGCAAATTGTGACGTCACCTAACTCCTTTTAATGCAAATATGAACAAAGAAGTGGAGCAAGGGTGGAGCAGAATGAAGCCTGTTTAATGAAGTATGTTCACCGAGCTAGCCGGCTAACCCGGTGTTGCCGGCCGGCTTCGCAACACCAGGTTAGCCGACTAGCTCGGGACCAGTTATGGAGCCAGCCGGCTAACCCGGTAACGGTAACCCAGTTACGGTACTTTAATAAGCCGGCATACTGCTCACTCGCTCAAGTTGCTGCACGCACTTGAGGAACTGAGCGTGCGACGTTCAACTTCCGTTGACCGCTGGATATCATTTTTACAAAATAAAATAATGCCATAAGTAATCGATTTTTGAAAATGTAACAATCGATTCATCCATAACATAATCACGATTAATCGACAATCGATTTTTTTCACCACCCCTAACCACTACACATAAATAAGACTGACATTTTAAGCATGATTGGAGGGACAGCAAGGAGACTGAGCAGGGAGTAGAGGAGATAAAGAGGGAACTGAATTGCTAATTGTGCATTGTACTGTGGGACTGTGGCAGCTTCAAGTAAGACAATGTGGTTTTCCAACCAGCTCACCACAGCGAGTCTGGCTCTCTGTCTCTGTCACCAAGCCCCACTTGCACTTACAATGGGGCTGGGACACAGAGCATGTGTCACCCATCTGTCAGACAATATGTCAACACAGCCATAATACCCTTGCTAAATGTGGCTGCAGCCCGTTAAGGCCCTCTGCATCGATGCTGCTCCAAATATTCACTGTTTCCTAGCATAATCTCCACACTACATTAATTTGCCTGTATCTCTTTCATAGCCACTTATTTTTTCTTGATTTGTAACTTAACGAATCAGTTTCATTTTCCCATCTTCTATAGGTGGTGTAATATCCAGGAGCAGACATATTTCCAATAT
The DNA here is from genome assembly GCA_037975185.1 of Centropyge bicolor. Lineage (NCBI taxonomy): Eukaryota > Metazoa > Chordata > Actinopteri > Pomacanthidae > Centropyge > Centropyge bicolor. Next base: position 1,517,237 of record JBBMOC010000070.1, read on the forward strand.
AGAGTCAGCAACCAGAAATGAGATCACTTTGGAAATCTCCTATATTTACAGCTAAAATAAAGGAAATCGTTATCAGAAAGTATGAGGATCAGAAACAATTATAAACAGAAGGTCAGATTTCCTTGAGCTATATCCCTCCATTGAAGAATATGTTCAGATGACACTGGACTTGATTGACTCATCAGAGGCTCATTCAAGGATCTCAACTTGCAGTCTGTGTTCACCTTTTATAAATGTGGCTGTTCCTCAAGTTTCCAATAGATCTTTGCTTACAATGTAGCATTGTGATAGTGGGAAACTGGCAATGGAAATAAATCAAATTGTCAGAACTCAAATTTTTATTCTAAGTGAAGAAGGGCTTTCTCAGCACCAAATCAGTTTCTAAGGGAGCTGTGCTTGAATTATGCTTTGCAGAGACTGGATCGGTTGTATTTAAACCTTAATCAGGCAGACCAAAAGTGACCATGCCATTGGAAGATCAGTGCATCAGAGTAGTTCCCTGAGGGATAGAAAAACAACTCCATCATGTCACATATTTACTAAATACAGAATACAAAACTTTGTACAAAGCATTGTACTGCGTCGCACCACCAAACTTTCATAATGCGCAAGTGTAGAATAAGTTTAGAGATTTTTAGCAAAGATGAGAAACACTGCTGCAAATCATTTCTGTGAAACGTGTCTGAAAGTAGAGTACAGAGCCACGAGTCTGACCCACGGAGACGTCATGTCGCTGTGAGAGCAGCTAACACGGAGCATCACTCTGTGTTGCTGTTAGAGGTTACTGTCATTGTTATAAATTCAATATTAATCAACTGCAGAGACAATTATGTGATATAGATACAATTGTATTGTCTTACATTTACAAGTGACGCTGACGTGGCCCACAAGGAAATTGAGTTTGACACCCCTGGTTGAACAAGTGCGAAATAGAAGTATCTTGTCTTGTTGCTAGTTATCTCAGACTTTTGAAGTCTACCTCTTTTACCACACACTGTACCTGTTCCACAGGTACTATAAATGATTTAAACCCAGTTGTAGGCTACAGCGCAGCCACAGGCTTTGTAATAAAAAATTGAAAAGGTGCAGGTTGGTGTTCAAGTCATTATATATGTTTGCCTATTTTGTGCGTATTTGACATGCTATATATCCACATAGCATTGCATATAAACAATTGTGAGTCACCATGAGAGGATCACAAATCAAGCTTGGGGACTGAAGGACAGACGTTTACTGGGTCACCAGGAATCTGATTTCTGGTTGAATGGGAGACTGTGCATATTTGATGTATGTGTGTGTAGGCCTGTCCATTTCTCTCAAATTAAAAAACACAGACAGACGTTCTTCTAATCAATATGAACCATTGTTTGGGTGGCGGGCTGGCTAGAGTGTGATCAGTGTTTATCATTGCTACGTGAGGATATTATAACCATTCAGAAAAAAAAGGTTAAACACAAAAATAGTAATGAGAATTATACCGTCATCACCCTAGAAAATTAAATAATACCCCTAATTCTAAAAACATGAGGCATTTTATTTTCTTCAAAAGTTCAGTTGTGGTCTGAATACTTGTCCTCAGACATTATATATGTTGTTGATATGAATACGAGGGGGACAGTTCTGTGATTTTACAGGATTGGATCCCTCCCAGTCATTTCTGCGTATGACTCGGGGCATTGTTGCAGGTGCATGTGGACATGCTGTACAATATGACGCTATATATTATGCCACAATAGAAAAATGTCTGGTTTCATATCATGCTCTATCTTTTTTTTGTGCCATTTGGTCAATGCTTTGAGTTCTTCCAGATTGCACAGATGCAGGCAGGAAGTTTGCGTGTGAAGTTTGTATGTGTGTCTGAATCAACAAGCACTTGGGTCAGAAGCAGCTACAACGTGAACAAAGTTAAATGCTCTATATTTCAGTCAGACGTTGGTACTGTTGGGTGAGGACTGCAGCCACTGCAATCATAACTGGATAACGCTGCACTGATGATGAACATTCAATCAGCTTCATTTGACAGAGACAACTGGAGATTAAACTGAAAAGAAAAGGAAACAAATTAGTGATAAACAATCCATGTTCAATCATTAACATTCTTAACACACACACACACACACACACACACACACACACACACACACACACACACACGTCCCTGAATGGGAGTGACTGAGCAATGTAGAAGAGTGTGTTGCCCTGCAGTTAACAGACAATAGATTTTAATGGTCTAGTACTGTGTTAGACTGTGAAATCTTTATGGCTTTGTAAATAACTAACTGGAAAACTAACAGACTGCAGAATCTAAAGGTTAACAGTACTCAACAGATGGTCCCAAGATATTATAGTGCTCAAGTCAGTCAGATTTTACTAACTACAACCTTTTAGTGTTGACATGAATGATTCTACCTATTGGTAAATAGGGAAAGTGAAGTCTGATTCTAAATGAAATTATTATATCTTCATGTATTTTTCCTACATAATAATTGAATAATTCAGTTATTTAGATAATGCTCTTACCTGAAGACATCTGGGTTAATGTTATTTCTGGAAACATTAATTAATATTAATACTATTAATAATATAATATTTGAAGGTACAACATCAGTTTAATATCACATAACAGTAGTTAACAAACATGGAGGATCTTTATTTTACAACCTCACACAGATGCCTTTTATTTAAAGTATTATCACCATAAATTATAACACTTGCTATTATGTTTTGCTCCTGTTAGCATTGTTAGCTTAGCTCAACCTCTACCATCTCCTCCTGGACAAACTCATCCTGAACACCTGAGAGAAACACAGTCAACATGGCAGCACAGTCAAACTCCAGCCAACAAGTAGCCTCACAAACACAGCGAGAAAACAGCACAGACGTCACGGACAGAGGACATTTTAATATGGGGGTCACATGTAATTGACTTTCTTTTGGAGCCTGCCCCTAGTGTTTATTCAATGAGCTGTAGCTTTTTGCACTTCCAGGTTGGCTTCATTTTTTAGTGCTGGAGGTTGCTGCTTGGCCACAACCAACGCTCCACACATTCTGTAATGATTGATGTCATTCAGCTGCCAAACAGAAACAAAACAAAAGAATGATATAGTGAATACACTGTTGGCTTAAAGTGCACCTCTGAAAACGTGTCAATGCTAATCAAATTAACTTAATGCACATGTACCATTAACTTCATTTACATTTTGCACTGTGTGAAAACATTTTTCACAACTATGTTTAATAGCGTTTTTTAATGATGCAAAATTAGTTACCAAATAACTATTAATATTCGTCCAGAAAAAACGTGTCTCTCCTTTCTCCACATGTGCTGGATTTGCCTTGAAATTATGCACTTAGTTGAAACTCGGTAGAGTTAAGGGTTTATTTTGAATAAACCAGGCTTGGCAATTTTTTCAGAATGGTGGAAAGCTGAACAAAGACGTGTTAGATGACCAGAAAGCAGTGAAGAAGAAGCTTAGAAGCTAAGAATAAGCAAGACTAGACATACCACCTAACAGCCAAGTTTATGCTGTTAATTTGTTTTTCATTGTCCTGCCTCATTAAATAGGGGTTAATTAAATATAAACATGTTTTGCATACATGTATCATTGAGAGTGTGGAGGGCACAGGGCTGGAGACTGAAAGCTTGTAGAATGATAAGAACTCTGTGTGCTGAGATGAAGCTCTATAGAAATGGCTTTAGAAAACTAGCTGAATAGAGTGATAAAAATATCATCTATTACTGTGATATACCAGCAGGCCTTCATGCCTGTTGCCATTAACAATGGCCCTGTCAATGCCAGAAAGAGGCCTCAGGGCAGGAAACATTTCTATTTCTATTTATCTTGGGGAACTTAATGTGCATTTTACAATAAGTAGTTTTTAACAGCTGTCTAGCATTAAGCCTGGGGTGCCTCAAGGATCCGTTGTAGATCCTATTCATTTTCTATGCACTTTTATGTTACCACTTGTTGTTATCTGCAGATAGTGTTCTATTTATTTTGAATGCTGATAAAACACTTGGAATTTTACTGCTAGACGGGCCAAATGCAAAGGCTTCTACAAAGACAACCTTAAATCTGGATGGAAATTAGCTTTCTCAGACCTCTAACATTAAAAATATTAATGTAATATACAACTCATCCATATTATTATTTTGAGCCACAGATTTGGTGTAACATCAAGGCTGCAATTCACCTATGTGGCCTGAGTCTCCTTATTTCTATCTCCTCTAACACTGAAACTTTGACATACATTCCTTCCAGACTTGATTCACTTTGGTAACTTTCTAGCTATCACCAAACACACTCATCCACAAAATGCCTGAACCTTGATCAAATTATTTTAGCTATAATTCTAACAAGAGCAACTGAACACAACAGTGTTGTCACAATACCAGAATTTCATACTTCGATAAAATACTAGTATGTTAGATATTTGAAAACGAAATATCGTTGCTCTGGCTCTGGTTTCCTTTGATGTTGGAATTACCTGTCACTTCTCTCCCAATTTCCTTCACATCTAACCCAGTGAATTAAATGTTTTTTCGAGGTTGACCAGAATAGGTGATTATTAGAAAGGTGGAAAGCTGAAATTAAGGTGATTTTGGTGAGTTTTATTTTGTTTTTGCTGCGTTAAAATGGTGTTTTACAATGATAAAGCTTCTGTTTCTGTAAATGGAGTCTGGTGGCTTTGACAGGAGCGATATAACTGCTGTTTGTGGTTAAACAAAAAAAATCGTACTTCTTAACAAAAAGGTATGTCGATGACAGTACTTGTACATTTACAAATGATATTAATGCAAGATAACCTCTCTCAAGTCTTTGAATAGTTCAGGGTGCTGGTCTTTCAGATGCTTAGACCTCGCCTCTTGTTGTTATCATTCTGAAGCACCTCTTGCAAATCTGCCTTTAAAAAGCTTTTGCCTCTCCCTCTGCATCTGCCTCATAGGCAAACTATTAAACAACACTTCTACTATCTATACTATGAAATTAGGTCTTCGACTTCACATGGCTAACTTTTACAAACAAGACAGAGCTTTGAATTGAGACCTGACAAGCTCTCATTAGATAACAGAAAGCAGCACACACTATTAATGTGATTCTCGTTACATCCCCATCAAAGCCTAGTAAACTGGCCCAGCAGTTGTGTGAATTTTATCCTAAGATATTCATTTATTAATCTCACAATGGGGAAAACTTCTCAGTGTGATAATGCGCTTTAAATGAACTATAACTTTACCTGAATTATGCATCAGGCATTTAGCTACAAGGGTTAGTTTTCATGCAGTTAAAACAGATGAAATTACTGCAAAGCCTCTCAACAAGTGCAAGCCATCTTTGGCACACAAGGGTTCTTTCTCTCACTCTATAACTTTGACCTGTGTCTTCATTTTTTTCTCTCCTCCCACCACTGACTATCATTGGAAGCACATGTTCAATATTAAGCCAAACCCCAAACAACACCAATAAGTGACTTGTGATGCTCTGTGTGGGTTGACAGCATGGACAAGGCCGTCTGGAATTCTCCCACTATAGAGCACCCAAAAGCAATTCTTAATGTTTGAGAAGGAAATGTCTTTTCCCTGTGTGTTGCATAGTGGGTCTTGTTTTTCCAGGAGGCGCAGCTGTAACCCAGGTGACAGCATATGGTTTGGCATGCAGCATGGAAATTGGTTTAGACTGAAAGGGCCTCAATTCAATGACGATGGGACAAAGAAAATAAACTCAAATCAAGAGAAAGGAGGAGTGAGTAAAAAATAGCACTAAAATGTCATTGACTTTTGGCAACTTAATCCCTGATTTGGACAAACCAAAAACCACCAGTTGCTAAAAGAAACACACAATATTTTGATGAAATTAGGTTTATCCTTTAAAGCCAAGGCAACTAGCTTATAAACCTTTTGTTGCTGCAAGTGTTGATTGTATGCTGGATATGACTTTACAGAGATCATCATCACCTCTCTAATGTGTTTCTGTATGTTGTAAACCTACTGTTTATAGTAATTATACACACATGACATCTTTGTGGGATAGCACTAAGACAAACACAGGGTCAGGTGGGAAATAACATAAAGCAATGCATTATTGAAAGTACTGAGATGAGATCAAATATCATCCAATGCCTGATAACAGTATCATTCATATCAAGCTTTGTGGAGAATAGCGATTATAACTCAGCCACTTTTTATTTTTTGCTGACATTTTCCAGGATCTCTTAAGCCTTTACCGCCAAACAAATAAAGTAACTGTAGACAGAAAGTTCAGTTTCCCAATGCAGACCATTTCCAGTCAGTGCATGCTGTTTCAAAAGAGTGCTGTCACTTGTAATGTGCTCAAACCAAATCACACCAAATTCCAGGGTGACCAGAAGGACGAGCCCATAGCAAAGATATCTGTGATGAGGCTCTCTGGGTCAATGACCTGGAAAAAGATGGTTTTACATAGATAATTAAATACTTAGCCTATTGAGCCAATCTAACAACAGTTAAACAGATAGTATCAATCAGGGCTCTCGTCCTCATCATCTGGAGAACATGACTGATTATTCTGTAAATACAAAGGTTGGGTATCATATATGCTTTTTCCTCCCTCTATGCAAACATGAAGGGAGTCCCAGCTCTGATTGTGTTGCTCTCCCTGCGATGCTGCTGGGCATACACCACAGTCTTATGAGGTTAAAAAATTATCCAGTGATTGGCAGCCACTGCGAATATCTTTGATGTGGGGTTTTTGGTGGAGAGACTTCAGAGATTGACCAGATATGCACCACTAGGTGTGTAACTGTATGTGTACTTGCCCCAAACTGTTCAGTACAGGATGTTTGGTTTTCTATGCAATTTGTTTGTTTACACTCCGAAACCCTTATTTGGTTCGGACCCCCCCCCCCACCCCTCCTGAATATTGACGGGTATTTCACACACTGCTTCCACTTATCATCCACTTATCGTTATCCAGGTGAGGTGCTCAATATACATCGTGATATTGATTTAAAGCCATATCGCCCAGCCTTGGTCCCATCTTTAAAAAGGCTGAACTGACCCTGACTGTCAAATTTTGTACCGACATTGTTCAGGAGTATGCTCATGGAAGAATTTTAAAAATGACATTTATGATGAAATCACCTGAATGTGTTGATTAGCGGAAAAACAAACTGAAAGGAAAGTTCTTCCCACAGTCTTCAGACAGCTACTCATTGCAAATTTGGACCATGACAAAGTAAGGCGATAGAGCATTTGCCCCTGTGTATATGTCACAACACCCAGCCTAGAATACACGATTTAAATATATGGTCAAAGTGCTTGAGCCCTGTTACAGTGTGCCTTCCAGGGCATGTTATGCCTTGGTCACACTATATGAATCTGAAAGTCATCAGATGTCTTTATTGTTCACACTATACAACTTTTTTTGTTGGAATCTTGGAAGTGGTGGTTTGCACATTGCATGACGGATCAGAGACACGGGCTCAAACATTGCAGGATCTTTCACCAGGAGGAATCCCCAATGAGCATGTCAGATCTCCAAACTACATTTTGTCATGGAAACGGATGCAAGAAGTGATATGAGAAATGACGCGATGCCATGGATTTATGTCTTTCAAAATTCAGGAGATGTATGGAAACAATGAGAGGTGTGATGTAGTTTATCTGACAGTCAGCACTAAGTTTTTTTATTTTTAAGTACAGACTAATCTTGTCACAATTCTTTAAAAACAAAATTTAGTGGTCCATCATGTAAAAAAAAAAAAGTATAAAAATCTTATATAAAAATAAATATAAATTAGAGAAAAAAATAGATTGGTATCAGCCTCAAAAATCCAATATCACTCAGGTCAAAACCCAGGTTTTGTTCATCGAAAGGATACTCAGCTCAGAGTTTGAGACGGTGTTGAGATAATTTAGCTCTCCAACTTTTTGTGGTGCAACATTCTAGATGACTGTAGTGCTAAATGGAACATCAGAAAATGGCACTCTCATCTCAGCACAAGCCATGTGGTATTCCTATGTCTGTACTGACCCTCACATACACACAAATACACCCCACACACCGTGGGCTCTCTGACTCTTTTGTGTCACTCCTACTCATGGCCTTGTACAGTTTCTCTGCTCATATTTGTTATCTTCTTTTCAGTCTGTCAGTAGCTTAAATGAAGCTCTCAATGCGCGTTGCGTCTGCACAAGTGTGAATGGCAGTGTTTGTTCTTGTAAAGGAGTGATATAAAGCAACAGGATGGAGAATGAATGGAAGAGCGGTACCGCTGTCACTTTTTGGCCTTCTTTGCCCCGCCATCTGGAGCACTATGGGGAGCTGACGGCCTTCGACTGCACAAGTTCTGCATCGGTGCAAGTGTCTGCGGGTGTGGTGAGGAAACAGGCTTGAAAATATCCCATGTCTAAATCTGTCACCTAAAGGCATACACACTAGCAGCAGCATGACTCAGCTGTCATGGTCATTTCACCTTCGCTCAGACTGGTGAAGAGATGGTGTTAAAATACTTTCTGTTTGTTCATTTTGTCTGGTATGGATGTTATTGTGATTACAGAGCATATAGTCTGCTAGAGATACGAGAGACATTGTGACTGGCTGGCTTTATTGACACACACACATGCACAAGCACACACAAATATTTACCCTCCACTCCTCCGATCTGTGGATGTACCTCTTAGCCGTTTGCTTGGGACGGATGATCGTGAGTGATGAGAGGATGAGTTGAGATTAGGTGCACTCTTAAAGAATGACTCATTGATGGGAGGAGGAGGAGGAGGAGGAGGAGGAGGAAGAGGAGGAGGAGGAGGAGGGCTAGTAACAAGTGATCATAATCTGGGTGAGCATATTTGAACTGATTTTTGCTTAGGAGTCTCTACACATACACACACAGTGATAACAGCACCTCTCAGCAGTTTTGCCAGGCCTTTTATTTTACTGACCATCTCGTTGTACAGTTACATATGTGATGCACACTTACACACATGTTCATGCAGTATCTCACTCCATGTTGTATTATTTGGCAAAGCAATCTGGTAGAGACCTGTCTCATTTGGGGTCAGGTAAACATACAGTGACTCTTCTGTTTGGTTAACAAACAGCACACATTCCTGAGCCCACTGTCACACACACACACACACACACACACACACACACACACACACACACACACACACACTCACTCTCTCTCTCTCTCTCTCTCTCTCTCTCTCTCTCTCCCCATGCTCACACAATTCCATATGGCTGCCCAGACAGTGTTACAGTGTTTTGTTCAGCTCTCAGTAATGCCCTGCTGCCATATGTGTGTATTTGCAAAAGCACTTCATGAGAGAGAGAGAAGTGTGTGTTTGTATACTCTGATATCTGGGGTTTTAGTTTTTGCTCAGTCATACTGTGTAATAGTGTTTAGACATCATTAGCCCGTATAAAGTAATTGTGTCTAAATAGCACCGAGCTATATTTTCATTTCTGGATAAATCTTTTGATGCCTCAGGCAAACACTCTTGTGGAGATTGGGACCAAATCATATATAAATAGGGCTCAGAATAACTTTTCCACTGGAAGCACTGGTAGTAGCAACATCTTCTTTTTTTCCTCAGCCGTTCTTATTTCTGCTTCTTTGTTAAATGAAATGTAATTGACTGAATGT